>OX439485.1:56402710-57034505 GCA_949320155.1 Melangyna quadrimaculata
TTATCTCCGAAACTATTGATCTTAGAGGAAAAATTGTAAGGCCAAGCTTATAGGCAATTAAATTATCCTTCGTTCATTGGTATATTTTTTTTTTTCGTTGCGGGAGATATTTTCAAGTTTATGTCGTCTTATTATTTGTTTTTTTTTCACATTTACACATTTTTGTAGTTCTCGAATAAGCTAACGTGAATTACTTTTCAAGTAAGAATTTTAGAACACTGAATTTCCAACATTTTGATATATTTTTAAAGATGATGCGATACCGCAGTCAAAAGTGACAGCCATTCTGGTTGCGCTAAAATGAAAACTCCGGAGTAAATAAAATACTAAATTGTTAAAAAAATGAATACAAACACCAAAATCGCTGTAACTTTTGACTGTGGTATCGCATCATCTTCAAAAATATATGAAAATGTTGGAAACTCAGCGTTCTAAAATTATTTTTGGGAAAGTACAGTCGACTCCGCTTAACTGGAACACCACAATTGCGGAACATTTGTTTCAGTTAAGTGGATTTTTCAGTTAACCGAACTTCGGATAACTGAAACTTGTTTCAAATAAGCGGAGTTTTGTCAAAACAAACTAAATTTCATTTAGCCTGAAAATCAAGAAAAATGTAGGTATGATATTTTGTATTGTATCAAAATAGTTATGTTTCCATATGAAAAAATTCAAACAACAAAGGTATTTACATTTTTAATCACAAATATGGCGTCAGCCATACGTTTTCTGTCTAAAATTTTTGAGGATAAGCCAAAAAATAAGCAAGGTTTTGATTTGACATTCCAAATTCAAAGGGTGTGTTCGATTTAAAATTTGATGGCTGCGTTTCACTAATGCGGAGTTGAATAAGTGAAAAATGTTCATTTGAGGCACACAGTTTTGTTTCAATTATCCGCAGTTTGCAATTAAGCGGAGTTCAGTTATGCGAAACAGTTTGTGTGAAAAATTCTCAAAAATGCTCCGGAATAAGTTTCTTGTGTCAGATAACCGATGTTTTCAGTTAAGAGGAGTGCAGTTAAGCTGAGTTGACTGTAATTAACGTTTGTTTCCTCGGGAATGTGAAAAATGTGTAATTCCAAAAAAAATAAAAATAAAACAACATAACCTCGAAATTATTGCCCGCACCGAAAAAAAATTATATATAGACGAAGGAAGGTTTAATTGCCTACAACCTTGGCCTTACAGCTTTTTCTCTATGATCAATAGTTTCGGAGATATAGTTCGATTCGCATTTTCCAAAATGGTGGATTTCGTCAGAGTCATGAACCCCGAATACCCGGGCAAAAGCTTTTCTAATGCCCTCTTTCATTGATAAAGAAATCAGCTTATCAATATTTCATTCCACAAGAAAGTCTTTCTTTATTGTACTTTATGGGCTCAATTGATTTCAGCTAATAAAAAGACTCTTACTTTATATTGGGATATCGCATCATGTTCAAAAATAAATGAAAATTTGTTAAATTTGTGGTTTACAATTTTTATCATGAGAACTAGGGCTGGGCAGGAAACGAGAAAAGTCTTGGTCTCGCACGACGAGACTGAGACGAGACGAGACGAGACTGCCTTATAAGCAATCGAGACGAGACTGTATATTTGGACCGAAATTACAGAAAGTCTAATAAATTAAAAAATCCAATTTTAGTTAAATATTTATTTTCTTCTGCATATATTCAAACTTTAATCAAAAATATTTCGTTCCAATAATCAACAGGTTGTCCGGAAGTCGTATTTTTCGGAGACGAGAATTAATTATACGAGACCGACACGAGATCGAAACGAGACTGAAAATTTTCGATTTTAACGAGACCGAGACGAGCCTTACAAAAGTCTCGCCGAGTCTCGTTGTGTGGCCAGCCCTAATGAGAACAATTTACGTAAGTTTCTTACGAAATGAGAAAAATGTGAAAAAGTAAAAAAAATAAAAAAAAAATAAAACGACATAACCTCAAAAATATTTTCCACGCAGAAAAACATTTTGATGACAAATAAGAGATAATTTTATTTCCAACAAACTTAATTATGACAACTTTTCACTTCAAATCTATAGTTTCGGAGACATTTCGCGTTTTCCAAAATGGCGGATTTGCCCAGGGGGATGGCGATGGATGGCGTCCCGAAAAACTTGACATACTTACTTTACTTTACTTTACTTTACTTTTGATGGCGCTCACAGCCCAGGATGGGCTTCGGCCTCAACTAACAAGCCCCTCCAGCCAGCTCTGTCCCTAGCTAGCCGCTTCCAGTTGCGCACACCGAGTGCTTTGATGTCGTCATTCACTTGATTGCGCCACCTGTTACGGGTTCTTCCTCTGCTGCGTACCCCATCGGGGTTGGATTCGAAGACTCGTCGGGCAGGTGCGTTGCTGTCCATACGCTCCACGTGCCCCAGCCATCTAAGCCGCTGTATTTTCAGCTTTTTGACCAGGTCAACGTCGCTGTATAGCCCGTATAGCTCGTCGTTGAATCTTCTCCTCCATACTCCTTCGATACACACCGGACCGAAAATCACACGAAGAATCTTCCTCTCAAAGCACCCTAGCAGATTTTTATCCGAATCTTTCAGTGTCCATGCTTCTGACCCATAAAGCAGGGCCGGGATGATTAGGGTTTTGTATAAAGTCTCCTTGGTTCTCTGAGAGAGGGCCTTACTACTTAAATGCCTTCTTAGACCGAAGAAACAGCGGTTGGCAAGAGTAATTCTTCGCTTGATCTCTGCACTGATGTCATTCTGCGATGTAATAGTGGAGCCCAGGTAGACAAAGTCCTTGACAACTTCGAAGTTATATCTGTCCATCGTGATATTTTGCCCGAGTCGACGATGTTGAGATTCCTCTCTCGATGACAGCATATACTTCGTCTTGTCCTCATTAACCGCCAATCCCATTCTAGCCGCCTCCGATTCAATGCTCGCAAATGCCCCTGCCACAGCTCGCTTCGTTCTGCCGACAATGTCTATGTCATCCGCATATGCAAGCAATTGAACGGACTTTTGATAGATTGTACCGCTGGTGTTGACATGTGCGTTGCGTACAATGGCTTCAAGAACGATGTTGAATAGGTTGCATGATAACGCGTCGCCTTGCCTCAATCCTTTCTCAACATCAAAGGAATCGGTGGTGTTCTTACCAATTTTGACGGAGCAGCGAGATTTCTCCATCGTCATCCTGCACAAGCGGACGAGTTTGGCAGGGATGCCGAGACTCGACATGGCTCTGTATAATTCGTCCCTTTTCACGCTATCATACGCGACTTTAAAATCGATAAAAAGGTGGTGTGTATCGATCTGGAATTCCCGGGATTTTTCTAAAATCTGTCGGAGTGTGAACATTTGATCGACGGTTGACTTGCCTGGCCTAAAACCGCACTGATAAGGGCCGATCAGATCGTTGACAAAAGGTTTTAAGCGGTCACACAGGATGGCCGACAAGATTTTATAAGCGACGTTTAGGAGACTAATTCCTCTGTAGTTGGTACATTTCAGAACATCTCCCTTTTTATGGATGGGGCACACTATACCGAGGTTCCATTCATCGGGCATACTTTCCTCCGACCAAATTTTGCAGATGAGCTGGTGTATGCTCCTAGCCAATTCATCTCCCGCTGATTTAAATAGTTCGGCTTGTAAGCCATCCGCACCTGCAGCCTTGTACGACTTAAGTTTGGATATCGCCAGCCGAACTTCGGTTAGGTCGGGTGGACGGAACTCTTGGCCATCATCGTCCAAGTTGAATGGAGCGTTCTGCCTATTAGCGGCATCTTGGCTGTCTTCGCCATTAAGCAGTCTAGAGAAGTGTTCTTTCCAGATCCTCAGCACTGACTGTGTGTCTACTACCATATTCCCACTCTCATCTCGGCAGGCTTCCGTTCTAGCCTTGAATCCTTGGGTGGATCGCTTCACCCTCTGATAAAATTTTCGAACATCTCCCCTACCGCTACAACCCTCAATAGACTCTACCGCCCGCTTCTCGTGCTCTCTCTTTTTCCTCCTGAGAAGTCGGCGTTCCTCTTTTCGTTTCAGCCCGTAGAGCTCCCGGGCCACTCTCTCAGCAGCTCTTGTTCGAGTCTGCAGCATTGCCTGGTAGGCCTCGTCCTTAGCTGCATGCGCTAGCCGGCACTCCTCATCGAACCAGGGGTTTCGTTGTATTCGCCTAGTGAAACCCAGCACATCAGAGGCGGCACTTCTAATGGCTTGTTGACAGTGTTCCCACTGGTCCTCTGCACTTGATGCTGGTAGCGGACCTCCTGAGAGATTAAGAGTTACGTGGTCTGCAAAAGTTCTGGCAGTCTCTTGCGATTTAAGCTTCTCGACATCGAATCTTTTCACAGCATCTGCTCTGCGTTGTCGCGTCATGGATATCCGCATACGTAGTCTAGCTACCACCAGGTAGTGATCCGAGTCAATGTTGGCCCCTCGGAACGTTCGGACGTCCAAGATACTGGAAGCATGTCTCGCGTCTATCGCAACGTGGTCGATTTGGTTGACGGTTACTTGATCACGGGACCGCCAAGTCCCCTTGTGTATATTGAGGTGTGGGAAGTAGGTGCTTGAGATGATGACATTTCGCCCCGCCGCAAAGTCTGCCAGCCTGTGTCCGTTGCCGGAAGTTTCGTCGTGTAGGCTGTGTCCTCCGACTATCGAACCAAAGATGCCCTCCTTTCCGAATCTTGCGTTGAAGTCACCAAGAATGATCTTCACGTCGTACTTCGGGCACATATCATACGTTGTCTCCAAGAGATCGTAGAATGCTTCTTTGGTTGAGTCTTCTCTCCTTTCATGGGGGGCGTGAACACAAATCAGCGAAATGTTCTTAAATTTGCCTTTGATGCGGATTGTGACCAGGCGCTCGCTTACACTTCAGAAGCCCAAGACTTCTTGCCTAAGTCTTCCCCTTATCACAAAACCACAACCCAAGAGCCGCTGACCCTGTTCCTTCAAGCACCCGCCGTAGTAGATGTCACACGTTTTCAGTCTCCGTACGCCCTCTCCATCCCATCGCACTTCCTGGATGGCTGTTACGTCAGCCTTTAGCCTGTCCAGGTTCTCCACTAATTGTTCGGCTGCACGTGTTCTGTATAAGGACAGGACGTTCCACGTGCAGATCCGAAATTCATTGTCCTTGTTTCGTTTGCTGGGGTCGTCAACTTTAAAATCATCCATATCCGAGGCTTGTTGTTGTTTCGGAACAACTTTTTTTTACGTGGTAGGGAAGTTACCCCGACGCACAACCCCCGACCCGGAGGACCAGACCCTTCGTATAACTCCAAGGGTAGGGGGCCGGATAAACCGCTCCTTATAGGCCTGAGCTACAAATATGTCGTAGTAGCCCATATAAGGTGTTCACTAAGTAGTTCAACCTAACTGGAACTGTAGACGCCACCGTTGATTCCATCTAGAGAATTCGTCCGCTGCCGCCTCGATGAAAGGAGAAGTGCCTTAGTGGGAACACTCCTCCCCCCCCTCTCTCGTTGGCTGTCCCCAACAGCTTTCCACGGGGATTTAAACCCCGTCTCCAGCTGAGGTACTAGACACCCGATGTTCACCACGTGGAGGTGAGAGTAGGAGTTGGTAGACAGAGGTGGATTTTGAGAAAAACCTGTGGACGCTTGTGTCCTCTTGAATGCACATAACTACCCTTTTGAACATCGAAAAACTTGACATAAGCTTTCTTAATGGCCTTCTTTCAGGTATAAACAAAATTCAGCCGTCCTTTATTTGGTTCCATAAAACGATTGTTTTTTACTAACTTTCCTGTAGAATTAAAACATTATGAACCCATTTTAACATATTTCAGACTTGCAAATAAAATATGTATATAAAAAAAATACTGTTATTTCTGGATGAATTTATTTCAACCAGTTCTTATCAAAAAAAGCTTTTTCCGTTCTATAAGACCTCAGAGAAAAAAAAGTTATTAGCATTTGAGTAAAGCAAAACAATTAAATTAATAGTTTTTTTTTTTGATTTCTGGGTCGGATTTTGTTAACTTTTCCGCTTATTTTTTTTTTTATAAATATATTCTTACCGTCCAAATTGATAGAAAATCTAGTTTCCAATTAAAAATGTCTCTTCAGTTAAATTCTAATATTCGGCTTAATTTACGAGTTATATCAAAAATATTTGCAAAGTGATCAGTGTGACTGTTTTCTCCGAATTAAATTGTTAACTTTAAGTGAACTTTGTTCTTAAGGAAGCTGCTATATTCGATACAAAATATTTAATAATAAAAAAATCTTGAATTCAATTGTTCCTTTCTTCCTTTTATATATATTCTACTTCAATATTTTTTTTTATCTTAGTTTAAAGAAATATTTGAATTTTTGTTTTTAGAAAAAAATTGATATTTGGGTCTTATTTCGTTGGACCTTAATTTTGTCATGTCACCTTCACTTTATAGAAATCGCTTTAAATGCAGAACAAATACATCGTTTTATTTCTGAAGTTTGACCTACATATATATAATTGCTTGGAACACCATTTTATGAAAAGAAAATTGATGGTTTAAAGGAACAAAATATAAAAAATAGATTCCATTTGCACTTTGTTTAAAGTAAATTAATTTATAAAAGGAAGAAAATTAAGAACAAAGAGTAGTTGCCTCTCTTTAAAACACTGGTTTCAAGTTATTAAAGGTTTAACATTCTTCTGGGGCTATTTCATAATGCTATGATGATGGTGCAGAGAAAAGCTTATTATATATGTCGCCTGTCCGGCATTTTAATTAACGAGATTAATTTCTTATGACGGCATCAACGCAGAAAGACGGAAATTGTTGCAGGGGCACTCTGTGACTCTGTCAGTTGAATACAAGAGAATAAGGCGACGGTTTGGTAAGGCACGGAGCGATGGCCAGCGCGACGCACGGGACGGAGCAGTGCGGCATGGCATGGCGCAGCGATATAAGGATAATGCCTTTTAATGGCTTAACAAGGACTTCAATTAAAATAATTTCAGCATTATTCAGAGAAGTGACAGTGCGGGATACTCTATGAAGCCAGCTTTGCTCTGTTGCAGGGCTAAAAGATGGTTCTCTTTATTATGTATAGGTATAATATGTGCTGTGCATGATGACGTCGTGGCACTCTGTCGGTGGTAGTGCGGCGGCGGCGGACGTCTCGCACTGCCTGAATAATCACTATGCTATTTATTATCGCCGGAGGTATAATTTAAATGAATGTCCTCAGAGAGTAGTTTACATTCGTATTTCTTAATTTTAACGGAAAATTAATACAGCACTCCAAGAAATATGAAATTTATTTGAGACAATGAACTAAAGAATTTTTTAATGGCACAACGTAGATAAAATAGAAAAGGTGAAATGAAAATACTAAAGGTACATAATACAAAGGAATTGCTGCTTTTGGGTATTTTATTATTCGACAAAATGGTGTAAATAATAATATGAGTCATTTGGTATGAATTTGCATGCAAGTGATTTCTTTCAGAAGTTTAATTAAATTAAATTTAAAATGATGTATAAGCGTAACGACTACAATTATTGGCACCCCAAATTTTTGACGCAACTATTGGCACCCCATCATTCAACAGTCATTTTCTCAGTAACCCGGTGTCCGAATAAGTCCATTTAGTTTTTATTTTGAATTCTAACATTTTTCTCATATATCTGCGTTTTTAGTTTTAAGACATTCTTTTTATACTCTGTTTTACAAGTAAAATTAAAAACACGCTAAAAAAATTAAAAAATCTTCGAAATTTCCATTGTTCTGGTTAAGGACCTATAATTTTTTAAGCGTGTTTTTAACTGCTTACTTTTTAATTTTTTCAATAATTTATTTTTTTAATGTGTTAATAAGCCGTTTTTAAATGTATTTGGTTAAAAAAGTTATTGTTTTATTAATAAAAAGTGTGCCAATAATTAGATCCAAAAAAAACTAGGGTTCAATTATTGGCAGGGGGTGCCAATAGTTACATCCTATGCAGCTACAATGATTGACACTGCCAATAATTGTACTTTTATGAGTGCCGATAGTTGTATAATTCAACCGTTATTGATTTCAGTTTGAACAAACTGCCAAAATACCATATTAAATGTTTAAAAGTAACGTATCTTCCAATTTCTTCTTGTAAGGTTTGTTCGAAAAAAAGGGAGCAACATCTTAAATGCTAATATTGGTTGACGAGAAATTCAGTTTACCTTGTAAAAATACATATATTTTACGGTGCAGTGCATTAACGCCCACGGAATTAAGCCCCGCGGGTATTATTTCCCAACAAAAAAAAAATAACACCCGCGAACTATAAAGAACTAAAACCCGCGGGTGGTTTTTGCTTTTTGGAATTGGCAAGCATTTAGACCCACACTTCATTCATATATGATTAAATACTTTTACCCAAATCACTCTTTATTAGAAACACTGTGAAAGCACTTTGGAAAAGATACTTTAAATCCTTGAACCCACGAAGCGGGCCACCCAAAGTACTATTTAGTAAATACAAAAACTTTGAAAGCAGACTGATACCATATGTGCCTTCCAGATGGGGTTTATTTCAATTTTAAATTGGAATTTCAACCCAACAGAAAAAGGAATTAAACCCCGCGGTTGTTCGTTCCTAATCTTAGAAGGAATTAACATCCGCGGGGATTAATTCCTTTTTTTTTTGGAACTTATACCCACGGGCGTTAATTCCGTGGGCGTTAATGCACTGCACCAGATTTTACTTGATTTAATTTTCTAAATTTACAATGAAATGAAAAATAATATTTTTTTGTTTCCTTTGAAACCATGTAGGAACTATATGAAAGTAATTCAATTATTTCAACTAATTGAATTTTCATGGAGTAAAAAACTAATTTTGGTCCCTTTCTTTAAAAATATATATTTTATTTAGCAGTATTTGCCCACCCTACAACTTTTTTTTTTATGCCGATAGCGGTCTTCTCGCTATTTTGATTGGCTTTGATATCATTTTTTTTACAAAAACATGTTATTAAGTAGCCTTTTCTTATGAAACCCTTATTTCTTCTCTTAACAACAGCTTATATTATTTTGTTGACAAAAAATAAGTTCAAAATTATAAACAAAATAAAACGAAAACACTTTGAATATTTGCTTAAACGGAATAAAAACTACGTCTAAGCTACTGAGTGCTAAAAAGATTACGTTTAAAAAAATAATAAACTGAATAAGGCTCGTTCCACACACATTCGGTTTCATTCGGATTGGTCTCTGTTCGGTTTGTATTTGGCTGTGCCTGATATGTGTGAAACGATAAAAGGGCAAAAATAAAAACCTAATAGAAACCGTATAGCACCGAACGAGATTTCGAAACGAATTCGGCACGTATTCGAAAACGGCACGTATTCGGGTCTAGGGCACACAAAGTAAACGAAGCGTTCACACATATTCAGTTCTTTTTCGGTTTTTCTGAATTTTTTCTTAATACATTTCATTTAATTTTAATTATTAGTGAGTACACACCGAACATAAACCGTCTGTGTGTGAAGAGGTGTTAGCGGAAACCGAAATCGAACCGAATAAGACCGAACCGAATGAAACCGAATGTGTGTGAAACGAGCCTAAGAATCCAACATTCAAATTTTCTTCAATTTCTTTTTTTAGTTTGAATAATTTGAAATTGATTTCTTTGTTAAAAAAAAAAAATATACGGTAGCCTAAAGATTACAAATTGGGCTTTAATAAAAAAAAGATACTTAATAACATGTTTTTGTAAAAAAAAAACTGATATAAGAATAAAAAAAAGGCATACAAATACAGACAAAATGGGTTTAAATTTATTACGTTACACGGTGAGCAAAAACTATTAATTGTTCTTGTTTAAATAAAAACAAAAGTTCAAAAATTGGCTGCAGTTGGGCAAAGTTAAATCCAGTTAAAAGAAACGGAATCAAAAATAATAAAAATTATTAAAAGTCGAATTGGTAGCGAAAACGAACAAATAACCTCTTAATTTTGTCGACTTTTAATAATTTTCGTCTCGGCCGGTGTATATATATTTATTTACTTGTAGATACTATATTTATTTATTGTTTTTAATTTAAAATAAAGTGTTCTTAAATCATAAAAATTAAATTATAAAACATTGATTAAACATCATGTTCTTGAGTGCCAATAATTGTAGTTTTTGGAAAGCTTTTTTTAAATTGGCATTATAAATCTAATCCAAATAATAAAATCTTTATTTATAAAACTTAACCAACGCGGGATTTAATAAAGTATACTATAATATACAACATACTCAAATTACTCTACAAATAAATATGTTATAGTTGATCAAAGTTGAAATTTCCTTAGGGGTGCCCATAATTGTAGTCGTTACGCTATGTACCAACCTTTTTCTAGATATAGACGTTTATATTAATGGTTTGATACTATTTTTATATCGTTAACGAGCAAATATTAAAGAAAAGTTTAAATAATTATTTTGAAAATTTTGTATTAAACACAAAAAAAAAAAAAACACAAGACAATAGCCGTGTTTATTGAGAGAGTAAGCAACTCAGAAAACATTTTATACGCAAAACAATAACAAAAAAAAAATATTATAAAGAATTTTGTTTTTTTTTTTTTTCGTGTAAAGAATTTTATCAGGGGGCATTCCATTGTCACGTACCCTATATTCGTACGTAGTTTTTACTATTTAAAGTAAATTTTAAACAACTTATTACTAGAATCTAGATTATTTTCATTCATTTTTAGATCGTTTGAAATCCTTGCTTTGATGTGGCAAAGGATTTGTAGTTAAAAATTAAAAAGCCTGATAATTATACTAAGAGTAGTTTGCGTCACGTGCCCAACATTAAAACTACCAAAGTTCAGAACTAGGGCTGGCGACGAGACGAGAAAAGTCTCGGTCTCGATCTGTCTCGCATGACGAGACTGTATATTTGTACCGAAATTTACAGAGAGTCTAATAAATTAAAAAATCCAATTTCAGTTGAATATTTATTTTCTTCTGCATGTATTCAAACTATAATTGAAAATATTTTGATACTTAGTTTTACGAGACCGACACGAGACCGAGATGAGACTGAAAATTTTCGATTTTAACGAGACCGAGACGAGACTTACAAAAGTCTCGCAGAGTCTAGTCTCGTGGCCAGCCCTATTCAGAACTAAACTTTGAGTATTTATAGCAAAATAGCATTTTCTACAAAATAATTAACAAATAAGGATTTTTTAACAAAAAAAAAAAAATTAGTTGAAAACGATGTACTTAATCTGAATTTTAGCATTATAATTGCCGTAAGGTGCCCGACAATTATGTAACGCGCCCGACATGTACCAAATTAGAAATGACAATGCATAGATATGTGTTGAAAACTTGGTCTTCTTCGTCCAAATGCTGGTCTTGTTGGTCCAAATCGTGTTTCATAGTGTGTATTAAAAAAAATTGTTTTCCTAAATAAACGTTGAGTGGAGATATTGATAATACAATATTTTTAACACATATTACTTAATAACTTTTGAGTGTGTGTATCGATTTATTTATTTGTTTGTTATTTTACATCTCAATGAAACAACGATTAATTTGATACCTCATTTGTTGATCTACGTGCTATATTAGTGTCACAATCGAATTAATTAAATTTATCAAAAATGGGTCGAAATTTTCTGCTTTGTTCATTGCCAACCTTTGTTATTTGAATACAAATAATTATTTCTTCATTTTTACTAGTCAGATCTTCAAAATTAAGGTCTTAAAAAAAAGCCTACAAATGTGGCCAAATTTCTGTATACAAATTATTGAGGAAGGGCGAAAAATTTCATACTTAAAAGGTGTCTAAATGTTCCGTCAACTTTATATTGGTTCTTTTAAATTCAAAACTTGACGAAAAATTTTGAAATTTCAAAAAAAAGTATACACGATTATAATACGTCTATTGCTCCTCTAAAAATTTTATATTTCTTGACAAAATAAACACTCTTTTTTGGTTTTCAAATTCTTTTAATAAAACGCGACAATATGTTAACCCCCTTTTTTTACATGTTATAAGCACGATAAAATTAAACAAAATTATATATTGGAGAGCTCACTTCCTGCGTTGATTAAGTCATAAATTAAAAAAAAAAACTACTAGCCTCGGTTTGGTAATACATAAAATTAAATTGTTGAATTATCACGTGGCCGACATTTTGACAATATGATTTAAAAACGTTAAATTTATGCCTTGGCTTAAAAGCAAAAAATAGGTGTTGACATTTTAAAAGGGAAGATAGAAGAAGAAAATAATGCAAACAAGTATTAATAATAAGATGAAACAAACCAAATTATTTTCAAATTAAGATGCTGGACTGTTTGCAAGCTAATTCACTCATAGAAGTAAGGTTAGGGATAGTGCTTTATATAAGAAATATTTTCATTTATTTCCCAAATAAAATATAAATAAACATACAAAGTTACCACTTTTCATGGAATGCCCCTTAGTTGCTATCTATACACTCTCCTAAAAAAACACGGCTTATATAGAAACAAACTATTTTTGTAAGCTTTTATTTGTTCTTAAAAAAATTATTTGTACATTAAGGGAACTAGATTAGAAGTACCGGAATACAAAATCATGACAACCAAGCCATAGACGACATACAAACGAAAATGCCAAAAAATCCAATTTGCCCAAAAAACCTAAAACGAATTTTCGTTGAGTTAGTGAATTATTTTAATTAGTCAACTTACGTAAAAGTCTATAAAGGGCAATTTCCGTTGATTCAAGGAACTTATTTCATCAATTCGGATAAAATGCCCGGCTAGAAAAACTACAAGATCTAGTTTGGCAAGGCCCTAGTAAACTTTTCAGTTGGGAGAATCTCGACGAGGAAAACTTATCAGGTACTTAGGAAGCCCTTGATGGATTTCAGTGCCAAAAACTGAGACGAGAAAAAATTCTTCAAACGCTCGTGAGGCCCTCTATAGTACAAACTTGTTGAACACGTTTCGATAACTTATCAGGAAGGTCTTCACTAAAAACCAACATTTTATAAGCACGATGCGATTTCAGTATCATACGACACTTTTTTCTCTCTTTCCTTTGTCTTCTTTTTCTTATCACACATTGTACTATGAGTGAGAGACATATCTGTGTATTATAGGAAGTCAGACCAAAACAGAACAGCACATATTGTGAGAAACATCAAAAAAGTTAAAACAAAAACTTGTTCTAAGTTATTCTACCTAAAAAGCAAGTAAATGAATGAAAGAATAGAAAATTGAGGGTTATTGCACTGCGAACTTAAGATCTATTGTGCCGCCCATCTAGATCTGGATGAGGCCTGCTCATCTTACAGCTCTTCTACCAGATGTATTCTTCTCAAGAATTGGAGAATTTGGAATATTTAAGGAGATGTAAGTCTACCTCTAGTCTAGTTTTTCAATATGGTATGAAACATTAGTGTATAAAACTTATTCATTTTTGACATTTTTAGATTTTTGTACAGTGAGTAAGCCCAGTGGGTAGCGCATTGGACTGACAACCAGAAGATCGCGAGATGAAGTCACACATTTTTTCTCTGTGGAGGCTAAAGGGTTCATATAATCGCCAAGGCCCTTTTTCTAGAATCTAATTCAAACTCTCTAGTGCCTTGTCGAAAACTAGATTGTATTTCTGGGCGGCTGCATTCGTTGATTAATGAATAATTCCTTGAATCAACTTTATTCGTTACGATTCTTTAACTTTTGCGCTTTATTATTCATGTTTATTTTGTGTAGTTCACACCTTGTTCTTGTTAAAAAATCTATCAGTGAACGAACAAAAAATTCAAATTACGTGTCTGAAGACTGACAGCAACATATGATAAAATTTAAGTTAAAAATCATCAATAATCTGTGCGCGATAAGTTGTTAACACGTAATTTTCAGTTGTGTTGTGTTCATTTCTGTAGATTCTTCGACAAGAATGAACTAACACAAAACAAATTTAAGTTTACTTAACATTTTACATTAAACAACGGCAAATTTAAATTATTGAATGAAATATTTCGTTGTCGTACTGTTAACGTACTGGACGTTTTTGAACAATAAAAACGTATTTCTCAAAACATAAACTAACTCATCACCAAAATAATTTGTCATTGAACAATATGCAGGAGATCATTAATTTATTGTAGGTATATGTCTCTATAAGTAACTGCTGAATATAACGGGTGGTTAAATTCTAAGGGCCGATGTTGAATGTGAACCACACCTAAACGTCAAGATTTTTTCTGCATTTCATTTGACATTTCTCAATTTCAGACTGACTCAATTTGAACCATAGAAAGATACACAATCGAGCAACGCGTTAAAATTATTCAGGCTTCAGCAACAGTGGATGAAGAAAATCATCTTCAGTGATGAGCCACATTTTTACCTCAGTTGATTCGTCAATAAGCAGAATTGCCACATCTGGGCGAATGATAATCTAAGAGTGTTTGTCGAAAAACAAATGCACCCACAAAGAGTGACTGTTTGGTGCGTTTTATGGGCTGGCGACATCATCGGGCCGTATTTTTTCCAAAATGAGACCGGTCAGGCAGTTACTGTGAATGATGTTCGCTATCGTAAGATGATAACGAACTTTTTATGGCCCGAATTGGCAGATACGGATGTTGAAGTTATGTGGTTTCAACAGGACGGTGCAACTTGCCACACAGCTAACGAAACAATGGCTCTTTAGCGCGACAAATTCAATGGCCGTGTTATCTCACGTGGTGAAGATGTCAATTGGCCGCCAAGATCATGTGATTTGACACCGTTGAACTTCTTTCTTTGGGGTTATTTCAAAGAAAAGGTGTAGGTCGATAAGCCAGCAACAATTCAAGAGCTAAGGGATGAGATAATTCGGCACATTAACGGCAGAGTCATCAGTGTCATCGAAATGGAGGTGTGCCGCCGAGGTGGCGGTGGCCATTTGCCCGATATTTTGTTCCATACATAATTGAACCATACACATATTATCATAATAAAAAGAAATGACAATAATTTCCTAAATAATTTGTGTTTTATTCAAAATCAACATCGGCCCTTAAAATTTAACCACCCTTTAGTTACACATACCCGTTTACAAATTTCCTTATGCCGCAAACAATTTTTGTGCCTTAGATTATAACTCAAATTCCTTGGAAATCAAAGAGAATTTAGGCTTAAAAAACATAAAAGATTTTTGTAATTGGACCAGAATCAAGCCACGCCTACGCTTTGCAAATTTTAACCAAAACGGACTTTGCAATATATTTTCTGTCATGAGGCTATGTCTTTATGTTTTCTAATAAATTTCTTACACACCTATACCTACCTGCCTAGCCAATATACCCACCAGCCATTTTACCCTTACTGAATTCAGCAATCTATCGTATTTTTCGATTTACAATTATTGTTGAAAGTCTATTGAACACCATCCAGTATCAATTTTATTGCTTCTTTCCCATCATAATTTCTCGCGACACAAGAACCCCTCAGGCAATACAAAAACTTCCATTGCTCCTTTGGTTATTGGGTACTTCAATTGATGTGAATGTGGCGATGGAATTGATGCAACCCTCCCAAGCCCCCAACATCGATTCGCTTCTAAATCCATGCAAATCCATTCATCGAACCAATTGTCTTTTGCTTTTCTGAGCCGATGAAACTTTCGCATATCGTCGTCGGTATCTATAACTCTCCCTACATACATTCTGTTTGCAATTACTCTGCTCTGTAGCAGCCCCCAACCAGCCCCTACTCTGGGACAGAAGATCGTCATGGTATTGTTAGTGAAAACTCGCTTTTCAATCGTCACCATATTATTTGTTACGTTCCGTATAGGACTAGGAGGGGAGTCTCTTCTTCATAAATACGGCCACAGAGCAGTTTGAATAGCTAGCCAGAACCCGAACCCACCAACATCATTTCTAGCTGAAGAGCCGCATCGCATTGCACGAGCACATTACACAACGTTGATCAAATATAACCAACACTGTTCTGTTGCGCCCCAAGCTTGTTAAACTTTACAACAAAAGCGTGGCGGTGTACAGTTTGTGTAGGCGGGCGGGCGGTATGGTTGTGGTAGTGGATGGCGATAACATTGCAGCTCTCTGGTGGTTCGTTGACGTCGCCAGCAATCAACTTCGCGTGATGCTGAACCAATTTAAATGTTGTGCATTGCTCCTTGCAAACTTTTATATTAAACAACTTTGAAGCCCCCAAGCTATCCATTTCAATGAAGTGAAACTTTCGCACTACGATTGCAGGCATCAGGCGATTACAACATGCTGCCTGATGGAATTGCATGTATGCCATCCATCATCACTTCTATAGAAACAGCCATCATCACCATTCTCATCATCATCGTCATCCTCATAGTAGTTGTCATTCATTCATATTTCTCGATTTCCAGATTTCAGATTAAATTGACGCACTTTATGTGACAGGGGAGGGAAAGGCGAATGAAACATTGGGAAAAGTCCTTTCGAAACAAAACCGTCCATATACTGTATGTAGATGATGTGGCATATATGGAATTGAAAGACATTATCTCCAATGAATCCCATGTTTCTGTCACTAAGAAACCACATTGAGTGGAATGGAAATGGAAAATATATCAACATGTTATTGTTTTTTCATTCTCTTTTTTTTGTAATTTTTTTAACTGCAAAGTCAGGATGTGTGTCATTTTGTTCATTTATTAAGCTTTGAAACTACTATTTGGATGGAAACATGTAAGTCGACAGTCGAGTCCTGATGGAATTTAAAGCAAGTCGCAGTTTATTTACTTTAAAATGAAACGCATTTTCCAATAAATAAAAATACGCATTGTGTTTATTTAAATTCCGCTCGTATGCTAGGGATAGACTCTGGGCACTATGGGGCGGAACAAAACCTTGTCTCGTGTATTGTGTCGTGGATTCAAGGTGTGAATGAATGAATGAATAATGAATATGGGGTTTTGCAATGTGACCGAAGGGTTTATTGTGCCCCCTACTGGAGTTGGATGAGGGTAAACATCTTACAACTCTTCCCCCAAATTTATTTCTCTAAGAAATTAAAGTATTTGGAGTACATTCAGAGATGGTAAATCACTCTCTTCCACCTGGTAACGTGCGAGGTGTTTGTGTCTTTGGTGCGCAAGTGCATCACATTTGCCTAGAATGTTGTCCGGTGTTTCCTCATCGATATCGCAGAATCTGCATGTGGCACTGCTTACTACGCCGAGAATGTTAAGATGTTGTTTTAGTTTGCAGTGTCCATTGAGGAGACCTGTTATTTTTCTTAGGTTGTTCCTACTTAAGCTGATACAGTTTAAAAACCGCTCTTGGTTGTAGTTCCCAAGTAGTAGTTTAGCCTGTCTCAGCCCTGGTAGTTTTTTTCTAATTTTTGGATCTAATGGTCTCTTCTTCTTCTTTGATTTTATTTTTAATCACATTTTCAACTATTCCGCTATAGGGCTCAGGCCTCGTTAAGGGGGACATTGCACCTATTTTTGCTAACGAATCCGCTTCTTCATTGCCCTGTATACCAACGTGGCCAGGTACCTAATGAAGAGAGTGACTTTATTGTACTTGCCGAGTTCATTTAACCTGCTTACACATTCTCACACCAATTTAGAACTAATGGTGTATGAGCTTAGTGCTTTGAGTGCAGCTTGGCTGTCCGGAATAATGGCAATATGTTGGTTTCTGTATTTTCTTTACAGGATTTCGATCTGCAAATTTCCCTATTGCATGTACTTCTGCCCGGAAAATGCTAGAAGACTGTCCCATCGGTATAGAAATCTTGGTTCTAGGCCCAAAAATTCCTGCACCAGTCCCTCTTCGTTCGTTCTCGATCCATCAGTGTACCACTTGATGGCGTTTGCTTTAAGGGAGTAGTTACCGGTTTTTTCTCGAAGTTAAATTATTTACTCATGCAATCTCTTGGAATTTCAATAAGGTTTGTTACTGAAGACTTCGGAATGCTAGCTCTTTCTCTGAGACCTTTACATTTACCATGGACTGCAGTCCCAGTTCCCTCTTTGGCAAATCTCATAATCGCTCCCTTTGCAGCACTTTCAATAACCTCGTGTAGAGGAGATAAATAGAGGATAACCTCCATGGCTGATGTAGGGCAAGTATACTCATTGCTCCCGTTACACAAAATCATGCGAGCCTTTGGACTTTTCCTAGGGCTTTCCTAGTCGTTAAGAGTTCGGTTCGTTTGTGCCATGCAACCGCACCATAGGTAATGATGGGTTTTACCATCATGGTGTACATCCATCTAAGGATGTGTGGCTTGCAACCCCAAGATTTCCCTGCAAGTCTCTTGCATAACATGAGGGCCTTTGTGGCTTTCCCGACAATTATTTCTAAATGTTTGTTCCCTCTTCGTTTCGATTACTTCACCAGCTAACCGGATGGGTTTCATGCGTGGTAGAAGTCTTTTCTTGGTAAGAGTCATGGTGTGTCGCTTCACTTAAAACAGTGGCCCAAATTTAAGTCGGTTTAATACGATCTTAAATCATTTTTAGTATGATACTAGGTGTAAGATTGTTAAAGGGCTAATTTAAGCCGATAGGTGATACAAGTAAGTAAAAAGCCGGCAATTTGCAAAAAAAAAAAAAAAAAAACTTTATTTTAGTATTAATAAAATGTATCTACAAGCAAAGTATGAAGTTTAATCAAAATCGATACAGCTGCTATATTGAAAATTCGGTAAGACCAAAACCGGTCTAAGGAATCACATAAAACTGATTGACATACAATTTGAAGCAAATTCTTCGAATCGTTTAAATTCAAACTAAATGAACATCCATCAGGAGCACAGGAGGCGCACTAGGAGGCGTTCTAGTCGAAAATCACTTTATTGAACTTCTCCATAATCGAAATGTTAGTTTTGATTAAAAGTTTGAAATTTTTTTTGACACCAAACCAATACTTGCCCCTATACAGCTAGTAGAGCAAGTAAAAAGGTACACTATGGCGTATGCGTACTTTTTTATATAATTCCTTATACAAATTCGGAAACCAAATTTCTATGTTATAAGCATGTGTGACGAATTAGATTTTTGTTTTTGTCAAAAAACCTTAGCTTTCCGAATTCGAATTCCAAGGTTTTCGAGGAATTCTCACCTAAAAGCTCATATTATGCTTTCCATATTTTATTTATAATCCAAAAAAAATTGAAACAAATTAGTCTGCGGTTCTATGTTATAAACTGCCAAGACCAAACACAAAAGTTATCGGGTTTATTAATGATTCTGAAGCAGTGTGGGTATGTAACTGCTTAAGGACAAAATGTATTATAAAAAGATAAATACAAACAAAACAAAAATAAATACAAATAAATACAAACAAAAAAGAGGTGAAAGAAATTTGAATATGTCTAAAATAAGGGCTACATGAAATTTGGCGCCAATGAAATATGGCCCCAAACATAAAATGAAAAATGGACCCAAAAATTTATATGGGAAACAACAAAAACATAAAAGTTTAAAATTTTTAAACTGGGGATATTTTTTAAATGTTTTTTTTTTTTTCATTTTTAATTTCGAGGTGAAATTTCATTATGAAAAATGCCCAAAACTTTTATTCTTAAACCAAAATATTTTTGCGACAAAAAATTTGATAGCAAACCGGCTGACAGCATAGGCGCTTGCCAGGCGACTGAGCATATACTTGCAGCGGAGCAACGGAGTCGCCTGAGAGCAGGACTGGGATGATAAGGGTCTTGTATAAAGTCTCCTTAGTTCTCTGCGAGAGGGACTTACTACTTAAATGCCTTCTTAGCCCGAAGAAACAGCGGTTAGCAAGCAAGAGTAATTCTTCGTTTGATCTCTGCAATGATGTCATTTTGCGAGGTAATAGTGGAGCCCAGGTAGTCAAAGTCCTTGACAATTTCGATGGTGATATTTTGCCTAAGTCGACGCTGTTGAGATTCCTTTCTCGATGACAGCATATATGTAATGTACATCCATTCTACACATATTTTGTTTCATTGTACAATTAACAGTTATGGAGGCTGAATTGGAATTGGGGGCTTCCGGACACCGGAGGCCTGGGGCGGACCGCCCCCTCCACCCCTACCTTAGTCCGTCAGTGTCTATAGATACGAACAAATCGATGTTGATGTGTACCTAAACTCTATTGACTCATAATTTTTCACTCAACGCTTCTGTTACCCCGTAAGTGGTAAAATGGGACAAGATACGGACAAAATCCCGCAAAAAAAAAGAAAAAACTAAAATTTCGTGTTAGGTATCTATTTCCATTTAAAAACCGAAATAAGGCAACATTTTTTATATTTGGCTTTATTTCGTTTGGTCTTGTTTCTTATTGGATTTTATTTCAAATTTTCCATTAGGCTTCTTAAATTCTGTTTTCAGTTAACCCTTTTTTGACACATTATTATGAACAAACTAAAATCCCAACTGAAATTATCCTATTAAATTTAGAGACATAAGCTTCAATCTGGTCGCTGATGGTTGCGTCTCTTTCTACTCACTTTAAAAGGATTTTATCACTTTTTTTTTTTATTTTTCTTACTTTTCTCAACCCATCAAATCAAAACCAATTTATCTTGTTCAACCTAAATAAACGAAAGAAAAAACGGTAATACCGACAAGCAACGTAATTTATGTATTACCTACCTCGATTTGGTCCTCTTCATTAGGCACCCAGATTTCATCTTGAAAACGCATCTTCAAGGATAGAACGATGAAACACACAAAATTACCATAATCCTGTCTGACAAACTGTTCCAAAAGACTATACCTACCTTCCGAAAAAAAAAAATAAATCTGCCAAAAAAAATATCCAGTGGCCAAAAATAAAAAGGAAAATCCCTTTACTCGAGACACAAGACGCACCTGCAAAAACAGAGCCCACCTTACATGAATTATTCACCCAATCTTCTGTGTTCGTTCCATTTATTTTGTCTCTACGTTTTTCGTAGTAGGTAGGTACCTACATACATATAAAAAAAAACAGACTAAAACAGAAAAATTGCTCTAAAAAAATCCAACCATTTCCTGGAGATAATGCAGACCCTGGCGCAGATCACAGTGACAGGACAAGAATTATCTGCAAAAGACGAACAACGAACACACACTATCCTGACAGAGATTCAAATTGGAATAGATATGCCAAAAAGGAGCAAACATAAATGAGACAAAAAAAAACATACATACACATAGTTATACCTATGTACATTTATAATAAAAAAAACAAAATCACTAGGACCAAAGGACCAAAAATAAAATAGTGAAAATAAAATGGAAAAATTGTGATCATTTATCAAAGGACAATGTCATAATGCTACTTTCTCCCTCCAAACTATATAGTTATGCCACCAGAGACCCTTCTCGAAAAACAGGACGACGATCAGGATGGCAACGAACACGAAGCCGACGACGATGAGAACAAAATTTGCATTCCTGATGCTTTTCGAGGACATCAGGGTAGGTATCCGTATGCAAGTGTTGTGAAAGTAAACTCTTAAAAATGAAAGAAATGGAACTTATAGAAAAATATACCTCTAAGTGTCAGTTAAATTTTTTCATTTTATCCCCACTCCGACAAGGAAAGGATCACAAGAATTCGTTTGTGTCCTTTTTAAATTAAATATGGTTTCTGCTAAAACAATCGTTCTTGATGGCTTATTGTATACCTTAGACTTAAACAGAAATGTTTAACCATTTTCGACACACCGAATCAATGCGAGGGTTGATGAAGTAACGCGACGCCGACGACGCACGGTGTGGTGGTAGTGGGTTTGAGAACCCCCTCTCCCCCTCTATACCTTTACCTATATTATTGGATTACTAGGGCATCAATCAGGATGATATTTGTAGTAACGATTAGCGACGCAAATTAAATGGCCTTGTGCGTTTAAGGTCCTTTATCCTTATTGTAACTGTGGATTAATTAATGATTCAGAATTAATCCCCCAACACAGGGCTGTGACTGTTTTGATACCGGCGCGGGCGGCGGGTAAGTATTACAAGAGGTTTATTTATTTATACTGTTTGAATGTAGGTGCAGTGCCAAAACTCAAATAGGTTTGTATACTTAATCGAGAGATGTAATAACAATGAAGGTACATACATAATGTACTGTACATGTATGTATATAGGTAGGTAGTCAATTATATAAACAAAGTCGAAATAAACGTGGTATGTATTTGTTGAATATTTTGGTTTGATCGCAATCCGGACTTTCTGGGAACAATTATTATTAAAGTTGATTGTAATACGAGAAGAATTAAATACCTATCAAAGGATTCTGTTGAAAAAAATAAAAGCCAGAGGGAAAGTTTCATTGGTTGGTTGTTCCTAACGGTTCCTTTTGAAGGCAATTTGTATTCACCTATAGCTGCATGTTGTATGTAATTGACAGCATAAGCCATAGTTTTGAATTTCTTGGGGTCAATTAACCTCAAATAGTAATTATACTTTAGATAGATAAAAAATGTGTTCCTGTTAATAAATAATTTAGCAATATGATTTTTGTTTTATCTGAATAATAAGTTCTATCTAAGGTTTAATGACTATCGAAAAATTGGATCTTATAAGCAAAGTTAAACAAAAGTCTGCCTATAATTTAAAAAAATCTGTCCTGTCGATGTCTTGGTAGCTTAAAACGCAGGTACCTAATGTTTTAAGTGGTAGTTGTTACGTTTTCTGTTAGTTTGATATTTGAAATCGGTAGCTCTTAATAAACATACCTATATTTCTCTATGTATGTCAAGTTAGCACTACATTTGAGGAAATTGGAAAACTGTATATGCAGTTAATTGTAGCTTTTTAGTAGTAACTTAGTTGGGTAAAAAAATAATTTTTAGCTCTACCAACTATTTAAAAAAAGATAAAGAAAGACGAAACCTTAACAATGTAAATTATATTGTTTTTGTTTTTATTTTGCTGGACTGTATTGAATGAAATTCAATAAAAAGTTTTTAAGCGACCTTTAGTCCAATGCGTTTCGGTCCTGATAACAATTACAGTGGACCCCATCAGTTAGAGTTGTAATTGTTACCTTTCTAAAACGCAAAATTTTATTCGATTGCTACCGATTATTTATCCAAATATCGCCGTCAGTAGCCATCAACTAAAATGTTTCGTCTTAGAAATGTAACAATTACAGCTCTAACTGATGAGGTCCACTGTAATTGTTATCATTGGACCAAAACGCATTGGACTAATGGTCGCTTAAATACTTTTTAGTGCTAACTTCATATCAACTTGTCACTACACTTTCTTGAATTCCAAAAACTAATTAAGCAGTTAGTTGAAGCTTTTTAGTAGTAAATTAGTTGTTGAAAGAAAAAAAAATTTGGCCGTAATTTTTTTTTTAATTAGGGTAGGTAGTGCTAGCTTGACACTGCTGTCTCAGCCATTAAAAAAGGAAAAGTACGGCAAATTTTGTTTTGGAATTTTTCTCTCCACAAATATACTTACAACTAAAAAGTTACAAATAATGGCATGTTTATTTTTTCGAATTTCCTGTTTTAATGGCTGAGTTCACCAGTGTCAAGTTAGCAACTACCTACCTTTATTCAAAAAAAAAGTAATTGTA
Source organism: Melangyna quadrimaculata (assembly GCA_949320155.1). Taxonomy (NCBI): domain Eukaryota; kingdom Metazoa; phylum Arthropoda; class Insecta; order Diptera; family Syrphidae; genus Melangyna; species Melangyna quadrimaculata. The sequence goes on from OX439485.1 coordinate 56,426,192, forward strand.
CGGCAAATAATTTCTTGGACATTTTTTCTCTCCACAACTAATTTATTACTAAAAAGCTTGAATTAGCTGCGTACTTAGTTTTTAGAAATCCAGAAAGTCTTGTACCGAATTGATATCAAGTTAGCACTACATACAAATTTTTTTTTTATATTAAAAATAGTACTCAAAAATATTTTTTCGAATTTTTTTCTTTCCACAAATCATTTACTACTAAAAAGCTTCAATTAACTGCATATCTCTTTTTTTTTTTTGAATTTTCACAAATGTAGTGCTAACTCTGATCTTAAATCATGTTTGTAAACTCTAAAATTGATTACGAATATCAATTTCGGTGTCATAAATAAAAATATATATCTATCACAAAATTATGGACATACTATCTTCAAAATTAATATTTTAAAAAAACTGTTGCCACTATTTGAAGCTTAACCACGCAAATCGCGATTTTGTAGCTCGCATAGATTTTTAGTTATACAAAATTCCGCTAAAATAAGAATTTAAAGGTCAATGTTTTTTTTTAATTTATTTTTTTTTGATTTAGAAGGTCCATTTTTTGAAATTCTATGTAGAGGGCTAAATTTCAAATACTTAAAAAAAGGCTGGGTGCGACCCACACTACTAACTCCTTGGCAACCATTTTGGCTATTTATAATAGTACACTTTTCATAATTTTTTTTTTACAATAGTTAACAAAATTCTAACAATTTTACTTATTAATTTTTTCCTTACTCCTCTTGGTATAGACATGGAGGTATTAGTTTACTTAAGCCAATTATTTCAAAACATTGTCCAAAAATATCACAAATCAGGGGATAGTACAGGAAAACTAGCAAAAAACAATCGTTTTATGGAACGAAATATACGATGGCTGAATTTGTTATATCTGAAAGAGTGCTATTAGAAAAGCTTATGTCCGGGTATTCTGGACGCCATGACCCTGACCAAATCCACTATTTCGGAAAATGCGAATGCACCTATAAATCCGAAACTATTGATCATAGAAGAAAAACTGTGAGGCCAAAGTTGTAGGCAAATAAACCATCCTTCGTTTATAATACATACATTTTTTCGGTGCGGGCAATATTTTCAAGATTATATTTTTGAAGATGATGCCATACCGCAGCCAAAAGTTACAGCCATTTTGATATTCGTATTAATTTAAATAACAATTTAGTATTTTGTTTAGGTACTCCGGAGTTTTCATTTTAGCGTAACCAAAATGGCTCTACCTTTTGGAAAATGTTGGAATAAGTGTTCTAAAATTCAAATGTGGAAAGTACTTCACGTAAGCTTATTCGAGAACGGTAAAAAATGTGTAAATGTGAAAAAAAAAATAAATAATAAGACAACATAACCTTGAAAATATCGCCCACACCAAAAAAAATACGGGTATTCATGCAACGTCGTAAAACACTAGATAAGTTTACGATTTGGTTAAATTTATCATTTAGTAAATGAACTGTCAAATTTTGTATGGGAAATGGTTTACACAATTTGGTTGAAATTGTCCAAGGATTTTGATGGGGAAATTTAGGCGCAGGGACATAAGCCCCAGGGACATAACGCCCAATTTTAATTTCTGGGGATTATGCCCCACTTTAGTGGGACATAAGGCCCAAATAAAATTTGGGGAATAGGTCTCACACAAGTGAGACCCAAGGCCCAAATAAAAAATTTGGGGGTTATGTCCCAATAAATAGGAATCATCAAATGATTAAACTTCGAACATTTCAAAGCCAACAAAAATATAACTGTTCTTTTCTTATTATTTAGGATGCAGTGCATTTAAGACCACGGAACTATCCCCCGCGCGTGATCCAAAAAAAAAGGAACTAATCCCCGCGGGTGCTGTAATAAGTCTTATGTTAACAGTCGGTATGCTTTCAAAGTTCGTGTACTTTTTGGGTCCTCTGTCCCGCTCACGCGACACCGTCGCTCCGCTTAGGGTGTGGTCTGTCGCCAGGCAGGCGCCTATGTTGTCAGTTGGTCTGCTTTCAAAGTTTTTGTTTTAAACAGTTGTTTGGATAGACGTATTTATGAATCAATAAAAAGGAATTAACTCCTGCGGGGCTTATTTCCTTTTTAAATTGGAACTAACACCCGCGGGGGTTAATTCCCTTTTCTGAAGGGCTTTAATTCCAATTTGAAATGCGAATAAAACCCATTGAACAAAAAATATCAACAAGTGTAAAAAATGAACAGACTCCATTTTCAAATTTTACATTTCTAATTTACTAATGTTTTAAAATTTCACCAACCATATAAATACTCAATGGTCAAAAGTATAACAATAGAAAATTAGAAATGTAAAATTTGAAAATGCAAGCGAATTTAAAAATAAATACTCAATGGTCGCGTGAATTTTCAAATTTTACATTTCTAATTTCCTATTGTTATACTTTTGACCTTTTAGAATAACACTAGTGGGTCTTAGTGCCGATTCCAAAAGGCAGTTACACCCACGTGTGCTACTTCTTTTTTGTAGTGGAACTTATTACCACTTTCAAAAGGAATTATCCCACACAGGTGTCATTTCCTTTTATTCTTGGGAATCAACACTCGCGAGGGATAATTCCGTGGGCGTTATTGCACTGCACTTCCGTGGGCGCCTACATAAAATATCAAACAAATTTGTTTCACTGTATTGAAATGCGGAAACTTTTTACGGTTTTTACCTTTTAGAAATTTGGGCTCTATGTCCCATTTTTTACAAAAAATATTTGGTCCCTGGGTCTCACTTGGGTGGGTCTTACTCCCCAAATTGGGCGTTATGTCCCTGGGGCTTATGTCCCTGCGCAGAAATTTAACCAAAGGAGAATTCCCAAAAATGTATGGGCGAAAAACCCAAAGTCGATTAATAAAAGTCATGCATGGTTTGAAAGAACATTAATTGTGGATGACAAATATGGAATCATTTTCTTAAAAAGTTATCCCCGGGACTAGATATGACAATTTAAAATTCTTAAAAACACAGTGTTACTTCATGTAAAAAAAGTAAAATGTGGCACATCTTCATATTGTGGTTAATTCATCTTATTAAATAGGTTAACCAAAAGTCACTTAAATCAGCAGACACAAGATAATTATGTCTTCATTCATAAAATAGTGGTTGTTACTCATACCGTTACTCAACAGTTTCGAAAAAAATAGTTACCTACCTAAGCATGCCGGACAACAGTTTTAGGGAATAGTATGTGCGTAAGAATTAAGAAGCACTTATAAATCATTCGCATACTGTTATACTAATGAATAAATAAGAACTGTCTTTTAGTTACCTCATAAATATGTAACTTTAAAGCTCCTAAATTAAAACGAAATCAGTAAAATTGTTCATCTGCAGTGGTACAATTCTGAAATGTTTTCTTTTCATAATTTATTTCGGAATTTGCTAATTGATTTCTTGGATAAGAGTACTTTTGATATATTGACCAATTTATAACTGTTAACAAATTTTCGCATTAAGAGAATGCAACATTCAAGGCACATGTATTTCCTACTATACCCTCTTATGCTGTTGCTACCTCACATTCCAAAAAAAATATAGCGTCCGCCACGCTTTGAACAATTTTTTTTTCCAAACCTTGTATTTTTGAGCATTGCCTTATGAGAATCAGTTTTTTCGTAAAATAGTTTTCGAAGCATTGTGTTAAAAGAAACTTGTGTTAAAAGAAACATGTTTTACGAAACTTTTGCGAATTACCATGTGCCGAGTAGATATGTAGGTATGTTTTTTTTAGCAATACCTGTTCTTTTCTGTACTGCCCTCACCAATGTTGTATACATGAAAAAACACCTTGTTATTAAAAATAAATAAATTGTCATAGCCAGCCCCGGGGATAACTTTTAAAGAAAATCATTTCATATTTGATACCTACAGTCAATGCCCTTTCAAACCATATATGTTTTTTTCTTATCGACTCCCATGTATTTTTGGACAGCAAACCATAAAAATTCATAACTATAGTCATGATTGATAAAGAAAATTTAATTTTTGCACATAGTAACTTTCGTCAAAAAAAAAAATGTATTAAAAGTAATTTACAACATTATTTATTAAAATTAAAATTAAATAAAAAAAATATTTTTGTTTAAATGGCTATAATTAGGGAAATAACTGTTGTACTTTTTTTCTGATACATTTTTATAAATATGACAAAAGTGACTACATGTGTTCCAAAATTCAATTTTTTTTATCCATCATTACCAAAGTTAAGATTTTTTAAATTTGGATTTACAAAACTATATGGGATTTCCTATATAAGACTTCAGACGTCTTGAGGGCCGGGTTATCGTTAGTGTAATGAGCTAAAATTTTACAGGATTGTTTTTTATTTATTTAGAACAAATTAAGGGGGTGCGTCATTCAAAATAAGACAAAGACCTTTATAAGGACCACTCTATTTTATATAGATGGTATTGATAAAAATGTTTGGTAAAATGTTAAGGCCATAACGTGATTTGTTCTCAAGACATTCGAGTTAAAAAAAATATTTAAGAGTGCTAAGTAGTATTTATGCTCCTGCAAATTTCACTATGTGTTGAAAAAAATAAGACTGGGTTCGGAATCATTATTATTTTTTGTTCTTAAAATATTTGGGACGAAAATTTTTTTCAATTGTTATTTTTTTTTTAAATTTAATGTTGAATTTTTGGTAACTGTTTCCAATTCTTTATTACGTAATTGTGTGTAGAATAAAATTAATTCGAAGTCGATATCTTTTTCCATTCTCGAGATACTATTATACATTGAATTCAACTTTTGTACATTTACATTCCGTTCAACGTTGTTTTAAAGTGAAACGTTATCATTTTTACCTTGAGGTCCACATTTTACATTATGATCCATTTTTGTGGCATTTAAGGTGCCATGAACGTAGTTTCAAATTGTTAAGTAATCCTTAATTTTTTTGTATTTGTAAGATTAATATAAAGAATTTCGAGAGCGCGTTGTAGTTTTTCAAAGTAGCTCCCTTACATTTGTGAACAAATTTAACACGAACTCAAAATTCAATTTCGTATAATCAAAAACAATATTTAATTACATTCAATAGTGTTTTCTCGTGATAACCACTTGTGTTGGCTACCAACAAGTATTACTACCTATACGCTGGAAATATTGCAATTTCATGGCTGCCACACCAATCATCAGATTCCTTTTTAGTGGTGCTTAGTCTATAGTTCCAATTTTAATTTATAAATTGTTTTGTAATTCCAGCCTATAGTAATACTTGGTGGTAGCCAACACAAGAGGTTGTTGTTCATCCAAAACCTTCAAATATTTAATTACTTTTCCTATATTGGTAACTATGCTTTACTCATAGCATTAAACGATTCACTTAAGTCATCACAATTAAATGATTCACCACAAAAATTAAATGCGTCGAGCTTGAACATGCATTTTTCTTTGTCTTTTATAAATTTAAACACAGAAGCGTGGCGTAGGTAGCCATTTTGAATTAATACCTAACCAAGCGAAGTTCAATCTACGTTGAATCGAAGAAGATAAATGTTGTTTTTAAAGGTTGATGAATTTGGTTTACATATGATTCCACCTTAAATCAACATATACCTAGGTAAACATAGTAAAATCTTAAGTTCGTTTTTACATAAGTATGGAATCACTTTGAAATAAAGTCGCTCCACTTTTATTTAAGAATTTTAGGCTTTGGCGCCAAATCGTTCCGAAAAATATTAGAATCAAAGTGTTTCCCTAGGATTTTACGTTGTATTTTTCTCTGTGTATAACTGAACATTTATTTAATAGGAAATGCAGTAGTGGTACTTGAATCAAATTTTTACCAGAAAAATTAGGTTTTACAAAAAAAAATTAAATAAACTTTTAGAAATCCGATTTGGCTATTTTTTCTCAAGATATATTTTTTAAGCATGATCTATTTAAATAAAGCAAAATGTGAGGCTACGCTACATTATTGTGTAAAATGATTGCTAAGTTATGCAAAAAAAAGAGAAATATTGGACCTTTTTCATTATAAATTCAAAACCTAAAGAAAAATTTGCGCGATCATATTAGACTATTCAGTTGGGGCAAAAATTGCATGTGAGCGCCTAGCCTAAGACTCTTTTGATCAAATTTCGTCAAATAAATAATTGAAAATTAAACAAGACTGTCAATGTACAACTTTGGTAAATAAATATCTATCTTATTCTAGTTTCAGCTTTTCCATAGCAGTATTAATGTAAGTGCGTATTTCTAAGATGCAATTGAATTTATTTGATTTGAAAACCATCTAAACAGATTACCACAAAAGGGATTTTAATGAATAGTTTGACTATTTAATTGCATTGTCATTGATTCAAGCATGAAATAATGAGATGACGCGACGACAATGGGGGTACGAGTAAGGCCTCGCGATATAAATATGTTTGTATGGAATATTATATATGGTATGGGCGCATACCCCACCCTTTCGCACAACAACTATTATTATGCCGCTGTCATTTTAGCAGAGTACATTGACGTCAGTGTTGGGATTGAGAGTTAATTACCTCTGTGTAGTGGATGTCCCCTAGGAATCCAACATCACACAATACCTATTCTCTCAAGACACATACCATGCAATTATTTTTGCTTCACCAGCAAATAATGTATAATTGGCCATAATTATTAAAGGAACTGCTTAAGGTGCAAATAATATCCTCGCCGCACCGCTCCGACCAGGATTAAGACTTCATCATCACGCTATGCTGAAAGTCTGTGGTCTTGACAATAATGCGGGGGTGGATTATTTTCTTCCTCCACATCTTTGTTTTCTTCGTCTTTATAATCTCTGTTATCCCGTTAATCCTTTGTTCACGTTTGGCGATTATGAATTTGATCGGAGAAAATAATCCCTCCAATCTAACCCGCCAACCCACCATCCAGGCTCCATATACCATTATCCATATTGCCCTCTAGCTTTTGATAAAAGATTGTTGGAAGAATATAAATGATGGTGGAATGGGAGGTGTGTAGAACTGTATAGATGGATGATGTGGTGCGATGCCATTCAACTTTTATCTGATCCTTGTTCGATGTGGATTTTTTTTTCTTGTTATAAACGATGGATTTGCTGTACCTACCTATGCTATATATTTAAATCCCTTCTTTCATAAATTTTCTTGAATTGGAATTGCATAAAAAGCGGAAAATATGCGCGCAAAGGCAAACTAAACTAAGCAAACAAATAAATTGCATTAGTTGAGCATGAATAAATTCCTTATTCTTTGATTGAAATTCTCCTCTTTTTTTTGAACCATTTAACTGATGGATGAGTGGAAACAAAAAAATTCACTGTGCGGTGGTGCGGTGGTGGTCTGACAGACTAATCGGTTTTCTAAATCAATAAAATCCATGGCAAACAAAATTTGTTTAAAGAACAATAAAACCAGCAGAAAAGGTTTTCAACTAAAAGAATGCTTTGGAATTTTTTTCATTGAAAGTTTATGTATGCGATTTTTATACTAAACGAAATTTTACGGTGAACTGTGATCTTCCACAAAAGACAGTCTGTTCTTTACGAAATATTAACAAAAACACAGGGGGATAGTAATTTATGATCAGCTTTTTTACCTATGTAGGTATATTAGGCGTGTTTTATTGGAAAATCTATCCATAGTACAGTATAATTTTACATGCATTACAAATATACAACATAGATAGTAGCACTACGACCAATAAGAAACTAAAGTAGAATCCTACTGTGGATGGATATAAGACATTTATTCGAATCTCGAATTGGATATTGTTTGTTTTGTTTAAGATCTTTGTACGATAGTTGATAGTTTAATTGAGTTTCTGTGGATGTGTTAATGAAGAAGTTATATGAGTAGTTTCCAATGGACAAACGCAAATCGACCTGGGTTAGGTAGGTACGAATGATCGACCAAAAAAAGTTAACTGGTCAAAATGTCGACTTAAATCGACTTTTTTGAATTTCAAAATGCCGACATTATGAAATCTCGACTTGACAAAATGTCGAGCAAAATATCGCCTTGTCGATATTTTTTCTCAACAAAATTGTGCGAAATGCCGACTTTTGAAATATCGACTTTTATATGATCGACTTTCATAATCTCGGCAAAAAAATGTCGACACAATGTTCAGCGTTCAACCTTAAACAATAGCATAAAGGGTGATTGAAGACGATGCGAAACCAGCTAGTAATGAGAGGTTTTAAATGTCAGTTTGATAGTCGACATTTTGGTCGGATTATGCTTTATGGAATGATGTTTAAGTGTCGACTATTAAAATGTCGATTACCAAAATGTCGACTATCAAAATCTTAATTATTTAAATGTTTTTTTTGAAAGTCGACATTTTGAAGATCACATTTTAAAAAATCGATCTAGTTTTTTTTTCGATATTTTGTTCAGTCGGTCTTTTAACCAGTCGACATTTTTTCTGCCGAGATTTTGAAAGTCGAACTTATGCAGTCGGTGTTTTAAAAGTCGACATATCGTACCTACCCATTCCCTTGATCTTTTTTTTAAGTTGGCCAGCTTATATTTATTAGATCTTTGAGAACGCCCTTTTTTTAATATAAGGTGATTCACCTAAGTTGTGACAAAAAGGTTGAGCATATGTACCTATATGTTTGGTAGAGACAGACAAAAAAATCATATGAGAGCGGGGTCTATTCACCCTCGCTTAGTCAGGAGGGGAAGTTTTCTAAAACAAATTATTAAAAAAATAACGGCAACACTTAGAATGCACTCTGTTATAGCTTTCTGCGAACCCAGAAATCTCTTCTTTTATTTTATACTTAAATAAAGTTCTTTGAATAAACAGTTTTTTAATAATAATTTTCAAACTCAACACTTTGAAAAAAAAAAATTCAAACAATTTTTTGTTTGCAATAATTTACGCACCTACCTAATTACTGTTTTCTATATTGAATTTCAATGCTCTTATTAATTTGTAGTCAAAAACTGATACTCGGATGTTTCTAGGACTTTTATTTTTCAAGACATTAAAAAATAAGTGATCCAACTTTCTCATACAACTAAGAAGAATCCGTATAAATCAAAAGGGCACAGTAGTAGTCAGCCAAGTTCTAGCACTACTATAGAGACGAGACTCGATGAGACTTTTGTAAGTCTTGTGTCTACTTACTTACTTAGGTCCTCGGACCTATTACGTCCGTGATGTTTCCCTTACGGGACATAGGGCCTCCACTACACCTACGCGCCATCGTGTACGATTTCTTGAAATATATTTCAGCTCTCTCCAACTTTTCCCCAGTCGTGCCGATTCCTGTTCGACCGTTCTTCGCCATGTGCTTCTAGGCCGGCCCACTTGTCTTCCCTCCTGTGTGAGCGGGTTCCACTGCATTGCTTGAGATGCAATGCACCGATCGCCTTTTCGAAGCGTATGGCCAATCCACTGCCACTTTCTTCTTCGTATAATGGAGTCTATGGGCTCCTGACCCGTTCTCGCATGAAGTTCGGCATTGGAGATACGGTTGGGCCAGAAAATCGTCAAGATGTTTCGTAGACATCTATTAACGAAGGTTTGCAGCTTTCTAGTGACAATTTCAGTGACTTTCCAAGTGCTGCAGCCGTAAAGCAGAACGGATTCAACATTGGAGCGGAACAGTCGTAGCTTGGTCTTTAAGCTTAAAGAGTTGTTTCTCCATATTTTGGACAGCATTCCGAACGCAGCCTTTGCTTTTCTGATTCGGCTGCTTACGTCCAGTTCAGTTCCGCCACCCGTAGAGATAATACTCCCAAGATATTGGAAATCCTCTACCATCTCTACCGGTTGTCCAGAAATATTTACTTGGATTGATGAGGAAGTTCCAAGGCTGATCCTTTTTGTTTTTGCCGAGTTGATCTTAAGCCCTACGATTTCTGCTTCTCTCTCCACCCTTGTTGTCATTTGATGGAGATCCATGATCCTATGAGAGAGTAAGCATACGTCGTCCGCGTAGTCCAGATGTTTGAGGTGAGATTGCAGAGTCCACTGAATTCCTCCATTTCCATTTGACAAAGCTGCGTGCAGTACGTCACTTATCACCAACAGGAACAGTATTGGTGACAGTATACAGCCTTGCCTAACTCCACTTTGGATTTCAAACTCCTCTGACAGCCTACCTTTGTGCAAAACGTGACACCTGGATCCATCATATGTAGCCTTGATAATAGCAATCAATTTATCTGGGATGCCCCTCTTGTGCAAAGCAAGCCAAATAAATTCTCTATTGACACTGTCGAACGCCTTTTCAAAATCGATGAACAGCAGGTGAAGTGGTGATCGATATTCAACGCACTGTTCGATGATGATCCTCAAGGTGTTGATGTGATCAACACAGGAAGATCCAGTGCGGAAACCTGCTTGTTCGGCGTCGAGTGTGTCTTCGAGGTGGTCTTTAATTCGGTCCAATATTATCCTTGCTATTATCTTGGCTACTGCAGGCAGAACGCATATTCCTCTCCAGTTTTCGCACTGTGTGAGATCTTCTTTCTTTGGGAGCTTGACAATCATTCCTTTTTTCCACTCTTCAGGAAAGCTCTCTGCTTCCCAAGCTCTCTTAATAAGTGGGTGCAGTAGCTCGCTCGATGTCGTTGGGGCTGCTCCTAAGAGCTCTGCAGGAATACCGTCAAGTCCAACCGCTTTGTTGTTCTTCAGTGCTTTGATGGCGGTGATAATTTCTTCTTTACTGGGGGGTACGGTGCGTATTCGGGAAATTGTTACTTCGGGTAGCTCAGTGGGAATAGGGTTCACTTCACTTGCGAAAACGCGGTTTAAAACCGCAGAAAAGTGTTCCCTCCACCTTATGAGCTGGTCCTCATCCGAAATTAGCAGGGATCCGTTTGTGTCTTTAACCAGGTGTTGTTTAGAGCTCTGGACACCAGTGAGCTCTTTGGTAATTCTGTAGACGGTCCTACTGTCACACCTACTAGCGGCTTCTTCTGCTTCTGTAGCCAGTGCGTTGATGTAGTTACGCTTATCACGTCGCACACTACGGTGAACTTCCCTCATCTTCATGCGGTACGTAGACTCAAGCTCGTTTCTCCCTGCTGCTGGGGTAGCTGCGATGCGAGCTTTAAGGTGTTTCCTTTCTTCGATCCTTGCCCAAGTTTCGTCGGAAAGCCAAGCACTATTTCTTCCTTGCGCCCGGCCGACTATACTTTCAGCACCAGATATGAACACATTTTTCACAGCACACCAATGATTTTCGATGGATGTGGTTTCCGTGCTGCTGATTGCGTTCAATCCTTGTGAAAGGTGGTCCCCTAGTTGTTGGCGCACTGCAGGATCCTTTAGTCTATCTGTATTAAACTTGGGCATTCGAGTGTTTCCTTGGGATCTCCGAACTGCAGCTGTACGCAATCTTACGGTAGCAACCATCAGATGGTGGTCCCGGGCCATTCCCATGTCAGCACCTCTTCTGTTACGGACGTCCTGGAGACTGCTTCTAAATCGCCGGCTGATCGCGAAGTGGTCAATTTGGTTGGAAGTTGCTTGTCTGTCAGTGGACACCCAACTGACTTTGTGGCACGTCTTATGCTCGAACATGGACCCTCCAATAACAAGGCCGTTGGCGTTGCAGAAATCGACAAATCGTTCGCCATTGTCGTTTCGGTTACCAACACCATGTTTTCCCATGACATGCCTTAGCCCAGTGTTGTCATTGCCAACCTTGGCATTTAAGTCTCCCATCACCATAACTATATCACCTCGTGGAACGCTATCATAAGCAGCACTCAGCCGGTTATAAAAGGCCTCCTTCTCCTCGTCAGAAGAGAGCAAAGTTGGGGCGTAACACTGTATGATGGTGACGCGACGTACTCTAGTCCGGAACCTGGCTTTCAGGATCCTGTCACCTAAAGGCTCCCAGGAAATAAGGCTTTTGAGAGCTGTTTTGGAAAGCAGCAATCCAACGCCAGATTCCCGAGCGCTTCCAGGTGTTTTTCCGGAATAGAATAGTACAGTGTTACGGGTTGGTGACTTGAACTTCCCCAAACCCAGCCATCTAACTTCACTTATCCCTAAGATGTCCATCCTATACCTCATGAATTCCTTCTCTAGTTGCAGGAATCTGGCATTCTGAGGACCTTCTTTTCCATTGTCAAGAAGCGTCTTCACATTCCAGAAACCAATCTTTGTCCGGGTACAATAGCCAAAAGTCGTCAACGAGTTATCATTAATTATCCGAGGCGTAGTGTTGGTTTCGGTAGCGGGTTAATTTCAGTTACGGAGAATGCTAACCTCCGTAACCTATCCTAGAAAGCTAGGCCTTTTCGCACTTGTAATTTTAGCCTATTTATGTATATTGGGATACATAAATAGTTGCCCGGGGACCACCACGAGGAGGTAAAACAAGCACTTCATCGTGACTGATTGTTGCGCTACTGGCCCAGACCAAGTTCTGAGCAATCAATAGTTTCCCGATCAGGCACGATGCAGGTCGCCCTCGTATAATGTGTCGATCTCGTATAATTAAGTCTTGTCCCGGTCTCGTCTCCGAAAAATACGATTTCCGGACAACCTGTTGATTATTGGAACGAAATATTTTCGATTATTGTTTTAATATGTGCAGAATTTTTGAATTTATTAGAATCTTCGTAAATTTCGGTTCAAATGTACAGTCTCGGTCTCGTATCGGATGGTTAAAAGGCAGTCTCGTCTCGTCTCGTCTCGGTCTCACATGACGAGAATCTTTTCTCATCCCGTTGCCAGCCTTAAGCACTACACCCTTTTTACATGATCAAACTCAGGTGATTTTCGACCCCCTCTAACTTCAGTACCAATAAAGTCAGAAACTTCAAATTCGCAGCATCAGCTTAGCTCATCAATTACAGACGCCTTGCCAAATTTTTAGCATAAGCCGTTCCTGAGATATTGGGCTGCAGAAATATCAAAAACCGTGACTGACTTACTCACTGAGTCCTAACAATAAAATGATAGAGAATGAGAAAAAAGAAGGTCTCGCACTTCTGTCTGTCAGCCTAAATCACTGAAGTTTGAATTTTCTTCAAACTTTGGACTTAAGGTTATTTCTAGAGATTCCCTAGGGGACAATTTGATTTTATTTTATTTTAGCTCAAGTAATAACGATACCTGCCCTACAACCAATACACAAAAATGTATTTAGTTCACGAAACAGCTTTAACGATTTTGACAAAAAATTATGAATTTTTACTGAGAGTAGTACCTATGATTAATTTTTTGGTAAATAACCAAAAACGGTTAATAATATGGAATCTGTTATTAGAACCAATTTTTTGGTTTTCATATTTCTCGTTAATGGCTACACCGATTTCAACCGAAATTTGTATACAAGAGGTCCTTTACAGTTTTAACAATTTGGCATAGGTACCAACCTATAAAAATTTACAAAAAAATAATTTTTGAATTTTTAAAAAAATATTGAAATTTTTTTTGAAAATTCAATATCTTGATAACGATATATTTTTTTTAATTTTGTGTAAAATTGTATTTTATTAAAAACTAAAAGTTGGCATTCCAAATATCATTTTTGAGAGTGTGAAAATTTTATATATAAAAATAAATTTTTAAGGAAGCCGCTCTAATAGTCTAGGAAGGATAGGAAATTTAATATGGGCCACCGGGAACAAATTAATTCATGAAATTTTATTGCTGGTATCGACGCAGAATTTTATCCTCAAGAACATATCCAAAGTCCTCAAAAATCCCTGAATTGACTTTTTGCCTAGACGCATTTTAAGATGTGGAGAGGGGAGGGCGGCAGGAGTTTGTCAAGCTGAATAAATTTTTTGTAATACAATCTAATCATATGACACATGTTTTAAGGGTGCTTTTCAACGCTGATTCTAAAGAGACCAAAATTGAAAGGATACATGTATCTGCATCGATACCAGAAATAAAATTTCATGAATTAATTTGTCCCTGGTCCGATCCTATCTTTCTTGGACTATAACGATTGTTGATTTTTTTTTTTCATAAAATCATATTTATTAAACAAATCAGATGGCGCATTTTTTTCAGCTAGCTATAGCCATTAAAATAACAAATTTATAGTAATTTATAGGATAATTTGTAGGATTGGGATTGGGAAATCTGCTAGGCTCCTTGTGTTAATACTCTAATTGTGTTGGAACTAACTTTTGGAGAAAGTAAACGAAAAAAAAATTCCGACCTCAATTTTTAAAACCTTAAAAATCTTTCGTTATTGTAATGTAACATATTCGTGGAAGGTAGGTAGGTAAGACTTTTTTTAGGTAGGTAGAGATGGCGGTCACAAGCATCCTTGCTCGATGACCCAATTAACGCTGTAATGCGCCGTTTTGATACCATAACTTGTTTGACCTGTGGGTTAAAAGAACATTTTTGAAGAAAAAGAGGGTATGTGGTGATAGATCTCCCAACGGATCATGGCCTACGCCCGAGTTCAGCTGCAGTATGCTACGCTAAGCAATTTGCTTATTTGCCCGGGACGCATACGATCTGATTCCTTAGGGTGATCATCTAGTCGCACACTCGGATATGGTAATCTCTGTACACCTCCGTCTGTTTGCACAACATGACTTGTGGTTACCAGAGAAAGTACCACCTGCCTGTATGACCAGAAGCTTTTATTGGATTTAGACATGAGATGAAACTTATTAAGGATTTGGACATAGGAAAAACACCCGATAGGACCAAAGTTCGCAACTAAAAACCATCTACACTGTGCCAACTAGGCAACTTGTTGACTGGTATTGAAGCGAAGGTTGGCACAACCGTGTGATCGTCCGGTCCTCGTGCACCATGAGTCACCTTCAAAAACCAGTAGTCTGCTAGCTCACAGTCATAGGACTTTGGGGAAGAAAATGGTGCAAAAGGAAACCGAAGTTAATTCTAGATCTATTGAAACATTCTTGAACTTGAAAATAGAAAAACACTCAAAAGGGTCGAAGTCCGCAACTAAGACCCATCTACACTGTGCCACCTAGGCACTTGTTGGCTGGTATTGAAGCGGAGATCGGCCCAATTGTGTGATCGTCTGGTCCTCGTGCACCATGAGCCACCTTCAAAAACCGTTAGTCTGCTAGCTCGCAGTCATTGGAGTTTGCGGAAGAAGAAGGTGCAAGAGGAACTGAAGAAAATGCTAGATCCATTTCGTCGCATTGAGGAAAGAAGTCAAATCTTTGATCTTCGTTCCGGAGAGTTCGTTAAGGTCGTCAAAAAAGGGCTTCCCAAAGGATTGTTGCCTCATTCTGGCCAAAGCGGGACATTTACAGAGGAAATAAAGACTGTTTCCTTTTCCTGCTGGTCCCCACAACTACGACAGTGAGTATTGTAGGGGATGCCAAGCTTCGCCGCATGTTCTCCTATTGGCCTTGCTATGTCTCGCCTAGGTCTGCACATTAGGTTAATAGTTCGGGATTTATTATAGGTAGGCCAGATTCTAGCAATAATGCAGTTAGTTAAACTATTCCACCTACGACTTTTTTTATTATTTACTTTTTTTACGTCGACTTGTATTTCACAGTATGAATTGTTAGTACCTATATCTAGATTTCAGACATCCCATTTAATTTTAAGGTTTCAGCGGTTGCTCTTACTCTCTAATCCATGTCCAGACCAAAAAGTCTGAACTATATTAAGCACGAAACAAACTTGTATCGCATAAGGACTTTCCTGGTGATTATGATGTTAAGAATTTTTTCAATTTTTTTTTTTTTTTTTTTTTAGCTTTTTATTACTACCACTTTCAAGAGGTAAAAATATAAAACACCAGTAAACTGATACAGCTAAACGTTTCCTGCGCAAATGTAGACGATTCTTGCGCTTCCAGGCAGCGCGACGGGAACCTCCAATTGTCTGGGAGTACCTGTAGCCTTTTCCAATGCCACGGGAGCTCTTGCCAGCAGATGTAAGTCTACGCATTTTGCGGTGTTTGTGCACGTGCTTGCAGATCCAGTTGATTTTTGGATCACGACGAACGACATTGTGATGGGTGTCGATGAGGATGACTTCAAAGTATTTGTAAGAAGCATCCTGGGCGACCCAGTAGGAGTTGAGTACCCTCAAACCACCGAGTCTGCGACCAACAAGTTCCTCAGCAACAGATTGCAAGTAACGGGAAGGCTTCAATTCGTTGACATCATGCCTCTTTGGCTTACCGTAGGTGCAGCCCTTTGGCACTGGACGTTTACGACCTCCACGACGCACTCGGATCCTGTAGGTAAAGAATCCTTGTTTGTTCTTGTATCCCAGACGAAGTGCCTTATCGGGACGAGTTGACCTCGGCGAGCGGTGCAATTTTGTCAATTGACGGTATTGCCACACGCGAATACGGAGCAAGTAGCGCATAACATCGCTCTGCTTCTTGCGGTAAAGTTCTTGCATATAACGATACACACCCATTTTAGCGACTTTTCACGGCGATAGACCTCTTGGGGAAATTCGCCTTCACTCCACAAAGTTAAAGCGAAAAAGCAAAAAGCAAATGTTCCCCCTTTCGTTCTTGTGCCTCTCGTTATACCGCAGGAAGCTAGTTTTCAGGATGATTTTTCATGCAGCAGAATATTGCAGCCTGAGTACCTACATACATACATGAAAGTTGGTATGTGATGAGAATTTTAATATATTCACCTTTGCACACACCCACACTAACACATTTCTATATTAGTTGCTGATGCAGACCAGAGAGTCTATCGTCCTGATATGATGATGATGATGGTGGCCAACTCGACTGTTGATGGTAATTAAATTATTTCGGGAATTGCTTCTTTTCTCTTTAGGTGTACACAAGGACTTCACGTATTAATTAACCGCATTGCTTCAAGGCAGATGAATTTGAAGCCGAATGCCAACAAGAGCAACTTGTGCATAAAAGAACAAGATTGTTTTGATAAATGGGGGAAGTAAAAAAAATGTCTGGCGAAGTTTCAGTTTCAAGTGACTGCACTGCCATGTTTTTGTTTTCGAAAGAATATAGCTACACTTTGGGAAACGAGAAGGAAGTCTT
The DNA here is from genome assembly GCA_949320155.1 of Melangyna quadrimaculata. Lineage (NCBI taxonomy): Eukaryota > Metazoa > Arthropoda > Insecta > Diptera > Syrphidae > Melangyna > Melangyna quadrimaculata. The sequence continues at coordinate 56,443,132 of OX439485.1, forward strand.
TTAAACACACAGTATGTAAAGGCACCCTTCTATCTTCTATAATGGTGAAATAAAAGGTTTCTTCTATTAAAATTTTCAACGAGTTTAAGGTACAGGTATGTATTAGTACCTAAATAAATATATGTTTGTATGTATGTATGTATGTGTATAGGTTTAAATGTTTCAAGTGGTTTGCAAAAAACAAGTGTTTACGGGCTTGGCTTGGTTAACGAAACGGAATACCTGAAGGAATAAAGCTCTGAAATTATACAATTTGTTATAACAATTTCTGGTGAACAAGTTGTTTTATGAACATTCAAGAAATAAATTTGAAAAATGCTCCGAAAGCCCTAGAACTAAAAGATTCGGATAATTAAGACTTGGCTTTAGGGCCGCAGCCAGGATGTTGCTTCCGGATAGGGTGGGGAGAGTGTTCTTCATTTTGGGTTATTTCATTTACCTTATAGATTTAACCGTTTGACTGATTTTACTCTGGGTACGCCAACTTCCTGGCCATCTGATCCCAACAAAATGTCAGACCTTTTTGATTTATTCGTATCTAGAGTTATTAAACGATATCATATGAATGTCGAAGGTAGTAACGTCATTTTATGACCGATATGAGTGAAATAATAATAATAATAATTTTATTTATATGCCTGTAAGACCTCAGGTTTCTTAAATGCAATGCACGGCACAATAGTTAGAAGGAATCGAAGGAAAGAAAAGATTTTTGCTGGCACAGTGGATTGAGAATTAGATGTTAATTATCTCATTCAATTCCACGGATGTCATCCAGTTGAAACTGGGGAATATAGAAAATAATGCCGCCTAGACTGGGAAAACCTTCGAGATTTCCAGGCGATTGTATTTGACAATCTTAACAATTAATTAAAAAAGATAATCTGTGAATTCAAAAATAATTAATTTATTAAATTTATTGGGCAGAGTACGATAACTACGGCACCGCAAAATAATAACGTATGTTTGTAGAATTGTAAAATGCAGGCATTTTTTGTTATGGGAAAGGGGTCTATCTCCCTACATTTAGGTGGGAGGTGCAATTTGCTTGTTTTTTACTCTTCTATTTCGTTATTATTTTGCGGCGCCATCTTAGTTATAGTACTCGTGCCGATTCCTGAAAAGTCTGATGACAGATAATTCTACCAAATACTCCTTGTGGAAAGCATCTATGCGTCCAAAAAGGACCACAAACACAAAACCCAACATTAAAATCACAAGGCGGCATATGAATTTGAAACCCGAAAGAGAAGACTGACCTCTTCGCTGAACATCTCTCGCGAATGTCCTTAAGTCATTCTCAGCAAATACTACTACAGATCATTTACAATTTGTTGATACAAGCGATGAATGTAAAATTCTTTTCGTCACACTGAAATAAGTACGAAGCATGTGTCTACAAAATTTATCTAACAAAAAATGGACAGGGAACGATCTAATAACTGCCCAGGTTTTGTTATACTTAAGCAAGGTAATTCACCAACAGAAGTAACATCGTATAAACCAATATCTCTTACTATAAATAATATCATGGCAAAGGTATTTGAAAAATTGTTCCTAAAAAGTCTTAGTAAAATAATAAAAGAAATAAGACTTATTCCGAACCATCAGTTTGAAATAAGAAATGAAAATTCAACGATGAACTAAGTGCATCGAATTTCTGATGTTGTAGAAAAAGCACTTGGAGAAAAACAGGTTTATTCTTAGATGTTGCTCAAGCCTTTAGTAAGGTTTTGGCATTAAGGACATGCATATAAACTGCATAGGAATCTCCCCTAGGCAGTACTACGAAACACTGAAATTTTATGTTAGCGATATCGACTCCTTACTTAATTACTTGGAACTTAAGAAAATTGAAGCCGGTGTACTAAGAGGAAGTGTCCTAGAACCAATTCTTTGTTTAAATTGTGTTGGTTGTTTTGCTGAACTCTTATTTTTTTTTTAATGCCAAAATTTTAATTTGTAATAACTTATTAATTTTTTTTTTTTTTTTTTTTTTTTTGTACAAACACTTATGTTCATTACTGTCATGTTGAAACCTTTGCGATTGTATGATTTCATGTTAAATTTAGTGCCCTGATGATGTCCTAACTAAGACGAAACGCGTTGGCTTCCAAAGTTTTTAATAAATAAAAAACAAAATAATTTAAATTGTGGAAAAACAAGTGTTTTATTATATATTTTTAAAAATGTCAAAGATTAATTTCCACTTAGTGTTAAACTCTCAATCTATTGATTATATAAGAACTCTTATTATTTATTTGTTTTGTATTCCTTGTTTTACAAAATAAACTCTTTGTCTCGGGACAACTCGGGATATTCCAGTGGACAGCAATAATGCTATAATGCTAATGGTCACTTTAGCCGATGATACGAAGGTATTAGTGTCCTATAAATCCGTAACAAAGGCTACAATTGAAACAATATTCAATCATATGATTTTCACGAACAAAAATATTAACAAAGTTCCTATTTTTAAAAATTAAAGCTATACCTTTCGGCAATACTGTCAAATAACTTTGAATGAATTTGGATGCTAATGCTAAGCTTAAATGGAAAGAGCAAATCAAACACAAAATAGAAGCACTAAGAAATAACTCTATCTATGAGAAAAAAAAATTACAATGATATTTACAAGAAACTGCTGAAACCCGTTTTGACGTACGTCGGCGTCCAACTAGGGGATGTCCGTGAAGTTAGCATAACAAGAAGTGTCAGCATCTCAATTTGTTTGGAGTTCTTATCGCATGAACCTTAGTACTATAGTTCCTGATAGTTTTCCAAAATAGTTCTGTTTGATTCCACCGAAAAAATTGATTTTTAAAAACTGAGAGATTTTTTGAAACAGCATATAAAAATATTTTGTTTGGTTGTAAGCAAGCTTGCCTAAGAGTTCCTCGAACGTAAACAAATTAGTTCTGTGACAAATGTTTCAAAAAATGATATGCCGGCCGGTGAAATCAAACAGAAATATTTTTGAAAACTATCAGGAACTATAGAACTCAGGTTTATGCGATGAAATCACCAAAACAAAAATTAAGATGCTCACACTTTTCATGCTAACTTCACAGGCATAACTTTAAAAGTATGGTACCATCGTCGATTGATGTCAATAGCACCATTGATATAAAACCAGATGACGGATTTCACTTTGAGGAAAACTACTTTCCTATTATTTGTTTAATCGAAAAATGTTTTACGAAAAACATCGAGATTTTTTGGAAAGATTTGATTATTGAACTATTACTTATTTTACTTTTGAAATAAGTACATCAATTAAATATTTTAATTAATATACAAAAATAAATCAAATGCTGAACCCATCTGAAAATTTCGAAACAAAGCCCTTTGTGGGATAATAAATGCCCCTTGGTATATAAGAAACAGCGACCTGCTATAATAGTTCACACAATATAGCAAAAATTTCATATTAAATTATTTTTGTGTTTCTTATCAATTAATTTATTATTATCAATGTTATTTTCAATCAAACTTACTCTGCTTCCAATCTTTATTAACTGCAGCTACTGGGAATATCAGTTCAATAAACTTGTGGACAGTCTACTTAAAAGCGATTTCAGGAATATTTTACTTATATTTGTGATTTCAGAACTGTATCTAAAGTTAGTGAAACAAAAATGTGGGGTAAAGAAAGTAAATCTATAGATCTAGTTGTCAACACAGAAGGAAAAATACTTATTGATCTGTGCCAGTGGCGATTCCTCTCAGTAAGCAGGTTTATCGCCGCTCAACCAAGAATTTAAATGAATAAATTATACAATGTTATGTTGAAATAATGATAGTGATAAGGCAGGCGCGAATGCAGGGGGGGTTTTGGGGGTTCAAACCCTCCCCCGAAATGTATGAATTTAACTTCCTCGCCATACAATTTCACTCTTAATTTTTAGTTTTCAGTTTAACCCCCCCCCCCCCCCCCCCGAAATTTGTTCCTGCGTTCGCGCCTGTCATTAGGTAATGGTAATTATCAATACCATAAATAGAAAAAAAAACTACCCACGTAACTACCTATTTTCAAATCATATTTTCCTTCACACAACACAAAACTCCCATCTTCCTATCTGCCTCAGCGTTGCGCGATACCAAAACCAAATTCCCTACAAATAGCAAATAGCATTGATATGATAATAAAAGAAAATAGATACCTACCTAACCCAAGGTACATAAATATTTGTACTGTGTACACAACCTACCCACATTGTTCTAACACAGTACACAACACGAAACTCTCATACAACAAGTCTTCCTTAAAAGCTTACAACATCCGCGCTACCAAGTTACATACCATTTTGAATAATATCTATTCAAAATACAAATACAAACACAAATACCATAAAATCTATAATACAAGAGCGTTTTACTACACGTGTCCTAAGCAAAGCCCAGCTAAATAAATGAAATCGTAAGCGTAAGTATGATGCGATAAAGCACGATACGTAAGGTATGCAAGCAGCTCCAGGTACCTACTTACTTCCAAAAAAAGTGCTCAATTGGCAAAGCGCGGTGTAGCTCTGCATTTTTGATATGTTGTTGGGGCATGTAAGAGTAGTCTGTATCTAAGTTTGCAACTTCGAAAAACCTGTGCTCGCTGCAGGAAAAATGCAAGAGTGAACAAAACGCTAAGTTCATCCTATTTTTCCGACATTTTCCTTTATGACTTGAAACTTGTTTGTTATAAAATTTTCTACAAGACCACATCAGTTTTAAATTCATGCATGTTATATTTGTCTTGCTATCTAACCAAGAATTAAAAAAAAAAATCAGAAAAGCTTAGTAATTTTGAAGCAATCAAAAACTAGGTCAAAAATTGTCCAATTATGCTAAAAATTTGTAATCAAATATTCTAGAGTAAATTCGATTCAAATTGGTCAAATAGTTTTGGCAAGAAACGTGATGTAAATTAAGTGCAACAAGCAATGTTTGCATCACTGCTGTGGTCAAAGTAGGGCACTTAAGTTTTGGCACTGATTTTTTTGTTCATGTACTTGAAACCCTTAAGTATGATAAAATAAAGTTATGATATTTATATCATTGATACTTTGATATCAATTTTAAAACTTCCGAAAATTTTACACTTGGCATGTAAATATGTAATTTCGTGAACATTTTCGAAACTTTTAAATTCGCTACCAAAGTTGCTTAAAAAAATACATAAATATTATAACTATATTTTATGATGCAAACATTGCGTGTTGCACTTAATTAACATCATGTTTCTTGCCATAACTATTTGATCGATTTGGATCGAATTTTCAAATTTCGTCTTGATAATAATAAGATAATTTTTGACTTATTTTTTGATTGCTTCAAAATTACTTAGTTTTTCAATTTATTTGTTTTTTTATTCATGGTTAGATATCAACACAAATATAACATGCATGAATTTAAAACTGATGTGGTCTTGTAGAACATTTTATAAAAAACAAGTTAATAGTGGACGTTTTTTTCCTTAGCTGCATATTTCCAAAGTTATAAAGTAAAATGTCGCAAAAAATGGGGTGATTTTAGCGGTTTTTTCACTGTTGCATTTTTTCTGCAGCGAGCACAGGTTTTTCGAAGTTGCAAACTAAGCTACAGACTACTCTAACATGCCCAACAACATATCAAAAATGCAGAAATACATTGCGCTTTGCGAATTTATTGTCGAATTGACTGGGCTATTTGCGAAATAAACATAAACAGTTGTTTCGTATCGAATCCTAAAAGTGCGAAATTAATTAATTATTTTGTATTTGCTTGGATTTTAAATGTGAGTAAATATATTTTTGGGTTGTGGTGCTTTGAAATATGAGAGTGCGACATTGTTTTTTTTTTTTTTTTGAGAAGTAAGATGGAAGTAAATGCATATATGCTAGAACCTAGAAGTAATATTATTATAATAAAATAGATCATAGTTAAATAATTGTCAATTTATTTTGGCATAAAGTCGCTAGAAGTATCTTTTATCGGCTGACAGCTAACGTGAAATTTGTTAACATAGCTTTGAACGTGAACCAAATTGTTCAAAGATAGGTACATACATACCTTCATACATTAATGTGGGTAGATAAGTTTATATTTAATATTTTTTGAAACGAAAAATCATATAAATATAGGATGTGCCTAGATATTTATATTTATATAATTGTTATATAATTGTTATAGAAAGTGACGATTTTTATGATAAAGTCATCGAAAATGTTGTGTCCGTCGAACAACAAAGCGAATTTATGTATCGATAAATTTTTAAACTTTTATTTTATATCATTTATTAATGTTTTTTATTAATTGTCGTTATCAATAAAATTAAAAAAAAAAATATGATTTTTTTTTATTTTAACCTTCCCTAGACCACGTAGCTAAACCAATACTAAGGACCAGGAATCGCCACTGATCTGTGCAACTCTTTTGGTCGTGGTTTTTGCAACGGCTGTTCACCAGGAGATAAGGATAAGGATAAGGACTTTAAATTTATTGGGCATCAGGGTAGTTCAACAATAGACTATGCACTCGCTGGAGGAGAATGGTGAAATTTTATAAACGACTTTAAAGTAAAATCAGGAATATACTCCGATCACTTACCGATAGAAATAACAATCAGCCAAACATGTGTGCCCACACGCACTCCTACAGCCATCAGTTTTAAATAAGTATAAGTGGAAGTAATCAGTCACTAACAGATATAACATTGCTTTGACCGAAAATGTATGCTCACAAATGACCGCAAGAAATGACTCACTTACAGCGGAGGAACTAAATAATGTAGTACTAAATTCGATTCCCAACATAACAAAAAAGAGTAGTAGTCTGAAGTTTAGGGAAAAATGGTTCGATGATGAGCTTGCTGAAGCTAGGAACAAATCTTTTGTTTGGTTGAGGATCATACGCAAAAATCAACACAAGAATTTCCTTAGGCAAAAATATATTCAGACAAACAACTATTATAAAAACTTATGGAAAGATAAACGTCGAGCATATGGCGAAAATATCGCGAATAGTTTATCTAATTGCAGAAATGCGACTGAATTCTGGAAACAAGTTCGGGAAATAAACAAAAAGGACCACCAAAACACAACAATTCCAATTGAAATGTCAAGGGATAATCATCCCAACTCTTTTCAGTTCGCCATTCCTTTTAAACAAAACTTACTACTGGATGCTCGCTTTACACCTTCTGAGATCAAGGTTGCATTAAATGATGCAAAAAATAATAAGGCACTGGATCAGATGGTATCCCAATGGAATTTTACAAGTACAGTACCGATGAGCTTATTGAGCAACTAGCAAAAGCTTTCAATTCCATTTTAGACTCTGGATCCGTTCCAGAATTTTACAACAAGGCAATATGAAAACCGTTACACAAAAAAGGAGATAACCACCGATCCTGCAAACTATAGAGGAATTTCTCTACTAAATTCATCAATAAAGGTCCTCACTAAAGTATTATATAATCGTCTATATAGCTGAGTACAAGAAAACAACCTCTTAAGTGAAAATCAGGCAGGCTTCCGAAGAGACTATTCAACCTTGGAGCAAAACGCTTACCAATATCGCTGAATTGTGTGTAAGTAAAAACGAAAACTGTACACATTGTTTGTAGATTTTAAAGCAGCCTTCGATACCATAGACAGAAGAGCACTTATGCTTAAGCTGTATAACAAAGGTATGTCTACGAAATTCGGTAAAATAATCGAAAGTTTGTATGCATATACAACATCTGCTATTTTAAATGGTGATGAACTATCTCAATACTTTGAAGAAGAAATCGGTCTAAGACAAGGTTGCAACCTCAGTCCTTTGCTATTTGCTCTTTATATAGATGACATCGATGAAGTGTTCGCCAGCGGTGGAGTTAACGTAATCGATACGGTGAGAGTAAGCCATCTAATGTTTGCTTGCTGATGACATCGTCGTGCTCGCTGAAACACCACAGAGACTATAATAAATGATCAACAGGCTGGCTGGTTATTGTGAAAAATGGAGACTTCAGATTAACCTAACGAAATCGAAAATTATGATCTTTCGGAAAGCAGGAGGAAGAAATTGCAATAACGAAAGATGTTAAGCGATGACATTGAAGTTGTAAATGAGTACAATTACTTGGGTATGATTATAACAAGCAATTTGAATATGAGACAGCATATGACGGTCAAACTTACAAAATCGAAAAATGCAATAAACGCAACATGGAGGAGCGTTATGGCACCTAAGGAAGTAGACTCAGTTTCGAAGTATAGAGTATTTCAAGCAACGGCTGAAGCAATTATGTTCTACTCGGCGCAAATCTTTGATGAAGTTGAGCAACTCTTGCGATACTTTCTGAAGATAACTTTTAAACTCCCTATCACAACACCAAACCACATACTCTTAGTAGAAACCGGTCTCTCACATTTGTTTATCGCAACTTTGAAAATGCAAGTAGACTATGTTCTCAAAACCCTTAGGCTCGACGACAATAGGTTATCAAAGAAAATAAGTATGAGTGTAATTAGAAAGCAAAAATGCATGGATGGCAGTCTGGAAAAATTTGGCGGAAAATTGCAACCGTCCACTTAATCCAATAAAGCTTTTAACGGCCTTTAGTCCATACAAATTGGCGTTTCGTCCCGGCGTTCTCACTTGGACTCTTCAGTTGACAGTGAGGGCCTTGTCAAGACGCAATTTTTATTAAGTACAGTCCAGCTTACATCAATTTTACTGCGAAAATCAATTGTGAACTATATCCAACCCAATTAGAATTTCTAATCAAGAATTGTTGGAAATTTTGTTACCCGTGGCCTGGGATTGTTTACATAGTGTGTTTTATAATACAAATTCTATATACTACTTTTATAGAATAGGATATAGTTCACAATTGATTTTCGCAGTAAAATTGATACTGATGTATTTCAGTAGTATATAGAATTTGTATTATAAAACACACTCATATGCATCCACTTAATCTGCAAAGTAATGATATGGATTCCTGGAAAATCAAATTGTATGACCTTATTAATGCAGTCGATGCAAAGAAAAGAGCTGGTTTTGAATTGAAATCCAGAAATTCGAACAAGAGAGTCATATACTCACAACTTAACCACAACTTGTGCAACAATAACTATTTTAATCCTGCTTATCAAACAGCTTTGATTACTATTGTCTTCAAAACCAGAGCAGAGATACTTAATCTCAATTTTGTCCCGAATTGAAGTGACCTTCCATAACTTTGTGGACTCTGCAACCTGAGAGAAAAAGAAGATTTGGTACACTGATTAGGAAGATGCCCTATTTTAATGGAAATTCGAAGAAACGTGTTCGGTAGAAATCATTTCAGAAATAACGAAATGCAAAACATTTTAAACGGCGAAAATTGGAACAGACTTTATAAATTTGTTACCTGTGCTGTGCAATATAGAAAAAGCATTGTGGATGAAATGTTTTAAGAAAAAAAGAAAACAAAAAAAAAAAAATACTAAATTATAACTTTTTAGATAATTTTATAGTTTAAACTTATTAACATAGAAATTATTTTAATTATTTCAAAACCAAAGTTGTCACTCTAGCAGACGGCGCAAGCCATGCTATAAAATTAATTGTTCTTTAAACTATTGTTTAGAAATTTTTTTATAAATAAAAGTCATTAATAATTGAATTGAAATTATTTTCAATCCATAATATTGTTTCATCAGAATAACTTCTGTTTTATTAAGTTCTCTTATTTTTGTTAGCGCTGAAGATTATTTATTATTCTACAACCTTCAAACTAAAATTATTACAGAAGTGGTTAAAAAATACGCTGTATCTTCATAAGCTGATGAAATTTTTACAAATTAAAACTTCCCCAACGCGATTTAAAAATAAGAAAAAAACATTTGCCGATCTAGATAGATTGATTGAGTCTCTGACTTCCCGGTGTTTTTTCGTGCATGTAAGAGTCCCACACTACTTAGTACTTAGTATCGAATTGCCTTTTAAAGATCTCCACCAGTAGAGAAAAAAAAAAAATTCGCTGAGAATATTTTTTCTTTCTTTGAAAACTGAGAAAATTATTGTTGATGGCACGTTTCTCTGGGAATTCGTTATGGTATCGTGAATAATTTTTAGCTTGTGATACATGTGCGTAGTACATACAGGGCAATCTTAGGATTCGTGAAAAAAAAAATCGAGAAAATAATTTTTCCTAACATTACGATGATAGAGAACGCCAAAAAAGTGGGTCTCGCAATTCCGTCTGTCTGTGTCTGACCTTCTGTCTGTCTGTACCTCGAACTGCAGCCTAAGCGGTTGAAGCGATTTTCTTCAAACTTTGGATTTAAGGTTCTTATGGGATTCCCTAGAGGAGAAATTGAAATTTTTTTTAGCTCGAAAAATAACGGTACCTGCCATACAACCAATATACAAAATTTTTTTTATTTCAAAAACGGCCCTAACGATTTTGAAAAAAAAAAAAAATGTACGAGCTACCTACTAAAATTACTATACAATTAATAATTTGGTAGCAAACTTTTTTTTATAACGGTTATTATTGGTACGTGTCATAGAACCGATTTTTGGTTTTCAAATTTCTCGTTGACCGCTACACCGATTTCAACCAATTTTTTTTATGTAAGAGGTCCTTTATTATTATTATTTTCGCAAATTTTTGTTTGAAAATTTAATTTCTTGAAAACTTTTTTTTAATTTTGTGTAAAATTGTATTTCATTTAATTCTAAAAGTTGGCATGCCAAATTTTATTTTTAAAAATGTTCAAGAATTTGTATACATACAAAATTTATTTCTAAGAAAACCGCTCTAACGATTTTTGAGTTTTTTTTTTTTCATAAATTCATATTTATGAAACAAAGCAGATGGCATACTTTTTTTTAGCTCTTTCTGTTTTAGCTATTTAAATAACAAAGGAGAATGCCAACAAAAAAAACCAGCGTCGATTAAAATAAAACATATATATAAAATAAAAGGGCTTTGATTGCAGATATCAAATATAAAATTGTTTTCTTTAAAAGTTATCCCCGGGGCTGGCTATAACAATTTATTTATTTTTATTAGCAAAGTGTTTTTTCATACATACAAAGTTGGTAAGGGTGATACAGAACATAACGACAGCAATTAAAATACGTCATAGTTACATATCTACTTGAGACATGGACATCCATAAAAGATTCGAAAGCAAGGTTTCGATGGACAAAGCTTCAAAAACAAAGTTAAAAAAAAAAAACAAAGTTTCAAAAAAGCCAAAATTCCAAAACACAAAGTTTAAAAAAAAAAAAAGGTTTACAAGCGTGGCGAAAGGTATATTTTCTTTTGGAATTTCGGATAGCGATGTATTCAAAGTACCTACTCTTGTCCAAGAAATCACTGAAAAAACAGAATAAATTATGAAAACAAAACATTTTCGATATTTACCACTGTCGCTGAAAATTTATTAGTTTTGCCGTTCTCGTTTTCATTTCGGAGTTTAACATTACATTAACATAGTAAAGGAAAAGAATGACCAACTTCGATAAGTAGGTATAACAGTATGCAAACTATTATCCGTTGTAGCTTTCTTAAGAAACTTTGTCTTTCAAAACTTTGTCTTCGGAAATATCGTCCTTTAGAAAGTTTGTTCGAAACTCTGTTACTATTTAGTTGCACATTACGTGTAGATATCCAACAAGAAATAATGTCCTCAAAAATAGTCCCCACCAATGCCAACGATTTCACAGAGTAGCAACATTATTGCGAATAACGAGTTTCTAATTCTGATTAAAAAGTGACATGTAGTGTAAAATACACAAAGATGGATTTAAACATAACGGCACATGGGTGATATAGCAACTATTTACTTCTTATAACGAACACTGATTCGAAATCTTAAGATTTCATGTATTTCATCGATTATATTTCTAATAAAACTCATGTGTCACAATATGGGTAATAACTGCCATTATGTAAACAAAGACAGCGTCATCTTATGACTGCAGTTTTAAGTGACCTGTGCGGATCTATTTATTGATGTGCATCCACCACAACATGTAGATTCGTCACTCTTTACTTTTTTTACACGTCCCGGGGATACAATTTAAAGAAAATAATTCCATATTTGGTATTTAATGGCCTTTCAATCCATACATGATTTTCCTTAATCAACTCTTGGTTTTTTGTCATACATTTTTGGGCATTATCCAATATAACAATTTTTATGTTAGAGGTCCTTTGTTTTTAAATACTTTTTTTAATGATATCATAATGTTATGGAACCAATACATATGCACATTGTCAACTTCAAGCTACGTTAAAGTTGTTAGCTACGAGAGCATGTTTGTGCGATCCAGTCGTGTCCATTTTTTAATTTTCGTGATCCAAGTTCCCATAATTTTCGAAAGAAAGTAACATTTCTATCAGGAAGAATTTCTTTCGGGATAGCCCTCATATTGGCATTTTTACTAGGATTAAGTGAGTACATATCACATTACACTCTGAAAATGACTTCGGCTTCTAGAATTCCTTAAATGCTTTTAAACGTGTAACATCTCTTGCAAGTATTTCGTGGTAAAACCATTTTGAAGGCAGCTTTAGCCTCTCTAGTCCCCTAATGGCTCAGTGCCTGACTTTTTAACCCATATCATCTTAAGGTTTATCTCTGTTCAAACAAAAAACAGGATATCAGGACTTAGGTAAGGTATAGGTAGGTATCTACCTACTTCTACCTTTTCTGTTGAGTTGATTCCTTTCAAATATCAACTTAATCCCTAATCAAATAGCTTCCCATCAGAAGTCCATCAAACTTAAATCATCTTATATCCTTATCTTAATAAACGTATAACTCAGTGGACACTCTTATCACCGCACTGGTGTGGTGTTGTCGTCGTCATTCGCGTTGACATTTGTGGGATTATTTCGGCTTTGAATGCAAACAATAATAATTGATATTGAAGGACTCTCCCTATCGTGAGTCAGAAAATTTTAGTCTACGATTCTTCCCCACCCATTCAAATCCCGTACACAAATCCACATAAATCCATCTTTTAACACGGAAACTTTAATACATACACACACACACACACACACACATTTCATTTCAATCATCCCATCACAATAACAGCACCTCGCTCCAATTTGGAATAGAGATAGGTATAATCTACAAAAAGAAAAAAAAAAAAGAAAGCGATTGCAAAAATAAAGCACCTAGCCATGGAATAAGGATATATAATAAATCCATTGTCTGGAAATACAATTATATACCTACGTTCATTTTTTTTTTTGTCTCTACACTGTACCCAAGCGCGATTTGTGGTGTTTGTGGCCTTTCGGGATAAATCACATCATCGTATATAAGAAGTCAAATAATAAAGAAATCACGAACTCAATTTTGTTAGATTTTATTTTTTTCCCCCGTCCGTTGTCGCGTCAGAGATCCTGTGTACGTATACTAACCACGTGCGTCAACCATCATAAATTTACACTATACCCAGAATCCAGCAGTCCTTATTATTATTATTGGAGGGTTATTGTTTCTCATTCTTATTTTTATCATTGTCACACCGCGCCAGCAATGTCCTGTGATATTTTTTCATTGTACAAACAAAAAGAAAAAAATATATAGGTACTCGTAGAAAAGGGATGACTTATAGCGTACGTTAAGGACATTTTATCCTTATGCTATCAATCATTCGCTGATTTTATTTTAATGGTGCACAAAAGCCATCCCCATCATCAGATTGAGGTATATCCTTCTGATAGGAATACCGGTTGAACAAAAAAAATCACTTTCTATTCTGCAGCAAACAACATGCAATAAGGACACTATCTCCTGGTAGGTATAGACATCTTTTCACAATACCATTCAATTAATATCGGGAGCATCAGGCTTCGTCAGCATCGCATCGAAAAGAGGAGCAAACAACAACAATACAACATCCTGGAGTGCACACTTATGTTGGTACACATACACATCCTACAAAACACTGGATGCTCCTCCTTGACTTGAACATCACTGAACAGTAATGCACTTCATTTGAGGATTGTTCACACCATGAAACCATTAAAATTTAATTGATATAATAATTCCTGCTGCAAGGACACGTTCACATTGTATTTACAAAGTTTTTTATGTATCTTTTATACCAGCTTGTACCCCCTTGTCACCCCACATTCTTTAAAGTGAAACTCGACACAATGTTACCATCCAACCAACCGAACGAACGCCAACGAACGAACAAACCCTTTAGGGGATCACCAGAAAGGTGAGAGGTGGTTCGTCGCGCAAAAGGTGCAAAGAAATGGAGTGCACTGAAGGACCCGTTTTTGTGTTTATAGAAGTCACATCCACTTTGGTCACATACTTAAAGGCGCAAGAGAAAATGAACTCCAATTACATGTTTTGAAGGTAGGTAGGTAGGTTTTGTGATGGTGGAGCGTGGAAGAGCATCGTCCTTAAGTCCTCTCCTCTTCAACAAAGCACTTCACCAAGCAAGAGCCATGTCACAAAATATGTATACAAAAAAAAAAACACGGCAAATTTCTACATATGGGTAGGGTAGGTACGAATATATATATACCAATATATATGCCTGTGTGAATTTATGTCCTTCGTTGCTCTATGTATACACATAATTATGACATTGGTTTCATGTTAAATTTTGCAAGAATATGGAATTTTTAAATTTATGACTTCAACGGAAAAAGGACTCTAACTCTATAACGTTAGTCGCATCGAATATCTTGCTTCATCTTCACAAACTTGGCCTTTTTTTCTTTGTTACTTTTAGCTTTCCATCCACCACCAGTTATATAAATTTCCGTGTCCGCCGCACTCTCAGCTCAGCAAAGAATATTATAACTCATAATGAAATATGTGCTCATAATCCTGATGTAAAGGACTCTTAAACTATTTCTTATTATTATCCCAAACATTCATCCTGATGATGCGAGACTGGAAGAGCTGGATGGAATAATGTACCGAGGTAGTATTATTCCTATTATGTTCTGTTTCTGTTCATGCGATTCATCGAGGCGAACATATACCTATTTGTATGGCTAGCCCACACATGTGTGAATAGAAGAACCACGTTCCATCTTCATATCCATCTCCGTCGTCGTCGTTGTCCTTTATCCCCATCCACCATCAGCATAGGTACATATAAATTTAATAAAGATGCAGGACAAACGTCGTCAGCGTCCAACAATGTTTGTTGAAGTGCTGGAACCAGGGACTGGGACTGGAGGATGGCCGATGTCCCCATTGTTATAGGCATCAGTGGGTGGCTTATGTTGTCTATGTGAATATTATGTGACCAAGGATATGATAATGATTTCGGTGTGTCCTCTTCTTCTTGGGTTGATGTGTCCTATGGTCGTGCATAACATAGTCTTTGTTATGTGAAGGAATTAAAGCGCCAGGAAAAGAAATGACTGTTCTAGAGATGGGTGGAGGAGACAAGGGATGTTTCATAATAATAAATATACACACAAACAAGATGATCATATTTGTTTGTTATTTTATTTTTTGTTTAAAGAAGAAGGAGCAGTTCACAAGCAGCAGCAGCAGGCGGACATATGCAAATGCTGTACAAAGTATAGTCAGATATTATGTTATGTGTACTTTGGGGGTTGTTGGCCTTTTTTATTCATATAAGTCAAGTGAATACCTGAATAATTTGGTAGATACAAATGAATAATTTGGTAGATACAAATATAAAGATAATAAGTCTGTTCCCTTACTCTGAATTTCTGTGATTTTCTGTGAATTTTGGGCCCAAGCTCTGTCAATTTCATTTTTTTATATCAACTTGACAGGACTTCGGACTAAAAATCAAAGAAAATCACAGAAACTCAAAGTAAAGGAACAGACCTTATCTTATATATAAAAATGGATGTTTGTATGTTTGTTAGTATGTTATAGACTCCGAAACTGTCCATCCAATTGAACCCAAATTGTAACTCCGAGTTTGACTTTTTTGTATTCTTCACAAGTATATCCTACCTACACAAACTTGGGCCTACATCGGCGCACAAATCCAAAGACCTATAGTTTTTGCATTAAAGTTTGTAACATATGTAATAGAGAAAAATAATTACAAACTGGAAATAACAACTTCAGAATAAAAAAATGTTCCACAGACGCCATAGTGACCCAAAATTTCATTTTTTTATTTTTGTAAGAAAAAACGTCATGAATGCATACAATTTTAATCCATTTGCGTTTCAGGATATGGCTTTGTTTAAATGGTCTTTTTAAACCTATTAGTCTAAGAGCCCACAGCAAATTTAGGGGTGTGAAAAAGAACCAAAAAAAAAGTATATGAGCCGAAAAGTGTGGTAATGCTTTTGAAAGAAATGCCAGACTTGCAGTCCCTGGAGGCAATTTGGAAACCTTAAAAAATTAACTTTGAGGATGATTGTATGAACCAAAAAAAATGTTTATCCGTCCGATTGGAGGCGGCATTTATCCTGCCAGACCGTTTGAAAAACCGTAAAAATCAACTTTGAGGATGATTGTATGAACCAAAAAAATGTTTATCCATCCCTAGGTATTGAGCCCCTGTTTACAGATCCGTATGTCCAAGACCGTTTGGAGGCAGCATTCGCCCTGCCAGACCTTTTATAGAACCCGAAAAAATTAAAAGAAATTGTTAAAAAAATATTAAAAAACAACGGTAAGTACTAAAACGCCCTTTTAAAGTCATTAAAGTCAGAAGTCCCTTCTATCATTTCCTTTTTAAATAAAGTTCTTTTAGTGAACAGTTTTTGAAATGTTAATTTTCAGACTCAAAATTTTGATAAAAACAATAAAAATAAAAGTTCAAAATACTTTTTTTCAAAATTTCACGTAATTAGGTATTATTTTTACTTTCAAAATTCAATGCTCTTATCAAATCATAGTCAAATACTTAAAATCGGATGGTTCCAGGACCTTAACTTTTCAAGATATTACAAAATAAAGAAATCAAATTCTTAGTGAAAACAAAAAAAACCAAGTTGATGATAAATCAAGGTTGTTAAAATGATCATTAATCTGCATTCTTCTTAGTTTTATGAGAAAGTTTTTTTAATATCTTGAAAAGTAAAAGTCCTACAACCATCTGTTTTTTAGTATTTGACTATGATTTGATAAGAGCATTGAATTTTGACAGTAAAAATAAAACCTAATTACGTTTAAATTTTGAAAAAAAGTTTTTTTTAACATTTATTTTTATTTTTTTTATCAAATTTTTGAGTTTGTAAAATAAATATTTCAAAAACTGTTCACTAAAAGAACTTTATTTAAAAAAGAAATGATAGAAGGGACTTCTGACTTTACATACAAAAATAAAAGGGCGTTTTAGTTCTTACCGTTGTTTTTAAATAATTTTTTACCCATTTCTTTTAAATTTGTCGGGTTCTATAAATGGTCTGGCAGGGCGAATGCCGGTTCCAAACGGTCTTGGACATACGGATCTGTAATAAGGGGCTCAATACTTAGGAATGGGTAAAAAAAATTTCTGGTTCATACAATCATCCTCAGAGTTGATTTTTAGGGTTTTTCAAACGGTTTGGGCAGGATAAATGCCGCCTCCTAACGGTCTTGGACATATGGATCTGTAATCAGGGGCTCAATACCTACGGATGGATAAACATTTTTTTTTTTGTTCAATCATCCTCAAAGTTGAATTTTTAAGGTTTTTAAATTGCTATATCGCATCTTAAGCCGCCTTTCATAAGCATTACCACCCCTTTCGACTCATATACTTTTATTTTGGTCCACTTTAACACCCCTTAATTTGCTGTGGTCTATATTTGAATTTCACAAAAGCTGTGCTTGAATATTAATGGAAGCATTTTTTTTCAACCACACTTCTAGTAACTTTCCATTGGTTTGCTTGAAAATCATATACAAATTTGCAATAAAAATCCAAATTATTTTTTTTTTTGAAAATTTAATAAGGTAGTTTCATAAATTTCACGCGCCAAAAAAATATAACTGTATATATACCTTGGTTGGCCCGTTTCGTGGGTTCAAGGATTTTAATTCGCATTTCGGGTCCTCTGACCCGCTCGCGCGACTCCGCCGCTCCGCTTAGGGTATGCTCAGTCGCCAGGCAGGCGCCTATAATGTCAGTTGGTTTGCTTTTAACTTTCAACTAAAGCACACAAACTGACAACATAGGCGCCTGCCAGGTGACTGAGCATACCCTAAGCGGAGCGACGGAGTCGCGTGAGTGGGACAGAGGACCCGAAATGCGAGTTAAAATCCTTGAACCCGCGAAGCGGTCCACCCACGGTACTGTTTAATACAAATAAACCGAAAGCACATCAACTGACAACATAGCCGCCTGCCTGGCGACTGAGTTTACCCTAAACGGAGCGACGGAGTCGCGTGAGCGTTACAGAGGACCCGAAAAGGGAGTTAAAATCCTTGAACCCGTGAAGCGGGCCACCCAAGGTTCTGTTTGTTACAAATAACTTCAAAGCACACTAACTGACACCATAGGCGCCTGCCTGGCGACTGAGCATACCCTAAGTAGAGCGACGGAGTCGCGTGAGCGGAACAGAGGACCCGAAAAGGGAGTTAAAATCCTTGAACCCGCGAAGCGGGCCTCCCAAGGTACTTAGCCCAGTCGGAATGAGCATTTGCCAAGGAAAAAATAGTACTGCACACTTTTCTTTCAGAACTCGTTAAAAGGTCTCATAAGGCATCCTGGAGTATTTTGTCGGGAAAATTGCTTCCCCGCGTAAGCCGCAATCTTGGATTTACTAAAGTACTAGTTTTTATTATTAGCAAAAAAAAACTTTGAATATAAAAAAAAAATATTGAAAAACAATGGCAACACTAACAATCTCATGCTATATCTTTTTTTAAGGCCAGATATCCATTCTTTATTAGGTGTTTAAAAAATTTGGTTTTAGTTAATAGTTTTTGAAAAATAAATTTTCAATTTTTTAAATTTTTAGTTTGAAAATTTAGGTTAGGTTTTAGTTAATAGTTTTTTCAAATTTTTTTTTTTAATTTTACGTAATTTAGTAATATTTTTGATTTTAAAATTCAACGCTCTTTATAATTTCTAGCCGATTGTTGAAACCGGGTGGACTTAAAAATTTTATTGAAATTTACAAAATTGAAAATTACAAAAACTACTCAGGTAATTCTTAAAAAAAATGATTATTAGTGTTTAAACTTGGGATTTTTGAAAATACGAGAATTTTCATATGCTTTTCTATCGGAGGCTATGTTTGATATACCCTAAACTCTTTTCCGCACCACCGTAGAGGTAGAGTACTAGGCGCATTTTTTTTTTTTGTGACTTGGTTTTTCCTGTAGGCCTTATCCACGCATTTAAATACTGTTAATATTTAATCGGATTTTAATTTCTTTTTCGATGATGTTAGTTCTTAATTAAAATCATCAACTTCATGTTCAATCATGGCAAGTGTTTCGTCTTCCGTATTGTCAGTTCGTATTTGTAATTCTCCGGGATAGTTTGATTCAACTGCATCATTTTGTAGCAGCTCCCAAATGTGAACAACGTTTTCGCAAGATTCGCTAGAGCAGTTTGCACATAAAACAGAACACTTAAATCCCGCCTTACGGCACCCACACATATTCCTACTGACGAAGAAGGGAAGCATGAAAAAAAGATGGCTTTTTTTTTCTTAATTTTTTTGTTCTTGTCCTTGGTAAGAATGAAGCAATATGATGGTAGAAGTTTGGTGTCAGTGGAGTTTTTTGTCTATTTTTGTCGTTGTCGCGCCGAATTGTTCACTTTGGTACGTGAGAACTTTTAGGCTTTATTTGTGTAGTTGCAGGTAGATATTGTTCATCATAATCTTCCGAATAAAATACGCAAGATTCGTATCATAATATTGTTTAAATACCTTTACTAAGATGTTGAGTAATCCCCTCGCACTGAATATGAAACGTAGAATGAATACAAGATCATGATCTAAGTAGATGAGAATTTAAACACTACACAAAAAACATTCTTTTAACAAATACCTAAGTAGTTTTCGTAATTTTCAATTTTCTAAGGAGTTAAAGTACTTAAGTCCACCCAGTTTTCAGCAATCGGCTACAAATTATTAAGAGCGTTGAATTTTGAAATCAAAAATATAACTTAATTATTTAAAATTTACAAAAAAAAAAAGAAGTTTAAAAAAGATATATTTCTTTTTCATACTGTTGAGTTTGAAAATTTATTTTTCAAAATCTATTAACTAAAACCAAATTTTTTAAACACCAAATAAAAGAATAGATATCTGGCTTTAAAAAAAGATATAGCATGACATTGTAAGTGCTGCCATTGTTTTTCAATACATTTTTTATGTTTAAAGTTTTTTTTGCTAATATTAGAAACTAGTTTAAGAAAATCCAAGATGGCGGCTTACGCAGTGAAGCAATTTTCCCGACAAAAACTACAAAGATGCCTAATGGTCCCCTCTAACAAGTTCTGAAAGAAAAGTGTGCGGTACTATTTTTACAATTTCAGGTCATTTTTTTGTAGATAGCAACTGGGCTAACTGTTTAATACAAATAAACCTAAAACACACCAAGTGACAACATAGGTGCCTGCCTGGCAACTGACCATAACCTATAAGTGGAGCAACGTTGTATTATGCAAAAACTATTAAAAATTCACGCGGTTTTAGGTGAGAAACAATTCCACAAAATTTTAGGTGAAATATATTCTCACTCTCGGTAGGAATTAATTCCACTTTGAAAAGTGGAGCAGGTTCCCACTAAAAGCGAAATAAATTCCCATGTGGAGCAGATTCCCGTGGAATTATTTCCCTGCACCTAAAATTGTAGGTCCCTTCCATTCCTGTTGACACGCGCACACAGGAATGGTTGCGAGTTGTTAGTCATTAGGCCCTGGTTCTTCATGAGCCGTTGTGCCACCCGATTTATTTATTTTATGTAGTTTAGTTAAATCTGGGTCTATCTGCGACTATGAATATGCCCCAATGTATTAATGGTATTGATATAAAATGTACATATTTTTAGTAAAAATTTGAATTCGATATCGTTGCTTTTTTCAAGATATTTGAGTTGAAAAATATTCTGATTCTAGATACCTCAAAACTTGGAGATTTTTTTTTTTTTTAATTTTCAATTTGACAAATCGCACCAAGTTCAATAGCTATTTCTATGAAGATGTATAAAACTTCAATTTCAACTCAACTAATACTGTCACTATTTTAGTGTCGATTTTTAACTCCACTTTACGGCACATACTATAATCATAAAATTGATATAAGCACACTTTTTTATCCTCTGTGGCTTTTTGATCTCTCGAAATCATTTAAAACATACAAAACATTGCCCAATCTATATTTTTTTTAAAATCCTATTTCTAGCACAGAACTTTTGTATATTCTTAGACTTCTTACAAAATTCAATTCCGTTTCCATTGTCATCATCATCATATATTATATATAAAAGTGGACGGAACTAGGCAAAGCATCTCTCGTCTCTTATTCCATCTGTGTCAATCTCAATCTCAATATTCTTTCACTGTTTGATTTGGAAAATTCACTTAGTGTTCGAGATTCGGGGATTCAGTTCTTTTCTATATGCATAGCTATATTTTTCATTTTCAATCGTACATTGCCATAGAATTTGGGTCCATTCCCCCTCGCATTGTTAATGTTGTTTGGATACCCTTACGGGTGTTCTGCAATTCAAAGCGGTATTATTGAAATTCACGCCCGACAAATTCACAAAGGACTTTTCGGAAAGCATGGGTCTCAATTCCTGCATAGTGTATAATGTATGTGTGTGTGTATGTGAAAGTGGGAGTAATAGGAGGATGTTTTTGGTGGACACCCAGTTCTCTTTAGAGCGATTTATTCAAATCTGATAAAAAGCTTGTTCCCACCACCACCGGCTTGACGATAAGTGATGGGAATGGGGAAAAATGCGAATGACAGTGGAACGATGAGAAGCTTAATCCACTTCGATATCCGTTTTTGCATAACATGACGGTCCGAACGAGAGTATTAGGTCTTTCGTTATTTGAATTGTGTGTGTAGTGTAGTTTTGGGTCAAAAACGTTCCATCCATAAATTATGCCTTCAGTAGTTTAGTAGTATCATATAGTTGAATGTGTGCTTTGCTTTTTATCTAGTACTCGTATATAGATAGACCAACAACCGGCTGATATACCCACTCAATTTTCTAATAATCAATTTTTAGATGGGGTGCATGTTTGCACCAATCAAATAGATATATGTGTTTATCTGTATGCGAACTTAACTTTATCCCCTTTTGAAGATTATACACAGTTTTAATGGTTATTTTTTGGGTGAGTGAATAAAATAGAAATAAACGAAAGCCTTTTGCGGATTTCTATATTTGAATCTTTTTTGTTGTCCTTTGAGAACCTCCATTAAATTATAGATGTGTTGTGTGTGCACCAACTGCATTTACTATTAGAACGGAAACCCTTGAAAATGCCCTATTTGCATGAAACGAAAATTAAAATTTGGTGATTAGGGTAATTTTTGGGAATGACATTATGTCAGCTCCTTACGTGGTAGATATATTTAGGTAGAGGAGCTATACCGACTATAAGGACTTGGCAGCCGTTTGAAAGTCCAATAACGCTAAATTATTCAATTAATACGATTTATTAATTTATTAAGCTATTTAAATGTTACGTTTTAGGGATAGTAGTTTTAATATTCCGATATATCAATATATACATTAATTGAATTAAAAATTTAAGTAAGTTTCTTTTTTTTTAAGTTATTTTTTGTAGATTCAAAATAGATTTTGTAGGCTATTTCATCCTTATCTTACATATCGTCGTTATCCACGACTTTTTCAGGGGTGGGTTCGTAGATCTTTATTAAAAAAAACTTATACTTATTTTAATTTTGTTGATTTGTACATAATTTAATTTTTCTGGGTTTTTTTTTTTTAAGAAAAAAAGCTCAATTTTTTCACATCCATTTAACATTTGGCCTATTTAATTCGGTACATATATAGTATTTGAAGATTCTTTTAAACCATCACCTTCCAATGTATATATTTATAATGACATAATCAAACGAAATCCACCAAGTTTCATAGTGAATTTTGAGAAATCAGAGGTTTCAGTTGAAGATGCAACTAATTTCTCTGCTTTTATAAATTTAACTTTAGACCGCCATAACTTAAGAGCGGATTGCTGTACAGAAGTCGTTAGTATGTCATTTTAAATATAATTGTACTGTCTTCAAGTTGTTTATAAATCATTTTGTGAAAAAATAAATTTCTCGGGAGTTATTAAGCAAAATAAGAGAAATAACATTTTTCAAGATGGCGGCATTTCCCTTCCAGTAACACTCCTAAAATTTAATTCCTTAATGGAAAATATTTTCCCAAACATAACCAAAAAAAAAAAATGCCTCTACAAAATATAATTAATATCCTCAAATATTACATTATTGTTTGACTTAATGAACTGCACCCAAATGTTTTCGAGAATTTTTCTTCAAATCTATCGATTATTTATGAGCAACAATGTCTACCTACTTTAAAAAAAAAAGGGCATTTCACCCCCCCCCCCCTTTTGAAATTTTAAGATCCACCCCAAACTTTGGGTACTTTTAAGGAAATGCTTAGGACAAAAAATTAAGCTCTCCGACAAAATTCAACTATGTCGGAATTTTTTTCGAAGTGAATATACCTTTTATTTTGGCGTTTAGCCACAATTTTGAAAATGGCGCCCAACGTTCCTGATATGAGAAAATTAAAAAAATCTGTCAAACTACTTAGACAATTTTAGTGTTTAAGGTGTCGTTGTGTTGGTTTAACAAAAAGACCATGACCCCCACCCCCCCATTCCACCCAACCAATTACAGAAACCGCAAAATTTTATTCCCGGGGATTTGACTTAATCCGTAACGACTTTGGAGTGGATTTGAAATGTCAAAGATAAATAGAATGCGGATGGACTGAGTATTTCATTTGTTCAGCGACGTTGTTCCGAATAGTTTGGAACAGAAAAGTACAAGTTTTAGCTGTTCAATGACAATTTTATGTTCCAAACTATTCTGATTTGCTGTTCAATGAGTCTGTTCCGAATAGTTTAGAACAGAATAGAACAGCATTTTCTGTACTCACTTTTTAGGTAGAACAACTAAAAACAGGTTTTCCTGTTCTAACTTATTTGACGTTTCTAACGAAGCTATGCTGATCTTTTCTGTTCTGATCTGAGGAAAACCTCACTGAACAATCCTAATATATTAATTTTCAAACTACATTACCGACATTCCTGCAATTTTTAACATCGGATTCTCTAACAGAAAAACTGAAAAAAAATTGTTGGAAGTCCTCCGAAGACCATTCATCGGATTCTGTAATCGGGGTGAATTTATTAAATTAAAAATGATTGTAATAGCTTCATTAGAATAAATTAAGAAAAAAAAAGTTATAAACTAAATAATTTGTATTAAACAACCTTAAAAACACTAACAAAGGTTGAATTACTACAGGAAAATAATGTTAACTCAGTTATGTGGAATAGGTATTATGGAAATCGAATTTGCTTTATTTTAATAATAAAACAATAAAATAAAAAATTATATTTACTTTTTATCAAAAATTGCATATGATGGGGTGACACTGGGTTGACCTTCGAACGATTTGTCTAAAATGTACGATACTTGTGGAAAAAATATTTACTCTGTAAGCAAATCTATGCTAAAATTATTCATATTTTATTTTGAAAATGTGCCAAAGTCAACCGTTTTCACGGTACTTAAACAAAATATTTTAGTTTTTTTGATACTATTTGAACTTCGAGAAAGTCGCGGAATCTTGAAAACTCTTTCACGGAACCCCAGGGTTCCGCGGAACAGAGTTTGGGAACCGAGGTCGTGGAGTATCTCATTGGATTCAAAATACTTGAAGCTAAAGAAAACTTTTATTTTGTTGGCCCCTCCCCCACCCTAGCGTGCTGGGGGTGCAAAATACACTCGTCGGATATGGGTTTTTATTTGTCAGAAAATAATGATAATTATACAAATATTCATAAAGTGTGTCGACGCAGAATCTTACATTCTTTAGCATATCCGAAGTCCATTTTTATCCATGTATTTGTCCGATAGACACATTTTGCATTTTGTTCGTTAAATACCACCACAGAATTAACGTGCTCCCTGAACATGTTCTAATAATCAGTTATCAATGACAGCAAGACTCTCAAGCACTTTTTTTTTATGAGATTACAGTTTCAGTGAAAACAAAAATCTCATATAGCTATTTGAGAGAAACTAATCCATTTTTGGTCGGTCAAAGATGAGGAAAACAATTTGTTGCCAGTATTTACAGAACAAACATCTAACACAGTGGTTTCATTTGTTGTGTTTGGGAAGGTAGTGGAATGGGTATACCATCAAATTTAGGTTTCTCTACACTCAGCCTTGTCGTTATAATAGAATCCAAATGATATACTTCGCTGCAAAGTGTCTCTTCATTCAACATGGTTTTTAACTTAGCCACCACCATTGCAAACAATGAATTCCACATTTCATCTAAAAACGACAAAAATGACAACAGTCAGAAGTGGGAATCATCATATGGAGCAGAAACACTATCATCATGATATACCTAGCAGTCTAGCACCTCTCATCTGAAATATCTCTCCCTTGCCTATCACGTCCGTCCGTTTGTGTTGTCGTTAGTTCATTCGTTCGTTCGTTGCTGTGATGTGCTGTGCTGCGTTTACTTGACTTGCCCCTTAAAAGTCAACCTTCTTCGTGGTGTCTTGTCTTTGGGCAAAAGGACTTCGTAAAAGTCTTGAGAAGAGTAAATCTCTACGCTGCGCTAGCAGTTCTGGATAATGCAAACATCCCATAGAAACCACATTTTCATCCACTTTCAGTCAGAGAAGAGGTTTTCCGCAAACATCCGTTTACTATTTATCCTGGAGCTGAGCCAAAATTAATTCCAATTTCGGATTCTTAAGTCAACACATACAGATACCGCATGGAATAAAAGTATTTTTTTATTTGTCTCCATTTTATTTTATTTTATTTATTTCGCTTTCATTTCATCTTGCATCTTCGTTGCTCTCTAACATCTTTTCCTATAAATGGGCCCAAGCTATACATAAAACATTTATATAAAATGTCTTGAGCCGCCACCACTTCATAGTTGACTGCAAATAAAATGCATCACCAGAGTTTTAGGGATTTTAAGCAGGATTCATTGTAGTTGTCGTTTCCAAAACGAGCTGTGAATTGCTTATGGTGAAAATGCTAATACTTAATTTTGTGTTTTCGGGAATAGACACAGAACAGGAAACAAAGTTCATATCGATCGATGAAAGAGGAATTTCTCTAGGAGGTTAGTAATACAAAATGCCTATGGAACTGGAACCAGGTATTTTGTCATAAGAACAACGAAAAACTATAAGCTGAACTGATAATTTAGCCGGATTCGTCTCCCTTTTATCTGAAAGTGGGTTCTTTATGTAAGACTATTTTGAAAATTTAAAGTCCCTAGAAATGGGAGCCTCGATCACCTAGCTTGGTGACACAACTAGCGCTAGAAAGCGCGGGCCGTTTTTATACGATAACTCGTTAGAACTTTGGTTGGAAGTAAGTTTATTAAATGTAATTAAATTGCATTCCCCCGTGGACCACCGACTATTCCGTGAGTATGACCACCATGGAAAACTAGGCAATTTATCGGCTGGTCCAGAGACATAGACGGGGTATTCAATCCAGTTACATGGCCTGACGTGTCGTTTAGATGAGCTATAATCTGCTGATGCTGACTCAGCTGAGCGTTTTTAAGGGTTGTGCTCTTATTTACAAAGGAAATGAAAGACCGTTTCCTTCTCTTGTCATTTCCCAGAACAACTACGACAGTGAGCATTGTGGGGAACGCCTAGCTTCTCTCCGCATGCTCTTCTTATGGCCAATAGCCAGTGAATGTTGCAATGGACCCTGGCTTGTCTTTCCTTGGTCTGCATATCATATTTGTTGTGTTCGGCATTTGTTGTATGTGGGCCAGAATTATTTGGATAGTTGGGTTAACTGGTTCCACCTATTGGGTTAGACACGCTAAGGAAAAATAAGAATATATTGCCCTTCACAACTTCAAGGGGAATGTTGACACTTGCCGCAAGTGAGCTATGAAAGGCTGATCCTAGCCTGGCCTGAAATGGATTTATCTGCTGCCTGACTATCTGCGAAAAGAGATCTGTATTACGATTTTGGTTCGTGTCTTGTTTCAGAACTTTGCAAAGCCAACACCACATTTTATCTTTTAGCCATCCGAAGTCTCTCGTCTCTAAGACATCTTTCCAGTCCTTTCGCCTTCTGGATGGGAATTTAACATTAAAACACTACGGATCATCGTACGGGTGCAGTAGTTAGTAGAGGACTCGAAAACAATTGAGTGGGAATCAATTTAGTGAAATTACTGCGACAGTAGGTCTCGCAGACCAATAATATGATTCCTTTAGCCGTAACGCACTGCTAGATAGCTTCTCATACTAGATACTCAATGAGTAAATCAAATGGTAAATATCCTGAGTATCCTTAGTAATTTTCTTTCGATTATTTGAAGTTCCCTAATGGTCGTCATTGAGATGGAAAACCAGACTGGGAAGAAATAGCTGATGACAAGTCGCAGGAGCTACTTATACATAAGTATCTTCGTCTTCTGGCTTAGTCCGTTTCTGCGTCTCATCGGCAGCGAGTTGAGTCGGTGGAAAGCCCAGTTGGCTTTTTTGAGCACATTTTTGAATGCGGGTTGAACCCTAATATTTCGTTTAAGTGGATGCCTGGGACCTAAGTACTGCACGTTCTTTTTGGCTGATATCGTCCGGAAGTTTCAGAACCAGTTTTCTGCACTTGGCTGTGCCGCGACTATATCTACTGGTTCTCTTGAAGCACACAAGCTTCGATTTGGAGGTGCTTGTCCCATTTCTTGTAGAAGGCGTAGAGTCTGTTGATGTGGTACATACTCAACTTTGCGAAAAGCTACCTTGTGAATTGCAGTTCTCCAGTTTTACGTAGAACTTTCTGTAAGAAAAAAAAAACAATTTTCGTTGGTGACGGGATTAAATGTAATAGGTGAAGCTAATGGGTAAAGGCTTCAATCCATATTCCATTTTCCATACGCTGTCAAATGCTTTCTCGATATCCAGAAAGCATCCAACGGTGACACAATATGGTTGTTAAGCACTATGGTGATGTCATGCTGGAACTTCAGGAGCGGATGCAAAGTTGAGTGCTATTCCCTAAGGCCAAACTGTATGTCCAGTATGATGGTGTGATTGCTGCAGAACCTCTTTAGTCTCCGAAGTAATGCTTCTTCCAGTATTTTACTTAAGTTGTTCAGAAGCGAAATTGGCCTGTAATTGGACACCAAGTTGGAAGCGCATTTTCTCGGGGTGGACCGATCCTAGCTGTTTTCCACCTTTGGGGGAAGTAGCAGTTGTTGCTGCGATTGTTCATGATGATTGTTAAAAAGATCATCATTGCATGTGGCAGCCTTTTTAGGATGTAGTTAGAGACTTAATCTCGACCAGTTGACATTTTCGACTTTGAATTTCCGATGATATCTGCTATCTCCTCTAGATTGCAAGGACGTGTGCAATCTGTTGGGTCACTTGCTGTTTTGGATTCACCTAGGGCCGCCGCTCCCCCCGGTACATTGGCGGTATTTTGGGTTCCTGCACGCGGACGCCCACCTAGTGGTGGCGGCTCTGGATACACCATAAACGACTCCTTCCGGATTTGGCTGAAGAGTTTGCTGAATGGATGCCTTGACTTCCCTTAGAAAAACTGGGACATTATGTGGGTTCGGTGTGAAGTTTCCCCCAAAGTAGTAGGCGAACGCTTCCACTTTGTCCAATATTTTTGTTTCAATATTATGGTGACTGACGATTTCCGGAATTGGAGCCTATTTTCCAGCGTTTTTGTTAATATTCTAGAAGGATTCTCGTCCTGACTTGATCACTTGTAGCCTATTCTGGAATTGAATGTTGTTATGGTGCTGCACGGAGTTCTGGAAAACAGTTACTGTTTTTCTAATTTTCTGAATAAATTCTCCTAAAGATCCTTGAATTCCTTTCTAGTTTTTTTTTTTTAGTATATTTCAACAATAAAAAAAACCCTTCTACATCTATCACTAGAACTAAACAAACAAAAACCTTTTTGACATTAAAATTTGAAGCTCTCATCACTGTGGCAGAGGTAGGTACCATTTGCCACTCTTCCTCAAACATTAAAATAAAGAACGAAGAATGGATGAGGACTCGTAAACCACCTCAGAACAACTAAAACACTCTATATTTCCCAATAAAAATAAAATCAAATTCAATCCTCACGAGAGTCCTGTTGTACTTCAGTGCTTCTTTATTGATAAAAGTCCGATTCTTGGGTAGAAATATAAACCTATAGCTACCTTTATTAGGTCAATAGATAGATAAAGGCTTGAATTTCAAAACTTACTTAAAGCAGGCAGCACATAACATAGAAATATCCACTTTTGGTCCTTCAATATTGGATTTTAAAGGTATTTTTTGATTGCCGGTATTGGATGCATTTTAGCTCTCAAAGGCTCTTTGGCATTTTTAAGTTGGGAAAACTATAATATTGAAGAATAATTGTTTACCCTTATGTATAGAAAATGCCAAAAAGGTATGTATTTTGTTTTTGGTTGATGCACTTGTTTGTGTAAGTAAATAAACTTTGGCAAGTGGTAGGTAGGTATATTATGTATAATCTGTGAGAGTTTTCTACTGTATTGTATTGGTTGTGAAAATTATTCTTCCCAAGATGCCAAGCACTTTATGACTTAGACTTGTTACTTTTATAAAGTGATAACTGAATTTTTAGTGCAACTCGCATTAACCGAGTTCCAACGGTATAGTGAGGAAATTTGGAAAACATTTTTGTCATAAGAAAAAAGAGTCAATAGAGTCCATCAAAATATCTGGGTTGAGAGGGCGTTTTTTTGAGTGAAAGGGAAAAGTGAATTACTAAAAAACTGATTGGTTGATGAAAGTTTGTAGAAATGTTTTATTTTTTTGTAAGAAACAATACTCAAAAGGATCCATGCAAATAATATTGATTTCAACGTTTTTTTTTAGGCGGAAGGAAAATATGGGTAATAAATCCAACATTTCATTTTCGTGCAATCGAGGAACATTATCTTTATAACAAAACGTTGTAAGACATTGCGCATCACGGTTCTGAAAGAACTGCTAGACCTATTCATGAATGTATAAATCATTCCAAATTGGGGACATTATTTTTTTTTTATCAAAAAGTCACTCACCAAACATTTTTAAGGTAGGGGCGGTGGGGCCGATCCGCCCCGGGCTTCCGGTGTCCGGGGCCCCCAAATCCAATTCAACATCCATAATTGTTCATTGAACAATGAAACAAAATATGTGTAGAATGGATGTACATTACATTTACATAGTGTATATATTTAAAGATTTTAAGAAAAATACGTTCATATGAACCTACTATACCTTCTAATTATATTTTTTTTCGTAATGTTTCTATATCACACATAAAGAAAAATTTAATGGGTCCCTCATGTCGAACTCAAATATTTTTTTGTTCAGACTTAATTTTTTGACGGAAGAACTCATTCCACTCAATAAACTTTTATGTATTTACATATTCTATAAAGACATATATGTACATAATATACAAAAATCGATGCATGTAAGTCCGTTCCATATAGACTCAAAATGAGATTGATTTGGATGAAACTTTCAGGAAATCTTCAGATTAGCCCAACTGGATCAACAGAATTTTTGTTTGGTTAAAGTAAAGTGTTTCATTTTTAAAGCAGGGGGTCGGTCGCCGGTTTTGAATAAAAACTTTTATTTTGTTTTTTCATTGTTTTTTGCACTTTACATTTTGGTTGGTATGCCTATAAATGCTGATGTGTTGTCCTAATTTCTGTGCCCGTTCTAGTAGCACTATTTTCTCAATAACTTCTTCGCCAAAATGTTTTGTTGGATAATTTTTCCGGAAAAGTTTACAAATTATGTTAAAGAACACATTTTGCTAAAGTAATGACATCAATTTGTAGGGGTAAGCAGAAAACCACATCGAAATCTGCCGGGCTCTGAAAAGGAACTGCAAAAATAGGGCCTAAATATGTGCCTCGCTTGATTGAGGCCACTTCAGAAATCTTTCAAAAAAGGACAAAATTTAAAAAAAAAAAATATTTAATTTTGTATAACATAAAAACAAATACCTATTTCGAGACCAATCTCGACCCAGTCATCACTGGAAGCTTCTATTAAGACGTCCTCATCTTCAAAATGTCTACCGAGTTCAAAAACTTTTTTGAAGTAGTCAGGTCAAACGTTTTCAACGTAGTTCAAGCCAAGTTAAGATGGCGGTCCCGGTAAAAGTTCCATTTTTGTATTGTCGCAGCCTTGTTGAAACATCGAAGGTACAAGTCTAAAAATATTAGTAAGTTTTGGAAATACACGTTCTAGCTAAAACTAATTAAATATTTTCTATCACTGTAGTAGGTCTAAATTTCGATTCGAGATCGCCATATTGGGTTATAATGAAGAATATATAGTTAACGACAAGTAATATCTGCATCTGAAAATAAAATCAAGCATTTCTAAAGAAGAATTTAACAACGAAACAAAAATACTTGAGAGAAAAGCTCTTACTCATTTAGTCTTGCCAAACAACACATACAATGTTTATAAGGAGATGGGTAGGTATAATAAGGACAAAAACGCAGCCTTCGTCACTGTGTGTGGTATATCGTCGTAAAAGCGCTGAGAGAATAATTGAATAGCCCATAAAAAACACAAGCTCTGAGAGCGGTTCGCAATATTGGAACCGGCAAAATTTGTATGAGATGCGTCTTCTTGGTAACTTTATATTCTTTGGTTATAGTTTCTCACGCCATAACACCTGACCTACGACTGTGATGTCTAAATGGATAAAGTTTTTCCCTTCTATAAAATGTTAAAATTAAAAATAATAATTTAAAATCATTCGTAACTCGAAACGACATTATCAATAGGAAAGTTCATTCGCAATCTCATATAATCTTGACTTTGGAATGGTTTTTTAACATTTTTAAATGGTGGGTGCTAGGTTTTTTTGCATATAAATTTTGGCGTCTTAAACCTGGCTTAAAGGTCAATTTTGACGTCATTTAAGGGACTGAGAATGTAATGTGAGGCAAACCACAGTTTTAACCTCATTTTTTCGTCCCTATCTTATTTCTTCCGCTGTGTAAGTTTTTCATTTTTTTGCAGCATTTGTTGGTATCCGCAAGATAATTGTTAAAAAACAGTTTAACTTATTAAAGAGTATTATAAGAGTTAGAGTTTTTTTAACGCATTTATGTATTTTTATTTTTTCTGCTTCCGTAAATGTTTTTCTTAACTTCATTTTTATTTAAAGAATACAAAATATAGTTTATTCCCCGTTCTTAAATATTTAAAATTTTTGTTTAGAAAAATCTATTCGGTTAAATTTTCAAACGCGAGATTCACCGTGGCCTCAATCAAGTGACACAACTTTTTATACCTTATTTTTCAGTTCATTAACAAAACCCGTGATATTTCTTTAAATATTCCATGATACTCTTTAGTTTTGCATCTTTATTATTGTAATTTATGTATGTACCCACAACTAGTAGGTAGGTACATTTGTTTTGAAACACAATTTTTTGAGTAGATATCTATATTGTATGCAATATAAATAGCGAATAAAAATTAGAATAAAGAGTGCATTATAATTCTTATGGTTTATGTTTTCTCTGTCGTAAAAGCTGACGTTATTAAGACTACAAAAATATCTGATCATATGAGGGGCCCCATTAAGGATCGCCGCCCAGGCCCCCGACAAGCTTAGTCCGCCACTGCATTTTTAGTTTCCAAATTCCTTTGGATTGCAATATCTTTCTAACGAAACGTCGCGTCGTAAGACATTGCGGTTTGCGGTAAACTAACTTCAGTGAAGAAATTTCCTACAATAAGTAATACAAATCAGTCGCTATCATCATATAAATATTTACGCTCATCCCTGACTCACTGACTGGAATAACGCTGCAACGGGATTTTTTTAGAAAAAAAAAATCTACTTTTTTACAAAAAAAAAAAACTTTTTTAACAAAATAAAATTAAATCTCTTATAAAAAAAAATAATTTTACTACAAAAAAAAAAATTAACTTTTTTACAAAAAAAAAAATTTTACAAAAACAAAATTAATTTTTTTTTTCAAAATAATGAACTTTCTTACAAAGAAAATTAACTTTTTTACAAAAAAAAATTAACGTTTTTACAAAAAAAAAATGAACTTTATTACAAAAAATTAACAACAAAATTTACTTCTTACAACAACAAAAAAAATAACTTTTTTACAAAAAAAAATAAATAAATTTTTTACAAAAATGAACTTTTTTACAAAAAAAAATTAACTTAAAAAAAAATTAACTCTACACAAAAAATTTACAAGAAAAATTAACTTTCTTACAAAACAAAATAAATTTTTACAAAAACAAAATTAAATTTTTTACAAATAAATAAACTTTCTGACAAAAAAAAAATAACTATTTCCAAAAAAAATTAACGTTTTTACAAAAAAAAAAATTAACTTTTATGCATTAAATTATATATAGTAATAAATTACTTTTTTGGCACTGAATGAGTTCTTTTATATAGATAATTAATAGAAACTGAATAACTTCTTATTCTCATACAAATATAGCTTTATTTAAAACTAACGATTTCGAGAATTTTTTCTCATCTTCAGGTTTTTAAGAAAATTGAAAATATTTTTTACATATACATAAATCAAAAAAAAATTTTATAAATACACATACAAATAATTTTCAATTTAAAGAGTTAAAGTAATTTTATCTAATAATTATGAAAGCTAATGGTTCGAACTGGTTATAATAAAATTTGATGAAAGTAAGTAAATAAATGCGTTTAGAATTTTGTCTCAAATATGTCTTTAGCTGTTAATGGTTCTAAAAATGCATGCAATGAAGATCGTTCAAACAACTTGTTTTTGTTCATATTATTTGTGCGATGTATGTACAATTCTTCATATGCATTTAATAATTTTGGGTTATTTATTTTTTTTAATTATCTAAAACCTACCAGGTTGTGATTATTATCAATCATATGATCAGCTGGAGTCGACTCATTCACTGTCTTAGAATGGATTGATTTATAGTGTTCTGACCATCTTATTTTTGCCGTTCTTCTCGTTTGGCCAATATAAACTTCATCACAGTCTTGCCAAATAACGGAATAAATTCCAGATTTATCAAGAGTGTCAGTCTTATCCATTATTGTTCCAATTAGCGTTTTGACTTTATTCCCAGTGCTATTCGGCGACAATTTGATTGAATAATTATTCAACACTCTCATCAAAGAATATGTCAATCCTTGAACAAAGGTACCACCCATATATATTTTTGATTTATGTATATGTAAAAAAAAATTTCAATTTGCTTAAGAACCTGAAGATGAGAAGATATTCTCGAAAACGTTAGTTTTAACTAAAGCTATATTTGTATGAGAATAAGAAGTTATTCAGTTTCTATTATTTATATATAACTTTTATACACAAAAATTAACTTAAAAAAAAAATACATATTTTACAAAAATTAAATAAACTTAAAAAAATTGACATAGTATGCCAGATGATTACAAACTCTAAAACAGCCCTAAACTGTCGATCATCTCTTATAGAGATGGCGCAGCAGTTCAATATTCTCCTTTGTTGGGTGCCGGGCCATAGGGACTTTCCGGGTAATTGTAAAGCTGATGAACTCGCCAAAGTTCGAACAAGACTACCTATTTTGCCTATAGCTACATTCAAATTTTTGCAGAAGCAAGATGCTTTAAGGAGAACAAACCTTAGGTGGAACAACGCAACCTTTTGCCTGGCGACAAAACAGATCTGGCCTTCGCTAGATGTGAGGCGCTCTAAGTGTTTGATATCTTTAAACAGATTGCATATCAGCTCCGTAATTGGTGTCATAACCGGGCACTGTCTTATAGGCAAGCACGCAAAGCGGCTTGCAGTTTTCGCAAACGATTTTTGTAGGAGCTATATGGATGAAGAGGAGGAAGAATCTGTTTCTCATCTTCTCTGCACATGCCCTGCCCTATCTAAAAGACGTAGGCTCCATCTCGGAGACTTCTTCTTCAATGATCCTAGTGATCTGACAAACATAGACATAAGTAGTCTCGCATGCTTCATTAGAAGCTCCAACTGGTTTTAACGAGCGGGGAGAAAATCTCTCTAGATTCACGTGGTATCACAACGGACCAACTTATGGTCTAAGTGTGTCAGTCCCTTGCTGGCAGCCACTTCAACCTAACCTAACCTAACCTATGCTAGATGATTAGTTAAATAGGACTAAATTGAGTAAAATTTTAAGGGTTGCCACATTTTTAGAAGTAACTTTTTTTGTAATTGAAGGGTGAGGTTGTCAACATATTGTATATATATTTACGGTGAGCCCTGACTCACATAAAATAACAAAACATGTTCGACGGGCGCCTTTGGCGACCTGCAACCTACTAGTATTTAATATAAAGATAGTCAAAACTATAGGACTTTTAACGTTGCCATTGTGCCGAAGCTTGAAGAATTTTCTAGACGTTTTATACCTATGAATGATTAAGATTCAATTTCATAGCTTTATTAAAGGAAAAGTACCTTCTCAATTATGATCGTTAAACGTTCTTCCTTTGATGTTCACACAAAGAAGTTTCACAAAAACTTGTTTTTTTTTTTGTGTCAATTATACAAATTTTGACTAACTCCTTAGTACCTCTCTACAATCATCTACTGTAGTAACACTTGGTGTAAGCAGGTGTCTACTTTTCCCTTCGTTTATGGCTAACGAGCTCTTACTCACCGCCCAATATACTTTTACGCGCCATAATATACCGTTGCTCGCATCACACCATCATCACTGCACTAAAAAGAAATCTTTACTTTTCGAACACCTAAATGTGCACTTCAGGTTACATGGCGTGCTAAATGTCTTTGTGAATGAACAAAATTCCCGCTCCTCTAACTAAGTACATAATACCTACATAGAAGTTGGGTTATGTGATGTCATCATGAAGAAAGGATGCATTAAAAATCAGTGCAAGCGGCAGCGGGTGGTCCTTCTTTTGGTTAATATTCCTCTAGTTTCGGGTTGGGTGGCATGGATATGACAGTATGGTGATGGGGAGCTCTGTGTCGTCTCAAGAGTGAAAACGGTCGAGGTTTAAAAAATAAACAAAGTCTGGGATGGAGGGGGAGGGAGGTGACAGTTCAAGAAGATATGCAGTCAGTCATTTTACACATCCTTGCATATCCTTGGTGGTTTTGTTGCTTGCATTTTGTGTGATGACTGCTTTTTGCAAACTTTTAGGCACTTTTAAAAGTTTTTCTCTTTTTTCGTTTTATTTTTTTTAAACAGTTGAGATATTTTTTTTTTTTTTTTGTTGGCTAGATATTTATTAG
The DNA here is from genome assembly GCA_949320155.1 of Melangyna quadrimaculata. Classification (NCBI taxonomy): domain Eukaryota; kingdom Metazoa; phylum Arthropoda; class Insecta; order Diptera; family Syrphidae; genus Melangyna; species Melangyna quadrimaculata. Next base: position 56,479,551 of record OX439485.1, read on the forward strand.
TTCACACATACATACATATACAGTTTACACTATAGCACCCCCTCTTCGCTTACTAGGATGAAATAAGCGCAAATATGGAAGCGCTAGCGTTAAGACATGAGATAAATGTTGCCTTGAATTCAAGAAGGTAAACTGGAAAACGTTCACGTTGTGAGGTACCTTACCTACCCACACTCCTACCTCCTATAGCGTAAGCCTGATCTGAGAGCAGAAAATTGCTTGGGTTGTTCTAAGACGACGAGAGGAAAAGGATGGACTTTATGATAAAACAGCCATCGCTTCAAGGCGAAAATACCTACACATTTAGTATGTGTGTTTATGAAGTGAGAGCTATATATTGTGTTATGTATTGCTCCTGTCCTGATGCTTTTGGTACTGATGGTGCCTTTGTGTGTGTGTGTGTGTGTGCGTGCCATTGCTTTATGTCCACCAGCTGATGCGTTATGCAAAGACATGAAGGGACTTTTAATAGAACTTTAGTTAGTTTTAAATATTTTAATGGAATAATTAAGACTGCAGCTAGATTGAAGGGTTTTACTTTTTTTTTAACTATTAAAATATTTTCTTTTGATAATGTACATACCTATATATGTATAGAAATGTAGATTGTTAGGAGATTGTTATACATATTTTTATTTTAAATTTTGCTTTTGTTTTTGTTCTTGTCTTATGAGTCAAGTCTGTATTTCAATATAATGATAATCCTATTAGGTATGAGAGAATTTTACGGATAATAAGTGCACTTTGACTTTTGAATTTAATTGGTCTTGTTGTTTAATGGACTAATGGAGGAAATAAATTGGATTTCAGTTTCAAGTAAATTCGGTACAGAGCGTTAGATAGAAGATTCTTAGAGTTTTTAGAATAAATAGGACCCTACCAGCAGATTGATGCGTATTGTGTATAATACCTATACCTAACCTACCTAGGTATACTACTGCATAAGCTGAACTTGATAATCATGGCTTTCATCACGTAACTTTTCTGACGACTATCGTCCAGACGATAGCTAGAAACGATATCGACAATAGTTTGCTTCACGTTACACTTCTACTCTCGTTTTTGATAGTTTGAGAGTCTCTGAAAAACACATTTGAAATATAAAACATCAGAAATATTGTACTGTCATCGTGAGAAAATTCGTTTTGTTTGCTGTTGGGCTTTTGTTTTAGTGGAAATTAATAACTTGTATAAGGCCTTAGGCATATAATGGCTTTATTTTCAATATCGTCGTGGCCGTGGGTGCCGTTTATTAGATAGTTAAAATTGTACTGTCATCGTGAGAAAATTCGTTTTGTTTGCTGTTGGGCTTTTGTTTTAGGGGAAATTAATAATTTGTATAAGGCCTTAGGCATATAATGGCAGTTTTTTTGCCCCGCAGCAATTTTTTTGCCCCGCGGCAGTTTTTTTGCCCAGCGGCAATTTTTTTTGCCCCGCGGCAGTTTTTTTGCTCCGCGGCAGTTTTTTTTTTGCCCCGCGGCAGTTTTTTTTTTGCCTCGCGACAGTTTTTTTGCCCCGCGGCATTTTGTTTTGCCCCGTGGCAGTTTTTTTGCCCCGCGGCAGTTTTTTTGCCCCGCGGCAGTATTTTTGCCCCGCGGCAGTTTTTTTGCCCCCCGGCAATTATTTTGCCCCGCGGCAGTTTTTAATTGCCCCCGACAGCGACAGTTTTTTTGCCCCGGGGCATTTTGTTTTGCCCCGTGGCAGTTTTTTTGCCCCGCGGCAGTTTTTTTGCCCCGCGGCAGTATTTTTGCCCCGCGGCAGTTTTTTTGCCCCCCCGGCAATTATTTTGCCCCGCGGCAGTTTTTAATTGCCCCCGGCAATTATTTTGCCCCGTGGCAATTTTTTTGCCCCGCGGCAGTTTTTTTTTTGCCTCGCGGCAATTTTTTTGCCCCGCGGCAGTTTTTTTTTGCCCCCCGGCAATTATTTTGCCTCGCGGCAATTTTTTTGCCCCGTGGCAGTTTTTTTTTGCCTCGCGGCAGTTTTTTTTTGCCCCGCGGCAGTTTTTTTGCCCCGCGGCAGTTTTTTTTGCCCCCCCCGGCAATTATTTTGCCCCGCGGCAATTTTTTTGCCCCGCGGCAGTGTTTTTGCCCCACGGCAATTATTTTGCCCCGCGGCAATTTTTTTGCCCCGAGGCAGTGTTTTTGCCCCGCGGCAGTTTTTTTGCCCCGCGGCAGTTTTTTTTGCCCCGCGGCAGTTTTTTTGCCCCCCGGCAATTATTTTGCCCAGCGGCAATTTTTTTGCCCCGTGGCAGTTTTTTTTTTTGCCTCGCGGCAATTTTTTTTGCCCCGCGGCAGTGTTTTTTTGCCTCGCGGCAGTTTTTTTTGCCCCACGGCAGTTTTTTTGCCCCCCCGGCAATTATTTTGCCCCGCGGCAATTTTTTCGCCCCGCGGCAGTTTTTTTGCCCCGCGGCAGTTTTTTTTGCCCCGCGGCAGTTTTTTTTTGCCCTGCGGCAGTTTTTTTTTTCCCCGGCAATTATTTTGCCCAGCGGCAATTTTTTTGCCCCGCGGCAGTTTTTTTTGCCTCGCGGCAATTTTTTTTGCCCCGCGGCAGTTTTTTTTGCCTCGCAGCAGTTTTTTTTGCCCCGCGGCAGTTTTTTTGCCCCCCAGCAATTATTTTGCCCCGCGGCAGTTTTTTTTGCCCCGCGGCAGTTTTTTTGACCCGCGGCAGTTTTTTTGCCCCGCGGCAGTTTTTTTGCCCCCCCCGGCAATTATTTTGCCCCGCGGCAATTTTTTTGCCCAGCGGCAGTTTTTTTTGCCCCGCGGCAGTTTTTTTTTGCCTCGCGGCAGTTTTTTTGCCGCCCCCCCCCCCCCCGGCAGTTATTTTGCCCCGCGGCAATTTTTTTGCCCCGCGGCAGTTTTTTTGCCCCCCGGCAATTATTTTGCCCCGCGGCAGTTTTTTTGCCCCGCGGCAGTTTTTTTGCCCCGCGGCAGTTTTTTTGCCCCCCCCCCCGGCAATTATTTTGCCCCGCGGCAATTTTTTTGCCCAGCGGCAGTTTTTTTTGCCTCGCGGCAGTTTTTTTTGCCCCGTGGCAATTTTTTTGCCCCGCGGCAGTTTTTTTGCCCCGCGGCAGTTTTTTTTGCCCCGCGGCAGTTTTTTTGCCCCCCCCCCCCCCCGGCAATTATTTTGCCCCGCGGCAGTTTTTTTGCACCACGGCAAGATTTCAGTCAGCTCAGGATCACTGGCAGGATAATCATCGTTGAAAATGGTAATTTCAGTGTTCAGTGTTTGCTGCAGCTGCTGAATCGTTGACTCGGCTTCCTCTAACAATGCAGGGTCGTTGGGCGGGTTTGGCACAAAATTTTCTTCAACATATTCGGCAAATGCTTCCCCCTTTTCCTGAGAAGTCATGACGACCCCGTGTCTGGTGCTGAGTTTGTCTGGCAATTGTTGTCTTTTGCCGATGATCTTGTTTATTTCCTTGAATGCGTCGGGTCCAGGTTTGATATTTTGCAGCCTGTTTTGGAACTGATTTTTGTTGAAATGTTGAATAGCGTTCCTCAACATAATGTGTGTACATTGAAGCTCGCTCTTCACTATTTAATAGTTGCTGTTGGCAGTGTTCCATTCCCTTTGTTGGATCGTTGTCGATGATCATACAACCGACTTATCCCTTCTGGATCATGCTGGTGTCTGCCTCTTGAGGTCTGCGGTTTCTTCTGCTCATCGAGGTCGTTTGTTATAGTAAGCTCCATCGCTTCTATGGATTCCTCTATTTCGTTGTTGGTGAGGTTTCTGTTGGCAACTGGCATCACGATTGTTTCCTCAATTTTTCTTTGCAATCTTTCGATATCCAAGCGGTTGTAGTTGATGTATTTTTCGCTCGTTTGTGGATCAATTGCAGTAATCGGCTGATCAAGTTTGATGTTGAGTTCCACTGGCTCATGGTCTCCATCTCCTGTTACAGCTCTGCACGAGAAGTTTTGCAACTCAGGAACTATGTTGATGAGGTTTGACGATACCAGGAAAAAGTCCAGCCAGGATGGTGTCCTTGTATATGTTGGCTTCGTTTGCGAAACCACTAACAACGAATGGTTGGCAAAATGTTCATCCAACCAGTTCACCAGGTAGTTTCCAGCGTCATATGAGGTTGTGTCATACCATCGTGGGTGTCGGGCATTGAAATCGCCTCCAATCAGTCCATAAGTGTGCTGGGCGGCTAGGTTACTGAAAATAAAAAGATGGTGATTAATATCAGTTTGTGTGGGACTGCATTTGTTGTAAATGCTGAATATAATTAGAGTTGCGTCCTCTTCAACTTTTATGACGACAGCTGTAGCTTCGAAAGATCTTAGCCCCAGGATCACAACTTGATAGGCGTTGATGTTCTTCTTAACGAAAAGCGCTGTGCCTCTCTTGCCTTGAGCCTTGTCTGTTCGAAAGGAATTGTGTCCCCTGAAGTCTATGTTGTTCGGCTTGGTGATGTTAGTTTCGCTTATAAGAGCTATATCCGGAGAGTGTTTCTTCAAAAAGAGGTGGAATGTCGTCCTTTTCAAAACGCTGTACAATGAATTCACATTGTACGCGATTATCTTTAGTCTGTTGACGCGCATTATGCGCTGCATAACTTGAATATAAAGGTAGCCAAAGCTAACGGCTTTTCATCCCTGCTTAGCGAAGCGTAATTTTTGGGCACTGCAGAGCGAGCTTTCTTGATTTTTGAAGCCAGATCGGTCCCGAAGCGTTTCTTAAATTCATAAATTCATCATCAAGGTTTAGCTTCCGAGCTGTTGTTGGTGCGTCTCTTGCTTGCTGGTGTTTCCTTGGTGGGTTTACTGTAGTTGGTTGATGATGTCATGGAGCTGGCTTTTGAAGTTGGTGAGGCTGGGGTTTGACTGTGTTTCCTATCTTGGCTATTTCTGGGAAGCTCATTGCGGGACGAGTCAATGTACATGCTGACTTGGTCTTGATCTCTTTTTGAGCTTTCTTCTGAAGCTCTCTTTTTTTATTTTCTTCTTTTTTCGCCAACTGAACCTTACATCCACGGTAGTTTGCTGGGTGGCCAAACTCCTTGCAGTTGGCACAGTAAACTCTATCTTCCTTGGCCTTCCTCTTACATTCACCTGGTTTGTGGTCTTCGCTGCACTTTACACACACATACTTCATACCGCAATTGTTCGCCACATGACCAAATCTTTGGTACTTCTTGCACTGAACTATGTCAGTGTTCTGAAGAAGTTCCCAGTGTACATTCTGGTTGAGGATCAGCTTTTTTGTGTAGATGTCGGCGACATCGCACGATTTGCTGACTTCCATTACAAAAGAGTTGTAGCTTTTGTTCTTCGCTTTCCTTGATCTAAAGAGAGTGACGTTGATTGCGGGTATTCCTTCGATCTGAAGTTCGTCCTTGAGTTCTATGGCTGAACAGGTGTAGTGTATTCCTTTCAACAGGAGAAGGGTTTTCCTGTCTTCACGATTCGTGTACGTGTGGTTCTCAATGTCATTTGTTGTAAGGTAGTCCCCTATTGTGATGAATCCATCCTTGGAGGCCGAATTGATTATTGTTTTCGTCCTATTCAAATTCTTGAGCGTGATGTCGATCTTCTTTTGTTTGGCAAACTTGCTTATATCTGCGATGTTCCCGGAGAAAACAATAATTGGAGGCATGCCTGACTTGGTAGTTTTATTTTTTGTTACTGCTGGTCCCTTTGTTTCTGCTGTTGTCACTATTTTTAACGTTGGTTCATTCATTGGCGGTTGGTTGGTGATTGGTACTGCAGTTGCAGCGAGTGTAGTTGGTTGCTGGCTTGTTGAAACTCTGTCACTGTCTTCCTTCAGTTTTTTGTTTATTTTCTTTGATATCTTTTTTTGTCGCTTGATCCCTGATGACGTTCCTTCTACTGAGCTCTCACTCTCAGTTGTTAGGATGGATTCGTCTCCAGAGAGAACAACCATGTCATCTTCCATCCTCAGGTTGTCATCATTGGGTTAACTGGCAATTTTAATTGAGGTTTCCTTGTACGTCTGTGCACGTCGGATGACTGAACTAAATATAAGAAAGTCTCATATAAGAAAAACACGCTTATAAGACGGACATTCCAAAACACCGTGCACATTCCCATAAAGATACGTGTTAAATAAACCTCATATAAGAAAAACATTTCTAAGAAAAAGACTGGTATAAGAAACTTATTCTGATAAAAATTCCATTCACTACATAGAAAATTTATGTTTTATAAGAAATTTTCTCGTGAAAACTTTCAAATGATGCGCCGTTTAATTTTTACAAAATTTCTGAACCCACCATTATTGAATGGCAAAAGAAATTGCAGATTGAAGATCAGCGAGAAAGAAAACAACCCATACATTGACATTGGATACATTTTATTTCTTATGTATTTTTATTTATACAAGAAATTTTCTTTCTTACATATATTTTATTTACATGATAAATTTTCTTTCTTATGTAAAATTTTTTATATAAGAAAAGATGGATATAAGAAAGGAATTCTGTGGATTTTTTGAGTTTCTTATATCCGTCATCTACTGTCAGTAGTGGATCTAGGATTTGTCTGTAGGGGGGGCTTGGAGTCTGGAGATCCAGTTTGTACATATAAAGTTATATAACATAAAACAAATGTTGACACTATTACTTTTCTTTTAATAAAAGCCTTGTTCTTTGTGCCTTTAAATCTGCTCCTATCGCGCTTTAAAATGTTTGCAATATAAAGTACAATAACAAGAATTTGGAATTGACATGGGAATTATTTTTAAGCGGAGCTAGCAACCAATATAAAAGCTCAGCAGATCATAGTAGTATAATTTTTGAATAGGTTCCAGGTACCTTCCTAACCTATTATGTAAGTGTTTGTTTAAATTAGCTGATATGCTTTGAACTTCACCTTTTTGACAAAATTTAAAAACTGTTTGTAATTGGCTAGTTCAGAAAAATGATATTTAAGTGGTCTAACTGGCAAAAGCTCATATGAGCTTTGGCAGAATCAGCCCTCTGAGATCTCATTTTCCTGAATTAGCCAAATCAACGAGTAGATTCCCTACCTGTTTTGTTCAAACTGTCACTGAAAAGCACAGATAATATTTTACGGATCGAAAAATAAAATATCAAAACTTCACGAATTTAAGTCGGGCATAAAACACAGCTGCTCTAAAAAATAACCTGCACCGCCCAATTCTGCAAGTGTGAATGAATTTTCATGTACGCTGCATACCTGCACTTTCTATTCCCGCTCAAAAAATGTGTCGATAAATTTGCACGTCACTCTAGAGTCTTGAGAGAATGTAAATATTCATGTTCACCTACAAGATATTTCTGAGTTCACAGATTTCTTATACGCTTTTGGAATTTGTTCTCCAATTGTTTTAGCCTCAATTGCCTTTCTTTCGTTAATTAAGCTATGTTCTAGTGTAAACAGTTGCTGCTTTTGACATGTTAATGTTAACCCCAACAAGGTTTTTTGATTATATATTCAAGCTCCAGCCCCAACTTCGGACTTTGACAGTCCTTAGACTTAAGCCCCAAAAGCTCTCTGGAATAAGGTTAGTTTTTAGGGAGTTAGTTGTTAAACCCTGACTACGTTTTTTGTTCAATATTCTCACTTCTATGTAGGTACATACATATGTATGTACATATGTATGTACTTACATCAAAAACTTACATCAAAAACTAACAAAACACACCAAGACGATAGCTATATAGGTATCGAGCAGTCGATATCGTCGAGACGATAGCAAATTACAGCTTTTTTAGTTACATGAAGCAAAACTCAAATCGTCGATTCGATATCGTTTGAACGATAGACGTTTTGTATTCTTACGTGAAGCATAGCTATCGATAACGATATCGAAAACGATATCGTCAGGGTTACGTGATGAGAGCCCATAATTATGTTAAGGGTTTTTCAACAGAGACGCTACAAAAGTAGAGCAACAGGGACAGTAAACGACGCCATGTTTCTTGCCGTTCTTTTGACATTTCTCTTCAGTAAGGTTTGCCATTTTATGATACAAAGATATACGAGCCAACAACAAGTCAAAATTATTAAAATTTGCTACCGAAATTCGGAATCAGTGGCCTCAACGTTAAGAGAGCTACGTCCAATTTATCGTCGTCATAATCGTGCTAGCAGATATACAATTGAGCGTCTAGTGGAAAAATTTGAATCCACAGGCACAGTACAAAATGTTCCTGTGCCAGTGAGACAAAGAAGTGCCCGTAGTGTCGAGAATATTCCTGCCGCTGAGGCTTCAGTTGCAGAAAGCCCAAATGTGTCTCTCACACGTCGTTCTCAAGCATTGGGCATCTCTGTGCCGTCGTTGTGGCGAATTTTGCGAAAAGATCTTGGCCTACAGCCTTACAAGATTAAATTGACGAAAGAACTGAAGCCGCTTGACCACCAGAAGCGTCGTATGTTCGTGAATTGGGCTGAGCAACAACTTGAAAATGATTCGGATTTTTATCGAAAAAATCATCTTCAGCGATGAGGCTCATTTCTGGCTGAATGGCTTCGTCAATAAACAAAATATGCGGTAGTGGTGAGGCAGCAGTCCACACGTACTCCATAAGTCATCATTGCATCCCGAAAAAATTACGGTTTGGTGTGGTTTATGGGCCCGCGGCGTCATTGGGACGTACTTCTTCCGTGATGATCAAGGCCGGCACGTTACTGTGAATGGGGATCGCTACCGTTCAATGATAACCGAATATTTTTGCCCCCAATTGGATGACATGGACTTGGAGGACATGTGGTTCCAACAGGACGGCGCCACAAACCACACGGCGAATGTCACAATCAATTTATTGGAAACCAAGTTTGGAGAACGTGTTATCTCACGAAATGGTCCAGTCGCTTGGCCGTCCCGGTCGTGCGATTTGACGCCGTTAGACCATTTCCTGTGGAGCTACGTCAAGTCTATGGTCTATGCCAGCAAGCCAGCGACGATTGATGAACTTCGTACGAATGTGAAATTGCAGCAGTATCGGCCGATTTATGCTTGAAAACCGTCGAAAATTGGGTTCAGCGTCTGGACACCTGCAATCGTGCCCGTGGTGGCCATGCAAAAGAAATCGAGTTTCATACATAATGGCATCGAACGTACTTTTACAGGAATAAAGAATTTCATTGATATCCAAAACCGTTTTCGTTTTATTTAAAAAAAACTTTTGTTTGATAAAACCCATTAGATATAGAACTGTAAGTCTGGGGGAGAGTATACGATAACTTTGGCGCCAAAACCTGATAACAGTTTTTTAGTAGAAAACTCAAAAACAAGCATTTTTAACTACGGAAGGGGGTCTATCTCACCCCGTTTAGGAGTTTAGGGACCTCCAAGAAAAACAAAAAACGACTTAAAAGGGAAAACAAAATATTTAAAAACAACGGCAACACTTTACATGCTTTGAAAGCCAGAGATATGTTCTTGAATACTGAATTTAAATCAAATTATTCATATCAGGGTCAACAGTTTTCGAAAAAAAAAATTAATAAAAAAAATGAAAAAAAAAAGTTTGGACAAGTTTTTTTTTTTTTAAATTGTGAAATACAGTGCTTCATCGGCTTTTAGTGATCAATGCTTATATCAATTCTCAATGGAACACAAAAAACCAAATGGTTTTATATCTTTTAATTTTTGAGAAAATTGAAAATTACTAAAAGTACTTTTGTATAAGATTTTTATTTCAGTCAGTTGGTGTGCTTTCAGTTAGTTTGTAATAAACAGTACCTTGGGTGACCGGCTTCGCGGGTTCAAAGATTTTAACTCCCTTTTTGTGTCCTCTGTCCCGCTCACGCGACTCTGTCGCTCCCCTTTAAAAACCGTTATAGTACTTTATTGTAAGTGTTGCCGTTGTTTTTTAATATTTTGTTTTCTATTTTAAGTCATTTTTTTTTTCTAATATGCCCGTACCTCCTAAACGGGGTGAGATAGACCCCCCCATAGTACAAAATGCTTGTTTTGGACCCTTCTACAAAAACCATTTGGATAAAATGGATATTTATTTTATATTAAAACATCATTTAAATTTTTTAAACGGTTTTTTTAAACGTTTAGATCCCATGACACTGAGTTGTCGGAGAAAAATTTATAAACATAAACAAAAATATTTATTTTTGTCTGTTGTAATCTGTAAATTATATATGTACATATATTTACAAATGTACACCTTTTGAGAACCATCCCAGTTTTTCTTTTAATTTTAGTATCTATTAGTTAGCAAAATATGCCTAGAATTAATAACTCTACCAATAACTAAACAACTAAAACGAATAAAACTGGAAATCAGCTGAGGTTTGTTTACGTTTATAATAACCAGAGTTTTAAATTTGTGACTTTTTTGATAGAATATTTGACATAGGCAGGCGTAACTAAAACGGCAGTGAAAATATTTTATAAATATGGATTAGTTTGACGTGGCTTAAAACTAATAAAAATATGGATTAGTTGGACGTGGCGTTAGTTGTTCGACTCGGTTAAACTATTCCGAGGTTGAACCGAGTATTAGTGAAATCTAATAAATACGGCTGTTAAAGTTTGAGTGTAGTTTTATTCTCTTTAGTTCCCAATGAAATAAATTTATTTACCAAATGATATTACGTTTAATAGTTAGCGAGCTGCTTTTTGATTGAAAATTATGTAATTTTCTGCACAAATTCCTATAGATAGGCTATATAACCACGTCTTTAAAATGTAGGTATTAACTCACCTTAACCATTGCTTGGAGTTTTGTAAGCCACCTATTTCCCTCAATCTCTTCTTGTACTGCAAGGTCATCTCATAGCTTTCAATCCGTTAAATGCCTTCTCTCCGTAATACAAAGGCAGGCATGCTATTTTTAAATTCTGACCACATTATGATAAGTGCATATAAACTTGATGGCAAACAAAAACAATAAAGTTTACCCAAAATTTAAACATTCTCCTGCAACTTCTACTAAATTTTTGTTTCTTTCCAAAGTCAAGAAACCTTTACCCCAAAACTCGCGGAAGCCTTTTACACGTATGACGTTCCTCGCCCCGTGATGTCGGTAAACAATAAACACCCGCTTGCCGCATTTCATTTATTTACTTTGTTGCATTTTATTATTCCACTAAAGTCTTCACTACGATAGGAGTATATGTATGTGTTTGTGTGTGAACGTGAGTATGGATGTGGTATACGAGTTTCTTCAGCACTTCATGGTACTAGGTGCTTGGATGCTGTTTCAGTATTTTAACGTATAAAACCAAACCAACTGGCAGGTCCTCCTCGCACTTGTATCTGCGGTATTAACTTGAAGCTGAAATCCATCTTAAGGATAAAGTTTCAACATTTATGCCATGCACGTAAAAGTTAACTTTGGTTCAAGTGACTTTAGTTCTTGTTCGTCGTCGTGTTGTTTTGCATATGGCAAAAACTTGTGCAACACTTTTGATTATTACCATTTTAGGGCAACCTGCGAAGCGAAGGCGCGGTGGGTGGCAGCGGCGGCAGGGTAGTGCTTTGCCTTCCAATTTGTTCCAACAGAAGCCACTACATCATGGGGAATTTTAATTGTCCTGAAAAACACAGAAATAGAACGAACGAACTTTGTCGTTATAAGATCAATCTTGTTAAATTTTGAAGTAAATAAAAGTGAATGTTTTTTTTTTGTTGTTGTTGTTTTGTTTGTTTATTTAAATTGATGTCGTATATACTTAAAATATCGTCTTTGTAAGAACTGAAATTTTAATTGGCACACAGTTATCCGAATAGAAACAGATTCTAAATTGTTTTGTGGTGTTTTGAAAAGTTTGATGGTCATTTTGTTAAAGGTTCTCTGTTTTAAAAGTTTTTGCTATATGTTTTGTACAAGTCAGAAGTGGGTTTTTGTGAGTTTTTGTTAAAACTTAAAGTCGAAGAATTTAACAATTGCGGGGACTTCGTTTCGGCAAAAAGAGCTTTATTAACTTAAGGAAAGCCTCCCAGTTTTGAGAAACGTTTTTATAAGAAAAAGATTTTGTAGGTATATACTTCTTCTCTAAAATTGTTATTAAAAACTAACCCCCGTATTTATAAAGAAATAATAGTTATTTCAGCTCCCGTGTTTAGGAAAAATATACCATGGAATAAGAATTTTCTGGACTCAGACTTAAGGCATTTGCTTATTGCTCCATTTGAGTCCGGAACATTTTTATTCCATGGTGTAGTTTTCCTAAACACGGGAGCTGAAATAACTATATTTTCTTTATAAATACGGGGGTAATATCGTAACGACTACAATTATTGGTACCCCAAATTTTTGATCAAACTATTGGCACCCCATGATTCAACAGTTATTTTCTCAGTAACCCGTTGTCCGAATAAGTCTATTTATTTTTTATTTTGAATTATAACATTTTTCTCGTATTTGTATTGTATTTTCAGTTTGAAGACTTTTTTTTTTCTAACTCTGTTTTATATGCCGTTTTCACTGGGCCAAATGAAATAATTTTGTTGCAAATTTCCAAATGAGATCCGAAATTACCTAATTTCTCATACAAAATCACATTCCGAAATGAGGTAATTTCAACCTCATTTGCACGAAATTAGGTTGGAAATTATGTGAATGCATCCAGCGGGAATCAGTTTCAAAAGCTCTTAAAAGCTTTTCCATGAAAATATTAATACACTATACTCAACAACATAAAACAGAAAGAGAAAACAACAAAAATAAACGGCTAACTGCCATTCCCAATTCAAAATGAAATGAGATGTCAAATGAATAAGCTAATTTGATAATGAAAACACTTTTTTTGACAAATTTCGAAATAACCTCATTTCGGCTCTAATGAAAACGTAGTATTATAAGTGAAAGTAAAAACGCATTGAAAAAAAAAATTAAAAATCTTCTAAATTTCCATTGTTTTTGTTAAGGACATATAATTTTGTAAGTGTTTTTTTAACTGCTTTTTTTAATATTTTTATATAATTTCTTTTTTTAATTTATAAATAATACATTAAATAAGCCGATTTGAAATATAACATGTTAAAAAAATTATTATTTTATCAATGAAAAGGGTGCCAATAATTAGATCCAAAAAAAACTAGGGTTCAATTATTGGGAGGTGGGGTGCCAATAATTACATCGTATGCAACTACAATGATTGGCACTGCCAATAATTATACTTTTATAAGTGCCAATAGTTGTATAATTCAACCGTTATTAATTTCAGTTTGAACAAAATGCCGCAATACCATATTAAATGTTTAAAAGCACTCAGTGTAACGTATCTTATAAATTCTTCTTGTAAGGTTTGTTTGAAAAAAAAGACAGCAGAGTCTTAAATGCTATTATATTGGTTGACGAGAAATTCAGTACACCTTTTAAAAAATACATATATTTAACTTAATTTTAATTTTTAATTACCTACTATATAAAAGTAATTATTCAACTATTTTAATTGATTGAATTTTTAAAAACAAGTTATAAACTAATTTTGGTCCCTTCCTTTAAAAATATAATTTATTTAGCAGTATTTACCCACCCTATAACTTGTTTTATGACGATAGCGGGTTTTCCACAATTTATTTTGACTTTGATATCATTTTTTTTGTTACAAAACCACGTAATTAAGTATCTCTTTTTCCTTTTCTTATGAAACCCCAATTCATTCTCTAAACAACCAATTTTTTTTTGACAAAAAATAAATTTAAAATTATCAACAAAAAGGAAATTCAGAAAAGTTTGAAAATTTGGTTGAACGGAGTAAAAGCTACGTTTAAGCTACTGAGTGCTAAAAACGATCCAACTTTAATAAGAAATAGTAAACTGTTAAGAATCCTTTTTTATCCACCATTCAAATTTTCTTGAATTTCCTATTTTTTTTTTTTAATTTTAATAATTTTAAATGTATTTTTTTTTTTTTTCTAAAATAAATATAAGGTAGCCTAAAGATTACAAATTACTTACTTACTTAGATCCTTGACCCCTCTAAGGGGCACAGGGCGTCAACTACCGCTACACGCCATCTCGTTCGGTTTCTGGAAATGTATTTTAGCTCTCCCCAACTTTAACCGAGCTTTTGTGATTCCTTGTCGACTGTTCTGCGCCAAGATTTTCTCTGGCCTCCAGGTCTTCTGCCATCTTGGATGAGTGGATCCCACTCCATTGCATGTCTTGCAATAGAGTCTGCACCACGACGTAGGGTGTGACCAATCCACTGCCACTTTCTTTTCCTAATAACGATGTCAATAGGAATTTGGCCCGTTCTCCGAAGGAGTTCTTGGTTGGAGATGGTGTTCGGCCAAAAAATCATTAGTATGTTTCGGAGACATCTATTTTCGAAAGTTTGTAGCTTCCTTGTGACAGAGGCGGTCACTTTCCATGTACTACACCCATATAGTAGCACTGACTCTACGTTCGACCGGAACAGTCGCAGCTTGGTCTTCGTACTGTAGACGTTGCTCCTCCAAACTTTAGACAGCATGCCGAAAGCAGCTTTAGCTTTGCCGATTCGGCAGTTAACATCTTCATCCGTACCACCGCCGTCTTTTGAGACAACACTACCGAGGTACAGGAAGTTGTCCACCGCTTCAACCTGCTGTCCCGCAACGACAACTTGGGAAGAAGATGTTGAGGATTTTTGTTTTCCCGGTGTTGATCCTCAAACCGACTTTGTTTGCCTCGCATTCCAGATTAGTCACCATATGGTGAAGATCCATAATGTTGTGCGAGAGCAAACAAATATCGTCAGCGTAATCAAGATGTTGCAGGAACGAAAACATCGTCCATCGAATTCCACGCGCTTGCTCGGCTAGAGCTGCATGAAGGACATCCCCTATAACCACCAGGAAAAGTAGTGGAGATAGCAAACATCCTTGACGAACTCCGCTATGGATATCGAAGTCCTCTGATACCTTTCCGTTGTGTAAGACTTGACACGATGCACCCTCGTAGGTAGCCTTTATAACGGCGATAATCTTCTCGGGTACTCCTCTCCTACGTAAAGCTGACCAAATGAAATCTCGATTCAAACTATCGAAAGCCTTTTCGAAGTCGATGAAGAGCAAATGAAGAGGGGAACGGAACTCCACGTATTGTTCTATTATGATCCTCAAGGTGTTGATGTGATCAATGCAGGATGAGCCTGCACGAAATCCCATTTGCTCTTTGTCGAGAGTAGAATCGAGATGTTCTTTGATTCGTTCCAAGATTATTTTCGCCATTATCTTTGCCACCGCGGGGAGGACACAGATCCCTCTCCAGTTTCCGCAATCCGTAAGATTTCCCTTTTTTGGCAGTTTGACGATCATCCCTTTTTTCCATTCAATGGGGAAACTTTCGTTCTCCCATGCCTGTGCTATTAAGGGGTGTAGCAACTTCGCTGATGTTTGTGGATCTGCTTGGTAGAGCTCAGCGGGAATTCCGTCCAAACCTACCGCTTTGTTGTTCTTGGGGATTTGATTGCTGATGTTATCTCGGCTAAACTGGGAGGGCAGGTGCGAATACGGGAACTAGTTTCTACGAATAGCTCATTTGGGTTAGGGGCTGGAACACCTCCGCTATCGCCTATGTGGTTGAGCACGCTAGCAAAATGTTCCTTCCATCTCCTGAGCTGATCCTCATCCGTAACTAGCAGGGTGCCGTCTACATCCTTGACGAGGTGTTGTTTCCGGGAGTTGTTGTTTCCAACCAATTCCTTGGTTATCTTGTAGACGGTACCACTGTCGCACCTAGATGCTGCTTCCTCTGCCTGTTCTGCGAGAACATTTACGCGCCTCCTTTTGTCACGTCTGACACTACGCTGCACTTCTTTCCTTTTCCTACGGTACTGAGACTCGATGTTAAATCTCTCACCTACTGAGGCAGCCGCAAGTTGGGATCTAGTCGCGTTCCTTTCTTCAATCTTACTCCATGTATCTGCAGAAAGCCATGTGCTTTGGCTTCTCTGCCTTATACCCACAGACTCAGTTGCGGCAGTTGCAAAGGCCTTTTTCACATTGCTCCAGTGTTGGTCTGCATTTTCTGGCGTGGCAATGCTGATGACTTCTGCGGCGAGGCGGTCCTTATATCTTTGGCGCACTGTAGGATCCCGTAATCTGTCGGTATTGTACCTGGGTGTACGCAGGAAGTTTTGCCGATTTCCATCCACTGAAGCAATTCGAAGACGAACGTAGGCAAGCATAAGATGGTGATCGCGAGCTAACCCTACATCAGCACCGCGTCTGTTTCGGACGTCGAGAAGACAATTTTTAAAGCGCTTGCTAATAGCAAAGTGATCGATTAAGTTCGCTGTACATTGACGATCTGTGGATAACCAACTTATCTTGTGCGAGATCCTGTGCTCGAACAGAGTACCTCCAATGACTAGCTGATTTGCTTTACAGAAGTCAACAAACCGCTCTCCATTGTCGTTCCGTTCCCCGATACCGTGGTTACCCAGAACGTGCTTCAACGCTGTGTTGTCCTGGCCAACCTTAGCATTAATATCTCCCATTACTATAGTGATGTCTCCATTCGGCGAGCCTCTGAAAACCGCGCTAAGTTGGCTGTAAAATTCGTCCTTCTCGGCGTCCGACGCTTCCTCAGTTGGGGCATAGCACTGGATGATGGTGATTTTTCTTAATTTACTCTGGAACCTGGCTGTCAATATCCTGTCGTTGATGGGTTTCCAGGTTATAAGACTTTGCCGCGCCTTTGGAGTCAACATTAAACCTACGCCGGAACATCGGGAGCTTCCAACTGGTTTTCCGGAATAAATAAAGAAAGTGCTTTTCGAAGGTGAATCCACCTGCCCTGCGCTCAACCATCTCACTTCACTCAGACCCAAGATGTCTAGGTTGTACCGTAGGAATTCTTTCTCAAGTTGGAGGAATCTGGCGTTGTTAGGGCCTTCTTCGCGGTTATCGAGAAGAGTTTTAACATTCCAGAATCCAATCTTTGTCCTTGTTCGATAGCCAAAAGTCGTCATCGTTTGATCATTCCTTATCCGAGGCTGTAGTTGCCGATTCGAAGCGGTTGATTTCTTTACATGTGGTAGGTTGCTAACCCGTCACACGACCCCCAGACCCGGAGGGCCGGATCCTTGTGTAGCCTTAGGACAGCAGGCCGGATAATCCGATACCAGTAGCCCACTACGGGGATATGAGTGCTGCCGTTGACCCTTGAAGGGGTTATCCGCCACCATCTCTTTTTCAGCACCCTGGCTAGTACTGAAATTCCTTACCGACCTCAGCTCTAAATATTTCAGAGTAGCTCACGTAAGGTCTTTGTCGTCCATACTGTTGGTGACACCGTTGATTCTGATGAATTCATCCGCCGCACACCTTCCTTCTGATGGGCTTGTCTAAGACTTCAGCCGACTTATACAGCCAGTCATTTCCGACAGAGTATTTATAGTGTTGCTATTTTTGTCTCTTGTTCAACACTCGCGCTTATTTGTTTGGCAAGTCAAGTCCGGATGGACGAGACCAGTACCCGACGGTTACCACTTGGAGGTAAAATAAGCACAATTGATGTGTAGTATTCGTTACATCACTGGACATCGCCGTGTTGACGCCACTCAGTGACTACCCGCGTCCTACAACATCCAACCATTACAAATTGGGATTTAATAACTAATGACTGAAGTTCGTAAAATAAATGCTGGTGTCCCCCAAGGCTCGTTTATGTCAAAGAACATCATAGACATTGCCCTTAAACAGGAGCCATGGGTAAACAGCGGCAATATCTGCGGACTCAGGTCTAAAGATTACATCCTGTACTTCAAAAAAGGGCCTGCAGAAGGTAACTATCGAACTTGTATAGTGGCGAAAAAAAAAACATAAATCTTTTCCTCTTATCTCCCTACTGTAGCACAGATATGACGATGGTGAAGTGCGAAAGAAAAGGGGCCCGCCCCTGAACCTAGCCTCCGTTTACATGCCAGGTGACGAACCGGGCCCTCTGCCGTCAGAAGACTTTGATGACCTGGTAAAAGCGGCAGATAAGAACGGTTGGGACCTCCTAGCTGGCTGCGACGCAAATGCTCATCATCTGCAATGGGGCAGAACGGACACAAACCAAAGAGGTGAGTCACTTTTTAAATATATTATTAAAAACAATATGTTGATCCTAAACCGTGGTAATGAACCAACCTTCATTACCAGGAACAGAAGAGAAGTGCTCAATGTGACACTTTCCACTAATTCAGATTTCATTGCAATCAGTAAGTGGAAAGTCTCAAGTAATGTAACGTTCTCAGACCATAGAATGATATCATTCCAAATAGAGCACAAAACAGACAATCCTTAGCCCTATATAAACCCCAGAAAAACCAACTGGGAAGCCTACAACATAACATTGGCCTCACTTTTGGGCCGATATAGTAGTCAACCAATCTTGAACAGCTCAGACATTGAAAACCGAGTTAATCAACTTACGCTAGACATACACAAGGCCTACGAAAGTTCCTGCCCGGTTTCACGGATGTTTGCAAGACGGGCGAAGGGGTATGGTCAGTCATTTTTTCAGAAAACCCAACCTTAAATAGATCGATAAAGCTTCCGAACTTCTGCAGTGTCTTCCAAGCGGAGGTATTTGCAGTTTATGAGGCAGCAAAGCATCTTGCCACATGTGAACTAGTAAACAAGAACATTGACATTTTCATAGACAGTCAGGCGGCCATCAAAGCCATCTACTCAGTTGTCACAAAGTCAAAACTAGTGGAATGTTGTCGCAAAGAGCTGAGATTACTTAGCGCAACAAACACAGTTACCCTACGTTGGGTCCCAGGACACTGTGACATACATGGTAATGAAAAGGCAGACGAATTGGCAAAATACGGGTCATCCTCTGATCCGAGCCAAACTGAATCGTCAGTACTTATGGCACTGGGTCTAGAAAAAAACAGAATTCACCAAAGCTTCCTCGAAGCCGCCAATGATAGGTGGTCACAGATTGACACGTGTCGGGTTTTGAGAAAAGTTTTGGCCGGATATTTCTAGGAAAAAACTGAATACTTACTCTCGCTAAGCAGGCCTCAACTATGTCTATTGGTTGGAATCCTAACTGGTTACAACTCAATGGGAACCCACTTAAAAAGAATGGGGATCATCGCAACCGACCTCTGTAGAGGTTGTCAAGATAAATAGGCGGAAGAGGGCTCATTTCATTTCCTTTGCGAATGCCCTAGCCTAGCTAGAACAAGAAAAACAGAGCTGTTTTTTGTCTTTAAAGTGGAATATTCCCCCTATGCCATTGTTCATTATGGATGGTGGAAACTGAAAGGCTGTCAATTCTTGGTATGTGTATTACTGACCACCTTTTGTGGAATGACCACATATTGAATATTGCTAAAAATGCAGCAAAATGCTTAGGTTTCATAAGACGATGTAAAAACTTTCTTTTCCCCGCTGATCTGGCCACAATTTATAAGGCCTACACTGCCCATAATCTCGTAAATGCCCTATCTACAAGAAATCCGATTTTGAGTTTTTTGCATATTTCGAGTTAGGGCAATTTCTCCGATTTTGTGTATCAATTTCTTAACCTTAAACCTTCAAATAAGCCAGAAAATAACAATTTTTACAAGCCCTAACTACAAATCATATGCATCAAAAATTTTAAAAAGCGCTTACCAACCATATATGGCCTTTTATAACACAGTGTATAGAGAAAGTATGTCCATGTTTGTGTTAAAAAGCCCTATGTGGTAGTTATGGCTTTTAAAAATATTCGTTTCTATAATTTTAAAAACGATTTTATGCGTACATTTTATAAAAAAAAATTATTTTATTTATTTAAATTATAAAAAGGATATTTAATTATGTTTTACGTACATTTTTGTACATAGGGCCTTTTTATTTTTTTTTTTTGTCAAAGGCTAAAAAGCCCTATCTACCTTATTTCCTAAATACTATCGAAGTTTTATTTTACAACTATAAAAAAATAAAGCATTAATTAAGCTTTACAAAAAATATTTTTTGTTAATTTTCACTTTTTATCTTCAGGTTGCGGTTAGCGATCTAGTGTTTTCATCATTATCTCGAAATAGTGAAAATGTTCGTTGGGGCCTTTACGAGATTATGGGCAGTACATATGTCCTTAACTAGAATACAATTCTCATATCTGGTCTGGTGCATCAAAAACATATTTGCACCTACTAGACAGAATCCAGAATAGAACTTTAAGGCTGATAGGTGACAGATCAATTTCCGAAACAATTGTTTCGTTGCAACATCGTCGACACGTCTCTTGCCAATCACTGTTGTATCGTTACTTCTTTAAAGAATGTTCTAGTGAAATAGCAAGTTGCATTCCCCCATACAAAAATTTTACCGTAGTGCTTGTGTTGCTGGGAATGCTCAAGCTCATCAGTATACTCCTGAGTCAAAATTCGAACGTACAGTTAAGTACAGAGTTTCAATCTTTAGCCGTACGACACGAATGTGGAATTCCTTAACCGACTCTATTTTTCCTCCCAATTTCAATGTCCAGACATTTATAATGAATATATAAGTACATCGGTTTCGCCAACGCAATCCTCCCACTGTTTCCTAAATGCTCGAACTGTGTTAAACCAACATTTAAAGGGTAGTCATAAACCCTTGAGCGCGCGTTAATTTATAAAGAATAAGTTGGGCAAAATTAAATCCAGTTAAAAGAAAAGAAACAAAAAATAATAAAAACTGTTACAAGTCGAAAGGTAGTGAAAACGAGAAAATTAACTCTTAATTTTGTCGACTTTAAATGACCTCAAAAATCCATAATTTTCGTCAAGGCCGGTGACAGTGGGACACCCTGTATATTTATTTGTTAACTTATAGATACTATATTTATTTATTATTTTTAATTTAAATAAAGTGTTCTTAAATCATAATAATGAAATTATAAACCATCATGTTCTTGTATTTTAAAGAGTGTCAATAATTGTAGTGCCTGGGTACCAATAATTATATCAGGGTGCCAATAATTGTAGTTTTTGATAAGCTTTTTTTGAATTGGCATTATAAATATATTTCAAATAATTAAATCTTTATTTATAAAACTTAATCAACGTGAAATTAAATAAAGTATACTCTAGTATACAACATAATCAAATTACTCTACAAATAAAAATGTTATAGTTGATCAAATTTGAAATTTCCTTAGGGGTGTCAATAATTGTAGTTGTTACGCTAATTAGCTGGAAATTTATGAAATAAATTTTAAGATTTTTTGAGACCTGCCCTGGATCTGCGGTTTTTTTTACAAAGGTATATTTATGTATTTTAAACAGGAACAGGGCTACCACTCTAAAGCGCTCGGTAAAACGTAGGCAAAACACATAGGTATAGATATTTTATAGGTCCACGAAATGACAAGCAAAAATATTGTTCATAGTTTAAGCTTCAACTCTCTAAAACACATGCTTAAAAAGTGTTGTATTAGGTTTATTTTGGCATTAAATTAGGGTTGCCACATACAAGTGCTAGATAAGTGCAGGCAACCAACATTTAATAAATAAAATAAGATTTATTTTTTTTTTGCAGGATAACCTCAAATTTTTAACCAAAATAAAAAAACTTATATTCCGGCTTGTTTTCTTCAACTAGGGTTGCCATGTACATTTTTGCGTTTTATAATATGATATGTTAGTTTTCAGTATCTAGAATTTTATATTTCCGAAGATGACTCGGTATCACTTACATATATTTGTGTAAAATGTGGTCAAAACGGTGCGTAAATATAAAGATGATGGATTTCAGACTCACGAACATGCAAGATATAATTGTCCATGTGCGAAACAGGGAAACTCCAAGTTGATTCCACAAACTTTCAACGACTGGCCTTGTGATTTATTTATGGGCACCGCAAAGACCAAAAGCACGGGAAATTGTAGACGCTTAAAATCGAATGGCAAATCAGTTGTAATCGTCGGTATATATACGCGGGATCAAGACATCCTCTCCTTTGTATTTTCCCTTGATGATCTTCGCTTCGATCATTAGTTTTAAGCACAGCCAGTCTCGTTGCATTGCAAAATCGAGGTGTATTAATGTTACGTAGCATTATCACAATTGATCCTACTTTTAATTGTAAATTGTGAGGTGGTAGGATAGTTGACTACGTCATCCTGGTTTGTAACTGTGTCAACTGATTTGTAAGAAAACAACTCTCCTGGACGAACATTCTCAAAGGTCGCATTGAGATCATCGACATCTTTTTTTGTTCCGCCAATATTGCTCATTAACTCAGCCAATTATGGTTTCTGAA
Source organism: Melangyna quadrimaculata (assembly GCA_949320155.1). NCBI lineage: Eukaryota > Metazoa > Arthropoda > Insecta > Diptera > Syrphidae > Melangyna > Melangyna quadrimaculata. The sequence continues at coordinate 56,501,677 of OX439485.1, forward strand.
CCGTTGTTCTATTTCCGTAAAAACAAGCCGAATAAGCTCCTCTTTAGATTCGGTGAAGTGACAAAAATCCGTGGGTAGTGTAAAATCCGGTTAAGGTCTCAACTGCCACCTTACCATTTCCAATATCTAATAATTGCTTCGAAAACATAATCGCAGTTTGAACTTGTTGCAAAAACACTCATAAGTTAGATTGTTAATTGGAGTGTCTTTACATGTCGCCATAAATTAGATGATTTTAATCATAAGTTGGGTTCGTCAGCAACAGCTGATCGGAGAATAATTGGAAGAGTCTGACGAAAATCAACTGACAACAGAATCATGGCTCCATCAATAATGTTTTGGTTGTCACGAAGATCGTTTAACCTTCTGTCCAGGGCTTGCAGTAACCTTTTGTGGGCCATCGTACATTCATCCCGAACGATCAATTTGCATATCTGTAGAATTTTCTCCATTGGGTTGTTTTTATGGTTGTTTAAATGATTTCTACTATTTACAAGAATTCGAGCTGTCGTGTCGCGTTTCAGCAAAACTCATTTTATTCATCTAGTCTAAATTCAAAGGGCTTTTGCGTACATACATAGGTATGCAAATAAAGTCAAATCCAAAATTTGGGTTTAGAATTAATTGTATTGATTGTAATAAAACCTTCCAAATGTATTGATTGTATTTAATTTATATGATGCCAACCACCATTTGACTACAAATTAGGTAACCCTACCCTTTATTAGAAATCTTTAATGGTGAGCACTCTTTTTTTGTCATCAATTTATCAATCTTAAGAGTAGAAGGTACCCTAACCATAATTCATTACTGATTTTCTCTTCTATAAAAAATGCCTTGTTTATGCAGCTAGAAAGTTATAAGTCATTTAAATTAAATCAAAGAAATGGGTCTCACGCATGTTTGCTGATACGAAACATAAATGCTCAAGTTCAAAAAAAACTCTTAAGTAACACATATTGCCTTGCAACAAATGCAAACTTAAACATAAATATGCTTAGCCCATAACACACTGGCTCAATTTTGAGCTGACCTAAGGCCAGGCTAACCTTTCCTTCAATCGCACACGGGTTGGGCAAAGCTGGCTGAAAATTCTTTGTACATGAACCGGCTTTAATTGTAGTAGTACTTTCAGTTTAAGAATCGGAAAAAAAATTTGATTTAAAATTTTCAGTTTTTCATGACAACAGATTTGTTTATTTTGCCTAGAAACAAACAACTGTGTAGGTATGTATTAGTAATTAGTGTTTGTTATTCCGCTCGAAACAAGGTTGAACATTTAAGTGCCTTCATTCCCCACTCTTCACCTCCCTCGCCTACATGGCAATAATTACAATATACTATTACTGTATTTCCCGGCCAGAAGATGATGTGCTGGAGAAGAGTTCACTCTCCGACAGGTCAAATCTGGCTGATTCAGTCGTTGAATCTGCCAACATTCGCGGATTTGACAATTTTTTCATGGCGAATATGTTTGAACATACTCACAATCTCCATCCAAAATTTCTCGTTTTGTAAGCCGTGTTTTTTGAGAGAGTGACTAGCAACTCAGTAAAAGTTTTACACAGAAAACACAAACAAAATTCGGTATTATAATTATAATTATTTGTTTTGTTATTATTTTGCGTGGAAACATTTTGCTGAGTTGCTAGTCACTTTCTTAAAAAACACGGCTTTTGTTTATTTTTTCACGCATTTTCGAGAGCTCCTTATAGAGAGGACCTAATGCAGATGCCAGGTCATTAACGCCTCGCTTTTGAAGTTTCGACGTTGGCGGTGCGGAAGATACCAGGTCATTATATCCTCTCTTTTGACGTTTCAACGCTCGTGGCACAGGTCCCTGAACACCAGAAACTGTAGATATCAACTGCCATCATTCGTTTTATATCAGTTGCATCCCTGGTTGGACTAAAAATCCTTTGAAGGCACTAGGCGGAGCGGGCCACCCAAGATACTGTTCTCTACGAAAACTTTTGACATTGGTGTCTGCCTAGCGAATATACTACCACAATTTAACCCCTACCACAAAACCAATTGTGGACTTATGACCTACTTCCTTTATCATATTAAGATCATTGTATTTTTGGTCCGCCAGAGTGGGTTTAAACTTTAAAGTACACAACTGATTTAATAACCCAAAATAGAAAAGTAAATCTGTGTAAAACATAAGTTCGCTTTCAAAAATAGCAAACAAATTTCACAAACAGTTTCTGAAAGGAGAAAGTGTTTTCTGAAAGTGATTTGCTTTCTTAAAAACGTTTTCAGAAAAATAATGACACCATGAAAGTTTTTTTTTCTGAAAGAGTTTTCAAGAAAGCAAATCATTTTCAGAAACACTTTCAGAGAAGTACTTTTCGGGTCGTCCCACTATAAAAGGTTTGCTTTCAGCAAGATTTTTGCTTTCAAAAAGTACTTTCCTTTCAGTGTGTGAGAGGTGACGGCAGCAGATTCACAACAACAAAACTTCACATAAAAATAACACCGAACCGTTGTTTAATTGTCAGGTTCCATAGAAAACCGATATTTAAAATCAAGTATTTAGTTAAACTATTTACGACACGTCCAAAAAGCGCCTCAAAATGCAAAATACTATAGAAATAGGTTTGACTTTTCAAACAAAATTGACGTTTTGGCAGTGATTTCTCCCATGAGAGTTATGGATAGCTTAGCTAAGTAGATCATAATTATAAAATATTTTCTAGCAACAGAAAACAAATTAAGTTGAACTTACAAACTATGTTGAACTTAGGTATTCTGTAAGTTTATGTTTCGTATCAGCAAACGGGCGTAAGTCAAATAAAAATTAAAAACACATTTGTTTAAATAGTTCGGCGGCAAAATTAGACTTTCACTTCAAAATTAATAATAATAATATACTCAATAGATTTATTGTTAGCCACTTGGTGGAAATTAATTGTTCTGAACATTTTAAGAGAATAAAATGCTGCCGAGTTCTAAATGGTTGACTTTGAACAACGGTTATTTTCTTCCAAAAATCCATTTCTACAAAATATATTTTTCTGGAGTAGATATGTGGACGATATATTTTGAATCTGGACAGGAACACATCGGAACCTTTTGACCTTTGTAGAAGATGTCTTAAGCAAATTGGATTCCAAACTACAGTTTACCTCTGAGTCTGGACCTGAGTCGTTAAATTTTCTTGATTTAACTGTATCCACATCTTCAATAAAACTAGTTTTTGATATATACAGAAAAAGCACGGCTACTGATACAATCATACCCATGTCTTCAGCTCATCCATTGAACATAAAAATGTCTGCATTCCACTCAATGTTGAACCGTCTCCTAAATGTTACCCTGAGTCGAACCAACTTCAAAAAGGAGCTAAACTTAATAAAAAACATTGCATCTAACAATGGATACAACCCTAAAATAATTCACCGCCTTTTACAAACAAAATCAAGACAGCACACACTGCGATCCATTTTCCCTTTCCAAAGTGAAAAGGAGATTAGGATGTGACGAAAAATTTCTAACCCACTATCAGAAGCTAAAATTAAGCCAGCTTTCTTCACTTATTTCACCTTAAAAAATGCACTTTGCAACAACAAAATTAAACAACCTATTTACAAAACCAAAAAAAGTGGACTTTACAAAGTTATATGTAAAGAATGTAATGGAATTTACATCGGAAAAACATCGAGACCTCTGGGTACGCGTATTATGGAACATCTCAAAGCCTCATCACATCAGGACCCTTCTTCTGGACTTTCACAGCATCTAAAAACCACGGCACATGGATGTTCCATCGAAGATGTCACCCTGCTTCATAATCTTCCAGCTGGGCTGGCAGAGTATTAGAGAAATACGAGGTGTTTGAAATTAACAAACACAAATGCTTCAAGGCTTCGGCCTTTATTGTAATTAAATAAAGTATTTATATATATATTTGTGGAATCAACAAGGGTTTTTATTTTCTTTTATTCTCTTAAAATGTTCATAATAATAATAATAAAAGCTCCAAACTGATGTCTCAAGCATTTCTTATGCAACACCTAAAGTAAATTTAGACAGGGGATTTTGATTTTGCGCGGGGTGAAAAGGTGTGGGAATCTAGTTGTTGTCAATTTCTAAAAAGCCATCAGATTTGTTGGAAAAATATCTTTCCAAAAATTGTAGCTCACTAAATTCCACACAAAAATGAATGACTTTTTTTCGTTTTCGTTTCGTTTACTTTTTCTTCGTTAGAGCAATTAGGTAATTATATATGTATTGCGGGAAGAACCTGGATAAACTGTTTTTTTTTTTTTTGTGTGATATTTTCCCCACACTTTTACGCACATTTAATGAAAAAGTGTGTAAGATCGTATACACCTGCTCGTCTTCGATAAATACATCAGTCTCCCCTTAAACACTTTTTTAACCTTTACTCTATCTTGTTGTGTTCTCCTGATCCAAAACTTGTAATTCACCCAAACAAAACTATAAAGTCAATAATCTCTGTCTTATATCCGCTCCTTTGACTCTAATATCAATGTCTTCAATCAAAAATCACTTCGTTTTTTTCTATTTGTTTTACAGCAACATTCATATGTCTAAGATAACACAAAAGCTCTCTGAGTCTTAATATTTTCTGAAGGACAAAATGGTATCCCCTTTAAATGAAACCATATACATAAGTGTCGGACCGCGTCTCACAGCCACCAGTACCAAAAACTTGTATTGAACCAAAATGTCTATCTTAATAATCATACAACAAAACAGTTTCTCTTCATGTAAAATATCATCGCATGCAAGAATTTAAGATTTGCTTTAGAAGAGGTCAATACCCCAACGTTTCTACCTTGTAGCTCTCTTGGTTATCGAATTCTAAACATTTGAAACACGTCGTTGCACCCACATAACGCTCCGGAGAATCTATAAAATTATAGGTAGTAGTATCTATGTATGTATGTATGTATATTCCTGTATATGCCCTTCAAGCTCATATTTCTTTTCTTTTGTGTCTTTGATGAGGTGTTAGTGAGTAACTGCTGTGTTGAATTTATGATTAGAGTCCTTTGAAAGATAAACCATCAGCATCAGAACAACGACCGTTATATGCTGGCGGAAAGCAAAAGCAAAACAAGAAAAAGTAAAAGATCGATGGAAACACAAAAGTCATGAGATGAATGCTAATTTCTGTCTTTAAATTGAGTTACAATTTTGATATATACTGTCACTCCGCAACAATATAATAAATAATGAAAGAGCTAAAGGGAGGATTTTGTTTGAACAAAAAACTCCCATCCCCCATGACGAAGTTATTTTTCTTTATTAACTTCATAGATTTTATGTTTACAAAAAATATCCCTCATTTGATAAAGATGTAGATGCTTATTTCAACAGATACTAGTAGAAGACTGATTTATAATTTTGTGGATGCCTTAGGGGATCAGATAACTCAACTTAAATTATTAAAAACATAAATCCGACCATCCTGCACAGTTCTTTAAATAACAAAAAAAACACACACATACACAAAACTTAGGGATACTTGCCACCTTTGAAAGCTTTTGAACTTTTGAAAATTCCAAACTCCGCAAACGATGGTCATCTCTGTTGCGGTATTAATTAATTAAACTTCCATCACAGATTTGTGTTCTTAAAATCAGAGATGCAATCGTCAGATTATCTATAGGTATGGTCCGACTCTAAAACTCTAAAATCCAGATCCATTAAACTTCTGCAAATTGGAAATTCATTTTTTTAAAGGGGTATAGATCTTGTGTTACTAATGACAAGATTCACTTTTGAATATGCTGTCATTTAGGTAGGGCTAGATTGTCCTCGGCTCGCATCACGCTGCGCTCATAACTCACAGTTTAAATGGTCATTTTGTGTTTTTTTTCAGCGATATGTGATTTCTTGTTTTTACTAAAATGATTTAAGAGTGGTGGGTGGTGATTAGTGGGTGTTGGCTGTTGAGTGGTGAATTTTGAGTGTGAGTGGTGAGTGGTGAGTGGTGAGTAGTGAGTGGTGAGTGGTGAGCAGTGAGCGCACTGATCTCTATAATACACTGGATAGTGGATTCATATAAAAATCTTGAAGCCAATTGAAGAAAAATTATAACAGTGCAAGGATACAACTGTTGACAGTTGTCAATTTGTTTTTTTAGTTTATAACAGTTTAAATTGTATTAAAATGGTGGTTTTTGTTTACATTTTTTTATTAGCTGATGTTTTTCGCGAGTGAGTAAGTAAGTTATTTATAATAGATCATAAAAAAAAAGATTTTAATTGATTTTTTCATAGTTTTCTTCGATATAAAACACAAAACATTATAGAGATCATCAACTATAGTGTCCCATTATCCTTACATGGTGAGATTGCTCTGGTGAAATGGACAGAACAGGTTGGCTTAACACTAATCGCAAGAGATATGAGTTCCATGACTCTGCAACTGAAGGCACCCAAATTGCTGGGGAAGAATATTCCATATCTGCGAAGAGAACAGTATTCGTATCCATCAACCAGCAGTGCAAGTACTGCGTCTGTTTATGTTGCAAAATAAGTAGGAATAATCAAATGTCTGTGGTTTTTGAAATTCATAATTTTAGTTTAGATAAAGATATCGCGACGCCAAGATCGCTTGCCACTCGAGTCTTGAAACAGAATTAATAAATCTTGAAATCGTCCTTTGAAATCAAATCACCCTTGTCAATATCTTCTGAGAGACCATCCCAACAATCATGTGTTCTGCAGATTCTTCAATTATACATTGTACCATAGGATCCGTTTTTTTTTTTTTTGCCAAAAGCTTAACAATTTCAACAAGTTTTGGAAAATCTTGTTGGTGCAGTTCTTCAGCCTCCAATTTAGAGCACAATCCGTCTTTCATGAACAAGACTGGCTAAAGATAGTTTCAGTTTGTAAACACACGCATACAATATTTCGAGATACTTTTAATTTAATTAACAAATTTTAATTTTATAACATTTTATAAGATTCGTACTACGGAAAACGAGCGCTCGGTATATATTTTATCTGTTAAATACGCAGAAACAATTCTTAAACTGAATTTCTTCAACATGTATTTAAGTTTGAGAGAAATATTACAATTTTTAATGAACACTTATTAAAATTAATGGAAAACAATAGCAAATTAAAGAATTTTATCTATGTTTTGTTTGCGTTTGCGTTTGTACTACAAACAAACCAAACCGGTGCTGTCAAACAAACAGCTGATATCAATGCACGATTTTTTGTGATGATAAAAAACTATCTCTTTCTTTCCTTCGGTAAAAAAAAGAGACAAAAGTGTGCAAGGATACAATTGTCAGATTCAATTTGCATCAAAAACAACTGTTATACGTATAGGGAATCCACTATCCAGTGTATTATAGAGATCAGTGAGTGAGCGGTGAGTGGTGAGCGGTGAGTGGTAAATGGGGAGTGGTGATTGTTTGTTTTGGTTCAATAATATAATGGTGCCGTACAAAATAAAATGTTCAGTGGTATATAAATAAAAATTTATTGAATATAAATTTTTTTATAAATTTGTTGTTTAAATAGCTAAAAACACCATTAAAATAACTGGAGCCCAAAAAAATAATTTGATTAATATAAATCTATGAAAAAAAAATTAAAAAATCGTTAGAGCAGATTTCTTAAAAACTAATTTTTTAAATATTATAAATTTTTTTGAAAATTAAAATAAAAAAAAAACTAAATTTGGTATGCCAAATTTAAGTATATACACAAATTTTTCACAAAACTAAAAAAAATCATTGACCGGGTTTCAAGGCATTGAATTTTCAAACCAAAAAATTAATATAACTATAATAAATGTTAACGGTTATAGAATCGTTATGAATAATTTTTTTTTTTGTACCAAAATGTTTGCTATACCTATTCGTTTTAGTAATATTTAATTTTTTGACAAAACCGTTAAAACCGTTTTTTCAAATAAAATAATTTTTGGGTATTATCACCTTTGAACCTTAAGTCTAAAGTTTGAAGAAAATGGTTTAGGCTGCAGTTCGAGGTAGAGGCAGGCAAACAGTATTGCGGGATCCACTTTTTTCGCGTTCTCTACCATAATAATGTTTTTTTTTTACGAATCTAAAAATTGTCCTTAGTACCTAACCTATACATATGTATATTGTAAGTAAAAATTAATATTAGTGTTCTATGAAAACAATGAAGATAAAGAAATTTAAATATTAAAATTACTTCTGTTTTAAGTGGATTAATATTTAATATTTAATATTTAATTGAATATAATTCAATTAAAAAATACTAGTGGCATTAACTCCAGAAATGAATGCGTTTCGCCCAGATATTACAGTGGGCTCTCCAGTTAGTCTGGTTGGTGGATGTTTACCGACTCTCCACCCAAAATAACAGTCACTTCTTATTTCTTACTTTTACCGAAATGGCTTTGTTTTTATCGAAAATGGCTCTAATGATTTGGATTCAATTTTCAGTCTTTTGGTATGAGCAAGAAAAAATTACAAAATATAGTTTTAAGAAAATCTACCTATTGCCACACCTACTTTTATGATATCTTGGTTTCTCACAGAAACGACTCTAACAACTTGGATGCAATTTTAAGCGTATGAACGTGAAAAGAAATTAGAAAGCACTTTTAATTTGTTCACTTTCACGACATTTTTTCGAATTTATTGGTTCCTCAATGATACCTCTCACGATTTAAATGAAACGGCCACAACCACTTTTATGATTTTTTGTTTTCTTGGATGCAGCTCTACCAATGGATTAGTGGCCAGTTATAGCTATCATTGAAAACCATCATTGAAAAAGTTAACTGTTGATTTTGAGACCTTTCGAAAGTTTAATCATTGAATATTTTAATTCAGAAATATAGCTTACAACTTTTAAATTATTTCACCTTCAAAAAAAATTCATTTTGACCCATATCTTCCCCATAACGTAACTTTTAATTTTTTCAATGATCATTGGTAAGGTAGTTCATCATTGAAAAATTAAAAGTTACGTTATGGGGAAGATATGGGTCAAAATGATTTTTTTTTTGAAGGAGAAATAATTTTGAAGTCGTAGGCTATATTTCTGCATTAAAATATTCAATGATTAATCTTTCGAAAGGTCTCAAAATCAACAGTTAACTTTTTCAATGATGGTTTTCAATGATAGCTATAACTGGCACCTTAAATGCGATTTCTTGGAACTTGACACAGGTAATTATGTAAGAAATTTCAATTTCATTGTTCCTTCAGCAATTTCATTGAAATTCACACAGGTAAGGGGCCAGTTATAGCTATCATTGAAAACCATAATTGAAAATATAAATTGTCAATTTTGAGAGATTTCGAAGAAAAAATATATGATTATTTTGATGCCAAAGTAAAGCTAATTGACTTAATAATTATTTCTAGGTAAAACAAAATTCAATCTTGCACAACTTTTCTCTTAAAACCTTACCAATGATCATTGAAAAAATTAAAAATTACGTTATGGGGAAGATATGGGTCTTAATGAATTTTTGTTTGAGGAGAAATAAGTTTGAGGTCGTAAGCTATATTTCTGCATTAAAATATTCAATTATTAGACATTCCAAGGGTCTTAAAATAAACAGCTAACTTTTTCAATGATGGTTTTCAATGATAGCTATAACTGAATCTGATCGGGAACAAATTAATTCATGAAATTTTATTGCTGGTATCGACGCACAATTTTATCCTCAACAACATATTCAAAGTCGCCCAAAATCCCCGCATTGGCTTTTTGTATAGACGCATTTTAAGAGGTGGAGAGGGGTGGTAGGTGGTAGTTTATCAACCTGAAAATTTTGTTACAATACAATCTAATCATATGATACATGTTTTAAGAGTGCCATTCAACGCTGATTCTAAAGAGATCAAAATTGAAAAGATACGTGTATCCTGTAGAAATTTAAGGTCATTTTTATGGAATGATTACTTTACATTAGTGTCAAAACTTATTCATAGATTTTATGTTATTAATGACGCATTAACATATCGCCCTAAAAAAAAACACCCTTTCACCACAGATAATTTTGGGGACTCTTTTGATTCTTGGTAATCATGACAAATGGAATATTTGTACTAAATTTCATTAATATCCCATTATCTTAAAATGGTTTTGGGTAATATTTTACTTGTTGTACTTAAAAATCATCATTCCATATAAAGGTCTTTAACTTTCTACGGGAACGGGATACATGTATCTTTTCAGTTCTGGTCTCCTTAGAATCAGCATTGAAAAGCACCCTTAAATCATGTGTCATATGATTAGATTGTATAACAAATTTGTTCAGCTTGATAAACTCCCGCCTCCTCCTCCTCTCCACCACTTTAAATGCGTCTATACAAAAAACCAATGCGGGGATTTTGGGGGACTTTGGATGTGTTGTTGAGGATAAAATTCTACGTCGATACCAGCAATACAATTTATGAATTAATTTGTTCCCAATTACCCATATTAAATTTTCTATCTTTCCTAGACTATATGCCTTTACACATATACAAATCTTGCCCAAAACACCGAGCGTAATTCTGTCGGTCGTCCAGGTATTTTCATATTAAGCTTAGATTCCTTCAGAATTTCACCTCCATCAATGATATGAATCCAGTTTCGTTAACGAAAACCCCACCGTACCTAAGAATACAGGTAGGTATAGGTTCCTATTTCAATTTCATAACATCACCACAATCATCACGAACTTTTTGGCCAAATGAAGCGTTTATTATCTTCTAAAGAGGAAGAATCATCGCTATAATAATTCCTGATATAGATAGACTGAGACTCTTGTTCGTTCATATATAATTTCGGCCACGTTTCAGAGAGATATGATTCAATTTTCTCAATCACACCGACCAAAATACCAAGGAAACAGACTGCCAGGATACTCTCATCTTACTATATATGATGTTCTAAGGCCAACTCATGTATGAGATAATTTAAGGATTCTCTGTGGTCATCACAAAACGTTCATCTTAAGTGGCAATTACTGCTTTTCTGCTCGTATCCCCTTACCTAACTTTCGTTATGATGGTCGAAAAATATGCAACGTCAGTAAAATATTGAAAATTTCCCACCGTTGTTCGTCCGTTGTCAGTCGGTCGATGAAGTCAGGTACCACCTATGACCGCACCGTAACGTTGTCAACGACGACGATGACGACGGACGACGGATACGTCTCATCGTCAAGAAAGGACAAAAAAAAAGTTTCCAAATCAATTTAGGTCCACTTCTCTCAGATACAATTGATCTTTCAAACAACCAAGGGCGTCTGCGGCCAACCGGAAGAGTCTGTAGATAAATATTGTTGCCTTCTCAACCTGAACTAATAAGCTATTTGATTTAGTTCCCACAGGACCTCGAATCGTCCTCATTCCCATTGCAGGGGCTCCCTTGCATCCTGTTTCCAGCACGTTTCGGAAATTTTCATTTCATTTCCATCGAATAAACGACGACGAAAACTAAAACGACAAGGAAAACTAAAACGAAAACGACAACGACGGACGTGTCGGTCGTCGTCGATGACGATGTCGATGCGATGATGATAGCTAGCAATGGGATTGCAATTGGAAATTGCAGTTGACCGTCCCGTCCAGTCCAGACCAAAAGCAGCAGGACCAGCGAAATGAAAGGACGAAAAACTAAAAAATAATACAAAAGAAAAAAAAGAAATACGAGTAGGAAATTCTCCAAAATGTGCTGAAAGAAAACTTTGAAACCACAAAGAGTGCAGGGAACGCATCCGTTGACCACCATCTGAGAACGTTTCTGGAATAATTGCCTCCCAAGTTTCCGTTTCACTTGACCAAGTGATTGTAAATTTTAATGTCTATGCGCTCCTATATAAGGAAGTTATATCCTTTCTATATTCCTATAGTAGCTATATAACCTACAACCTACAACTAAGTATAGCTTTATGTTATTTCTGCTCTGTAGAGTCGAGTCAGCAAAATTAATTCCAGGTGCGGTTTTCTTTTTGGTGCGCTCTGATCTTCTCACACACGGGTTCTTCCGGGTTTCTTGTGTTTAAGTTGCATATTACATCTTTGAATCTTGTGAAGTCTTCTTTGTCGTCAAAATCGAAGAAGCTAGAAAATGAAGACAGATAATATGTTCATGATAGTGCTGACTTTGTTCAAGTCAATAGTGATGGGGCTGATGGTATATACCTTACCTATCTTAGATGGGATTCTTTTCAATGAAAATTTCGTCCTTCCTGGATGGTATGGTGAATGAAGTTTGACAGAGGTTCTCTTTGAAATGTTAAACAAGTGAATTAAGATTGCAAAATTGGTTCAGGAGGTTCACCCGGCAGCAGGGACTCTTGAGCAGATGTCTATTAGTGTCATGAATTTGCAGTGTGTATATGTAAAAATAAAGGCATTTAAAGTTCGGCGCTGCAGTTGACAGTTAGATAAACCGATAGTAGGGTTTAATTCTGTCTGAAACAGAATCCAATGCCAGTTTTTGATTGGACAATCTTAGCCAGGTTCGATGAGAATACTATATAAGCTAAGAAAGGGTTTAAAGTGGAGGTGGCCTTTTGGACGATGACGCGCTGATTGTCCTTAGGCATGGGCCCACTGGGCCCGGGCCCAGGGCCCCGCAATCTTAGGGGCCCCTTAGCCATCGCCATAACTTTTCCAACCAAAATGGAAAGTAAATGATTAGGTTAGTTTTAACTTTAACTACAGTTAAAAATTTGTTAACAAACCAACATTTATATTATACAATGGAAGTGAAGAATTTGCTAAGACTTACCAAAAGGTCATACAGTGGTGGCGACACATAATTAAGAACGATATTTGTGTAAAATATTAAAATGCATAACTTTTGTTTGCGAAATCTGCGGGGTGTATTTTGGATCCAATTTTTTGTTCTGAGGACTTCCCTTTTTTTTGGGGTCACAAAGTAAATTTGATGTAAGAAGCCCTTCGAACAAGAAATTGGACTCAAAATACATTCTAAAGACTGTAAAGAGTACAGGATGAAACTTAATTTAATTTGAGGTGCATTCACTTGGCATAGTATGGTCGATAAGTAAGAAAAAAATGCTTGAACTGACCAGCAAGTTTATAAAGACATCGTGGAAAATATTATGGAGTCTTATTCATTTGCAATCATGCCCATAACTTTTTTATTTTTAAGCACGGTAGTGATGCAAAATGTCCTCCACGGATTGTTAAGCAGCTGTTTGCTTATACAGAAATTATGTTTTAAGATTGGGCCGTTTGGGGATACATCAAGGGATCGTTTTTTGTATTACATTTTAACACATTTTGTATTACATTTTAATACATTTTGTATTACATTTTAATACATTTTGTATTACATTTTAATACATTTTGTATTACATTTTAATACATTTTGTATTAGATTTTAATACATTTTGTATTAGATTTTAATACATTTTGTATTACATTTTAATACATTTTGTATTACATTTTAATACATTTTGTATTACATTTTAATACATTTTGTATTACATTTTAATACATTTTGTATTACATTTTAATACATTTTGTATTAGATTTTAATATATTTTGTATAACATTCTTAAAAACATGAAAATATCGTTAAAAAAATGTAAAACAAACTAGTTGACCTTGATTGACCAGTTATTGACCTTTCAAGTAGAATACTTTTTTTGCTCATAATATATACCACATAATATGGTGCAATAATCCCGTAGTTCTTGATTTTTTTTCAGCTGCAGCGCTTTTAATGCTATTTGTTTGATATTTGGGTATAGACGCATGCGTTAATATTATGAGCATTGTGTTGTTGAAAGCTCTATAATTCCTCGTTAATCACTGATATTTAGACTATGCTCGTTTATGGATTGTATAAACTGCACCTTGAGAGTTGTTAGAACTGAAACCATTCAAGAATTTCAGTTAAAGGGCACAATTTTTAAATAAAATTAAGAGTGCTGTGTAATACACTACAGAGCTATTAAAGCCTTAGATTACACTATATTGGAGCTGTAAAAGAATAGCTTTGCTAAAATAGCTCGAACGATTTAACTTGGGACGGGCAACAAAAAAAAAAAAGGGCGGCCAAAAATAAGTACGGGTGGCCAACAAAAGGGTAGGAAACCAAAAAGAAAACCAGGTGGCCAACAAATGGACAGGAAGCAAAAAAAAATGTTCCCGCGGCCAAAAAAAAGGACATCAGTTATCTAAAAAAGGACAAGCGGACAAACAAAAAGGACGCGTGTCAAAAAAAGGACTGGTGGCCCAAAAAAAGAACGGGAGGCCAAAAAAGAGGACGGGCAGCCAAAAAAAAGGACGGGCCGGCCAAAAAAAAGCACGTCCCGCCCAGAGGCGTATACAGCTTTAGTTCTTGGGGGGGGTCATGCAAAAAAAAATAACACAAACTAATATTTGTTAAAAGTCAAGTGCCTTAAATTTTTTTTTTTTTATATTTTACTGTGCGTAGCTATATAAAATAAAAGCGAAAAAATCATAATTAACTATACTAAAGGGTTTTCCAATAGGGACGGATTGATTTTGGCAGCTCGTGGCGGCCATAATGTTTCTTTTACTTTCGGTCAAAATATCGTCTTTTAATCATTCACTACAGACAAATCATCATGGTGAGTTACAGCGTCGAGCAACACGTGCAAATGATGTTTTAGAGCAGTTAGAAGTTTATTCCAATTTTGGTCGAAAAATCATCTTTAGCGATGAGGCCCGTCTTTGCATGAATGGGTACGTGAGTAAGCAAAATTGCCGGACTTGGGACGACACTAATCCACGCGAGATTTGCGAGGTGCCAATGCATCCAAATAAAGTTACTGTTTTGTGTGGACTTAGGGCTGGATGCCTGGAAGCGTCATCGGTCCGTATTTCTTCGAAAATGATGCTGGCAAAAGGTCGATGATCACCAACTTCTTGTGGCCTAAATTGGATGATAAGGACACTGAAGATATATGGTTTCAACAGGATGACGCTACGTGCCACACAGCCTAATACACAATCGATATTCTGCACGAGCGGTTTCATGGTGTGGTTACCTCGCGCCGAGGCAACGTGAATTGGCCACCAAGATCGTGTTATTTGACCCCTTTGGAGTTTTTCTTGTGGGGCTTTTTTAAGTCGCAGTCTATGCGAATAAGTTGCAAACCACCTCGATCCTCAAAAACAACATAATCGATGCCATCGGTCAAATTCAGCCTGATTTATGCGCCAAAGTCATCGAAATCGAAAACTACATTTTCACTACGCCAATTTAGGCAATTTCCTTGAAAATATATATTTCGAACTGCCAAAGCCTATTCAAAATGAAATGAGCTACCTACCTATACAAAAAAATTAACAAATTAAGACGAAAACACTTTTTTGGTACTTGCAAAATTACCTCATTTTCGGTTCCAAAGAAAATTAAAATAAACAACTGAGTCGAAAGAACCTTCATTAGCTGGACCAGTGAACACGCTATTCGTTTTTATTCCTGACTGTTACATTTTTTATTTCGGAGGGCCTCAGCAACAGCATACAGCAATCTCTAGTTGCCTGACCAAAGACAATCAGTTAAGCTAGCTGTGAAAATACTGAGGAAAAAATTTTTTTGGATTCGCTTGATCATTTGTTTTGAATTTTATACAGAATTTATTTTAATCCTATCAAAGTTTTTATTTCAGCGAATTGAAGTTGCAGCAAAAATTAGTAAAATATCAAAGGTACTGTGCACTGTTTTCTGTTTCTTAATTTTAGTAAATAGATACAAATATTCACTACTGAAAATGAAAACAATAGCTCTGATTTTCAAAAATGACAACTTGTGTAAATTGCTCTTTTTACAATAGTGGAAAAACTAAAATACATTACTTACTTACTTTACTTTTGATGGCGCTCACAGCCCAGTATGGGCTTCGGCCTCAACTAACAAGCCCCTCCAGCCAGCTCTGTCCCTAGCTAGCCGCTTCCAGTTGCGCACACCGAGTGCTTTGATGTCGTCATTCACTTGATTGCACCACCTGTTACGGGTCTCCTTGGTTCTATGAGAGAGGGCCTTACTACTTGAATGCCTTCTTAGACCGAAGAAACAGCGGTTGGCAAGAGTAATTCTTCGCTTGATCTATGCACTGATGTCATTCTGCGATGTAATAGTGGAGCCCAGGTAGACAAAGTACTTGACAACTTCGAAGTTATATCTGTCCATCGTGATATTTTGCCCGAGTCGACGATGTTGAGATTCCTCTCTCGATGACAGCATATACTTCACCTTGTCCTCATTAACCGCCAATCCCATTCTAGCCGCCTCCGATTCAATGCTCGCAAATGCCCCTGCCAGAGCTCGCTTCGTTCTGCCGACAATGTCTATGTCATTCGCATATGCAAGCATTTGAACGGACTTTTGATAGATTGTACCGCTGGTGTTGGTGTTGACATGTGCGTTGCGTACAATGGCTTCAAGAACGATGTTGAATATGTTGCATGATAACGCGTCGCCTTGCCTCAATCCTTTCTCAACATCAAAGGAATCGGTGGTCTTCTTACCAATTTTGACGGAGCAGCGAGATTTCTCCATCGTCATCCTGCACAGGCGGACGAGTTTGGCAGGGATGCCGAGACTCGACATGGTTTTGTATAATTCGTCCCTTCATACAGGTGGTGTGTATCGATCTGGAATTCCCGGGATTTTTCTAAAATCTGTCGGAGTGTGAACATTTGATCGACGGTTGACTTGCCAGGCCTAAAACCGCACTGATAGGGGCCGATCAGATCGTTGAAAAAAGGTTTTAAGCGGTCACACAGGATGGCCGACAAGATTTTATAAGCGACGTTTAGGAGACTGCTGTATGCTCCTAGCCAATTTATCTCCCGCTGATGAAAATACATTACATATTCGTATTATAATTGAATACAAAGATTCTTTTTCGTTGCGTTTCAAGAATAGTGTGAACAAAGTTCACGAGTGATTTCGATATGCCTCTGATTTGGAAAAAATGTATGTCACTAAGACTGCCACCGATGGAAAAGTGAAAGGCACCTTCCAAAATAAATATGTACATCAAATATACCTAATCTTTCTTACCAGTAAGCCTTTCTGATAAAAATAATGGGCAAAATTGTTAAATTCTACGAGCCTAGTCGCTTTTCTTCAATAATTCCATACGACTGGTCAAACGGTTCACCGCAAGGAGTTCCAAAAAATCTCCTTTACCATAGCTATTGGCTTTTGCATTATGGGATTCATAGGTTACTTTGTAAAAGTAATCCACATCTAAATCAATAACAATATTTTTCGATCGTAAATATTGAATAAGAGCAAACAAAATCCTTTCGTAATAGGTTTTCATCATAGTTTTATATATTTATGTCTTTTATCGTTAACATTAATATTTTTTGGTTAGAATAACTATAAATCGAAAGTTATCACTTTACAGAAATCAAACAAAACAATTTCTGTATGTGATCTATAATGTGTTTAAAGATTTTATTTTCAGAAAAAAAAATGTTCTTTTTTTGAAAATCCTATTAGTTTTTACTTTACTGAGTGAAAATTTGGTAACAACTCCGCACTTTGATTTCTGTTTGGTTTAACAGGTTTTGGCTGTCATCTCAAAACGGAAACTAGCCTATGCATATATTTTAAGATTTGAATGTATTATCATATGAGAAGTTTGTTGTTGTGTTAAATTTCTTATTGAATTGAAGTTACCAACATTCAAATTCTCTATTGAATTCTAAATTAACAATCGAAAATCCTACTAGCTTTCTAAGTAACCAACTACTTACTAAATAATTATTTCAGATCAACAAATTAATCTTGAGTTCTCGGGGGGGGACATGACCCCCCCCTGAATACGCCGTTGCAGTCTCAGCCTTAGCTTCACAATCTGTTTAGTCAAAAGTGTTGTATGATATTCGTATAAATAAAGAGGGAGGTTAGTTACCTATTCAGGATTTATTTTTACTGGTCCTGATGATAAGGATTGGGTTTTTAAACAATTTTGTTTGTTATATTTTGTGAATGAATGTGTTTAGCTTCATTTCCATTAGCTTTTACCTAGTTTATACAAAACCTAAAGCTCGTAAAACATAATATCAGTAAGTCAGAGAAATAAGATACCAAAGGTCTCATTATCAAAACTCATGAGCAAAAAAATAAAACATTATACAAAACCATGCTTAAAACAAATCAAAACTTTTTTATTAATTGTACCTGCTGCAGAGTTTTCTAGGAACCACATGCGTTAAAATAGAGAACACAAAATGATCTTTTCAACACGTATCACACATAGCTGTTGAGTTGAATAAAACCATCATACAAATTCCACCTTACATTGTCTTCAATACATTTTTGTTATAATTCTCTTGCTTTGTAAGAAAACGAGCTTAAATCGTAAAATTCAAAAAAAAAAAAAGAAAATAAGTCACGTTGAGAATTCTTAAATTTTGATTAAATAGTGTTTTTATTTGTATTATATCATTTCTCAGCTCAGAGTTATATGGCTACAAAGTTTTGCTTAAAACTTTTCATATAAAGTATTAAAAAATCTTACCAGGTAAAAATAAAAAAAAAAAAATAAAGTCACGTCTGTAGTTCAATCCATTCTACCCATGACATATTTTATTTTGTTCAAATAGCAATTGTTGTTTTTATATATATATTATAAAAATATTAAATAACGAAATAAAAAAAAAATAAAAAAAGTTACGTCTAGAAAATTTCGACTAAAACAAAATCCATTTTACAGTTTTGAAAAATCTCTTCAAAATACCTCCAGATTCCCTCACTCAAAAATTCTTTTAAATCTTTGGAGCGATCTTCAGTTTCATAGAATTTTCTGGATAAAATTGACCTCAAAGTCGAAAATTAGCTTAGGAAAGAAACAATGGAACAGGTCTCAAACATTAAATAAACTTTCAACTAGACGCAATTGCCAAGATCGTATTTTTTTGGCGGGACCAACGGCGTATATAGGGGGGGGGTCACGGGGTCATGTCCCCCCCCGAGAACTCAAGATTATTTTGTTGATCTGAAATAATTATTTAGTAACCACATAGAAAAAAAAATGAAAGTTGGTTACTTAGAAAGCTAGTAGGATTTTTGATTGTTAATTTAGAATTCAATAGAGAATTTGAATGTTGGTAACTTCAATTCAATAAGAAATTTAACACAACAACAAACTTCTCATATGATAATACATTCAAATCTTAAAATATATGCATAGGCTAGTTTCCGTTTTGAGATGACAGCCAAAACCTGTTAAACCAAACAGAAATCAAAGTGCGGAGTTGTTACCAAATTTTCACTCAGTAAAGTAAAAACTAATAGGATTTTCAAAAAAAGAACATTTTTTTTTCTGAAAATAAAATCTTTAAACACATTATAGATCACATACAGAAATTGTTTTGTTTGATTTCTGTAAAGTGATAACTTTCGATTTATAGTTATTCTAACCAAAAAATATTAATGTTAACGATAAAAGACATAAATATATAAAACTATGATGAAAACCTATTACGAAAGGATTTTGTTTGCTCTTATTCAATATTTACGATCGAAAAATATTGTTATTGATTTGGATGTGGATTACTTTTACAAAGTAACCTATGAATCCCATAATGCAAAAGCCAATAGCTATGGTAAAGGAGATTTTTTGGAACTCCTTGCGGTGAACCGTTTGACCAGTTGGATGGAATTATTGACGAAAAACAACTAGGCTCGTAGAATTTAACAAATTTGTCCATTATTTATTTTAGAAAGGCTTACTGGTAAGAAAGATAAAAAGATTAGGTATATTTGATGTACATATTTATTTTGTAAGGTGCCTTTCACTTTTCCATCGGTGGCAGTCTTAGAGACATACATTTTTTCAAATCAGAGGCATATCAAAATCACTCGTGAACTTTGTTCACACTTTTCTTGAAACGCAACGAAAAACAATCTTTGTATTCAATTAAAATACGAATATGTAATGTATTTTAGTTTTTCCACTATTGTAAAAAGAGCAATTTACATAAGTGGTCATTTTTGAAAATCAGAGCTATTGTTTTTATTTTCAGTAGTGAATATTTATATCTATTTACTAAAATTAAGAAACCTGTCCTCCTCAACTGGTCTCTATCCGAGTGGATGGAAAACAGCATTTGTCCCTAAAAAAGGCGTATCTTCTTCACCCTCTAACTATCGACCAATTGCACTTACGTCCCTTCTTTCAAAGGTCATCGAAACGCTGAATAATTTCCAGCTCAAGAAATATCTCGAGGAACGAAAGCTTCTTAATGACCGGCAGTGCGGCTTTCGTACGATAGGTCCACTGGTGATCTGATGGTATATCTAACCGAAAAGTGGAACAAATTCTTACATCGTTTTGGAGAAAGTAACATTATTGCACTTGATATTTCAAAAGCGTTTGATAGAGTTTGGCACCAAGCTCTCTTATCGAAAATGCCCGCATTTGGTTACGATGAACCTCTTCTTCGTTGGATTGGAAATTACCTTTCGGACCGTTCAATACAAGTCGTATTGGACGGTTTCAAGTCTGAAATCCACAAAATAAATGCTGGTGTGCCCCAGGGCTATGTTCTGTCTCCGACTCTCTTCCTTATTTTTATAAATGATCTCTTGTCTGAAACTTCTAATCCATTAAACTGTTTTGCTGACGATAGTACCCTCAGCTTCTCATATTCGTTTACATATTCTCATCCATCTCCTTCGGATGTGGAACTTGAACGGCAGCGTATGATAAGCTCACTAAATTCTGATCTCGACAGCATTGTCCAATGGGGAATCAAAAACAGCGTAGAATTTAATGCTTCTAAAACTCAATGTTGTCTCCTGTCGTTAAAGCGAAACCCAGCCCCAATGCCGCTATCCATGGGCGGCACTTGCATCGAGGAAACCGAACAGCTCTCAGTTCTCGGTATGTGTGTCACAGACCACCTTTTGTGGAATGACCACATATTTGATGTCGCCAAAAACGCTGCTAAGTGTTTAGGTTTTCTCCGTAGGTGCAAGAAGTTTTTTTTCCCCTTCTGATCTAGCTGTGATCTACAAAGCCTTTATTCGTCCAAAACTTGAGTACAATTCTCATCTTTGGGCAGGAGCTCCAAAAACTCACTTGAGTTTGTTGGACAGAATTCAAAAGAGGGCTTTAAAAATGATAGGCGAAAGATCTATAACAGAAACAATTACATCTCTCAAACACCGCCGTAATGTTTCGTGTCTTTCTCTATTTTATCGCTATTATTATAATCAGTGTTCTAGTGAAATAGCCAGTTGCATTCCTCCCCTTAAAAAATTCAACCGTAATACTCGCGCTACTAGGAATGCCCATCAGTTCACCCTCGAGCCCAACTTCGGACGTACTGTAATGTACAGAGATTCTTTCTTCAGTCGCACCACACGAATGTAGAATGCTTTACCTGATTCGACTTTCCCCTCCCATTTCGATGTGCAAACGTTCAAAACCATTGTGCATCGGTATCTCCTTCTAAATCCTCTCCTACTTACCTAATCGCTCGTGCTGTGTTAAAAACATTTTAAGGGTAGTCATAACCCCTTTTGCGCGCGTGAAATATAAAAAAAAAAACAGAAAACAGTGCACAGTACCTATGATATTTTACTAATTTTTCCTGCAACTTCAATTCGCTGAAATAAAAACTTTGATAGAATTAAAATAAATTCTGAATAAAATTCAAAACAAATGATCAAGCGAAACCAAACATTTTTTTCCTCAGTATTTTCACAGCTAGCTAAACTGATTTTGTTTGGCCAGGCAACTGGAGATTGCTGTATGCTGTTTCTGAGGCCCTCCGAAATAAAAAATGTAACAGTCAGGAATAAAAACGAAGAGCGCGGTCACTGGTCCAGCTAATAAAGGTTCGTTCGACTCAGTTGTTTATTTTAATTTTCTTTGGAACCAAAAATGAGGTAACTTTGCAAATGCCAAAATTAACAAAATGCCAAATTTGTTAATTTTTTTTGTATAGGTAGCTCATTTCATTTCGAATTGGCTTTGGCTGTTCGAAATATATATTTTCAACGAAATGGCCTAACTTGGCGTAGTGAAAATTTAGTATTACATTCGTAGTCTGCTATTTCACGCCGACTTTTGATTCTTAACTGTCTTGAAATTAAATGAGTAAAGGTTCGATATCTTTTTCCAGGATATAAACGATTTTAAATTATTTTAACTTATTTTTAACAAAGGTTATGTATTATAGGGTTTCCCATTAAGAGCGGGTCGATTTAAATTTGAATAAAACAAGATATCAATAAGGTTTTGTCTTTATTTGAGAGCCCTATTATAGTAATATAACATCGTTCAAATGGCCGCCCCAGCTTCGCTGGGTGGCGCGGATTCGAAAGGTCCAGTTTTCGATGACTTTGGCGCATAAATCAGGCTGAATTTGACCGATGGCATCGATTATGTTGTCTTTGGGGGTCGAGGTGGTTTGCAGCTTATTCGCATAGACCTGCGACTTAAGAAAGCCCCACAAGAAAAAGTCCAAAGGGGTCAAGTCACACGATCTTGGTGGCCAATTCACGTCGCCTCGGCGCGAGATAACCATGCCATGAAACCGTTCGTGCAGAATATCGATTGTGTCTTAAGCTGTGTGGCACGTAGCGCCATCCTGTTGAAACCATATGTCTTCAGTGTCCATATCATCCAATTTAGGCCACAAGAAGTTGGTGATCATCGACCTATAGCGAACACCGTTGACGGTGATGGCCTGGCCAGCATCATTTTCGAAGAAGTACGGACCGATGGCGCCTCCAGGTATCCAGCCCAAAATCCACACAAAACAGTAACTTTTTTTTGGATGCATTGGCACCTCGTGAATCTCGCGTGGATTAGTGTCGTTCCAAATCCGGCAATTTTGCTTATTCACGTTCCCTTTCATCCAAAGATGGGCCTCATCGCAAAAGATGATTTTTCGACCAAAATTGGATTAAACTTCTAACTGCTCTAAAACATCCTTTGCACGTGCTGCTCGACGCCGTAACTTACCATGATGATTTGACTGTAGTAACTGATTAAAAGACGATATTTTGACCGAAAGTAAAAGGAACAATATGGCCGCCACAAGCTGTCAAATTCAACCCGTCCCTATTGGAAAACCCTTTAGTATAGTTAATTAAGATTTTTTTCCTTTTCTTTTATATACATAGCCACGCACAGTAAAATATGAAAACAAAAAATATAAGGCACTTGACTTTTAACAAATATTAATTTGTGTTATTTTTGTTTGGCATGATCCCCCCCCAAGAACTAAAGCTGTATACGCCCCTGTGAGACTGTATCTTATGATATTCTCATACCTACATACCTTAAATATGAGTACCTCCAATCTCCGTTTCATATTAAATCAAAATTACGATTAACCTCCCATCTACCATTAGTATAGATATGTAAGTACCAGAAACCCAACTAACCATTAATAGTTGTTATGTTAGAGCCGTCGTCCTCGCCGTTACTCGGAACTCCTTCCAAACTTAAATTCATCTATGAGCCCATGTCATCTGATCCAAAAACCCCTCTCACCGTCACCATCAACAACAAACGACAATTGCAAAACAAGTCTACAGTGATTTTGAAGCTGGTGCCGTTGTAGCCGTATCGCATCAGAATCAGGACCATTTTCATTTGATTTCCTGTTGCAATTATAGATAGGAATCAAATGCTAAATAAACTGTTTCCGTTTTCAAGCGTCGCCATCACCACTGGCAGTGGCACTCAGGCACTTACGTCAAATCAGGATTCTGGGACTTAACCGAAAACATTGTCACTGTTATTGTTCCAGTTGACAGGCGACCAGCTACCCAGCTCCCATCAGAGCGACCAAGAGGTAAAGTTACACAAAACGGGTGGGGGAGGGGGTGTGATAGAACACCAACGCCAATACTTTTGACGGCAGCGACGACTACTACGATAGCCAATAGTACATATAATGGCCATTACATCTGGGTGGCAATGGCAAGGACAAAACCGTCAATGTAACAGCAGGCAATGTCAGCTGCAGGCAGATATTCTTGCAGTTCATGGGCTCCAGACCGTTTGTTGTGGGCAATACATTCAGCATCGATGTTTGCTACACTGGGGTTGACATTGAGGGGGTGATATTGGACATACTCGTAGAAGTACCGCAAACAGTCGATGTGTTAGTGTATTATGGAGCCTGAATCCTGGCATTATTAATGCTCTTTATCGTTAGGTACTACATACCTACTACATCGTTGGTAAACATGAGTGTGTTTTGCTCTTCTATTATTATGTTCGTTTGAAAATGTTGTCCTTTCATTTTTTGTTTAACAAAAAAATGCTTTATTTTTTAATATGAGATGACAAAAACAAAAAAATGGTGGGACTGGAGCAGGACATAGTGGTAAGGTTAGGCCAACTTGGTCCTGCCATTTTATAGCGTGGTTGGATCATATGCGACAAATGGCATGGCATGGGCTTGCGGAACTGTATGCTTTTGGCCCGATAATGTTATGACACTATGGCGGTACAGTGTTTTCCATATCAGTGCGAAAATAACGGTATGATTTAAGTCATGCAGGCAGGACATACGACACAGAGCGAGTCCATGTCAAAACTGTGCTTTTTCTTTGTATTTATTTGCTGTTGTTTTGTTTTTGTTATATTAATAATTTAAAAAATAATTAAGTTCTTTACTTTTATCCCTCTTCAATTAGCCTGAGAGCAACTTGCTAATAGTATGAAAATTGATCGATGCTTATATTCACAAGAAATGGAAGGTAGGTTGGGAAAAGGAAATTATTTTTAAAAAGTAGGTACTTATAATTATTTTTTTTTGTGAAGGAACATTTTATAACACTGTTCGATTTATTTTTTGGGCATAAATCATATTCTTTCTAAGTTCTAAACAATATCACAATATCAATTATATTATATATACAGGGTGATTGCTATAAGGTGCACCAAAAAGCTGTAACGAGTAGGTTGAGTTAAGACAAGAAAAAAATCGTACTGGAGAGGGGGGTCTATTTCCCTCCGTTAAGGCGGGGTGGGCAGTTTTCTAAAAAAAATTGACTTAAAACAGAAAAAAAAATTATTTAAAAACAACGGTAAAGCTTGCAATGCGCAGCCATACCTTGTTGGAAAGCCAGAAATATCTTCTTTAATTTCCATTTTAAATTATTTTTTTTCCAAATTACTCGAAAACTATAGTTTCTTTAAGAAATATGATGAAGGTAAACATTACAGCTCGTGTAATTTCCACAAATAAGATTAAAACACTTTTTTTTTCATATAATTGATAGATTTGGAGAAAAACGGTCAATGGAGTAAAATTTTTGGGTGGGGAACCCAATTTTTTGGTTGGGGTTTTATGTTTTTTAGTTAAGCGCGCACATAAGGGATTTTGGCTGCCCTTAAAATGTTTAAACACAGTGCGAGCGTTGGGAAATTAGGGTAGGATTTAAGAGGAGATGCCGATGCACTTTGGTTTTGAACCTCTGAATATTAAAATGGTCGGGAAAGATAGAGCCGGGTAAAGCATTCCACATTCAAGTAGTGCGGCTAAAAAAAGAATCTCTATACTCGACAGTGCGTCCGAAGTTCGGCTCGAGGGTGAACTGATGTACATTTCTAGAAGTACGAGAGTCGGAGACGAAACGGAGCCCTGGGGCACACCAGCATTTATTTTGTGAATTTCAGACTTGAAACCGTCCAATACAACTTGTATTGATCGGTCCGAAAGGTAGTTTCTAATCCAACGAAGAAGAGATTCATCAATACCAAATACGCGCATTTTCGATAAGAGAGCTTGGTGCCAAACTCTATCAAATGCTTTAGAAATATCAAGCGCAATAATCTTACTTTCTCCAAAACGATGTAAAGATTTGTTCCACTGTTCGGTGAGATATACCATCAGATCACCAGTGGACCTATTGCTACGAAAGCCGTACTGCCGTGTTTGGAAAATTTTTTTCTCTTTATCAACCAAATTTAAATAGTGGTACCGGATAAATTAAAAGGAATTAAACC
Organism: Melangyna quadrimaculata; assembly: GCA_949320155.1. NCBI lineage: Eukaryota > Metazoa > Arthropoda > Insecta > Diptera > Syrphidae > Melangyna > Melangyna quadrimaculata. The sequence goes on from OX439485.1 coordinate 56,527,618, forward strand.
AAAGGTAAACATCGAGTTAACAGTCGAAACTCTTAAAGGTCACTTCCAAAATCTCTTAAGCCCACCTAATAAGGACTCATACTTTCTTTACTGTAGACCAAACCATTTTAATGAAACCTTAGATAAGCCAAACTCGATCGCAGTAGTTGAAGAAGCTTTAGCTAGGGCGAAAGATCTAAAAGCAACAGGATTAGACCGAATACCCATTGAATTTTACAAATATAGTTCAACCGAATTCAAGATCATATTAACAGAAACATTTAATATTATATTTGAAACAGGAATCGTACCGATAGGTTTCAAGCATGCAATGATTTACCCGATTTTTAAAAAAGGAGACTCCACAGATCCAGCCAACTATAGGGGAATTTCACTGTTGACCTCCTCAGCTAAAATGTTTACAAGTATTCTCCAAAACCGGGTAGAACATTGGATATACGAAAACAAGCTTCTGAAAGAATTTCAAGCTGGCTTTCGGCCTGGTTATGCCACGGCAGATTTTTGTTGCGCAGCATGCGGCAAGCTATATTTCTAAAAAACAAAAGTTATATACTTTCTTCATAGACTTTAAAACCGTTTTTGACACCATTGATCGCAAAAAAATGTTTTACAAGCTATAAAGCTATGGAGTGAGCCACAAATTTGGCAAAACCTTAGAAAGCTTATATGATGAAACTAAATCAGCTGTATGGTGCGGAAGCGACTTGTCTGAGTTGTTTACAACAGAAGGTGGAGTCAGGCAAGGATGTAACACAAGTCCATCAATTTTCGCCCTATATATCGAAGACATCATTAACACCTTTATTAAACATATACATGACAAAGTGCGATAAAATGGAGAGAAGATGCAGATGCCTTCACTCACAGAGAAATTTACAGGACTTTGGAATTTAATTTGGGCTCCGATAACTATTTCAAGGACTGTCATAGCTTCCAAAAGATTTCACATATCTTTAGAGCACGAGGAGAGGTGCTTCCGGTAAATTTCGTACCCCATAAAAGTGATCTACCGCTCTTATGCTCAAGCTCAATATGCAACATTGGTACAGAATCGAAATTCAGTTTTACGTGGACACCTGCCAACTAAGGCCTTATTCCACAGTGAGCCTACCCACAATAACGGAGTCAAATTTAGTGTTGACCACCGCTCTGAGGAAGTGTTAACCACCCCAGTAGTAATTCTGTGAACATGTTGACGCATGTCCACACCCTTTGCTGAAGAGCAAGGTCTATCTAGCACCTCTTGCACCCAGAACCCCTTATAGAGGCCCTGCATGCCATGTGCTGTCACGAATTGACCAACCACAGCCACCACGATACTCCCACAAGGGGCCAACCTCATAGACAGACCGAGCCGGACCAACCAGTGACAAAACGTTACTAGACAGACCGACCCGGGGGCACTGTCTCCCGTGGTACCAGAATAAAGCTTCCGGTGGAGCTTCGCAACCGTGAAGGTTACTTCTAGATGAGCTTCCCAAAGCTCGAGGCCTAGCAACCTCAGACATGCACACCCGGATCGCTGGCACAGGCAGAAGTCAGCGACCGAGTGCACTCACCTCACACCAAAAAAAAAAAACCCACTAACCCTACAACGTCCTAACAACTACCTGAACTTCCCAACAAGTGAGGATCTGAGCATGTACTGCACAGGCCGTTCAAAACCAACCACATGAATACCCTTTACAGAGCGCACGCATAGATAATGCATGCACTCATCCATGCTGCGAGTCCAAGCACGCAACAGCATGACCAAAACTACAACAATTACACACATAACAACTACTGCCAGTTGTAACCAGTAAGTTCACGCACGAGCCGCAAGTCGCTATGCACCCCCAGATCGACGTATCCCAACAAAGGCACGTGATCAAGTCAGCCGGGCACACATGTCAGGCACCCCAGACCCCACACCATCCCCTACTATAGATCCTGCCCCAGTGTCACCGAGTTAAAACCCGGGTACAAAGGTCGCTATCACCACAGCAGGGGGGAGCGTTGGGGGGAACCCATGACCCGCAACGAACGAGTCAGGATGAGACTGAAAAGCCCCGGTCCAGACCGATCGCAACCAGCCATAAGCCCAAAGAGTTGCGGACTAAGTCCTACCTGACAGAGCACCAGGTGACCCCGGAAGCACATAGCCGCAGTCCGCACTAAGCCCCACGCAGATCTCGAGCAATCAATCCAGACCCCATGTAAACATGAGGTCGAGTCCTGCCAACAGAGACCTGTAATGGGAGAACCCGAGAGGACAAATTTTGTAAGACATAACTAAATTACCGAAAAAGGATAATTGATGAAAACTTTTGAATTCCAATCAACCAATTTAAATATTAAAAAACTTAATGTATATTAATAAAGTGATAATTATGCTTACACTCTTAAATAGTATTAATAGTAAGTTTTAAAAGAAAACAAAAAATAATTATATTAAAACTCATGAATTATATGTACTCAAAAATTGATAGTTCTTGGCAGACGGCTTTAAGCCGTGTCCTTACGATAGATAGGATTAAAATGTTAAAATGTACACTTATTTAATGTAAATAAATCAATTTTTGAATTGAAATTGAATTGAATAGTGGTACCGGAAGTGACATGCCACCATCTTGAAAAATTTGATTTTTCTTATTTTGTTTTTCACAAAATGATCAAAGAACAACTTGTTGACTGCACATTGTACAATTACCTACAAAATGACATATTAACGACCTCAGTACGTCGCGTCAATTCGTTCTTAAGTTATGGATGGCGGTCCGAAATACAACTTATAAATGCAAATAAATAGCTGCATTTTCACCTGAAACCTCTGATTTATAGGTGATTCACCTAAGGTGTGTCAAAAGCTTGAGCATGTAGATTTGAGCTGAACAAAAAAAAATCATTTGGGAGGAGGTCTATTACCCTCCCTTCATTAAGTATTATTTTTGTTTTCAAAGTTCAATGCTTTTATTAATTTTTAGTCAGAAACTGAAATTCGAATGTTTCTAGTACTCTTTCTTTTCAAGATATTCAAAAATAAAGAAACAAACTTTTTAGTAAAAACAAGACAAAACGAAGTTGTTGATAAATCAACTGGTTGCTAATTTAGGGGGATACTTCTTGATTATTTTTTAATCAGCCCTAACGGGAATTCCTTGGGAAATATTTTTCCCACGGAATTTTATAGTTCCCGGGAACGCATTCCTCCTATCGGCAATTCCCCACGGGTTGCTTTTCCGTGGTAAGAACTTTTACCAACATGAAAATGAAAAAAAAAATATTCGAATATTGTTTTCGAAGAGTTTGACATTTGCTTTTGCAGTATACAAAAACAAAAGTTTTTTTATTCTGTGCAGTGTTTAAATTATAAACAAAATGATAGATAATGCAAAGAATATCGTTTTTATTATTAAATGACGAAATAGATCAAAGAGGACGAAATGAGCAGAGAATAATAAGGCGAGTTAAAGAGATCATTTGAATCAAGCTTACCAGTTAAAACATTTTACTGACTTATTCAATTTTGATATAGTTTTGATCTACCTATATGTAGTAAATCTATTGGTAAAATCGCGTTTTTTCCATTATGTTAATTAAAATTTCCATTTGCTTCCATTTTTTTTTTTAGAGAATAACTTACATAACGAGACGAGAAAAGTATCGGTATCGCATGACGAGACCTAGACGAGACGAGACTGGCTTTTAAGCAACCGAGACGAGACCGAGACTGTATATTTGGACCGAAATTTATATAAATTAGATAAATAAAAAAATATAATTTTAAATTAATATTTATTTTGTTCTGCATGTATTCAAACTATAATCGAAAATATTTTGTTCCAATAATCAAAAGGTTGTCCGGCGATCGTAATTTTCGGAGATGTGAGCGAGACGAGACTTAATTATATGAGACCGACACGAGACCGAGACGAAACTGAAAATTTTCGATTTTAACGAGACCGAGACGAGACTAACAAAAGTCTCGCATAGTTTCGTCTCGTGGCCAGCCCTAGCTTTGAGGTAAGTGTTGATCATTGAAAGAAATACTGATTAAGATACGAGAGTAGGGAGTGAAACCATTTCAAATCATTCAAACAATTATATTACTGTTACCCCTTGCGTCCACCCTTCCCAGGAAATAATTAATGCGCTGCAGCTATAGACTCGTAGCCTTTTGATGCATTTGCATTTGCATCAAAGTCAAGATGTTTATTATATTGAGACTAGTAAATACCTGCGCTAGTGTCCATGGCCGCTACCCTGGATATTGACCATAGATAAGTCATTATAAAGATGAGAATCCTCGGACATTGATCATAGATAAATCATTATAAAGATGAGAATCATCGGTTTATCCGTGCTAGCGGCCATTTTGTGTAGTTCATAAAATGTTCACCAGGGTCGCATGCTAATTTGCTGATGCTAATACTCTTCGATTCATAATAATCCGTGATACACTCCGTTGGCCAATTCTAAATAGCTATAAGGAAACCCAACATCGAAAAATATTTTGTCATCTTCAAATTTATTCATGGTGCTTAGAGCTAAACTACCTATACGTATATTTAATTCACTTGAAAATCGGTCATAAAAATCATAGGCATAAACTACTATATACTTGTACATCCAATGTTATTCAGTCGGATTCGGATCCAGTTAGTAGGTAAAGGTAAAGTAAACTCAATTTAATTGAATTACCAATTCAATAGACACCCTAAATTACCTGCATATTCCACTAAACAAATAAACTTTCCGCACTCATATGACAGATATAAAAACAAAAGGAAAAAAAAAAGGACATTTTATATAAAAAGTAATAACACAAGAGTGGCAACTGGCAACAAAAAATTGCTTACACATCACGGCCAATTTGCGTTAATGGAAAGCGTTTTAGCATATTACAACCATAAAACATAATCGGAACTGATCCGAATAAAACTTTTATTCAGTATAAATTAAAATAACATTCACATGTACGCTACGAGTTTGTAAAGCCCTAGCTATGCCAGAGACCAGAGATGTACGACTAGGAGCCGTATATAGCCATACAAAGAAATACAGTGATGCTCATATATGAAAAGTGATAAAACAAGGGGGTCAATAAAAACTGCCAATATCCCTATAGAGGAAATAAAATTCTGAATTCCAATAATAAAGGGTGAACGGACCACGCTGTACGCTGAAGGGTCTTTATTCTTTAAATATTAGATATATTTACTTTTTTGGCCATCCAGGGAAATGGTAGGTATATATAGGTATCCCTTAAGGATGATGATGACACATGACGGACGGATGGATGCGAAGCAACCTGTCGGCCATTACTGAAAACGAAACAATTTAGATTATTAAGTTTATTTTTATTGTTGATGTTGTTGTTTTTGTTCTAAAAGCTTTTTCCTTTTTATTTTGGCTGCCATGTTGCCTTAAACTTATGATACCTAATGACAAATAGCTTTATGATGTTTTAAAGTGAGAAAGTAACCTGCTGTAACAGTTCTTCTAGACGGCATAAATATTATGCTAAACCTTAAGCTTCGATTACATTAATATAATAATTAATAATTAATTACATTAATAATTAATTTATTTATGTGTCTCCGACGTTATTTTGACGCCATAACTCTGTTTTTTTTTGGTCACAATTGTGTCACTCAAAGATGACACATATTTAGCATTTAACTTAGCATTTCACATTTCAAAAACTCTGAAATAAAAACTATTCTGTTAAGGGCACGAGGAAGAATTGTCCCCATACCCAAGCATATTCAATTTTCGATGCGACAATAGTCGAAAGTATCGATAAATTTTGTTTTTGGTATTGTGTATCTCAATCGACAGAGATATCTCTTACTGTGAATAACGAATGTGCTTATTGTGAATAAGTCCTATATTTTGGTATCTAGTATCGTGTCAGTGATGGTATATGTAGGGAAAATTTTTATTAAAAATACATTTTTTTCTTAAAATGTTCCCATCGTTCAAGCTGTAATGATATTTTTAAATTTGTGTACTTTCTATAAACCTATTTTAAAAACACTACCGTGTGCGAATTGGATTTAAATCGCATTCAATTTGATCCCAAGATTAAATTTTTACAATAATGACCATTAAGTTCAAAATTTAACAATTTACATTATGTGCTCATAGATTAGTTTTTGACGTTTCCAAACACCTTTGAATGGGTTTGTTTCTTAACGTCACTTTCTCTGTACCTCAGTCCCATAATATGCTTTGTTATTATATTATATACTCGTACATAATGTATATGTAGAATATAAGATATTCTGTTTTCTTATTTTTTCTTATCCTCAGACTTAAAATCTTTAAATAACGTTATCCACTTTTACCCGATTTGACATGTTCAAGTAACTTTTTAATTAGACTCATAATAACATTGCCTATAAAAATTGATGTAGGGAACAAAAAAAGGGACATTTATAACATGAGTGGTACTTTTTCATTTTTCGTAATTTGCTTTCACTGGATAATGTTTTTATCCTCATTTTTCGTTTTCATTTTCATGAGGAAGCAAATTGTTTTGTATATGTTGAATTAAATGCGTTATTTTGTCTAAAATATCAACAAAAAGTGAAATTAAATTAATTTCAGTGAAATAGTGAGAAGACGCGAAAAAAATTGCTCTTTTTTACTTAGATGAAAAAACAACTACGACGACGACTGATTGCTAAATGGTGGTTTTTATCCTATCGATAATTAGATAAATATTATTGAAAATGTGTTTTTTGTGTCATATATGTGTTGTCCTTTGTTTAAACTAATTAATTGTTTCGGAAATAAAAGATAAACATATTAAATTACATTCTACTTTTGATTATTGAATTACAATCGCTCACAGTCGAACAGAAAATTGTAAATGACAAGGATCGAACGTCAAAACGAAAATGAACGTTCAAAATAGAGATACGCAATACCAAAATAAATTTTCGACGATCGGGATCGACTGTCGACAAAAGTCGTTTATCGATAAGTAAACGACACTCGCAATAAGGGCCTTAGAGTCAAGTCTCCGCTTTTTTTCCGCACACAATTTATTGTCCGGAACATTAATGCTGATCAAAATTTGACGTTTGAAGTTTTTGTTGGTTACCGTTGAAGAAACATAATGGACGAACATTATAATTTATTTGCTATTCATTTTTGTTTACGAAGAAATAAGTTAGAGAATGAGCTACACCATTCTTTAAATTAAAATCTTTAACAGAAATGTATAACCACAAATAAAAGGAAGAAAACTAAAAGATATTGCCTGCATAAAAAATTTAAAACGTCTTTCGATTTTGATTTTTTTAATTTTTGACACATCTGATAGTCCTCTCCATAGACGGTGCTCACATTGGACTAACTCTTCCCACTATTTTTGATTTCTCTGAAATTTATCTCACTCCCACTTTAGAGTTAGAGAGATAGAAAAGTAGTAAATTTAAAAAAAATTAAAATTCTGTGGATTTTTTTTGATGTTTTCTTTTGTATAGTCAGAGCAATGTGAAAACTGAACACCGTCATAAATATTTTTCGTAGCCTTTTCGTTTATGTTTTCGCTACTGATGTGGAGAGTACAGGCATTTTTCGTTTCGCTTCAGCTGCGTACTAGGCATCATTATAAAAACTCTTACGGCTTGCGTACACATAATTAAATCAAACGTATGTAAAAGGAAGACAGCTCGTACAACACTACAACTAGCCCAGGCAAAATGTACAAAAAAATGGCCAAATCCAAGTGAAGGGTTTTAAATGTTTTTGACATAAAAAATACTATCGCGAAAGTCTATTACCAAATCAAATTCAAGGTTAAATGTCGAAAATATCAGTTTTTCGCATAAAACTCAGAAACTGTAAATGCTATCGAAAAGTGTTTCATCCATAACTTGTAGATGTTGTCATCCGCCAAAAAAAAGTTATGGCAATTTTTTTCTTACGACCTACCGTTAAGAAGATATCGACATTTAAAAAAACAAAAAATATGTCGAAAATGGTCGTTTTTCGCGTATAACTCCCAAACAGTTCAAATTTTTGAAAACATCTGAATACAAATTTTTTACATTATGTGAATCCCTACAAGAAAAAATTGTTATTTTTCTCAAAAACAATCGTTTTAAAGATATAAATTTTTTTTTTAAAGTTTGACGAAAAGTTCAAATATCTGTTTTTTTTAATTTTTACTCTTAACGGCAAAAGTTTTCGAAAAAAAATCTTACGCACAGTTTAAATATCATAATATTCTCTACAAAAAAAATGTGAAACATTTTTCCATACGAGTCATAAGTCGCAAGATATTGCTACTTCAATTTTTTCAAGAAGCCATAATTTGGATGATATTATTATTTAAAAAAAAACAAATACCGGTTTTTGGCTCTTTACTCTTAAATGACGAATTTTTCGGAAAATATTTTATGCTTATTTTGCAGATTTTAATATTCCCTAGAAAAAACATTATCACACTTTTTTGCATATAGCGCATCAGTTGCAAGATATTGCGACTTCAAAACGGATAACTTCTAATAAACTGGATTTTGTAATAAAATGTATGAAGGTAAAACTATATTTTCGAAGTTTGACCACTTTTGAAATCATAATATCTTGCTACTGATGCGTTATGCGCAAAAAATATTTTCCGAAAACTTCGTCTTTTAAGAGTAAAGAACCAAAAACCGCAATTTTAGACTTTTGGTGTTTTAATTTAAATAATGCTACATCGTAAAAGTTATGGCTTACAGAAAAAAATTGTTAATGCATACTTATATAATATTACATAATGTAAAACTTTTGGTAATATAATTTTTCAATTAAGCTTTGGGTTTAAAAGATTTATGCGAAAAACCGTTCTTTTGACAGTTGACACTATTGAAGTCAAAATATCATAATAGAATATTATGATATTTAAACTGAGTGTAAGATTTTTTTCGACAACTTGTGCTCTTAAGAGCAAAAATTTAAAAACCAGAATTTTGAACTTATTGTCAAACTTTAAAAACAATTATATCTTTAAAACGGTTGTTTTTAAGAAAAAAAATACCATTTTTTCTCGTAGGGATTCACGTAATGTAGATAAAGGGTTTCTTCACAGGGACGCTGCAAAAGTAGAGCAACAGGGACAGCAAACGACGCTATATTTCTTACCGCTCTTTTGACATTTCTCTTCAATAAAGTTGCCATTTTATGATGAAAAAATATACGAGCCAACAACGCGTCGAAATTATTAAAATTTACTACGGAAATTCGGAGTCAGTGTCCTCAACGTTAAGAGCGCTACGTCCAATTTATGGTCGTTATAATCGTCCTAGCAGATCAACAATTGAGCGTCTGGTGGAATAATTTGAATCCACAGGCACAGTACAAAATGTTCCTATACCAGTGAGAAAAAAGAAGTGCCCGTAGTGTCGAGAATATTCCTGCCGCTGAGGCTTCAGTTGCAGAAAGCCCAAATGTGTCTCTCACACGTCGTTCTCAAGCGTTGGGCATCTCTGTGACGTTGTTGTGGCGAATATTGCGAAAAGATCTTGGCCTACATCCTAACAAGATTAAATTGCAGCAAGAACTGAAGCCGCTTGACCACCAGAAGCGTCGTATGTTTGTGAATTAAGCTGAGCAACAACTTGAAAATTATTCGGATTTTCATCCAAAAATCATCTTTTGCGATGAGGCGCATTTCTGGCTGAATGGCTTCGTCAATAAACAAAATATGCGGTATTGGTCAGACAGCAATCCACACGTACTCCATGAGTCATCATTGCATCCCGAAAAAATTACGGTTTGGTGTAGTTTATGGGCCGGCGGCGTCATTGGGCCGTACTTCTTCCGTGATGATCAAGCCCGGCACGTTACTGTGAATGGGGATCGCTACCGTTCAATGATAACCGACTATTTTTGGCCCCGATTGGATGATATGGACTTGGAGGACATGTGGTTCCAACAGGACGGCGCCACAAGCCACACAGCGAATGTCACAATCAATTTATTGGAAACCAAGTTTGGAGAACGTGTTATCTCACGAAATGGTCCAGTCGCTTGGCAGCCTCGGTCGTGCGATTTGACGCCGTTAGACTATTTCCTGTGGAGGCCAACAAGCCAGCGACGATTGATGAACTTCGTACTAATATCAAACGTGAAATTGCAGCAGTATCGGCCGATTTATGCTTGAAAACCGTTGAAAATTGGGTTCAGCGTCTGGACTTCTGCAAGCGTGCCCGTGGTGACCATGCAAAAGAAATCGAGTTCCATACATAATGGCATCGAACGTACTTTCACGGGAATAAAGAATTTAATTGATATCCAAAACCGTTTTTACTTTTGTAGTGCTTTTATTGAAAACCCGATACAAACTTTGTCTAGAGATTTTGTCAAAAATTTGAACCGTTTAGGAGTTATAGGTGAAATACGACCGTTTTCGACATTTTACGTTTTTTGAAATGTCGATATCTTAACGGTGGGTCGTAAGAAAAAAATTGTCATACATTTTTCATTGGCGGATGGCATAATCTACAATAAGTTTTGCATGAAACACTTTTCGATAGCATTTACAGTTTCCGAGTTTTATGCGAAAAATATTTTCGTCATTAAACCTTGGATAACTTAAATTAAATTAACTATTGATGCGCACACAATTTGGCAATGGACTTTTGCGACAGTTTTTCTTATGCCAAAATAAAGACAACTGCATTTTAAAACCTTCACTTGGATTTTTTTGACAGAAAAAGTACAATTTGCCTGGGCTAAACCGGTATTGTCCGATGTCGTCCGATAATAACCAACCAACCGACAAATCAAAACTTGCTTGGATTTCACGTCAGTTTTTTCTTGATAGAAACTTAAAATTGAAGACAATAATAATTATGTTTATAGTTTGGCAAATTTTGATAAAGTTTTAACTGGAAAAATTGCTAAACAATTTTATAAATGTTGGTATGTGTTTTCTTCACTTCCTATGTTTTACACTCCAACTGGCATCGGCTTCGTTAAAAACAGGTATCGCATCGCCCGAGTGGCGTATGCCACTCGTTAGACAATACGAACATTTGCCCTTTAATATATTTTGTTAAGCTGACGGTTGATCATGATCATGGTCAGTGTTTCCATGAACCTAAAGGGGAGATAAGGGTAATTTAAGGTGGTTTAAGCATAGCACCTACAAAAAGATACAAGAATATTATAGACAAAATACAGTTAAAAGGTTTTCATCAACATTCACTTTAAAAACAATTTCTTTTTTTTTATTTGTGAAAAAACTTTAAATCGTTAGCCGTGATTTATGAGAAAGTGAATAACAACTTAGCAATTTTCCTACGCGAAAAACACAAACGAAATTCTTTAGGTATAATAATTTGTTTTGTTATTGTTTTGCGTGTAAAATGTTTGCTGAATTGCTATAAACTCTCTCAAAAAATACGTCTATTGTTGTTCTTCTAACTCTCCATTTTATCTGTCTACATTTCAACGTAGAAAATTGTGTTAAAATGTCAACAATAATTGCTACCAAAGCTGATGCCTTTGTCAAATTGCAAATAAAGAGTGAAAGAATATAGAGTTATGAAAGATCTCTGTACAAAAATCTGTGCTGACCCGGATATTAGATAACCAACCCATTGTTCTAAAAAGGTTTTTTTTTCAACGCTGGCAAAACCACTGTGCAAGCTTTTCCTTCAGTCCTACTCTACTAGTCTCTTTCCGAGTGGATGAAAATAGCATTTGTTCATCAACCTGTCCTTAGAAAAAGACAATATTCCATTCCCTGTTAAACGCTGATAACCTATCAACTCAAAAAATATCCCGAAGAACGAAAGCTTCTTAAGGACTGGCAGAACAACTTTCGAAGCAATAGGTCCACTGGTAATTTGATGGTAGAATATTACAGCGGTATCGATGAATCTATTCTTCGTTGGGTTAGATCAATTCTGAAATCCACAAAAAAAAAAACGCTGGTGTGTCCCAGGGCTCATGTCTCCGAGTCTCTTTCTTATCTTCATAAATAATCTTTTGTCCGAATCTAGACGTTTCCATATAATTGTTTTACAGACGACAGTTACCTTAGCTTTTCTTATTCGTTTTGGGATCCACGTGTCCTTCGGATGTGGAACTCGAGCGGCAGCGTTAATTTTGACAGCATTGTAAAAAAAATAAATAAATCGGGTGGCACAACGGCTAATGAAGAACCAGGGCCTAGTGACTAACAACTCGCAACCATTCCTGTGTGCGCCTTTCGACAGAAATGGAAGGGACCTACAATTTTATGCCGAATCCGAACGGCTAGACGAGAAGCACTTATTCGTGACAAGTGATACTCTTGGAGGATTTGTCAGTTCCTCGCAAGAGGCAGTAGCCCTGAAAAAACCTTTTTAGTTTTTTAGGTGGACGAGGCTGGGAAGCGATCCCAGACCTCCAGCGTGACAGTCGAACGCACTAACCATTATGCTACTACACAGCATTGTACAATGGGGAATTAAAAACCGCGTATAATTTCATGCTTCAAAAACTGAATAAGGTCTTCTATCGTTGAAGCGAAACCCACCCCGAATTCCGCTATCCATGGACGGCAATTGCATCGAGGAGACCGAACAGCCCTCAGTTCTCGATGTGTGTCATATACCACCATTTTAGGAATGACCACATATTTGACGTCGCCAAAAACGCTGCAAGTTTTTAATTTTTCTAGACGTAGATGCATGTAATGTTTGCTCCCTTCTGATCTAGCTGTGATTTTAATTCGTCCAAAACTTCAGAACAACTCCATTATTTTTGAGCATGGTATACATATATATGGTATATATATGGCATAGTACTCTAATAACACAGTTGAGTCTATTAGATAGGATACAAGAGAGAACTTTGAAAACGATAGGCAAAATAACTAGAACAGAAACATTTACATCTCCTGAATACCGTCGCAATATTTCATGTCTTTCATTATTTTACCGCTTTTTCTAAAACCATTGTTCTAGTTAAATTAGCCAGTTGCATTCCTCCTCTTAAACAATAGGGCGCTTTACCAATCAACAATGTGTATAGCTCTCTCATTTAATCACAAACTTTTATTCAGAACTTCATGGGGATATTCCAAAACATTCCTATGCAATTGACAATAGCCACACCACAAAGTGCTAGGTGTTACTTTTGAGTGTTTGACAGATTCAAAAAGAGCTCTATTCAACCGTAATACTCGTGTTTTAAGAAAGTTTTTTACCCTTGAGACCAACTTCGGGCGTTTTGTAAGTACAGAGATTCTTTCTTTAGTCGCACAATACGGATGTAGAAAGCTCAATCCGACTCAATTTTCCCCTCCAAATGCGATCTTCAGAATTTAAAACCAATGTACATCGGTATCTCCTTCTAAATCATCTCTAACCTACCATATCGCTCGTGCTATATACTATAACATTTTTAGGGAAGTCACAACCTCTTGAGTGCTTGCTAAAAATTAAGAAAAAAAAAATTCATGAAAATTATTGCAGCCGAGTCAAAAATCCAGGCTGTGTGAAGTGGGAACCCCGAAGTCAAAATTTTTGGCTGGGGTTTATCAGAATCGTTTGTCCATCGTTTGCCCACGTTTGTCCAACCAAAACTATCGTTTGTCCACCCTCAGGAAAAAAAGTTATTAAGCTTTTCTTTTTTATAGCAACTCCCCAAAATCAAAAAACACATCTACTGCCCCCAATAGATGGCTTAGGAAGATGAGACTAAGTGCGTTAGTTTGTCCACCTTTAAGATTATTCAGCAAAAATAATCGTTTTTCCACCCTTAGTTCAAAAGTTATTCAGCATTTCTTTTTATAGCAACCCCAACAAAAATTTGTTTTTTATCAAAATCGTTTGTCCACCGTTTGTCCAGGTTAGTCCAGCGAGTCCGACCACTTTTGTAAAAAGAGCTATATCTTAACCTTTGCATTTAAAATGCATATAAGTGGAAAAATAGTTTTTCTTGGCTATATGAAATAGTTTTGCATAGTTGTCCACCTGATAAACGCAATGGATACAAAAATAGCTGTTTTTACAAAAAAAGGTCGGACTCGCTACAACAACCAACAAAAGTCTGTCCGACCACTAGTTTTGTAAAGAGGGCAGTCTAAGCTTTCATTTGATACCCTATTTATAAAAATCCATCATGGTTTTGGTACCCTAAGCCAAAATTGCAACCGAAAAAGTGCGTTTTCTACCCATTGGCACCTGAAAAACCTTGTCCGACCAGCGGTTTTGTTAATGTTAAGACTAAAGCTATGAATCGGCATCATTCTTTTCTGAAGCCGGGAAGAGATAGGTAAACCTACGGTCGCTTCCCGTACTAAAATTGCTTGATACACAAACTGAAAACAAAAACTGACATCAGGTACTCGAACTCGTACATGGGGAATAAATAAAGATCGTTGCTTAAATGAACCTTTTGTATTATTTGTAATGCGGTGCTAATTGGCTTCGTTGTTGTTCTTCTTCTAGTTTAACCGGATTTTTTGTTGTCAACATCTCACTCCTTCCCACAATTGTTGAAATCCAAAGAGTAGAATCCTTTTAAATATCTATATTCGACGAACTCGTAATTTAACAACACACGGCTCCTATAAAACTAATTCTCATCTAAATTTTCATTAAAATTCTCAAAATCAAATGTGATTCCCTTAGTTGTATTTTTTTTTTTTTTTTCTGTTTTTTTTTTTTTTTTTTTGGGTTCGTCCTTTAGATTGGAGAACAATCGAAATGACAATTGCAAAGTGAAAGAAGAGGATAGAGACCAAGACCAACTAAACTATTCGCAAAGTCCTTGATGCGGAAGCACTATTTTTGGGTTTCCTCTTTAATTTTATTCTATCTCCTATCTATTTTCTAGTTTTTCTTTAAGTTCTTGGAAGGATTCTATTTATATTCGACTGTCAGCTTACACAATCGTATCGTAGTGGTAGCACCCTCGCCACGCCATCCATGCCATCGCCACCACGGAGCCGAGCAGAATTAGAGAAAAAGATACAAGCTCTTCTGTTTAATTGTAATCCCTTCTAAGTCGTTTAAAACAGACGAGTCCTTGAATTAATTACCTCATCGCCATTGCAAGAGTTGTACGAGTCCTGTTTTTCATTCCTCTCTATATAACCTAACAGCACCTTATATTCGTCCTGGCCTGGCATACAATTCTGCGGTGCATATGAAACGAGAAATTGGAGTAAATTCGGGGGGGGGGGAAATTGTGTGGTGGATTGGTTGGGAAATGAGTGCGGTGGAAAGTCGGAAGTTTCAACTACTGAAATGAAAACGGAACGATAATCAAGGATGACGATGAAATTTCCCTCCAATATCCTTTACACATGTATTTGCATATCCTCTTCCTTAATTTGATTTCGTTTTTGTCCTCCTTTCCAACAACTATGTAAGGCTACATATAAATGGATAGAGAGCAAGAGGAATATTCTGGTTTTACTTTTTATTTTAACTCTTTCACCACGAGTCGACAGACAGATATATGTACATACATATACATATCCTTCCCTCCCTGAGCACTAGAACTTCTGTGCTGTGCCATTCAAAATGAGTGTACATTTTTTACATGTTTGCCTAAATAATTGTAGGTAAATCTTGTGTGGCAATAAATTGGGCAGAGTTGTCCCTTCAAAGATTAAATAATATATTAAGTTTGAATGGGAAATTTGCTAAATGGTGGTTTAAATTAATAAATAGTGAATGCTTCCAATTTGCTGCAAGGAAACAAACAAAAATAAGGAAATGGCGTTGCAATTTTTGGCTGGGATTGACTGAACAAAAAGTTTGAACGCTGGTCTATGTTAAGAATAAGAAGAGCCTTGGATTCGTCATCCTTTTCGATTCCCAGATTTATAATCAAACTAACTGACCCGACGAACTTCGTTCCAAAATTCGTCAATGTAATGAAATTAATAATATCAAGCATGTACGCACGTGCAATAATAAATTCGATTTATTGTAATCGACCCACAATGATTGACGTGTGGGCCAACCTTCCGTTTTTTCACTAAAGTTTTTTTATGGAAGCTTTAAAGGTTCTCAGACGCGTACACACACAAAGAGGGAGGTTTGACGACACCTGAGCACGCCACATAGAATTGACCCAAATGTGAGAAACATTGCCTCAAAATATCCAGCGATTGTCCTTGTGACTTAATAATTATCATAGCGAAATCGAGAGGCCTATAAACAAATACACAAATATAAAATCGTTCGGAATAAGCGGAATCCACAGAATGAAATCATCTTCGCCTTGAAATGTTTCACAGTCAAACAGGCTGCGTCTCAAAGTTTTGGGCAAACAAATTATAACCAGGCCGACAACTAATATCAAATTCCGTGTGATAAATGATGGCTTCGTTTTCATCCATAAACTCTGCAGCGGATTGGTCATTTCGTACAGTTACTCGCATCTTCGTTTTCAATTATTGCAATTTCTTCACGCTTCGCCATAAAGCCAATGCCTTCAGGCAAGTGTTCAATAAATTTATTGCAGTAGCTATTTGGAATGACAGGAAGCGTTCGACAAAAATTGCCTGACAGCAAAATCAGCTTGCCACCGATACGTCATTCATCATTTCCCATAAGAGGTGAGTACCAAATCAATCTCAGATCTCGTACGCATCGTAGACAAAATCAGGATTTTTTTTCCAATACCACTAGGCACAGGCACATTAAGTATGAAAATGTAACCATTTTCATTATAGACAGCTTGAATCAAATAAAGGCACAACAGATTTTGTTCTGGATTCAACATTGGCACATTTATTCGAACTGCTTGGCCCCTTTCATACAGGGAAATCAGTTGCTGGAGTTTTTTTACGTGACCCTTTAATTGCCTTGCAGCTTTCACACAAAGAAACAAAATTGCCAGAGATTTTAGTTTGTTTCCAATAAAGTCTATTAACTGACCGTAGGTTACGGACAGTGTTAGAAGGAATTTGATAAAAATCTCCTCAAACGTTGACCGGGGAGATTTCATTCCCCTGACTTCTTGCCCTCCAACCTACAAACTCCCAGTTTTCGACAACTCAGTTTCCGTGTGTAAAAGCGGTCTTTGACACAAATGCGACTTGAATTAGGGTTGCCATGGCTGTCTAAGCTAACCTAGGACAAAGAATTTTAAAATCCCGGACTTTGGAGGACATCATCTACCTTAAAAAAGAGGACGAAAAGAAAACAAAAATTAGGTCCACGAACATAAATTAAAATACAAAAAAAAAATTTATAAAGTACTTTTTATATTTATGTTCATCAGATTGATTTTTTTTTAGTTTATTAATGAGAAAATTTTCAGATAAACTAAAGGTAAGATTATTTGAAAAGTGAAATTTGAATTATTTAATTCCGGTTATTTTTAAGAATTACTTTACCTCTAAAATTCAAATTTAATTTTTCAAAATATTAGTTTCTAATGTATAAATACAAAATTCGTGAGGTTCTGGTGGGCCGGAACATTTTTTTTGAGTTGAACACACAATTAGTGTTTTTCGGAATGAAAACTTACCATTTTGGTAGTGTGAATCCATTTGGACATCCACTATTTGAATAGAAAAATCTGCTTCTACAGTTCTTTTTCTTTTAAGTATGTCTACCTACTTTAAAAGAATTTGTTTTCTTGAAGTTTAAATGTTTTTATTTTTCTCTCTGTCGTTTGACCCCTATGACCCTCCCTCTGGATCCGCCACTGATTTAGAGAAAGACATCAGGGGAGCGATTACACTGGTGGCAGTGTTGCCGCCGAAAAATTAAATTAAAAAGGGGCCTGAGACAACAAAAAGGGGACAATATATAAAAATTCGACAACACGTTCACACAAAAGAAAAGAATGTACAGTTGTTAGAACGAAATAGTTTATTTTTATGATTATTTCACAAAATATTAAAAAATAAATTTCCTCTTCATGTTTTTTTTTTTTTAAATTTTTAATTCTATATTTTTGAAACAAGAAAAAAAAGGAACTTATTGCAACAAAACAAAACTAGACAACTGTTTAAGTTTTCCAAATAATTCGAAAATAAATTGTAAACGGGAACGCTGACTGGCGGCAGTGGCCTATGTCCTGACGCATGAGATTCCTTCACCCAAATCCGATTCGAAAGACATTTTTTTGTTTAACTCAGTGGTGAAATTGAGAGAATTAAACGATTTCTGATGACAAACTAGTGTGAAACGAGATTATTGCCTCGGTAGGCTGGATATGTTTTTGTGTTGACTTGTTTAAAATGAAAGCTTCCAAAACTCTTGATGTACCCGATCTTCTTTTATTTAAGTGCATTTGAGATGTTATGGGGTCCTTGATCGCGTCTTTTCCTCTGCTTGCAATCGAAATCTTTGGAATTACAAACTGTGCAATCTGCTTCTGAATAATTTCTTCCTTTTCTAAATGAAGGATCATCATAATAAGCACTTTCTTTTTGGCATGGTTTTAAAATGATCTTGTAAAAAATTTTAGAGTAAATAAATTGAACCACAAAATAATATAAAGTTTGATATTTTGCAATTTAAGGCTTAACTACGAAAACATGTTTATTTCATAGTTTTGTACTTTTTGCAAAAAGTAGGGTTATGTACCTTTTTTTCTTGGTGAAAGGGGGAAAAACAAAACAAATACCAGAAACCGAGCAAATGGGCGCGTTTACTTGAATTTAGAGGGTTGACACACGGGAATCAAAATAAGATCTGTTTCATTTTATGTTTTCTATCAGATTTGTATTGGCTATGTTTTTCTTTTAAATACAGAGTTCGATGACTTTTTTTAATTTTCGTATTTATTTGTTAGGGAAAAAAAGAGGACAATTTCTTAAAACGTTGGGGGACGTTCCGCGCCGGGGTTGAAAAGAGGACATGTCCTCCAAAAGAGGAGGACGCATAGCAACCCGAGACTTGATCGAAATCCATTTCTTGATGTAATTCTAGATTAAATACGAAGAAATGTACTTAAATCCGAATTCTCAATTTTCCTGGAAATTTTTCGAGGTTTTCCTCATTGTATGTTTTTCATTGGGCCAATACGAATCCTTTAAGATCAAAACCGTGAAAATCAAACGATCCTTTCTCGAGTCATGCGTGCACATACGGACGTCAGTGGCTTTTATAAAATAGAAGATAAGTTAGAAGACAATTTAAGAGTCGTTGAAGGGTATTACTTTTTCCATAAAAATAATGAGCGTTAATAGACGAAAAACTGAAAGGAGACCAGGGGCCCATTTCACCAACCACTTTTCACTTTGCAAGTGTTTCACAAAATGTCCACTGGATCTTTTATTAACCATCATTCACTGAAAGTATAAGCACTATCTCTTCTTAAATTACTGCATTAGGGTATGGCCATTTCTGAGAATTTGGTGGCCAACAAATTGTGTTTAGGAGAAATTCATCAATGATTACATTCGACAGTCCATGAACTACTCTCCAGACGGTTGCATTCCCAACCCAATGTGCTGTACATAAAAGATTTGCGATTGTTGATTGATAGTTGATAAATATTGATATTTTGGATTTTTAAACTTAATTTACTGAAGGTAGGTAGGTAGAGATGGCGGTCACAAGCATCCTTGCTCGATGACCCAATTAACGCGGTAATGCGCCGTTTTGATACCATAACTCGTTTGACCTGTGGGTTAAAAGAACATTTTAAAGAAAAAGAGGGTATTTGGTGATAGATCTCCCAACGGATCATCGCCTACGCCCGAGTTCAGCTGCAGTATGCTACGCTAAGCAATTTGCTGATTTGCCCGGGATGCATACGATCTGATCCCTTAGGGTGATCGTCTAGTCGCACACTCCGATATGGTAATCTCTGTACACCTCCGTCTGTTTGCACAACATGACTTGTGGTTACCAGAGAAAGTACCACCCGCCTGTATGACCAGACGCTTTTATTGGATTAAGACATGTGATGAAACTTATTAAGGATTTGGACATAGGAAAAACACCCGATAGGACCAAAGTTCGCAACTAAAAACTATCTACACTGTGCCAACTAGGCAACTTGTTGACTGGTATTGAAGCGAAGGTTGGCACAACCGTGTGATCCTCCGGTCCTCGTGCACTATGAGCCACCTTCAAAAACCAGTAGTCTGCTAGCTCACAGTCATAGGAGTTTGGGGAAGAAAATGGTGCAAAAGGAAACCGAAGTTAATTCTAGATCCATTGAAACATTCTTGAACTTGAAAATAGGAAAACACTCAAAAGGGTCGAAGTCCGCAACTAAGACCCATCTACACTGTGCCACTTAGGCACTTGTTGGCTGGTATTGAAACGGAGATCGGCCCAATTGTGTGATCGTCCGGTCCTCGTGCACCATGAGCCACCTTCAAAAACCGTTAGTCTGCTAGCTCGCAGTCATAGGAGTTTGGGGAAGAAGACGGCGCAAGAGGAACCGAAGTAAATCTTCGTTCCGGAGAGTTCTTTAAGGTCGTCAAAGGAGGGCTTCCCAAAAGATTTTTGCCTCATTCTGGCCAAAGCGGGACATTTACAGAGGAAATGAAAGACTGTTTCCTTTTCCTGCTGGTCCCCACAACTACGACAGTGAGTATTGTAGGGGATGCCAAGCTTCGCCGCATGTTCTCCTATTGGCCAGTGTCCAGTGCATGTTACAACAATCCTTGCTTTGTCTCGCCTGGGTCTGCACATTAGGTTAATAGTTCGGGATTTATTATAGGTAGGCCAGATTTTTCTAGCAATAATGCAGTTAGTTAAACTATTCCACCTACGATTAGATTCTGAGAGAAAAATTGAGAATATATTGCCCTTCATAACTCCAAGAGGAATACTGACTCTTTCCGCAAGTGAGTTATGAAGGGCTGAACCTTGCCTGGCCAGCTCGTCAGCCCGCTCATTCCCCTCA
Organism: Melangyna quadrimaculata; assembly: GCA_949320155.1. Lineage (NCBI taxonomy): Eukaryota > Metazoa > Arthropoda > Insecta > Diptera > Syrphidae > Melangyna > Melangyna quadrimaculata. The sequence goes on from OX439485.1 coordinate 56,548,429, forward strand.
ATGCCACTGTGACCCGGAACCCAGATAAGAGTGACCCTGAGGTTAGTGTTCAGACTCAGAAGCTCTTCCTGGCATTGTCGTACTAATTTTGAGAATGATGTAGCCGAATTAATGGCTTTGACAGCCGCTTGACTGTCTGAGAAAATAGCTGTATTTCGGTTCTGGTTTGGATTTTGTTTAAGTAGCTTGCATGCTTCCCTGATCGCCAGTACTTCAGCCTGAAAGACACTAGCAAAGTCAGGTAGCCGAAAAGACCTGGATATATTTAGGGACTCTGAGAAAATACCCGCACCAACACCGCACTCCATCTTTGACCCATCAGTAAAGATAGTTGTGTCGAAGTCTTTCGTCACGACGTCATCATTCCAATCATTTCTGGATGGGAATATAACTTTAAAATCTTTACCGAGGCTCATTGAAGGGGTGCAGTAATCAGTCGGAGTCGAAAACATTTCGGTAGGAATTAATCCCGTGATGTTGATGTGCCCATAGGGTTTGGCAAACCAGGAGTTCGATTCTTTTAGTCTTATCGCGCTGCAAGATACTAGGTATTTAATGTGCAAATCTAGTGGTAAAAGGTGTAGAAAAACTCCTAAAGCATCTGTTGGACAGGATCGAATAGCCCCTGTGGTGCCAATGCTAGCTGTTCTTTGAACCTTCCTAAGTTTGTTGATATTATACAAATTCTTTAATGCTGGCCACCACACAATCGAACCATACGTGAGAATAGGTCGCACCACGGCTGTGTATGTCCATAAAATCATTTTTGACTGGAGGCCCCACCTCTTACCAAAAGTTTTGCTACAGGCATAGAAAGCTATACAGGCCTTCTTAACCCGTTCTTCAATGTTTAATTTCCAGTTTAATTTAGGGTCGAGAATTACACCCAGATATTTTGCACTGGAGGAGAGCGAAAGTGTTTGACCGTTGAGTCGAGGTAGATTGAAGGGGTCTATCTTTGTTTTGGTAGTAAAAAGTATAAGTTCAGTTTTGCTTTGATTAATACCCAGTCCGCAGCTCGCAGCCCAGTTACTAACCTTCCTTAAAGCCACCTCCGTGATCTCACTTATCACAGGGGTAAACTTACCCGACACTAGTAGCACCAAATCATCGGCATACGCGACCGCCTTCACTCCACCCTCTCTAACTTAGCGAGAATTTTATTCATGACTAAAAGCCAAAGAAGAGGAGACAGAACACCACCATGGGGTGTTCCTCTACTGACGTATTTGGTTAATATTGTATTTCCTAACGTAGATTGAATCTTTCTATCCCTGAGCATGGAAACTATCCACTCCCGGATGAAGAGCTCTACACCAAAGTCAATAAGGGCTCCTAGAATGGACTCAGTTAGGACGTTGTTGAAAGCCCCTTCTACATCTAAGAAGGTGGCGAGTGTAAATTCTTTGAAGTTAATACTTTTCTCAATTGTACGAACTACCTCGTGAAAGGCCGTCTCCGTGGACTTACCCTTTAGGTATGCGTGTTGAGAGTTTTCAAGAGGGCATCCAACTAACTTACTGAAAATGTGATGAACAATTCATTGATGTTTGTCAATTTTCTTATAATTCACAACGGTCTGCATTATTCCCAATGACCAAAACTTTCTTCAGTTGGGTGGTAAGATAACGAATTTCAATATTTATCAACTATCAATCCTCAATCGCAATAGGGGTTTCTTTGAGAGTTGAATTGTAGTTTATTTCTATTTTTGGACAAAATATATTATGTTTGTTTTTTTTAATCAAAAACACTCTTTTGTCGAAAAATTATTTCCGATTTCAAAGTGAATCCTTAACTTTACTACTCTTTGGTCAATATTATTAACCTCCTCGATTTAAAAAAAATCATCAGAACGATTAATTTTTATCTGTTATTATTTTTCGACAGCTTTTCAAACAGAACGCTTATTTGCAAATGAACATTATTTCTCTTGGCATATTACTGAAAAGATTTTCAAAATACCAAATATGATTTGCAAAGTTTATTTGTTGGTTAATAAATAATTTGCAAAAAACTAACAAAACTTTTCACTTTGCGGAAAAGAACTTTCGTTTTAGCATTAGTATATTTATTGAACAATGATATTTTCAATGTGACTTATAACTAGTTAGATATGATGATATTATACATTTATTGGTACATAGGGCGCCAAATTTTATACTATGTCTTAAATTTAAAGGATAATAAAATATGTAATACATGTCAAAAAACTAAATCTTAAAGTCGGTTGACTTAATTGTCAATGTCAAGTTGTGGTTTTGATGGGGCGTTTAGCCCGAGTGATATGCTGACCCAGTTTCTGCTTGCTCGTTGTCTATGATGATGTTGTCGTCCAGGATGTCCATCGTACTGAGGTATCTCGGCTCAGTTTGTCGTTGCTCGGTGGCCATCCTTGTTATTAGTTGATTTGGGTGACTTAAGTGTGTTTTACTAGCTTCTTTGCTTGTAGGAGTAGGTACCGGTTCAGGGGGATGTAGTTCGCCTCTGTGTACAGACGCTCCTTGCTGTGATGTCTCATTCGCTGGCGGTCGAAATGTAGTCCGGTACAGATATTTGAACTTCCTTCATGGCCGTCTTCGAGATGAAGAACCAGATTAGAAAGGAATAGCTGATGACAGGCTTGTACATAAGCATCTTCGTCTTCTGGCTTAGTTCGTTTCTGCGTCTCATCAATGGGTGGAGTCGGTTGAAGGCCCAGTTGGCTTTTTTGATAACGTTTCGTAAAAGTGGATTGAACCTTAGTATCTCATTGAAGTGAATGCCGAGGTACTACACGTTCTTTTTAGCTGCTATCGTGGATTTATCCGGAATATTCAGAACCACGCTTCTACAGATCGCTGTGCTGCGACTACCTATACTGGTTCTCCTGAAGCACACAAGCTCCGATTTCGAGGTGTTTATCCGGATGCCCCATTTCTTGTAGTAGGCATAGAGTCTGTTAATGTGGTATTCAACTTTGCGTACAGCTGCCAGCGGAGACATCGATGTAGCGGATGTAAGGGAGTCAGCGTACAGGAGATTTCGGCAACCAGTTGGCAAAGGCTGATCGGCTGTCATCAGGCTGTAAAGGAAGGGGCCTAGCTTCGAACCTTTGGCAACTCCGGCTTTGATGTTCTTCACTTGTGATTTACACTTATCCAGTTATACGAAGAATTTTCTGGAAGAAAGAAAAGAAAAAAGAATTTTTGTTAGTGACGGACGTAAATGAAATACGTGAATAAGATAAGGGTAAGGATAAGGGCTTCAATCCATACAATCATACAATCAAGAAAGCATCCAAAGGTGATACGATGATTGTTAAGGGCTTTGGTGATGTCATGCTGCATTTTCAGGAGCGGATGCAAGTAGACTCCCTTAAGCCAAACTGCATGTCCGGGATGATGGCGTTTTCGCTGCTGAATCTCTTTAGTCTCCGAAGTAATACTTCTTCCAGTATTTGACTTATATTGTTCAGAAGCAAAATCGGCTTGTAATTGGACACCAAGTTGCAAGCACCTTTCTTCGGGATGGCCACGATCTTTGCTCTTTTCCACTTTTGAAGGAAGTAGCAGTTGTTGATGCAGTTGTTCATGACGATTGTTAAAAGGATCATTCCTGCATATGTGGCAGCCTTTTCAGGATATAATTACAAACCCCGTCTAGTCCGGCTGAGTTTTTCGGCTTTGAATTCCCGATGACATCTGCTACCTCTTCCAGATTGCAGAGATGTGTGCGATCAGTTGGGTCACTTTCTGGGTTGGATTCACTAAAAACGAATCCTTCCTGGTTTGGCTGCAGGATTTGCTTCGTTCAGAAACGTTGGATCGTCCAGTGGGATTGGTGTGCAGTTTCCCTCGAAGAAGTTGGCGAACGCTTCCACTTTGTCTTGTGTTTATGTTGCTTCAATATTGTTGTGGCTGATGATTTCCGGGATATGAGGTCTTTTTCCAACAGTTTTGTTGATATTCTTATGAAGGTACGTTTGGTGAAACATAATATGCAAAAGGAAAATTTTTCAACTTTTTATTTGAATAATTTCCTCTTTGGATATTTGCGTTTGGTGAAACGAAATTTGCAAAGTAAAAGTGAAAATTTGCAAAGTGAAAAGTGTTTGTTATAACAGGTCCCAGAAACCATAAATCTTTCCCCATTGCCAATATTTTTCCATCCAAACGTCGGCGGTGTGATTTTTTGATAAAAAAAAATTTCCCCAATTTGAAAAAAAAAATGTAGAAGCCTGTCAATTTGTAAACCTCAATGTCTTACTATGTTTCATAAGCAAGATATAGAAATCCAAAGAAATTTGTGAACAGCCCTTAATAATGCATTTTCTATCGACCCGGCATCAAAAAATTACCATGGGTCGATAAAAAAACATTTTTTAGGCTTGCTTCCAAGTTTCTTTGGAGTGCGTCGTCGTGAGACGTTGCGGTTAATGTTTCTGAAAGGAGAATTAACAGGCCGCCTTTTCATGAATGCATAAAATATAAATCTTTCCAAATGAGGACAATATTTTTGTCATCGATTTAAAAAAAATCTAAGACCTCAGGTCATTTTTCTCAACTATGTTTTTAAATCTTTCTAAGTAAACGTTTTGGTTTACCTTTCTGCATAGTAATTTGGCAGGACTTTTCATCAATTTTTGTTAAAAAGGATTTTTATTCATTTTTCCAAATCTCTTCGGCTTGTTATATCTTTTTTAAGCATTTTATGTTTATTTTTTCTAAGGCCGTGTGTCAATGCGTTAAAATTATGGTTAAATTTTATCCCAGTTAAATTTGATTCGTTTTTATAGGGGTGAATAAAATTGGAGGGTTTTGCTGTGTCAATTGCATTAAATGGAATATTTTAAAACATACGTTCCTTGCGATAAAGGAACCTATCCGAGACGGTGTCAACCTATCCAAAAATGTTCAAATACACTGATTTGTTGTTGCAATAGCTTTATTCAGAGGAATTACAACACCAATCTGTTCAAATCGCTTTGGATATGATCTTGAACGCGGAAATTGCATTTTGATAGTGGCAGTCATGGACCTAGTATACTAGGACTGCTAGTCGATCGTCATTCTCATTTGTTAAGCATGACACATAAGACGCAACTTTTGGTTTGCATTAGAATAATTTTGCATTTGAGTGTGAATATGTTTCTTTATTCATTTTGGATATTCAAAATATTTGTAATAAGAATATTGTGTTTCCTTATTCAATAAAATACTAAGGATAAACCATTATTGTCGATTTTTTATTTATTCCAAATAACTGGAATGGATTTTTCATTCCATCTGAAGTGCGGAGTCAAAAGAAACAAAAACTCAATGCTCATGCGGTCCCCCATGTAAGTATTAACCGCGCCCGAAATGCTTGATTTCGGTGATCGGACGAGCCCCTGTTTTAGTTTTTTTTAAACCGATATTTTCCGTAACGTCTTTCGTCAAAAGGCAATGAATCCTTTATTTAATTTGTTTAAGGTAGTAATTCCAAACACAAATTATGCATCTCACGATCCTATTAATCGGTGTTTAATAAGATTTTTAATAAATATTGTGATTCTTTTGAAATAAATTTGTCTAGAGACGCATTTAAAAATAAAATTTTGCAAAAAATGACGGTTGAAGGATCTTCTTGACAAAAATATACTATTTTTTTTTCTTCATCTCTTTTATTTTTTTAATTAATTTTTGTTTCTTTCTTTTATTACTTAAATTTATTATATCTATAATTGTACATATTTTCTATTCTGTTGTTTTAAACTTTTATCTTTTGTATATTTTTATATTCAATTTTGTTTGTTGTTATATTATTGCTAATTTGTTGTCTATTCTTTTGGCAAAATAAACTAAACTAAACTAAATAAGAAAAACCATAATTGTAGTTGCTTTTGAGAGGCGAGCACGAAAACATGGTCGTCCTATTTATCGATACCGACACCGGGAAGCATTTTATATTGATATCTTCCTCTGCATCATCTTAGATGCTCCAAAAAGATGACGCCCAATTCTCCCAGAAGTAGGTAATTTGCACGAAACATTTTTTATTTTATTATTTCAATTAAAACAGGGCTCTATTTTTATTTAATTATTATTTATTTTAAGATTTTTTTCTTTTCGAAGTCAAAAGTCAAACGCGAAAAGTGTTCACAACTGAATATCATGAATGAATAAACAAAAATGATTAATATTTCCAAGTTTACTCGCTAATAACCTTTCCACACTAGCCCATTGTGTATTAATACATGTCAAATTGAAAGTGGGAAAGAATTCCACGCGACTGCCGAATTTGTGGGATAAAAATGACTTTTCATATTTTGCTTCCACACTTGCTTGTATTAATACATTACCTTAACCTAAAAAAAATAGATAGAATGTGGTATAGAATGTCAAATCGTGTGGGAAAGAATGTCGGGTTGTGTCGGCTGGGCTGTCATATTTTGTTTCCCCACTATTCTACATGATTTGTTTCCCACTTTTTTGACATGTATTAATACACAGTGGGCTAGTGTGGAAGGCCTTTAACTTCTACTATTTCGTTGAGTTGAAAATCAAAAGTTGAAAACGTCAACTTCGAGTGAATAAAAACTACTTCTCAAGTTGACTCTAAAAGTCCCAAAGTTATGTTCAACTTTGAGTGAATAAATTAGGCCTAATTCGTTTTCAAATTGCCGCTAGTGTATCGATTTTTTTAATAAAGTGAACCATTGTGATATTGGCTCAAAGCAGTCCAGGTATAATAGGTCGATGGTGCAGTAATGTGCAAGAAGCTTAATACAAACGTCAAAAATTATCCACTTGTTAAAATTTAAACGAGCTCCTGAGCAGGTTAAATTTTGACGGCTGTATTCACCTCAGTAATGTCAAAATTTAGTCATGGGATCAAATTTAACGCTTTTTTAACGCAACTGACACACGGCCTAAATTGATAAATTTTATTGTGTTATAAAATTTTAAAATATTCAAACTACATTATACCTCTGGCAGAGATAACTGGCTATTTATCTATATTTGTAACATTTTTAGAAAAAATAGAAGCTAAGATTAGCTACTCCATAATTGCTTTCGTATCTGTAGGTTAAGTCATTTAAAAACCAGTGCGTTACTATCGGAGATTACCCAGAGGACAAACAGTTATATACAGAAAAACTAAAATTAAAAAAAAAAAGTTCAACAACATAACTGCGAAACTGATACCGGGGTAATACTGAAATTTGTCTAGACCTTTAAAATAAAAAAAAAGAAAACTATAGTGACATCCTTAAAGACGAACAAAACCCACCATTTCTATATAAATTCATTTTGCGAAAAAAAACTCCAAAAAATATCACTCATACGCCCTACATTCCTGGAAACATAAATCACTTTAATTAAAATTAACATTTTTGTACATTTTTTATTCCAATTTGTGTTGAGTGTTAATTAATGGAATCCAGCCTACATTTTAATGTATATGGAGGCACCATATTACACACAGAGTACGTCCACAATAATTACAACTGAATCCCTTTCATAGTAGGCAATGGCAATGCAATTTCATACTTCAACTCAAGATCTGAATAAGGCTTTGCCCCCAGCCCAAGCACGTGCAAAATAAAAGAGACTCCATATGGGCCATTGCCACCCACTCATCTCACACTCTCCATCTTTATGAAAATTGCCATATTCACGTCCCATATCTCACAACATCATGCCGCCTGCCTTAGTGAAAACTGCATCCACATCCAAACATCCACATAAATCTCATACCGTTTAATTGTACTTCAATTTTAATCACATGAAAAGGACTTTAATTTCCGCTTGTCAAAGGGATTTCTGTGGTTCCACAATTTTCCTGCCGCATTCCCTCACATAAACACACCAATCGTCCTCTCTTCTGCATGCCTGCCGCCTGCCTTGTGCCATTCATTTCGTTTTCCAAGGATTTTGCATTTAACATCCCTGCACTTGTCGTTCCCTTTTGATCACTGTGGTTACGAGCGACGACCTAGAACGACGACAGGCAGCAAGCAGTAAAGAGCTGGTTTATAATCTTTCCTGCTCTTGCTACCTACATATATGAGTATATTCGTGAAATCTGGATGTGTGGAATGGATTTATATGTGAAGGAAGGTATAGTTTAGTTTTACTTGGTTTTTCCTTTACATTAACATTGAAGTGTTTAAAGTCCTTGGTTAATCTATATATTTTTTGCTTTTACTTCCGTTAAGTTTTGACACTGTCCGGTAAGAGATTATCCCCATGTGTGTTTGGTGGGGATGAGGATGGGGACCCTGCAGTACCTACCAAAAACTAGCTACGAAAGCCAATGCAATATCCGTTGTTGACAGAAAAATGTGTAGACTTTTCAAATCGCTCTCTCTCTCTGTGCTATGTCGTAATGTTATTATGATGCTGTCCTTTGCAACATTTTCCATTTATAAATCTGGCCAAAATCGACAGCAGCAAGGATAATCCTCAATCGTAAAACATCTCATATATGATGTGGGAAGACACCCAGAGTGTTGGGTGGGTGGGGATTGCGGGTGAGGGTGTATCTGACAGGCCATGACAGAGTTGGTGTTGATTTATGCTTCCGCGTTAAGGATAATGATCCTAAGTGGAATGACACATAATTCCCATGTAGACTGATCACGGAGAGGTTATCTCGTCGTGAGTAACGTTATCAGTGGCAGGTACATGTGAGAAGCACCCTACCATAGCTTCTTCGCTTCATCGCTTAGGTTGTTGCGACAGAGAAAGATGATTACAACGTGACGTGAATTTTAAATTGATCCCAACGGATGTGCTTTTTGTATTGGTCTTGTTTGTTGTCCTGATGGCTGAAATGGGAGATGGCACAGCACACATCATACAAATCCTGCGATGGCACAAGGAACAAAAACTCTACCGGGAATATAATTTTTAATTAATATGCATTTGAATGTGTGCGCAGCGTTGTGGGTGGATTTTGTTGACTCTACTCGTATATACACACTCAACTCATGGAGTAGAGTAAATTGACACCTCATAGCAGATTTTGAGCTAACCGCTTCGGTGGCGTATCGGGTCTTAAAAGGGGAGTTTTATAAAAACAATAAAAAAACCAAAAAACGAGCATGTGCTTTGATGCTCTCTCACATTTCAATTAATCGCAAAAGGAGGATGTGCGGTGCGGCACTAGGGATATTCTCAAGTTGGATTGAGTATTCACTAGAATGAAATGGAGTCAGATTGGTACACATTTATGAGATTATAATCAAGTAGGATTAATATACTGAAGCAGGCTTCGTCTTCCTCTTCTCTCCTCTCATCATCTTCGTAATAATTCTGTGTGGTGGTTTAATTAGTAAAATCTGTTCGTGTTTCTGAGAATATGTATAAGATAAAGATCGAAATGACTTGTTTTTATGGAAGGATAGGTCGCACAGTGTATGGATTTTAAGGAATTTTCTCTTTAATGTTTTTCGTGGTTACAATTTTTTTGTTGAACAATTAAACTTTTTTTTTTTGAAAAGTAAAACGTTTTTAGATAAGGGCAGTTGGATGTTGCAATAGAATAAAACAAGCTTGTGTGACGTATTAAAAAATTCTTTTTATTTGAAAGCACAATTTAAATGACCATTTCGTATCTAAAAATTCCCCTAATTTTTCGGCAAAAATTGGAGTAAAATTTTGTAAATAAAGTTTTTATCATTTGGACAAATATTGTTTAATTGTGTAACTTGCCATAGTGATTTGGCATCAGTAACTGAACAAAAAGCAACAGATTTGACAGAGATGTCACCATAACAACATGTGCACCAGAGGTCGAAAAATCATGAAAAAAAATAAAAAAATGGACATAACTGGATCGCACAAAATTGCTTTCGTAATAACATTTTGGACATTTTTGGCACATCTGTCATTTTTTTCAAGAACAAATGATGATTTGATGATTTCGAATCTGGTCTTTTTTTTCTACACATATATAATGACGTAGTGGACAACTAATATTTTTTACAAAAAAAAATTCAATTGACATCTTTCTTAGGGCAAGAAAACTACCCGACCAATGCCAAGTTTCTGTCTAGCTTGGACAAGGCCCTAGTAAGTTTTCAGTAGGGAAAATGTAGACCAGGAAAACTTATCGGATATTTGGCAAGTCTTTGCAGAATTTTCGTACCAAAAATTTAGACGAGGAAAACTTTTCAAAGCCTCTTGAGGCCCTTCCTAGTAAGAACTTGTTGGACATGTTTCTGTACCTAAAACAAAAATTATATCATGCAATTTCAGTATCACAACGACACTTTTTTCTCTCTTTCCTTTGTCTTCTTTTTCATATCACACTTTATACTATGGGTGTGAGACATTTTTCAGTGAGGAGAAAGTTAGATTCGGAGCAGCACAGATTTGTGAGAAACTTTTGTTTGCCTAACGAGGCAAAAGGGTTCATAATCGACAAGGCCCTGGGTTTAGGCTGTGCTAACCCTTGCTAGCCCCTTTTCAGAATCTATCTAAGACTATCTAGTGCTTTGTCGAAAACTAGACTGTTTTTCTGCATCTATATGTTGTTGAATATTGAGATTCTCAAAATCCACGCCTTCGAAAATACTAAAATCAAAATGTATTAATTCGAAAAATTAGAATATGACACTTAATTTGTCTTTTTATATTCCTTGCAACCATTAATTTATTTTAAAGAACAGTCCCCTGATTTATGGTATTTTTTTGACAGTAGTGAAATATTTGGCTTAAATAATTAATATCTTCATACCGAGAGAAGTTAGGAAAAAAAAGTTAGATAAGTAAAATTCTTATGGCCAGTTTTCTAAACATTCACAGCAGACCATTTAATTTTTTCAGTTACACCAATAATAGGGAACTTTTCGGGATATTTCAGTTAAAATTGAGTTTGGTAGCATCCCTGTAAAAAAAACTTAGGTTCTGCTCCTCTAACATTATGATATACGAGAAAAAGTGACACAACATTATTTATAAATACAAAATGTTATGAAACGAAAAAAATTGTGTATGTGCTATTTAACAGCAATTTTGTTGCCACAAAAAGTAAAATAATTATTGCGCGCACAACATATATTAAACAAAGTGGTATTCAATTCTTTGCATTGCAAACAAATACAGTTCGTGGAAGCGAAGTACTCTTTGGCGTTGAATCTCATGTTGCTCTTCATCTTTATCCAATCTATTATTCGAAAACGAAAGTCAAAATTTATTACGTATTCATAATTTATAGCTCCAATCTGAAAAAAAATTGGATATCAAAATATATGTTCACGGGATGTGATATAATAAATCGGGTGGCACAACGGCTCCTGAAGAACCAGGGCCTAGTGACTAACAACTCGCAACCATTCCTGTGTGCGTCTTTCGACAGGAATGGAAGGGACCTACAATTTTTTGCCGAATCCGAACGGCTAGACGAGAAGCACTTATTCGTGACAAGTAATACTCTTGGTGGATTTGTCAATTCCTCGCAAGAGGCAGTAGCCCTGAAAAAAAAACTTTTGTTTTTAGATGGACGAGGCTGGGAAGCGATCCCAGACCTCCAGCGTGACAGTCGAACGCACTAACCATTACGCTACGGGCTACTACTCACGGGATGTGATGACTTTTTAATTTTATGAGACAAACATAAGATTTAAGTTTATAAGGGTGTTTAAACTTTAAAAGCCTGTTAAATTTAAAAGCCCAAAAAAACCATTTCAAGGCTAAATTACCTTTTTAATTTTTAAATCTTTCATAAAATCGGCGAATGTTTTTGTAAGCTATTCCCAAAAGAAAAAAAAAAACAAATCAAAACTGTGCTATTACTCGTATAAATATATAAATAGCTGGTCGCAACCAAACAGCCTCTTTTTACTTGCGGTAAAGGTACTTTAGGGCAAGTTTTTGATTCGTACAAAAGTCGAACGTGAGATAATAATTATCTCTAACATTACGATTTTAGAGAACGCGAAAAAGTGGGTCCCGCAGCTCCGTCTTTCTGCTTGTCTGTATGTCAGTCTGTCTGTCTGAACCTGGACCTGCAGGGTGATGGGCCACTCAGTTGATTTTCGTCGATTTTTGGACTTATGGTTTTAGGGGATTCTCTTTTCTAAAGGGGAAATTGAATTTTTTAACTCATAAATAACGGTCCCTGCAATACAACCAATACAAAAAAGATTGCCAATAACGCTTATTTATGATAGTTGCCACAGAACCGACTTTTGGTTTGCAAATTTCTCGTTAACGGCTGTACCGATTTTAACTAAAATTTGTATACAAGAGCCCCTTAACAATTCAAAATATTTTGCATATACAAATTTCCGAAAAAATAATTTGTGGATTTTTAAAAAGATATTTAAAGTTTATTGGAAAATTCAATATCTTGAAAACGGGCTCATAAATATTTCTTTTTATTTTATGTAAAACTGTATTTTATTAAATATTAAAAATTGGCATACCAGATTTTATCTTGAAAACGTGCACAAAGAATTGGAGACAATTCTTTAGAAATAAAATTAATAGTGTGGGAAGCTTAGTGGCGTATTGTAATTGTGTGACAATATATAAAAAAATAATTTTTGCGAAAACCGCTCTAACGATTTTTGACTTTTTTTAAATTTATATATATCAAACAAATCAAACATACTTTATTTCCAGTCCTAACTTTTTTAGCCACTTAAATAATAAATTTATGGTTATAATTTATTTTTATATTTTTTTTAATGATATATCATAAAATATTATGGAACCAATACATCATCAATTTCTAGTTACGTTAAGGTTGTTTGTTAGCTACGAGAGCAATTTGTTGCGATACAGTCGTGCCCATTTTTTTCGTTTATTTGCCGTTTTTTTCATTATTTTTCATTATTTTTTTTATTGTTATCATGATTATTCAATTTCATTTTTTCCATGATTTGGCATTTTTTTCATGATTAATTTTTAATTTTTTTCATGATTTTTAATTATGTATTTTCATGATTTTTGCCAAACAAAAAAAAAACCTTTTGCAGAAGTGTGTGTAAATATCTACGCTTAATTTCGAGTTAAATCCAAAATTTTTGCAGCATATTGAGAACTTACATATTCTATTAATGTCACATGTTAAATTTAAAAAAGATTCTTTCCCCTATAAGGAATTACATGAAAATGCTTCATATCAAATTTGAACAAATCCGTCGAACAGTTAAGGCACTACCTCGATGTAAATCAGAACACTGATGCGTAGACGCAGGACCCAAACAACAATAATAATGAAAAGACGATATTTTTTTGACACGACACCAGTACTTGCCTTATAGAGTTACAAAATATTAGCAGTGGTTGTAGCAAACAGAAATATAACTCCATGATTTTTTTTCTTTAATTCGGGGTTGGTTAACTTTGCCTTATATAAGTAAAAAATATTAAAAAAAATTCCTTATATAAATATAAAATATTAAAGCAAAATAAAAGTAACTTTGATGAGATTCCGGTCCTACTGTATGGTGCAGAAGCATGGACCCTGTTAGCGGCGGATGAGTTCACTTGGGAATATTCGACAGAAATTTTCTTTGGGTGATCTTCGGTCCCATATGCATTGACGGGGAATGGAGAAGAAGATACAACAACGAACTGTACCTGTACAGTTATATCGATCTAGTCACAAAAGTGAAAAGGCAACGATTTAGGTACCTGGATCATGTAGAGCGGATGGACACCAATGATCCGGCCCGAAAAGTCTTTGAATCCATCCCCAAGGACGGCGCGCGCAGTCAGGGAAGACCGCGAAACCGGGGCACAGGCAAGTGGAAGAGGACCTCAACCAACTTGGTGTGGGAAACTGGAAACAGCTAGCTAGGGACAGAGCTGGCTGGAGAAGGCTTTTTTGGTTGAGGCCCTGGTCCAAACCGGACTGTAGCGCCACCATAAGTAAGTAACCAAAAGTAACTTTTTCAATATACAGTCAAACTTCTTTATAACGAACTTCCTTATAACGTAATATTTTCTATAGCGAATTGCGTATAGTTCCCCTTCCCCTTAAAATAAGATCCTATATAAATTAGGTTCTTTATATCGAAATTCTCTATAGCGAAATTTTATTTATAAAGAACTTATTTTCTTTCCTGAAGGCAAATTTTTTTCTCTATAACAAAATATCAAATTTCAAAAACAAAGCTTTCTGCGAACTTGTTTTCCTAATTTTAAAGGGAAACTCCCTATTTTGGCAAGAATATTCTTCATGGAAAAGTGTACATGTGTAGCAGAAATGTTACACATATCAACAGGGGTTTGAGTTTGCATTTTAAGTTCGTGATACGTTTATAAAAAACTGTCGAAGCGCAAGGCTATTTCACTTTCACAGAAATTGTCCAATGTCCATTGTTGAAAAAGTAAAAAAAAAAAAATAGAAAAGAAAAAAGATATTGCATAGGAATTTGGTATTGCGTGTATCGTTTATAAGAAACATTTGTCCACAATTTTAAAAAATGAGCTACCTTCGAATTTAAATGTTTGCAGAAGAGAACTGTAATTGATATTTTATTGAAACAAGAGATGATGATTTAAATAATAAAACAAAACACTATAGCCAATGAATTTTTCTTTCTTTTTTTTCACTCAGTTCTTTCTTAAACAAATTTTCTTTTAAGACATAAATGAACACTTGCAAAGTTTAAAAATATAATTTCCTCTATAACGAATTTTATATAAAACTTCTGTATAACGAACCAATTTTCTGTTCCCTTGAAAGTTCGTTATAAAGGAGTTTGACTGTATCTACATAATCATGTATAATGTATTATTATTATTTTATGCACATTACATACACTGAATCAAAAAAGTCTGTGTACAGCTTCAACTTTTTATTGTTTGTAATATATTATTTAAAGTACTACTTACATTTGAGAGAAAATGACTAGAAATGAAAGAAATACTTTTAATTCACAAAAAAAAAATAAAAACTCACATTTTTATTTCGAAAAAATAAAACCAACATCAATAGAATTTACCTACAGGGTGATTCACCTAAGTTGTAACAAAAAGTTAGAGCACGTAGGTTCGTATAAGAAAAGGGGGAGTCTATTACCCCTCCGTAGAGGTAGGAGGGGCAATTACCAAAAAACATTGACATAAAACAGAAAAAAAAAATTTAAAACACAATGGTAACACGTACAATAACGTGTTATACTTTTTTGCAAACCCAGAAATCCCTTCTTTTATATAATTTTTAAATAAAGTTGTTGTAGTGAACAGTTTTCTGAAATTAATTTTCAAACTTAAAGTTTTGAAAAAAAAATACACAAACAAATTTCAAACTATTTTTTTCAAGAACTGTCTTTGTTAGGTACTATTTTTGTTTTCAAAATTCAATGCTCCAATTGATTTTCAGTCAACCGCTGAAAATCAGGTGGCTTTGGGACTTTTACTTTTAAAAATGCTAATCAAATTATGAGTCAACCAAAAAGATTCCGACTAAATGATCATTTCAGCTTTGTTTTTTCTTGTTTTACTAAGAAGTTATAGGGGCGTATTCATAGTCATTTTAGAGCTGGTCTAAGTTAAACATACGTTTAGTTGAATTTTCAGACGTTGATTATATTTTTTTAAGTTTATTATTTCAAAATATTTGATGCTATTTGTGTAGTATACGAAGTTAATTATCTTATATAAATATAAAACCAAAAATTTGTAATTAAAATCGGTCTGTATTAATTTAGCCAAAATTGTGTTAAACTATAGTTTAGTTAAACCTGGGTCTATCTAAAAAAAAATAAATCGGGTGGCACAACGGCTCATGAAGAACCAGGGCCTAGTGACTAACAACTCGCAACCATTCCTTTGTGCGCCTTTCGACCGGAATGGAAGGGACCTAAAATTTTATGCCGAATCCGAACGGCTAGACGAGGAGCACTTATTCGTGACAAGTGATACCTACTCTTGGAGGATTTGTCAATTCCTCGCAAGAGGCAGTAGCCCTGAAAAAAAAACTTTTCAGTTTTTAGGTGGACGAGTCTGGGAAGCGATCCCAGACCTCCAGCGTGAAATTCGAACGCACTAACCATTACGCTACGGGCTACTACTGGGTCTATCTGCGACTATTAATATGCCCCATAAAGTTTAAATTGAAGATATAAGTTTATTTTGAAAAGTAAATGATCTAGAGCCATCCGGATTTCAGTGGTTTGTCAACCACAATCGATTGTGGCATTGAGTTTTGAAAACAAAAATAATACCTAACTAAACTTTTTTTTCTTCCTGGTTGGCTCATAATTTGAGTTGCTTTGAGAAATAACCAGTCCGCTGCAGAGTTCTCCAGGCAATTGTCGGCGATGGGAAAGATTCCAGTGGACTTATTCACCCAGCCTAATTGAATTTCCACCGAATTTTTGGCAACAATACGAATATTTTCCCGAATATCGCTTAGAGTTATGTTGATCATAATTGGCTGAGTGCACGAGCAATTTTGATCATTAGACATTCAAAATCAAATCGCTTAGATTTACATTGATAAAATTAGCGTCCGTCAATCTGGAACCGCCACAACCGAAATTCCAAAATCTAATGATACCATAATTTAGTTCGATTTTTGGGCTAATTTAGTACCCCAATCCCGATGGAGAACTAAAATACCTTGCCCCTCAAACTTGTGGTGGACCCAGCTTGACGTCAAGCTAGAACCACCACACTTTTAAACACGAAATTTCAAAAAACTAATGATGAGGGAATTTAGTTCGATTTTTGGGCTGGTGATTTGACGGATTTCCAAGTTAAGTACTCCATGGTTTGACCTCTAAATTTAGTGCCAAACATATATAAAAGTCTCCTCCTACTGTATACTCGACATAAAAAAAAAACAATTATTAGACACATACATAAATAGAATTTGGTTTGGTAATTGGAAAATAACAGTATTTCCTAAAAGTATGCAATGCAGAATTCAATTTCAAACTAAGCCCCGCCATTGATGTCGTTTAAATTAAAAAAAAAAAATTGTTTGAGAGTTGGAAGGAGAAATGAAAATTTTGTTTATCTGATATGAAAAAATATAATAGATATAAAATGGGTCCACTTAGGAAAAAATTGTTGATTTTATTTCTATAATTCGAATAAAATGCCGAAAGGATATTCAAAATCTTGGTCTACATTATAAACAAAACTTTAAAACATTGATACCTACAGGATAAGACGTGATTGGCAATGGTCTCAACAGATAGCCAACAAGTTAGGTAGATAAGGTTTGAGAATCTGAAGCGAGAGCAAGTATAGGTACCTATAGAAGATAATGCTGAAGCTATTGTTTTAACCATCAGACAGATTATTAACTATGTAGTTCGTTTGGAGACGAAATCTGACGTGCAGATTATTGAATTTTTAAGGTCTGTGC
Organism: Melangyna quadrimaculata; assembly: GCA_949320155.1. Taxonomy (NCBI): domain Eukaryota; kingdom Metazoa; phylum Arthropoda; class Insecta; order Diptera; family Syrphidae; genus Melangyna; species Melangyna quadrimaculata. Next base: position 56,565,733 of record OX439485.1, read on the forward strand.
GTTGGGCCAAGTTTGACTAGGTAGGTACTGGTACATGTCTTGATGGAAACGGAAGCACGTTTCAAAATATTTTGAAAACAATTATAGACACAAAATGGTGTTTGAAACCAAGTTGTCGAGCATGATTGTCCATGTGAGTCTTCCTTTTTATTCTATGTAGCCACAGAACATATCATAACATATCCAAAGTCCCTGAAAACCACCACATTTTGGATAGGTGGGAGCTTATCACTTTGAAATATTTATTTTGGTAAGTTAAGCATAATGACATTTGAGTATTTTTCAACCTTGAATTAAAACCAAATCGATAAGATTATTCTATAAAAAGCTAAACTTCGTTTTTCGTAATTATGACCTCATATTGTGCTCCGTAAAGAAGTAAACACATAACGTCTCATTATCACGTCAAATTATTTGAATGGACTCTTTTGATTCTTGGTTTGAAAGACAATAAAAAAGCTCAGTAATAAGTGTATCAATGTTTTCGAAAGGTTTTCGGAATATTTTACCTGTTGAACCTACTTAAAAACAAAGTCATTACATAAAAAGGACTTTGTATCAGTTATATTGGCAGTTGTGGCGGTTCCAGGTTGACGGACCTTATAATGGTATCGTTTTGGTTTAAGTGTCATTCAAACACCCCGAAATGTATCAAACTAACTTCCTCGCATAAGAATTTCACTCTTAACTTTTGAGTTTCCAGTTTTTTTCCACGAGATAAAATAGCCCAGTCAAAATAGACATACGAATCCCAAAACCTTAACAAAATTCCAATAACGCTTAAGCTTGGTGGGGGCCTTCCAGTGACTATAACGCAGCAATGACAAAAAGTCCCCGTCGATCCGACAGGAGAATAACTTGTAAGGTATGGTCAAGTGTCGAAAAAATCAGTTTTTAGGAAATAACTTTTTAATGGCAAATGCTATCGAAAAGAAGTTCGGGTACAGTTTGTAGATCATAAAATTCACTATTTTTCATTGTTACTACGAACAATGATTAAGAAAGTATAGCTATTAGCCCAGTCAATAATTACAAAAAAAGTGCTTAATTCGCAAAGTAGTTATGCATTTTTGATATGTTGTTGGGGCATGTTAGAGTAGTCCATATAGCCAAGTTGTCAACTTCGAAAAACCTGTGCTCGCTACAGAAAAATGCAACAGTGAAAAAACGCCATTTTTGCTGATATTTTACTTTATTATTTTGGAAATATGCAACTTAGGAAAAAACCGTTCACTATAAACTTGTTTGTTATAAAATTTTCTATAAGACCACATCAGTTTTAAATTCATGCATGTGTTGCTATCTAACCATGAAATAAAAAAAATCTAAAAAACTAAGTAATTTTGAAGCACCCAAGAAATAGGTCAAACATTTTCCAATTCTACGAAAAATTTGGAATCAAATATTCTAGAGTATTACAAGACGTAATTCGAAGACTCGATTGAAATCGGTCAAATAGTTTTGCAAGAAACATGATGTTAAGCAATGTTTGCATCATTGCTGTGTTCAAAGTAGGACACTTAAGTTGGCACTGATTTGTGTTCACGTACTTGGAACCCTTAGCTATGATTAAATATAGTTATGATTATGATATTTATATTTTTTTCCAAGCAACTGTATAATACTTATATATGTACACTTTTTTTTCTCATCATTGTCGACAAAAAGGAAGTAAGCTTTTTTCAACGTTGGATCTCAAAAGTACCACCGATAACAGTCGGTTTTTTAATTTTTTTTTATTTTAGACTTTCTAAAAAATAAACTGATTTAGATTTTTATGCAAATGATTATGAAATTAAGTTTTTTTTTGTCGATTTAAAAAAAAACTAAAAAATCTTGTGCTGTCTCAGGCTGGCAAGTAATGTTTTACTTCACTGAAATGTTTTTTTTTTCAGAATAACTTTTGTAATTTTTAAAATATGTAGTTGTTTTCATTTTAATCGGAGTTGAAACAATACATCTTAAATTTTTCAACCCCCCCCCCCCCCCCGAAATTTTTTCCTGCGTTCGCGCCTGCATATGTATGGATATGTCTAAAAATAATCATTTTAGGTTGGTTCTTTGACGATAAAAATATTTAAAAATAATTTATTATAGGTACATATATTTAATATGAAAACTATTTTAACCATTAAAATGTTTGCACACGAAAAGCAACCTTCATTAAAATGTTGTTGCTGCCAAATTGATTATTATAATTTTGTCTTCTGAGGCAAGGAAACGAACCTAGAAACTAAAATCAAGTTGTCCAAAATCAAGATACATGTATATTAGATATGTGTCTTGTGGTCCAAAATAATCCTTCAAAAAACGTATCTATTGGATAGCAACAGTAAGCACGGATTTTATGAGTCGAAGGGAATCCTTCGTTCCAATTCCGTTGTGACTAGTACCGACATTAAGAATGGAATTGAAATAAGGGCTGGCAAATTTTTGACAGATAGTGTTGTGCAGTAAGACACGAATATTTGATTTCTAAGCTAGAGCTGCGTACATCAGGCCTAAAATGATTAGTTACATTTTGGAAAAATTTCCGATGTCCGGTAGGTAAAGAGAGAGAGCAGCATCCATATAATTATTGTATGTAATGTACATAACATACCTATTTTGAAAAATATATATTGGCATGTAATGGTAGATTTACATGAATCTTCTTCTCACTTCTGTAAAAAAAAGGGATGCAAAATATAAAATTTACATTTGTTGGATAGAGAATACCAAAATGGAGAAGATCTTTATACATGCAGATTATAGGAAGTGCCATAATACAGATATGAAGATGAAGATATGAAGACGTACATGATCATATTCTCTCTTTCGCACAATCGGTTTTTTGGCATAGATCTGTCCCACTTTACTTTTCTTTATATTTGCAGACGAATATATCTACATGTAAATTAGGTATAAGTTGCGTAAACTGCCACGTGGAGCAGATTTGTTCGTGTGCGTTGAGAATTTATAAGAATCATAAACCTTCCGTGGTTTTGATGCAATGAAAAAATTAAACCGAACTCACTCAGGATACAACTCAATTTTTGTTTGGATGTGGACGTGGTTTAATAACGTAAATGAACTCAATAAAAAAAAAGAACGCATACCTACTATTCTATTAAATACGCCAGTTTACCAAACTTTTGTTGAGTTTTAAAGAAATCCATACGATTTTAACAGATCCAAATCTGAGCAGAGTTGTTGCTAAATGACTACCGAAAAACTTGAGATCAAGAATTGGTTTGACAGATACTGTATCCATATATGGCCATGTGTGTTTGCATATCTAAGCACATTGAAGCATCGTAAGTCAAAAATAAAAAATTGTTCAATTTAAAAAAAAAAATAAAATTAAATTTGTTCAACCCAAACGTGATTGAATCTTATTGACAGAGAGAGGGATTGAAAGCAATTTGAATTCAGTGATTTTTTGATCCAAAATACTTTTAAATGTCAATTTTCAAGTCACGAGGTTTTGACAAAAACAATGACTTGATTGACTGAAGTTGTTTTATAATCTATAGGTACCTATTAAAACCTATAGGGAGGGATGTTAATAGATTGTAAAAGCTTATTACAAAAGCGATTTATTTCAAGGTGTTATTGACAATTCACTTGTTACAGAAATAACTCATGTCTATAATTCATTACACGAGGGCCCTATTTCATATAAATCGACAGGTTCCAATTCTACAAATTTGCTGCACTTATCTCACAATTGTTTATTCCATAAAATATTGACTGGTAACAATTTTTATAAATGTTACATATTAGCCGTGTTTTTTGCAGGTTTAGACAGAATTTGACAAAAAAAACAACATCTGAACTAAGGAATTTACATGTTTAATACAAAAACAACTGAAGCCCATATGAACTTAGCTAGGTCCAGATAATTATCGGTTGTTAACTTAAGTTCAGACAGAAAAAGTCATGCCAGCTCCAATTACTATTTTGTTTTCGATAGCTTGTATAGAAACGTCAAAATATCTGAGCCATTAAATGAAAATATTTTTTATAAACAAAAAAAAAAATGGACGACCATTGTTTTGTAAATTATTTTTTTTTTTCTGATTTGTGATCTAAAATTGCCTTTTTTTCACTTTTTTTTTTTTGGTTTCATTAACGATCGGAATAATTTTCTATCCGAGTATTCTTTTTATTTGAATGTACTTTGTTTCAGTTTTGCATGCTTTTCCAAAAGCTGAAAGGTAATGATGGGGATATCTGAGTTTCGTGATAGTGCTGGGCATTTTTGCTTTGATGACTTTGCTAAGTTCGGATGTCGTTTTGTTACTAATTGGTTCCTCAACCTCTGGTAGAACCACCACCTGTTTGCTCTGATTTTGCCGAAGACGGTTCATTTGATTAAAAAAAAATGTATGAAGAATCTTTCATAATGTAATGTAAAACAACGCAGGGTTTTCCTAAACAAACACGAAAAATTCGACACGAAAACTTAACTTTTGCTTTTCATAATTAATAAGCATGTTCTTAAACGAGAGCGATAACTGAAGTGTTGCGATTCCCTATGAACTCGACAAAAAACGTTGCCCGGAGCGAATGTTTCACGTGTGTTTGGATTTTTTGAAAAACCTTAAAACTTGCGTAGGTTGTAAGTACAAATTAAAAAAATACAAGTAGTTCACCCTGAGGCTACACGGGCAAGTACTGGCAAGCAAGTTGGCTACATAGATTGATTGTCTAATTCCTGTACGTGAATATGCTGTGACGTAGGTGGCAAGCAACTTGCCAGGCAAGTTGCCGGGCAAGTTGTTTTCAAGTTTTTTATTGGCTACGTTCTGCTAGCTTTTTTAGGGTTCGATCTTATATTTTGATTAAAATTGCTTAAAATTTGGTAAATCGTACTTTAATGACGAAAACGAAAATTAAAGCACAAAGTCGCAGTCTCACATAGGTTTGTACTTCATCTGAATTATTAATTTTTGGTTTTTTAATTTAAAAATTTAATTTCCAAAATTTCGATTTTTTTTATAATAGTTCTTAAAAAAATCGGATTTTTTTGATGATTTTTAATCCATCATTATCATAGCCGACACTTAATGGAATATGAAACATCATATACCTTGACAGATAGGTAAGAAACTAAATAATGTCGTATGAGGAATATTTCGTTCCAAATGTCACCAAAAAGCGCTAAAATCGGATTTTCCCACGCACAAAATTTAATCATAAAAAAATCAGATTTCTTTAAGTTTTTTTCAATGCATTATCTCCGTAGCAATCTTTCAATTTAATTTGACAGTCTATGGCTTGACAAATCGGTAACAGAATGTTCCAAATGTCACCCGAAATCCCCAAAACTCTAATTTTTCTCAAGCAAAAACTATACTCTCAAAAAATTAGATTTTGTAAAACGTGTAAAAAAGAGTTTTGTATAATTCATCATAACCAAAGCCATCCTTCAATCATATTTGACAGTTTTGGAAATGCTTTAATGTCTTACTTTGAACACAGCAATGATGCAAACATTGCTTAACATCATGTTTCTTGCAAAACTATTTGACCGATTTCAATCGAGTCTTCGAATTACGTCTTGTAATACTCTAGAATATTTGATTCCAAATTTTTAGTAGAATTGGAAAATGTTTGACCTATTTCTTGGGTGCTTCAAAATTACTTAGTTTTTTAGATTTTTTTTATTTCATGGTTAGATAGCAACACATGCATGAATTTAAAACTGATGTGGTCTTATAGAAAATTTTATAACAAACAAGTTTATAGTGAACGGTTTTTTCCTAAGTTGCATATTTCCAAAATAATAAAGTAAAATATCAGCAAAAATGGCGTTTTTTCACTGTTGCATTTTTCTGTAGCGAGCACAGGTTTTTCGAAGTTGACAACTTGGCTATATGGACTACTCTAACATGCCCCAACAACATATCAAAAATGCATAACTACTTTGCGAATTAAGCACTTTTTTTGTAATTATTGACTGGGCTAATAGCTATACTTTCTTAATCATTGTTCGTAGTAACAATGAAAAATAGTGAATTTTATGATCTACAAACTGTACCCGAACTTCTTTTCGATAGCATTTGCCATTAAAAAGTTATTTCCTAAAAACTGATTTTTTCGACACTTGACCATACCTTACAAGTTATTCTCCTGTCGGATCGACGGGGACTTTTTGTCATTGCTGCGTTATAGTCACTGGAAGGCCCCCACCAAGCTTAAGCGTTATTGGAATTTTGTTAAGGTTTTGGGATTCGTATGTCTATTTTGACTGGGCTATTTTATCTCGTGGAAAAAAACTGGAAACTCAAAAGTTAAGAGTGAAATTCTTATGCGAGGAAGTTAGTTTGATACATTTCGGGGTGTTTGAATGACACTTAAACCAAAACGATACCATTATAAGGTCCGTCAACCTGGAACCGCCACAACTGCCAATATAACTGATACAAAGTCCTTTTTATGTAATGACTTTGTTTTTAAGTAGGTTCAACAGGTAAAATATTCCGAAAACCTTTCGAAAACATTGATACACTTATTACTGAGCTTTTTTATTGTCTTTCAAACCAAGAATCAAAAGAGTCCATTCAAATAATTTGACGTGATAATGAGACGTTATGTGTTTACTTCTTTACGGAGCACAATATGAGGTCATAATTACGAAAAACGAAGTTTAGCTTTTTATAGAATAATCTTATCGATTTGGTTTTAATTCAAGGTTGAAAAATACTCAAATGTCATTATGCTTAACTTACCAAAATAAATATTTCAAAGTGATAAGCTCCCACCTATCCAAAATGTGGTGGTTTTCAGGGACTTTGGATATGTTATGATATGTTCTGTGGCTACATCGAATAAAAAGGATGACTCACATGGACAATCATGCTCGACAACTTGGCTTCAAACACCATTTTGTGTCTATAATTGTTTTCAAAATATTTTGAAACGTGCTTCCGTTTCCATCAAGACATGTACCAGTACCTACCTAGTCAAACTTGGCCCAACGCACAGACCTTAAAAATTCAATAATCTGCACGTCAGATTTCGTCTGCAAACGAACTACATAGTTAATAATCTGTCTGATGGTTAAAACAATAGCTTCAGCATTATCTTCTATAGGTACCTATACTTGCTCTCGCTTCAGATTCTCAAACCTTATCTACCTTACTTGTTGGCTATCTGTTGAGACCATTGCCAATCACGTTCTATCCTGTAGGTATCAATGTTTTAAAGTTTTGTTTATAATGTAGAACAAGATTTTGAATTGCCTTTCGGCATTTTATTCGAATTATAGAAATAAAATCAACAATTTTTTCCTTATTGGACCCATTTTATATCTATTATATTTGTTCATATCAGATAAACAAAATTTTCATTTCTTCTTCCAACTCTCAAACAATTTTTTTTTTAATTTAAATGACATCGATGGCGGAGCTTAGTTTGAAATTGAATTCTGCATTGCATACTTTTAGGAAATACTGTTATTTTCCAATTACCAAACCAAATTCTATTTATGTATGTGTCTAATAATTGTTTTTTTTTTATGTCGAGTATACAGTAGGAGGAGACTTTTATATATGTTTGGCACTAAATTTAGAGGTCAAACCATGGAGTACTTAACTTGGAAATCCGTCAAATCACCAGCCCAAAAATCGAACTAAATTCCCTCATCATTAGTTTTTTGAAATTTCGTGTTTAAAAGTGTGGTGGTTCTAGCTTGACGTCAAGCTGGGTCCACCACAAGTTTGAGGGGCAAGGTATTTTAGTTCTCCATCGGGATTGGGGTACTAAATTAGCCCAAAAATCGAACTAAATTATGGCATCATTAGATTTTGGAATTTCGGTTGTGGCGGTTCCAGCTTGACGGACCTTACAAATTAATCAACTTTTTGATGAATGAAAACGAAGCAACAAACTAGTTGCAAGGCATTAATGTTAAATTTCCATGTTTCTCACATCATGGTCAATTGTATTTGGCATGCTCACGAGTCGGTAAACCATCCCGCTTTGTACGTGAAAAAACTTTTTCTACCATAAAGCACTTCAGTGAAAAAGCGGGTTGACCGACCGACACGTAAATCACTACGGTTTAATTGAAACACGTCAACATTGTTATTTACATTGTTTTTAATAGAATTTTTGAATAAATAATTTGAATTGACCGAATTATGTAGGTACTTCAAGCCTCAAGTGTACTTACTTACTTTACTTTTGATGGCGCTCACAGCCCAGGATGGGCTTCGGCCTCAACTAACAAGCCCCTCCAGCCAGCTCTGTCCCTAGCTAGCCGCTTCCAGTTGCGCACACCGAGTGCTTTGATGTCGTCATTCACTTGATTGCGCCACCTGTTACGGGTTCTTCCTCTGCTGCGTACCCCATCGGGGTTGGATTCGAAGACTCGTCGGGCAGGTGCGTTGCTGTCCATACGCTCCACGTGCCCCAGCCATCTAAGCCGCTGTATTTTCAGCTTTTTGACCAGGTCAACGTCGCTGTATAGCCCGTATAGCTCGTCGTTGAATCTTCTCCTCCATACTCCTTCGATACACACCGGACCGAAAATCACACGAAGAATCTTCCTCTCAAAGCACCCTAGCAGATTTTTATCCGAATCTTTCAGTGTCCATGCTTCTGACCCATAAAGCAGGACCGGGATGATTAGGGTTTTGTATAAAGTCTCCTTGGTTCTCTGAGAGAGGGCCTTACTATTTAAATGCCTTCTTAGACCGAAGAAACAGCGGTTGGCAAGAGTAATTCTTCGCTTGATCTCTGCACTGATGTCATTCTGCGATGTAATAGTGGAGCCCAGGTAGACAAAGTCCTTGACAACTTCGAAGTTATATCTGTCCATCGTGATATTTTGCCCGAGTCGACGATGTTGAGATTCCTCTCTCGATGACAGCATATACTTCGTCTTGTCCTCATTAACCGCCAATCCCATTCTAGCCGCCTCCGATTCAATGCTCGCAAATGCCCCTGCCACAGCTCGCTTCGTTCTGCCGAAAATGTCTATGTCATCCGCATATGCAAGCAATTGAACGGACTTTTGATAGATTGTACCGCTGGTGTTGACATGTGCGTTGCGTACAATGGCTTCAAGAACGATGTTGAATAGGTTGCATGATAACGCGTCGCCTTGCCTCAATCCTTTCTCAACATCAAAGGAATCGGTGGTGTTCTTACCAATTTTGACGGAGCAGCGAGATTTCTCCATCGTCATCCTGCACAAGCGGACGAGTTTGGCAGGGATGCCGAGACTCGACATGGCTCTGTATAATTCGTCCCTTTTCACGCTATCATACGCGACTTTAAAATCGATAAAAAGGTGGTGTGTATCGATCTGGAATTCCCGGGATTTTTCTAAAATCTGTCGGAGTGTGAACATTTGATCGACGGTTGACTTGCCTGGCCTAAAACCGCACTGATAAGGGCCGATCAGATCGTTGACAAAAGGTTTTAAGCGGTCACACAGGATGGCCGACAAGATTTTATAAGCGACGTTTAGGAGACTAATTCCTCTGTAGTTGGTACATTTCAGAACATCTCCCTTTTTATGGATGGGGCACACTATACCGAGGTTCCATTCATCGGGCATACTTTCCTCCGACCAAATTTTGCAGATGAGCTGGTGTATGCTCCTAGCCAATTCATCTCCCGCTGATTTAAATAGTTCGGCTTGTAAGCCATCCGCACCTGCAGCCTTGTACGACTTAAGTTTGGATATCGCCAGCCGAACTTCGGTTAGGTCGGGTGGACGGAACTCTTGGCCATCATCGTCCAAGTTGAATGGAGCGTTCTGCCTATTAGCGGCATCTTGGCTGTCTTCGCCATTAAGCAGTCTAGAGAAGTGTTCTTTCCAGATCCTCAGCACTGACTGTGTGTCTACTACCATATTCCCACTCTCATCTCGGCAGGCTTCCGTTCTAGCCTTGAATCCTTGGGTGGATCGCTTCACCCTCTGATAAAATTTTCGAACATCTCCCCTACCGCTACAACCCTCAATAGACTCTACCGCCCGCTTCTCGTGCTCTCTCTTTTTCCTCCTGAGAAGTCGGCGTTCCTCTTTTCGTTTCAGCCCGTAGAGCTCCCGGGCCACTCTCTCAGCAGCTCTTGTTCGAGTCTGCAGCATTGCCTGGTAGGCCTCGTCCTTAGCTGCATGCGCTAGCCGGCACTCCTCATCGAACCAGGGGTTTCGTTGTATTCGCCTAGTGAAACCCAGCACATCAGAGGCGGCACTTCTAATGGCTTGTTGACAGTGTTCCCACTGGTCCTCTGCACTTGATGCTGGTAGCGGACCTCCTGAGAGATTAAGAGTTACGTGGTCTGCAAAAGTTCTGGCAGTCTCTTGCGATTTAAGCTTCTCGACATCGAATCTTTTCACAGCATCTGCTCTGCGTTGTCGCGTCATGGATATCCGCATACGTAGTCTAGCTACCACCAGGTAGTGATCCGAGTCAATGTTGGCCCCTCGGAACGTTCGGACGTCCAAGATACTGGAAGCATGTCTCGCGTCTATCGCAACGTGGTCGATTTGGTTGACGGTTACTTGATCACGCGACCGCCAAGTCCCCTTGTGTATATTGAGGTGTGGGAAGTAGGTGCTTGAGATGATGACATTTCGCCCCGCCGCAAAGTCTGCCAGCCTGTGTCCGTTGCCGGAAGTTTCTTCGTGTAGGCTGTGTCCTCCGACTATCGAACCAAAGATGCCCTCCTTTCCGAATCTTGCGTTGAAGTCACCAAGAATGATCTTCACGTCGTACTTCGGTCACATATCATACGTTGTCTCCAAGAGATCGTAGAATGCTTCTTTGGTTGAGTCTTCTCTCCTTTCATGGGGGGCGTGAACACAAATCAGCGAAATGTTCTTAAATTTGCCTTTGATGCGGATTGTGACCAGGCGCTCGCTTACACTTCGGAAGCCCAAGACTTCTTGCCTAAGTCTTCCCCTTATCACAAAACCACAACCCAAGAGGCGCTGACCCTGTTCCTTCAAGCACCCGCCGTAGTAGATGTCACACGTTTTCAGTCTCCGTACGCCCTCTCCATCCCATCGCACTTCCTGGATGGCTGTTACGTCAGCCTTTAGCCTGTCCAGGTTCTCCACTAATTGTTCGGCTGCACGTGTTCTGTATAAGGACAGGACGTTGCACGTGCAGATCCGAAATTCATTGTCCTTGTTTCGTTTGCTGGGGTCGTCAACTTTAAAATCATCCATATCCGAGGCTTGTTGTTGTTTCGGAACAACTTTTTTTTTACGTGGTAGGGAAGTTACCCCGACGCACAACCCCCGACCCGGAGGACCAGACCCTTCGTATAACTCCAAGGGTAGGGAGCCGGATAAACCGCTCCTTATAGGCCTGAGCTACAAATATGTCGTAGTAGCCCATATAAGGTGTTCACTAAGTAGTTCAACCTAACTGGAACTGTAGACGCCACCGTTGATTCCATCTAGAGAATTCGTCCGCTGCCGCCTCGATGAAAGGAGAAGTGCCTTAGTGGGAACACTCCTCCCCCCCCCTCTCTCGTTGGCTGTCCCCAACAGCTTTCCACGGGGATTTAAACCCCGTCTCCAGCTGAGGTACTAGACACCCGATGTTCACCACGTGGAGGTGAGAGTAGGAGTTGGTAGACAGAGGTGGATTTTGAGAAAAACCTGTGGACGCTTGTGTCCTCTTGAATGCACATAACTACCCTTTTGAACATCCTGAACAGCCTCAAGTGTCAGGCTCAGAATAATTATTTTCATTGCATTTACGAATTTGGGCGGAACGAAGTTAGCTGTGTCAGCTAGTAAACTATATATAATACCAAATCTCAAATATATTCACATTTATATTGAAATGATTGAGGTACAAATCATTGGTGTGTTAAGTAAACAGAGGTTCAATTAATCTTTTCCCACAACATATTTAATTATTTTGTCATCGAAAGTGCGTCAAACCTATTGTAATTTTACTAATTCCTGTGTCAAAATCATACAAACCACATTTCTTTATTTATTAACTGCTCAGTAATTGTAACTTTCGTCATGACAAATCATTTAAAATTCTTATTGAAATAATACCTACCTACCCAGTACCCAGGCAGCCTACCCCAAACTCACCTCAAAAATTATACATATAAGTTTTGGCTTTAAAGGCTTAAATTAATTCCCTACATGGTTTCTACACGAATAGAAAATTCTCAATGGATTCCAATTTGTGGGTTTATTTCGAACATTACCCTCAACCACATTATTCTATTCGGAAATATTTGGCCAAGTCACATAGTAACCCATTCATGGATCTGCCTCCGCATTTAATAGTAAATCTACATACACACATACCTATTGCATGTATGTATAGTTGCTTTATAAATTTTCATTTTAATCCTTAAGGAATAACAAGAACAACAACCCACAAAACTCCAAACAATGCCATATTTATATTTTGCAATTGACTTCTATTAGTTTTACGAATAGATCTATCCATAACAGAAGGCTTTAAATTAATTCCTAAAACAGTTCAATCTGTTTGGCTCTGGGACGGAGAGGGCGGCTGAGGCTGAAGCTGGCTGACGAAAAGGCGTATTGTATGTAACAAACCCGACACCTTCTCATATCCTTAATTCGAGGAGAGGATGATCGAGGAGTCGCCTCGTTCAACCCTTGCTTCCTTTTTTGGTTTATAAAACAGACAGTATAGAATAGATTATAGGAAGCCATTGAAAAACGTTGCTTGCTTTTGGGATTCAACTTAACTCTCCTGTTCGCATAAAACATTATTAAAGACTTAGTTGTGTTATCATCAATGGAAACAACTAACACACAGGAGGAGCCGAGTAAAATTTGCACAAAAGATGGCAGCTCTGAAGTGTAGCAAGCGACACGTTCCACCGCACAGGCACAGCAACTACACTATTTTCTTTCCGACAACAACTTTATGACGACGATGATGATGATGATGATGACGACGAGACGCACGGCAGCGAGAAGGACTATACACTCGACAACAACAACTATCTAAAACTATATCAGAGGAGCATTATCGACATCGACATAAGGATGCAAATCCTATTGGAATTGGTGTTCATACATGTTGCGACACATGCTGTCGCAGAGGGCTAGTACATATAGTGGATTGGGTGGGAATGCCTTCTCTCAAATTTGTCCCACATGGGGCAAGGGGGCGAACAGATCCACAAATATTTATTTTAAACTGCTGCAATGAGTGGTGTGGTTTTGAGATGACAAAAAGCTGTTAAGCTTCAAACAGGGCTGCATTTTGGTAAGTACCTATATGAAATACAATAATATTTAATACACTTTACTAGATCATGATGATGACGATGATAACAAGTTTGTATCTAACTCTTACTCACTCATAAAAGGAATATAGCTATCACTTTAAAGAACCCTTATTTTATGAATAAACTCGAGTAAAAATAAATCCAAGTAAAATCAAACCCTTTGACTAAAAACAGTATGGTTTCCTTTTCTGCTATCATTTGATAATAAGCTTAATCTCTGTAAGTAAAAAAAGTTTTTTGTTTGTCAATCTGAATTCATAACTGCTGAATTGGCTTAGGTTTTAGGAATATATAGGTACTAGTCTAAGAGGGCCAAAAAATGTGTTTTTAGTTATTTTTTCGAAAAGTAGAATCTTTTGTCTGCACCAGAAAATTCTTTAAATTCAGTGTGGTTTTTATAAGATGCAAAAAGTATTAGATTATTAAAATTTAAAAACAAAAGGACAACAAACTTATAATAATGTGAATTCTAAGCCATTTGTTTCAAGAATAAACCGAAACAAGAAGTTTATGTTAATATTTTTGAATTTAAAAATTCTCAAAGAGAAAAATGTTCAAATTGTGTTTGATGATTTGATTTTTTTCAATAATGAGTTGATGAAATTTTTTCAAATTAAATTCGTATCTGCATACTGATCACTAGGGCTGGGATTTGCATGCAAATGCAGGTTTTTTCTCACAACATTTAGAAGCGTTAGACCAAACTCTCTTCACGAATCATGAAATTTCGTTTTAAATGGCATTTAATCGTTAGTGCATATTTTGCATATTTTATGCGAAATGCATATTTTCATAATAAATGCATGTTTTCATAATAAATGCATATTTTCATTTTATTCGTGCATATTTTTCCATAAACTGTCAAGTCGAAGTTTGTGACGAAAAGCTTGATAAAATGTACTATTTGCACCGACCCTATTCTAAATCGATATTAAGATTCTGCATGTAAACGTAGATATAGTCTAGGAAAGATACAAAATTTAATATGGGCAACCAGGGACAAAATAATTCATGAAATTTTATTGCTGGTATCGACGCAGAATTTTATCCTCAACAACATATCCAAAGTCCTCCAAAATCCCCGAATTGGCCTTTTGTATAGACGTTTTTTAAGAGGTGGAGAGGGGAGGGAGGCGGCAGTTAGTCAATCTGAAAAATTTGTTGTAATTCAATCTAATCATACGACAGATGTTTTTAGGGTGCTTTTCAACGCTGATTCTAAAGAGATCAAAACTGTAAAGATACATGTATCCTGAAAGTTAATGTCATTTTTATGGAATGATCACTTTTTTTAAAGTACAACAAGTAATACATTAGCCAAAACCATTTTAAAATAATGGGATTTTAATGAAACTTGGTATAAATGTTTTACTTGGCATGTTTACTAAGAATCAAAAGAGTCCCAAAAAATATATGTAGTAAAAGGGTGTTTTTTTTAGGGCGAGATGTTAGTGCGTCATTATTACCATAACATCTATGAATAAGTTTTGACACTGATGAAACTTGCTAAAAATATTAAATATGTCATGGTTTCTAAGCATCAAAAGAGTCTATTAAAATAACTTGATCCAAAGAGTTATTTTAGAGAGTTTATGTTTGACCTGCCCTATACGGAGCAAAAATGTTAGGTCTTACGAAAAATTTTATTTTCGTGTAATAGAGATGTTACATATGACATATGATTTAAAGGTATTTTTTAACGCCCAATCTAATAAAAGAATCAAAAGAGTCCCTTAAAATATCTGTGGTTAAAGGGCGTTTTTTTGACGGAGAGATGCAAGTGAGTGATTATCCATGAACAAATTCTGACACTTATGAAATTTGATAAAAATATTAAATTTATATTGGCACCCAAGGATCAAAAGAGTCCGTACAAATATCTAAGGTCCAAGGGTGTTTTTTTGGGGTGTAATGTTTGACCTGCTTAACAGAAAAAATACTAATTTTTGCTTCAAAATTAATCTAACTTTTTTTAGGGTGCTTGTATCAATTGGCTTTTCTTTTATTAGATTCGGCGTTAAAAAATACCTTTAAATCATATATCATATGCCATATGACCTTCTCGATTACACGAAAATGCAATTTTTTGTAAGACCTAACATTTTGCTCCGTATGGTGCAGGTCAAAGATATACTTTCTAAAAAAACTCTTTGAATCAAATTATTTTAATCGACTCTTTTGATACTTGGAAACCATGACATATATAATACTTTAGCAAATTTAATCAGTGTCAAAATTTATAGATTTTATTGTATGGTAATAATGACGCACTAATATCTCACCCTCAAAAATACACCCTTTAACCACAGATAGTTTTGGAGACTCTTTTGATTCTTGGTAAACATTACAAATGGAACATTTATACCAAATTTCATTAATATCCCATTATCTTAAAATAGTTTTGGGTGATATTTTACTTGTTGTACTTAAAAAAAAGTAATCATTCTATAAAAAAGGACTTTAACTTTCTACAGGATACATATATCTTTTCAGTTTTGGTCTCTTTAGAATCAGCGTTGAAAAGCACCATAAAAACATGTATCATATGATTAGATTGTATTGTAACAAAATGTTCAGGTTGATAAACTACCACCTACCACCCCTCTCCACCTCTTAAAATGCGTCTATACAAAAAAGCCAATGCGGAATTTGGGGACTTTGGATATGTTGTTGAGGATACAATTCTGCGTCGATACCAGCAATAAAATTTCATGAATTAATTTGTTCCCGGTCAGATCATATCTTAGACTAATAGTAAACAATTTCAAATGAAGTTATGTAATAGAAAATTACACTGGGGCGTATACGTAACTTTTTATTTTATTAAATTACCAATGTATTTGTATATACAACAAAGTCGTGTATGTTACACCATTTATAACTCAAGAACGGCTGGGCAGTTTATTATGATTTGTTATTTGTTGGATTCGTCTTTACCCCGAATAGCAGAAAAACTATTAAAATATCGGCTATCAACAATTGCAGTTGCATTATTAGTTGAAATTGAATTTGGAAAAAAATGCAAGGTTTGGAAAGTTCACGCGGCTATACAGACAATGATAGTGATACGGTTTTAGAGGAAATATCAATGAAACAATTCAACAAAACAATTTATTCTGAGTTCACTATAATACTTTTATTTAAATTTTATTATTCGATTCATTTTATAAATGAAGATTGTTCGGAGCCACAGTTTGACAACAAAGCGAAAAAAGAGTATATCAATCCAAGAAACCACATTTCCAATTTTAAAAATTCTTTTTGTTTTGAAAGGTTATAACCAGAGGAATAAGGGCTATTTTAAAGAATGGATAATGTATGGCCGACGCATTAATGCGTGTAATGTTTGAAATGATTGTATCTATACCATTGCACTACCTCCAGGAAAGAGCAGAAAAACGTCTGCCGGGACAGCTTATTTCAATTTCCCATTGTAGTCTAGGAGCTATACCCCCTTCCCGTAAGAAATTGATTGTCACCTAAGTTTGAGGGTGGTTTTTAATGTTTTCGGGGGTGGGGAATCCGAATCCGGAGTTATTTTTTGCAAAATCCGGTGCGAAGTCATTGTTATTAACAAATTTGGATGCATTTTTGTAATGCAATAAAAGTTATTAATGTTAGGAAAAATGTCCCGAGTAAATGTTGTTCTAATGAAGAAACTTGTTTTTTATTCATGTAAATCGGTTGATAATTGCCCAAGATATTGCCCTTTGTTTCTTAGTAGGGAGGGCGCGCGCTCGATTGAGGGAGCGCGAGACGGAAGAACGTGTTTTTTAGGTTAACGGTCAGAGTTTTCGTGAAAATTGTCATAGAAGAAATTATTTTCTATATTCCGACAAACATTTTCGTTTGTATTTTGTCTTAATTGAATAATTAGATTCGGAGATATACACAGAAACGTAGACTTAGGATAAAAATTTTCACATTCACATGGTAAAAGGAGACCAATTTACTCAAATTTCCGCACGTTAAAGCATAAAACAAGTATTTTTAATTTATACTCCTGATTTTAACTAATAAAAGTGTTTTTCAATTTTTTATTTATAGCGTCTAGTTTTAAAGATATATAAATTTGTTTAAGACATGACAGATTTATTCCACATTCCAATTATTTAATATATTAACAGCTTGTGCTTATACAGGGTGATTTGCATAAGGTGCCACAAAAGGCTAGGTAGGTTGGACTTATACAAGAAAAAAATTGTATGGAAGGAGGGTCTATTTCTCACCATTTAGGCGGGAGGTGCAATTTTCAAAAAAATCACTTAAAAAAATATTAAAAAATAACGGTAATACTTACAGAGTCATACTATGGCATTTTGAAAATCCAAAAGTCTATTCTTTAATATTATTTTGAGGTTAAGTTGTTCGAGTGAACAGTTTTTGAAAAATTTATTTTCAAACTCAAAATTAAAAAAAAATTTAAAAAAATTTCAAACTATATTTTTTTTTCAAAATTTTACGTTATTAAGTAAAATTTTTGTAATTCTTAATTTATTTAATTTAATTTAAAATAACTTGGAAGTTGAGAAAATGTACCGTTATAACCATTTTCATTTTGTCGTGGTTGTATCTTGAATAAATTCAAAAAAATTTGAGAATGGCAAATAATTTATATATAACCAAATTGTTTAAATAATACGAAATTGAATAATAAACAAAATAATTTGTTTTTATAAAAATCCGTTGACACTGTTAAATTGGAACGATAAGAGCTGGGCCCTGATCGCGTAAGACTAAAACGATTGTTCAATTTAACGCCGTTTCGATTATAGCTCTGTATCTACACACATATAGGAAAATATAGAGAGAGCAATAGTCGAAACGACGATCGTTCAATCGAACAATCGTTTTAGTCTTACGCGTGTAAAAAAAATTGCAAAATTTTTACTTCTTCAACGTTTTATAAAATGTATTCCAAGTTTAAAATACTTTTTACAAAACAAATCTTTTATCTTGTGTCGAATATAATTTTGCATAGTTTTATGTATATAACAAGTTTTTTGGATGAACCGTTATATTTGTTTTTTTTTTTTTTTGTAAAAACTCCAAAAATTCAGTTTACATTTCCACTTTTTTTTATATTTAGCGCGTGCAAAAGGGGTTGTGACTGGGTAGAGCATTCCACATTCGAGTAGTGCGACTAACTTTTATCAACGATTACTAAATTTTTTTAAAATTTAAGGTCGTAATACATAAACAAAAAATGTACACAGTTTTATGCTTTAGTAAATTTTGCATCATTTGAATTTTTTTTCATGGTTCCTTATGCATTTTTTTGAAATTATTGAAGATATATCTACAGGAAAATTTTTAAAAATATCTCAAACAATTTAGAATTTAACAGTAAGAAAAACTTTTTTTGATTTTGTTATATTTTTTTGAAAATTTTGACTTTTTCAAGTTTTTATAAAAAATTGAACAACTTAACGGTACATAATAAAATAAAATGTTTACTATCTTGTTCTAAATTCAATTTAGCATCGTTTGAGATATTTTGAAATTTTCTGAAATGTACCGTTATAATTTATTTAATTTATACCTCAATTTTGTTCGTGATTTGTCATTAAATAAAATATTTTTTTTACAAAAGGATACGCAGCACAAGCTTGTAAGATATATCAAACTACGAAGAATTAATTGGTTAACAAAAATTTTATTTCAATGGAAAAAGACCCAAAAAAAATGTAAAATGTTTTTAATTTTGAATAAAATTTTGACTTATTTTTGGGGTTTATATATAAAAATACTCAAATAATCCTATTAAATAGCTCTTCAACCCATTAAAATCCCAAAATTTAGGATTTTTGCACAAAGTTCCTGGGCTAAAATTCAAAAGCTAGTCTAGTTTTATAATAACGGGTTTTTCAATAAGAGCGCTACAAAAGTTACGGTTTTGGTTATCAATGAAATTCTTTATTTCTGTTAAAGAACGTTTGATGCCATTATGTATGGAACGCGATTTCTTTTGCATGGCCACGGCACGCTTGCAGAAGTCCAGACGCTGAACCCAATTTTCGACGGTTTTCAAGCATAAATCGGCCGATACTGCTGCAATTTCACGTTCGATATTCTTACGAAGTTCATCAATCGGTGCTGGCTTGTTGGCATAGACCATAAACTTGACGTAGCCCCACAGGAAATAATCTAACAGCGTCAAATCGCACGACCGAGGCGGCCAAGCGACTGGAACATTTCGTGAGATAACACGTTCTCCAAACTTGGTTTCAAATAAATTGATTGTAACATTCGCTGTGTGGCTTGTGGCGCCGTTCTGTTGGAACCCAATGTCCTCCAAGTCCACATCATCCAATTGGGGCCAAAAATATTCGGTTATCATTGAACGGTAGCGATCCCCATTCACAGTAACGTGCCGGGCTTGATCATCACGGAAGAAGTACGGCCCAATGACGCCGCCGGCCCATAAACCACACGTGTACACGAGTACGTGTGGATTGCTGCCTGACCAATACCGCATATTTTGTTTATTGACGAAGCCAATCAGCCAGAAATGAGCGACCATAAATTGGACGTAGCGCTCTTAACGTTGAAGCCACTGACTCCGAATTTCGGTAGTAAATTTTAATAAGTTCGACTCGTTGTTGGCTCGTATATCTCTCCATCATGAAGTGGCAAACCTTACTGAAGAGAAATGTCAAAGGAGCGGCAAGAAATGTCTGTCCCTGTTGCTCTACTTTTGTAGCGAAGAACCCGATATATTATTTGCATTAAACTATACTTTTTAAGAATGAAATTTCTTTCAAAAACAATCATAATTTTTTATCAAAAATTACAATGATAGTTTTATTGTTCGTGAAAGAAAACCCTGTTAGTTTTATTGAGTTTTTGCTAAAAAATTTAGATTTTAAAGATTTTGCAATTTATTTTTCCAGTTTTGTGTTTTTTTTTTTGTGTTTGTTCAGTTTTGAAAAAAAAAAACATCCTCAGTTCTGGTTAAGTATTCTTAGCAGTATTCAAAATGGAAAAGTTGATTTGAATTGAACTAAATTTCAGAATTATCAAGAACATTTGTGCAGGTTCTGTAAAGCCTCTCTAAAACCTCTTTTTTAAATTTTGGTGAAAACAATATTGTGAAGTAGGTGCTTATTATTTGAACATTTTCAAATTATAATAACTTATAACTTCAATGCTTAACAACTTTTTGTAGCTAAAGGTATCGCTAACTTGTTATAGTGCCTCCTCAACAAGGATTTTAGTCCTCGTGGTTGGGCTAACTTCCTGTATATTTTGTTTGTTATTTTAACGAAGCACTTCCGGAGCTTGTAAATATTTAAAAAAAATTTAAACTTAATATTCTACTTAAAACTCCGCTAAGATTGTTTAGAGAACACTTTGAGCATATTTTATCAAACTTAAGGGGTAAAGAAATCTTTAACAAGCTTTACCGAAACTCTTCAAAATAAAACTAAATTGAAAATTCCAATTTTGAAAAGCTGTTGCTGCAGCAATAAAATAAAGATACAACATATTCTTTTCAGTTAATAAAAAAGTGTCTTAGTCGTTCATGTTGAGCCAAGTTGAAAACCATTCAATATAAAATATATTAAAGTTACTTCCCTAACATAAATGCAGCCCTGATCTTTTGATAGCCAACATATATGCCAAGCAGCAGTATGAACATAAGAAGGGATGTTGCTTTTATCAAATTTGCATGCAAATATTGTGAGTGCATATGGGAGACCGAATGATCCCTTCTTTCGTATGATAAAGCTTTGTAAAGCAGACATCCTTGTCGTCGTCGTCGTCGGTTCGGTAGCCCATGCGTGAATGTTTTGTTGTATGTTAGAGTTCCTACTCGTTGAGAGTTTGGTTGGAATTTTTGTGTCATATAGTTTTTCAAAGAAAATGCCAACATTCCGATCATTCCCCTCTGCTCTGCTCGGCCCCTCACCAAAGCAGCCCTTACCGCTACCACTTGTATGCTGTGCTCCTTATATGCCCCTTTATGTGGGTTTGTATAAATTTTATTCTGACAAACAATGCAAACCACACAGCTGGACAGAGGACAGAGGGAGGAATAACGTGTGTGGAGTGGAACTGCTGTGCCTTTTATTCTAATTTCTGCATTGAAGTAGATAAACGTAATTTTGGTATCTAGAGAATTTAATGCAAACAAAGATGTTTGAAGGATAGAATAATATAACTCAGGCTCTTTATGCTGTGACGGGGTGGTCGGGCTCGGCGTTCATATAGACAAGACAGAGATCCAGGCGGTGGATTTGTCCAATCAGGAAAGTGACTATATTGAGAGTATAGTATAGTTGACGAACATGAGTGACAAAGGGCTAAATTTTTCGGCACACAAATTCCTATAGGTAGGTTTCTATATTTACATATTATTTATACTGAGAGAATTTTCAATTCTAAAATAATTCAAGTTTTGTTTGCACTTTATAAATATTCTGCACTAAATAAATAGAATATTATATTTTCTAAGTGCTGACATTTTAAATGCTAATGTGCATCCAAAAGTCAATCTGCAAATTGCATATTTTGACTATAAGTTTTTTATAAGAATCTAAAACAATTAAAATATCTTCAAATCTTCGAAACTTTTAAGGACTATTCACATGAGAGCGACCAACGAACGACGAATGAAAACTAAGTAACAAATGGAATTTAAAACATTATGCTATGCCTAAATTCTTCACAAAATGCAGACAAAATGGTAAAAATCCAGTTTATATATTAGTTTAAAAATTTACAATTTGATTGCTTAACAAATGAGAAATTTGTTAAAATAAATTGGTCTTCACGAACACGAACTGCGATGGATTATTATGCCGGATTTACACAAGTGACTAAAGTTGGCATTTTTCTGTCATTTTAATTCATCGTGAATGTTGGAAGATAATAAAAACTAGAGTTATTTTGAGGTTAGACACGTGCGGACGCGAGGATTTGAATGAATGATTGAATAATGTTTGGGGTTTTACACTGATGCGACCAAAGGATCTATTGTGCCCCCTACTGGAGCTGGATCAGGGTACTTATCTAACAAATGTTCTTCTCTAAGGCCCAGTTTTTCAGTGACGAGTTTCAAGTTAAACTCGAGTAATCTCACCAATTTCAATGCGTAACCTCGATTTTGACTCCGAAACTAGGATGATCTTGCACTATAGAAAAACTGGGCCTAAGAAATTTAAGTATTTCGAGTAATCAGCCACAACACGGGTGTGGTACCCATTTCGGGTATTAATCGAGTAGTTGCAAAACCTGTTGTATGGGCTACTAACCACCTTCCTGGCTACCCAAAACACAGAGCAATGAGAGAGGGACGGAATTTACACGAATGACAAAATTTCATTATTCCTGTCATTAGGGGAAATCATGCAACGATTTAAAACACTATAGATAAGTTAACCATTTGCGTGAGTTTACCATTTGGTTTCTAAACTGTCAAAATTTGTATGAGAAATGATTTACACAAATTGGTTGAAAATCCCCAAAGAATTGGCTTGGGAAAATGATTTGGTAAAATTAACCAATCGTCATTTTTGGACTTTTAGAATTAGGCGTGTTCAGAAATATGATACATATATGATATCTCAGACAACTAAATAAAACTCTGACCATGTGCTGTAACTATCGAATCACGATTATAGTTGGCGATAAAAGTTGTGAATAAAAACTTAGTTTATACAAGAAAAAAATAATTCGGACGTCTTCAATTACTCAATGATTAAGAAAGCTACTTTTCGTAAAAACTATAAAGACTCTACAATACCAACACGAATCATTCGTTGTCAACGACGAAACTACAATCGTGTTGTTTTCTTCGTCGACGACGAATTATTTTCATTGGTTTGGCAGATCCTTAATAGTCTGAAGCTGTCGGAAGCATTATGTCATAAGCCAATGAAAAATACCATAGGTATATATTTTTTGCATTCGCTCATTTTCTTCCGAACACTGCCGTGAGTTTGCGAATATTAAACGCGATTTACGCTTGAAATTTCGTTCACATGGCATATTAAGGGTATTCACATTCATGCAATGGCGTTAGTTTACAAATTGTATAAAATGATAAGTTTACACAAAAATTTGCATAAACGACTTTTTTATTCACTTGGTTAAATGCTGTGTAATTGAATCAGCTATTCGTTGAGCGTCATTTATTTGACAGATTAGGTTTGTGACAGACTAGACGTGTTCAGATTTCGAAGTTAGACTGCTTTCACACAAGGAAACTGAGTTGCTGGAAACTGGGAGTTTGTAGGCGAGAAGGGCAAGAAGCAAGGGGAATGAAAAAAATCTCCGCGGGCAACGTTATAGGAGATTTGTATCACATTCCTTCTCAAACTGTCTGTAATGTGCGTTCTGCCAATAGGCTTTATATGGAAACAAACGATAATCTCCGGCAATTTTTGTTTCCTTGTGTGAAAGGTACGAGGAAATTAAAGGAAAACGTCAAAAAAATCTCCAGCAACTGGTTTCCCTGTGTGAAAGGGCACTTATTCTTAAATGGAGAACCTCTCTTTAACCCTGAGGCTACACGGGCAAGTATTGGCAAGCAAGTTGCCATACAAACAAATTTTTTTTTACTAATACGTACATATATAGAAACCCAAGCAACTTACACGTCAGCTGGCATGGAATTTCTGAAGCCAGTTGAGAAGCAAGTTGAAAGGCAAGTGGACTCGTTCAGACTTGTATTTAAAGCGATATCTAGTTCGTGAAATTTTAAGAAATCAAAAATATTCTTTAAAACAACCAATAAATTTAATAAATATATAAATTTAATAAATTTAATCATTTTCTAAACAAGCAACTTAAACTTGAACTTGAACTTGAACTTCAACTTGAACTTGAACTTGGACTTGAACTTGAACTTGGACTTGGACTTGAACTTGAACTTGAACTTGAACTTGAACTTGAACTTGAACTAGAACTTGAACTTGAACTTGAACTTGAACTTGAACTTAGACTTGAACTTGAATTAGAACTTGAATTTAAAATTAAACTTTAACTTGTGAACTTGAACATGAACTTAAACGGAAAAGCAATTATTGAATACAAATTTGTTATTTGTGAGTGATTTATAAAAAAACGTTATGGATTGCTAATTTCGTGTGTGAACTCTGGACAAGGCCGTCCAGAAATAAATCATAGGCTAAGGTAGTGATCGTGGGGTCATTACCTTCAAGTTCAAGGACATGGAAATAACAATTGGAATTATCAATTTGCTAATAGGGTGGAAAGACCAGAGTTCGAGCTCCAGCGTAACTTTCTGAGCAGATAAGAAAAGGTTTGGTCCTTTAGTTTTCAGATTGTATAGGTAGAGTTACCTACTGTTTAAAATTTTTAGTAGCTCATGTTTTTATGTTACTGCAAAAATTGTAAATTTGGTGGTGCCATTTTGAAAGCCATCGTCAGAGA
The DNA here is from genome assembly GCA_949320155.1 of Melangyna quadrimaculata. Lineage (NCBI taxonomy): Eukaryota > Metazoa > Arthropoda > Insecta > Diptera > Syrphidae > Melangyna > Melangyna quadrimaculata. The sequence continues at coordinate 56,590,378 of OX439485.1, forward strand.
TCGTTCTTGATATATGATTGTAAGTTAAACGCGTAAAGAAAACAGATATATTTATTTATTCATACAAACGATAAGAATCAGGATTCAGAAATTTACAAAAATCTCATCCCCTATAGTAACAAGCATAATAATTGTATTTAATAAAACATCAAAATCAGAATTGCTATCACTGAATCAAAATGGTAGCCGTTTCTGCCTAACGGTATACAAACTGCAATCAGCTTCTTTACACTCTGTATGCACACAATATTCTAAAGGTGTGTATTACATGTATCAGTATCAGATTAATTGGATTTTCAATTATAGATAGAGACGGCAGACGGCGGCGCGTCCTTCAGGGAACACGATGTTCTGCGAACCGATGAATTGTTTATATGCACCATCAGGCATCAGACGGAGCGGGAGGCAGTGGCGTGTATTAGAGTAAACTCGTTTAGGCATAGGCATAGACATTTACCATGCCAAGGAGTATGCAGCTATTATAGTGTAGATGCATTGTTAAGCGCTCCTTTGTGTAGAATCATCACGTCATGTATACCTGCATGCCTGCCTATATGCCTAGCCCAGCCTATAACTATATGCATTCATCCCAGCATTCCATGTAGGTGCGCAAATTATTAGTTATTCTGCTGCAATCTCGATCTATATATATATACCCACACATCTCATCTATACACGAGACAGAGGACTATTTATGGGGTGTACTTAACGATACAAATATTGTCCTGAAGTAAATTATTTAACATGTGGTACTTGCAGGTAGGTAATGCTTCATCGCTTCGACTTCGACATCTGGCTTCTCTATCTCCATAACCCGACCATAGACCACCATAACCAGAGAAGCTTCTTCTACTACTCGTCGTATAGGTAAATTATATCCTCTGACGTTTTCTAATCTATATGAAAGCTTGACAGAAACTTATTTGGCATCAAGTTGTTTGAAACAAGATAATAAAATGTCTATAAATGGATATGGATAGGATATGCCTTCGTTTAGTAGATATATACCTATCAGCTTGGTTGAGGAACAGTGTTACCACTGGGAATCATTTGATTCAAAATAGACTAATTTTTAATTGGTTTTTGATTCTTTTGAAAACTGTTTTTTTTTATGATTTTCGGGTTGGTGATGTTTGCTCCAAAAATATAATCCCAAAACAAAAATCCTTAAGAGAAAATTTCACAGAAAAAAAATCTCGAAGCGAAAATCCCAAAATAAGCAGTACAAGTAGTGAATCAATTACCCCGTTTACATGAGGTATTCGAGCGAGCTTCAAGCTCGCTGGGCCCCTTTGTATACCCGCGTTGACCTGAAATGAGCTTCAACCGACTACAGGAGCGGAGTTGAGTCGAAATTGTTGATGAAAAACCTTGTTCGAAGAGTCGGTCTTGAGGATATGTTGATCACAGTGTTTTTGCACATGTGCGAGTAAAATTATTTATTTGTTTTGATAGCTACATAATATGAAGTTTGTACTAAAATTCATTATATTTTAACTTTTTTTATGTGAAATAATTATGTTGTTGCCATTCTATCAAATGTAATCTCAACACCATATCAACTCAACTTCAAATGGGGCTATCAACTCACACGTGACGAAACACCTGGGTCGAAAATCCGACCATAATCCAACTCGAGCTCTCGATTTTGATTGTAAACGGGCTAAATGAAATGATGGTTCGGTGCTGTGAGATCGGGGAAAGCACTGATTGGTATCGACTTGGCAATTTCCAGTGCCGTAACGTATGACTACACTACAATTGTATGCTTATTTTACCTCCAAGTTATAGCAACCGGATACTGCGGTCTCGTCCATCTGGACCTGGCTTGCTTTACTCATAAATTTAGTGTTTAGCAGAAGAAATGCTATATTGCTGTGTCTGAAATGGCTGGCTGAATGAGTCGGCGAACGTCGGTGGCGGAGGAATTCAATACAGTGATTCAACGATATCGCCAACATGTATGGAAGAGAGAGACCTAGTGTTTCCGCCAAGGCACCTCAGCAGTGGAAGAATTCCCTAAATGAAATAAAAGGTGGCGTCAGCAGCTCCAGTAAGGGCGAACTATTTCGTGAACATGAACGCCTTAATATGGGCTCTTACGATATACTTGTAGCTCAGGCCTATTAAAAGTCGGTTTAGCCGGCTCTCCACTCTGGGAGTTACATATATAAGAGTCAGGTCCTCAAGTATAGGCGTTGTGCATGTGCATCGGGTTAGCTTCACTACTATGTAAATAATCCGGTTTCGAAACAACAACAAGCCTCCGGATGATTTTAATGTGGACGACCCAAGCAAACGAAACAAAGACAATGAATTTTGGATCTGCAAATGGAACGTCTCGTCCTTATACAGAAGACGTGCAGCCGAACAATTAGTGGATAACCAGGCTAAAGGCTGACGTAACAGCCATCCAGGAAGCGTGATGGGTTATGGAGAGGGCATACGGAGACTGCACTGGTGTTAAGCACCTGTTTTTTTTATACCTTAAAATACACATTCGGACTTGGCGGTCCGGTGATCTACGAACCGTCAACCAAATCATCCACGTTAAGATAGCCCCGAAATATGTTTCCACAGTATCTGTACTTGGATGTCCGAACATTCCGAGGGGCTTACATAGACTGATGGGATTACTATCTGATGGTACCTAGATTAAATATGTAGGCATGACGCCAAAACATAGAGCAGTTGCTGTGAAAATAAGGAACGATTTTGAAAAGCTAAAATCGCAAGAGACTGCCAGAACTTTTGCTGACCACGTTTCTCTTTATTCTTAGGCCCAGTTTGTTCACAGTAAGTTAAATTTAGTATGTAACTTTCATAGGCTTTAATTAACTAACGCGAATCAACCAAAATTGGCTGATTAGTGAAATCCATGATTAGCAACTCATACAAACAAAAATTTAAACGAAATTTAATCAACAAAAACATTTAAAGAACTCCCAGCTCCACTAATAATGGATTAAAGATAATCAGCTGTGAACAAACTGGCCCTCAGTCTCTCGGCAAGTCCGCCACTAGCATCAAGTGCAGAGGACCACTGAAAACACAACACCCACATTTTGGATGCCCCATCCCGTCCACTATACTTTTTGGCCGTCCCGTCCACTTTTGGTCGTATCGTCTAGTTTTAGGCCGTTCCGTCCACTTTTCGGCCATCCCGTCCAAAAAGTGGACGGGGATTTCATAAAGTGGGCGGGGAGTTGTAAAACTGGACGGTGCGTCAAAGAACTGGAAAGGGCGTCCAAAAATTGGACAGGGTGTCCATCTAATTATTAGACGGCTCGTCTAATAATTAGATGGGACGACATAAAACTTGACATGACTGCCAAAAAGTGCACTTGATTGCCAAAGAAGTGGACTGGACGGTCAAAAAATGAACGGGACGGCCAAAACGTAGACGGGACGCCAAAAAGTGGACGGGACCGCCAAAAACTGGACTTATCTTTTTTTAGATTTGACTAATTTTTTCATAATGCGATCGTAAGACATTGCTTTTTTATGATACTTGTAATGAATTTGTTTTATTTATGTAATGTTAGTTTGATAATTTTAATGAACCAAATGTTTTTCTTTTTGTTTTCAATGTATTTGTTTGTAAAGGGTGGTCCAACAAAAACGCACGATGTTAATTAAAATTAAAACAAGAAGTTAAGTTTTCAGGGAATTATCTTAATATTATTTATTTCGATAGAAGCATCCATGACAATTATGTGTGAAACAAGATATCGGCTGAGTGCTCGCCACGGCTTCGGTGGCATACCTCTATCCGATGGTCCATATTTTCAATGACTATGAGACATAATTGAGGTTCAATGTCGTAGTTAATATGCCGAATTATCTCATCCTTTAGCTCTGGCTTTTTGACGTTTACCTTTTCTTTTTAATATCCCCTAAGAAAGAAGTCCAACGGTGTCAAATCACATGATCGTGGCGGAAAATTAATATCGCCACGACGACCGACACGTGAGATAACACGGCCATTGAATTTTTCGCGCAAAAGAGCCAATGTTGGCTGTGTGATGGCAAGTGGCACCATCCCGTTGGAAGCACATATCGTTCAGGTCCATATCCTCAAGGACACAAGAAGTCCGTTATCATCTCGCGATAGCATTCACGGTAACTGCTTGGCCGACCTCATTTTCGAAGAAGTACGGCCCGATGACGCCGCCCGCCAGCCCATAAACCGCACCATAGAGTCACTCTTTGTGGATGCAACGGCTTTTCAACAATCACTCGTGGATTCTAATTTCTCTAAAGGCGGCGATTCTGCTTGTTAACGAAGTGCACGAAATGCGTTTTGATTTGAACGCCCATTTTCGAAAAAGGTTTCAACAATCTTAACCCGCTGCTCTATTGTGTACATCTTCATGGTTGAATTTGTCAAAAACTGAAACAAAGAAATGTCAAAATAAGTTGGGCAACGTTAAGGTGTGACACACAATAATTATCATCGTGCATTATGGTTTATTATAAAAAGTTTTAGAAAGTCTTCTACAAGAGATTTTTTGATTATTTTCAAAAAAACGACTCATTTTTGTCAGCCTCTGGCAATCATTAAAAATTATACCTGCGGTAAAACTGCTGAGAAACCAAAATAAATAATACTAAATTTTAATTAGTTTGCTAAAATTCCAGTGTTTTTTTTTTCTGTTTTTTTTTTTTTTTTTTTTGAAAAATGATGAACGCAGATAGAAATGTTTTCACATGATGTGGTGTGGGCCAATGAACCGAAAACGATAATTAGAAACGTGATTCGAATTAAGACGAAATAAATAATTGGACATACGCAAAAGAACCACTGGAGGAAACAATTAAAATGTCAACTTCAAGGATCTTATTAGAGGTTTAAGTGTGGTGGGTGTGAAACACATATCAGTGTTCATATAAAATATAAATGTACTTGCTCATTTTATTAAAAGATTAATTAGAACTGAATACGATAATTGGTGGTTTTTAAGACAATTTAAAAATAAAGCACCCATGCATATTTTATGTAAATATCTAAACCAGATCTAATAAAGGTGTTCCCAGCTTTTGGCGTCAAGTTGGGAACACTACAAGTTTAAAGGTGTAGGAATTTTGGTACTCATTGTGGATTGGAGCACCATTAAATTTCGTACATCATTAGATTTTCGAATTTCCGTTGTAGTGATCCCAGCTTGACGCACCTGTTTCTTACCAAACTTGCTATTACGAAGACAGGGAAGACGAAAAAAGTCGCTCCTGCATTTCTGTCTTTATTTCCTTTGTCTGTCTGCCTGTCCGAGCGTCTACAGCCCAAACTACTGGCTGGATTTTCATCAAACAGGCTCGTGTTTTTTTTTTTGGTTAATATGCCCAAAATTTAGATATTTTACTGGAAAATTAAAATTTTTGAAAACTTTTGTAAAACTTTAATGCAAAAATTCTTGAGTTATAGCTGCAACAAAAAAAAAATTCTCAATTTTTGACTGCGGATAAATGGGAGAAGAACGCATCTTTTACTGCCTTTAAAACATCCTCTGAGTAAAATTGTCGGTGGTTGAAAGCTTTTCCATGTGTCCTATCCTCCTGGTGTCTTTCCGAGTGGATGGAAAACAGCATTTGACCAGCCTGTCCCTAAAAAAGAAGTGTGTTTTTCCCCCTCTTACTATCGAACAATTGCGCTTAAGTCCCTTCTTTCCAAGGTCATGGAAATGCTGATTAATTTTCAGCTCAACAAATATCTCAAGAACGGAAGCCTCTTAATGACCGGTAGTACGGATTTCGCAGCAATGTCAACTGGTGATCTGATGATGGTATATACGTATCTCACCGAAGAGTGAAACAAATCTTTACATCGTCTTGGAGAAAGTAATGTTATTGCTCTTGATATTTCAAAAGCGTTTGATAGATCTTGGCATCGAAAATGCGTACATTTTGTATCGATAAATATCTTCTTCGGTGGTAGCCCACCCAAGTGGTTGTTGAAAATTCAAACATTCAATAATATAAATTACAGGGCGAAAGCTATGCAGCCGAACTGCGAGTGTGTTATCACACAAAAAACCCAATTTAAATATCTTCTTCGTTGGATTAGAAACTACCTTTCAGACCGATCAATACAAGTTGTGTTGAACGGTTCTAGGTCTGATATCTATAAAATAAATGCTGTGTGCCCCAGGGCTACGTTTTGTCTCCGACTCTCTTTGTTATATTCATAAGCGATCTTTTGTCTGAAACTTCTGTGGAACAAGTCGCCAAAAACGCTGTGTTTAGGTTTTCTCCGACGATGCAAGAAATTTGTCTCCACTTCTGATCTGGCTGTGAACTACAAAGTCTTTTTTCGTCAAAATCTCGAGCTCAATTATCGCATTTGGACAGGCACTCAAATAATCGACTTGAGTCTATTGGGCAGCATACATAAATCATAAAAGAGCTTTAAAAGTGATATGTGAAAGAACTATGTATAATTTAAACATTTACATCTCTTGGACACCGCCGCACCGTAATGTTTTATGTCTTTCATTATTTTACCGCAATTTCTATAAACAGTGTTCTCCTCAAATAGCCAGTTGTATTCCTCCCCTTCAAAAATTCAACCATAATACTCGAGTTTCTCGGAATGCCCTTGAGCCCAACTTCGAACGAACTGTTAACGAATGTTTTACGAAATTTTCCCTTCCCATTGTGATCTTCAGACATTCAAAACCAATGTGCATCGTTTTGTCCATTTAAGTCCTCTCCAACCTTCCTAATCACTCGTGCTGTGTATATCATTTTAAGGATAGTCACAACTCCTTTAGTGTGCGTTAAGTTAAAAAAAAATTGATAAACCGCTTGGTCTAGATGACGACGGAAGTAGATTATTTGGTAACAGAAAGCTGAGACAATAAGAAGATGAAGAAATTTAAATATTAAAATATTGAAATTACTTCTGTTTTAAGTGGAGTGAATGAATAAAATTCAATTAAAAAGTACAAGTGACCTCAACTCCAGAAATTATTGTGTTTCGCCCAAGGTATAACAGTGGGCTCTTCAGTCAGTCTGTTATACCCTACTAAGACACAAATTTTGGTCGATGTTTACCGACTCTTATAAAAATCACAGCAAAAAGATACTGTGAATTTTATTATTCTAGGGGAATTTGTTTAAATTCGTGCACCTAGAAAATAAATACCCGTGGTCAGGTTTTTTATAATAAGAAGATGAAGAAATTTAAATATTAAAATATTGAAATTACTTTTTAATTGAATTTTATTCATTCACTCCACTTAAAACAGAAGTAATTTCAATATTTTAATATTTAAATTTCTTCATCTTCTTATTATAAAAAACCTGACCACGGGTATTTATTTTCTAGGTGCACGAATTTAAACAAATTCCCCTAGAATAATAAAATTCACAGTATCTTTTTGCTGTGATTTTTATAAGAGTCGGTAAACATCGACCAAAATTTGTGTCTTAGTAGGGTATAACAGACTGACTGAAGAGCCCTGTTATACCTTGGGAGAAACACAATAATTTCTGGAGTTGAGGTCACTTGTACTTTTTAATTGAAAGCTGAGACAGTTCAGGTGAATACTAAAATAAGAAATAAAAGAAACACAGATATGTATCTGGAAATGTCCAATTATTGTGATGGATAAACCAGAGATGAAAATTAACATAACATATCTAGTTCAGTCAAATCGTCACCTGTTGTGCCAGTTTCAGCAAAAAAAAAAGTAGAAGTTTTTTTTTCACTCGTCTTTTATGTTTTAGGGGTTGCTGAATCCGAATTTAACTTTGGTACTTCCTACGGATATGGCTTCACTCTTCCACAGCGAAAATCGCAAAAAACCTCAAAATCTTCGACCTTGTTTCAGTATTTTACCAAAAAGTCAGCAAAATATACACTTTTTTGATGAAATTACCTTCTACACTTTATAGAACATACAATATCCTACAAACGGTTTGCCACTAGAGTAAACTGAAAAAGACCATCTCCGTAGGAAGTAGCAAAGTTGAAAAAGGATTCAGCGAGCCCTAAAACATAAAAGGCGGATGAGAAAAAAACCTGTATATTTTTTTCCTTACCAAAACACCATTTGACTGGACTAATCATAACAGCTTTCACAACGTTGAATATAATTCCAATTAAGAGCATATTTTTGAGGATTTAGATGAAGCGCGACATCGACTTCAATAAAACTACAACTAACGAAACTTTGACCTTTGTCAGTGGCGGATCCAGGGGGTGGCTATAGGGGATAAAGCCCACCTCACACAACCGATTCCTAAAATAATTTGAATACATTACAACGTTTAGAGTTTTATATTCGTCTAAAATATTGTAAAGACATGAAATTTGATGGACAAAATAACGTGGTTGGGGATGAACAATTAACATTGTATGTACATTTTTTCTAAGCCCTAAGGTTGGCGCTAAAACCTGAGGCGAATTGGACAACAAATCAAGTTGGTCCTCATCCGTTTCATCCAACTACAATTTTCCCCTAAAGACAAAACTCAGAAAATTGGGACGAAAAAAACAGCTTGAGACTATTAAGGTCTGAGAATATTGGACAGAAAACGACGTCAGGGTTAAACAAATAACTCCCTTAAAACTAACTTTCTTATTCTAGAGAGATTTGGGTGCTTAAGTCTGGGGACTGTCATAGTCCAAAGTTGAGGCTAAAGCTTAAAGAAATAATTTAAAAAAACGTGGTTGGGGCTTAACAATAACATATCAAATTCAACAACAGTTTCGCGCAGTATTCTTCAAGGTCCAAAATCATGCGACTTAGTCCTTGAGTCGTGTCCGATAAAAGGACAATATCATCAGCATACATGAGCACTTTAATTCTCCTTCCAGCCCACAAAATTCCACCGCATAGCACATTATTCAGGTCGTCAAGAAAAAGAATGAACAAAAGAGTACTTAGAACACACCCCTGTTTTACTCCCATGTTTGTTGGAAACCATTCCGAAAGAATCTTTCCATTCCAAACCGCTGATTGTGTTTCAGAGTACAAGAGTTTAAGAATATTTAGCATCTTTGTGGACATTCCCATCAATGATAATTTATAAAATAGCGACCTTGTATAGATAGAATCAAAAGCTGCTTTGAAATCTACATAAAAAGCATACAGTTTCTTATGTTGTTCCTAGAACGATTGCGCATTATTCATAAGAGTAAAAATTTGGTCGATTGTTGAATGATTTTGTCTTAATCCAGCCTGAAAATCACTAAGCAGGTTCTCCTTTTCAGCCCATGTTGTAAGTCTTGTGAATAGAACAGATGAAAAAATCTTTAATGAACTATTCAGGAAGGAAATACCTCTATAATTCTCGGCTATGTAATGGAAACAAAATCGCCTTTCGGAAGCCTTGCGGAAAATTATAGAAGTTAAATATATGATTAAAAGAGTTAGTCAGCATATTCAAAGCCTCTTCTGTTAGACACTTGTAGAACTCAAAAGGCATTCTGTTTTCCCCTGGTGCTTTGTTCAGCTTTGTTTTTGCGATGGCCTCTTTGAATTCCTCCAAATTTATGCGTCTATCTAGATAGTCATTTTCTACTAAAGGGGTGGCATATTGTACTACTGGGCCGTTGTTAATTGGGTTGAGAAGTTTGAAGAAACGCTCCTTAAGTATATTAGGGTGCAAGTTAACACTTATTGTGAAGGATCGGCCAGATATGCCTCTTATAGCTTTCCAAAAATGTTTTGCATTGGTTGTGCTTGAGGCTTCCTGCACTAGTTGAGCAAAATGAATTTTTTTCGAATTCGTAGCTTCTAAGTACATTTTCTTGAAAATATCTGTATGGAATTTACGGTATAAATCAAGCTGCCGGAATGCCTTCTCTCTCGCCTTTTCACACTCATGATTGAACCATTTATTTTTGGGTATGTAATGTCGTCTTTGAATATTTTTTGGCGCACGTTTGGTAATAATTTCATCAAGGAAATCTAATCAAATGGGTTCTTCGCGTTCCAGGTGCACTTGAGCTAGTTCCAAGGATAAGTTCTGCTTAAAAACTTTAATTTGGTGCTCTCTAAGTATTAGTTTTGGTAGCAATTGCAGCTCGGTTCCACTTAGCATAGAGAACGCCCCATTCAATTGAAGTACCACTTCGATTGGCATGTGATTCGAAAAGTTTTGACTACCGACCTTAAAATCCTCAATTATTTTCAAACAATCGGTTGCTACGCAGCAAAAATCATTCGTTGAAGAGCCTTGTGCAGCTGTTAAATACTACAGCAAATATGAACGAGAGCGGATATAAAGGCACAAAAAAAAGGCTGTTACTAAAGGAAAAGCGGGAATGTCAAAATTCGTTATTATAAATTTTAAAACTAATTTCAAAACAATCAAATTTTATTACTTAAGGTCTCAAACTGAATCTCCAAGCTCCAAGCCCCCCCAACAGCCAAATCCTAGATCCGCTACTGACCTTGGTTTAGATTATTTGATGAACATTTGCAAATTTAACTTCAAAAAATAATCCTCAAAAGATTTATTTCCACTTTTTATTATTTGAAATTGATACCATCCATTAAAATAAATTCTATCACATTTACAACGTCTGGGATGCTGATGAATATTGATGTTATTATACCGCATCACCACTTTTCCTTAAATCTCATTATACAATTTTCGCGACAACAAATACTCTCCTATAAAAAAGTGTCTAAAACATTTGGTATCATTAATTTCAAACTTGACCTTGCTATAGAAAAATAATTGCCTCCCAAGCACCCTTGTCACGCATTCTAACAAATTAACAAATCCAATCGAAAAATTGAACTATAGTCGTTGTCATCTCTCCCAAAAAGAGGCAAAAAGGACTGATAATCCATTACCCAAATTTTATTGTTCATCTATTGCGTATTCTATATATAAAGCTGAAAACAGCAAAGCAATAACACGCCATCAAAACACAACACCGTTTTAATTACTTTTCAAAGAAATATCGAGTTCCGTTTTTGGTGTGTCTGTAGGTACATATACTTACACCATTAGCATTGCTTTTAGACCACAAATTCTTTGCCATCATCGCAGGCACAAACCACCACTACCACCACCTCCAACAAAAAATAAACATAAAAGACTTTCAACACACATTTAAACGAAATAGTATAAGATTTTTACCCCGCAACCAAATCGAACCGAACCCAAAAATAATCTCATTTCGAATTCTAGTACCATGGTCAGACATTAACTCTCAAACACGTCACGTCAAAAAGCCATTGTAAGAACAAATTTCTAAATACGTCCTTTGTCCTTAGCCTTTTCCTATGCCTAATGCCTATGCCTGAGAAATATTTGTCGCATTAACGTTAATAGAGCAAAAGACAATTTCGAAATTATTTCCTTAAGATGAGCGCATTTGCCAAATCATGTGGCCCAGCTATAGTACCGGAGAAGAAAACCCACTGGGGATCTAAAAACTTAAATTTTCTCCACCTAACCGCATACTAAAATCTTGCCGGAAGTTTAAGGGCAAGATGGAGGACCAACACAAACACAACACAACCATCAAAGGCAATGATGATGATGGAAGGGAAGGGAGGGAGGTATACCAATCAAAAATATGAGCTATTTTACAAAGTTTTCCCATAAATTTCTCAATTATCCGGCAATCATTGGCTTTAATTACGCATCCATGCGAAGGCTACAAGTTTCTTGGGTTCGCACTTCTGAGCCAACCAACGAAACAACGAACGGTTAGTTTAACGCTCAACGCGCCCCCTACCATATCCGGCCTAATCAATGCTAACGTAATCGTCACGTTTCATTACTCCCCCTCGTCCCTTCAACGGACTGCTGATGCCGCTATGTGAAAGGTGTCCTCTTTTGTTTTCTCATTTTCTTCGATAAAATTCGAGATAAAGGTATTCGCCAACTCATTGTTTACTAATCATTGGAATAGAAGTTTTTCAACTGATGCTGTTGTGGCTTATGGCCGTTTATAAGGGGGTGTCAGCATCGGTATCGGTATGGGTCGAAACGAAGGCGGTCCCCATCATGCGATATAGTAAAACAATTAATCACAACGATGACTTGAAGATCCTTGAAGGCACGTAGCGCTCGTCGAAATGCAGATGTTTGACGTGCGATAAAAGTTTCTTGGATTTGAAATGTGTGCGGTAGCTCGGTGTGTTTTTAGGTTAAATGGTGCCACAAGGTTTTGTTGTTTTTTTTTCGGAATTTTTGGCTGTGTTTGCTTTGAACAAATGTTGTAATTTAAATTTTTAGCTTTTTGCCAAGAAATATAGGGGAAACTTGTTGCTAATTGTTTAACTGGGAAATAAGGTTCAATATGCGTTTGTTCTTGTAGTCGCCACAGTGCAGTGGTGGGTTTCCCTTAGTATTAACCTAAGCTAAAAGTGTTTTTTGAATTAAGAGATGTTAAAGTTAAATCTTTGCTTGAATATTTTTATCTCAGGAAGTTATTGCTGAGAAAAAAATATTTGAGACAATTTTAAATATTGTTCTGGTATCTTTATTTTTTTTTAAGTTATGATTTTTGAACCCAAAAACGTCAATACATTGTGTAGCCTTTATTATTTTGTACATGCTTTATAAAAGCCATGCCCTGCACCGCTACCAGAACCTACAACTTTTTAAATATTCAATTTTATATTCATAAGCTCTACATAGGCGCCCGCAGGATTTTTTCCAGGGAGGGGGGCAGATTAGAAATGAATTTGCAATTTTTGAAATTGTTTTTAATTATTAAAAGTTTATTTATTCGTGTTGACGTTAAAAAGGAAGCAAGTATATGATTTTTCTTCAACATTTGTTACTTAGTGAATAGCAACTGCAACCGCCTGGGCTCTCTTACAAAACGGTCAATTATTTCGTTGTAAAAGTTTGTTTGTTCTTTGACAATATTTCGATGAATGTACATCATGCACAACGAATCAAGTCGTTTGTCGGCCATTGTGGATCTAAGCCATGTTTTTACTTTGCGTAAGGTGCTGAACGATCGCTCACCGGTGCAAGTAGTTGCTGGAATTGAGAGCCCTATACAAACTATACAAAGAGCTGAAAAAGTCGATGGATAGAACTTCTCTACACTATTCAATAAATCAGAAATGTTTGAACAATCATTTCCAATAGTCTGCATTTTGTTAAAACTGTACCACATCTTGATCTCCGCCACGAAATTATCGAGAAAGCAGCCATATTTCTCCATTATTTTCTGTATAAAATATCGAATTCTGGAGAATCCATAATTTGCATATTTGTTGGTGATAGCTGAAGTAATGAAAATGCAGCGTCATTTTCTTCTGAAAAGCGTTCTGTAGGCGACATTATCAGGGAACCAATGTACAGAATAAAAATAGCTATTCTAAAATAACTTTAGGGGGAAGAAGCGGGAACATTTGATCGATTGATTTGTGTTTGAATTATTCTTGGACAGCTTAAAAGTAAAGGGTTTTTCAACAGGGACCCTACAAAAGTAGAGCAACAGGGACAGCAAACGACGCCATATTTCTCGCCGCTCTTTTGACATATTTCTTCAGTAAGGTTTGCCATTTCATGATGGAAAGATATACGAGCCAAAAACGAGTCGAAATTATTAAAATTTACTACCGAAATTCGGAATCAGTGGCCTCAACGTTAAGAGCGCTACGTCCAATTTATGGTCTTCATAATCGTCCTAGCAGATCAACAATTGAACGTCTAGTGGAAAAATTTGAATCCAGAGGCACAGTACAAAATGTTCCCGTGCCATTGAGACAAAGAAGTGCCCGTAGTGTCGAAAATATTCCTGCCGCTTAGGCTTCAGTTGCAGAAAGCCCAAATGTGTCTCTCACACGTCGTTCTCAAGCGTTGGGCATCTCTGTGACGCCATTGCGGCGAATTTTGCGAAAAGATCTTGGCCTTCATCCTTACAAGATTAAATTGACGCAAGAACTGAAGCCGCTTGACCACCAGAAGCGTCGTATGTTCGTGAATTGAGCTGAGCAACAACTTGAAAATGATTCGGATTTTCATCGAAAAATCATCTTCAGCGATGAAGCTCATTTCTGGCTGAATGGCTTCGTCAACAAACAAAATATGCGGTATTGGTCAGGCAGCAATCCAAACGTACTCCAAGAGACATCATTGCATCCCGAAAAAATTACGGCTTGGTGTGATTTATGGGCCGGCGGCGTCATTGGGCCGTACTCCTTCCGTGATGATCAAGACCGGCACGTTACTGTGAATGGGGATCGCTACCATTCAATGATAACCGAATTTTTTTGGCCCCAATTGGATGATGTGGACTTGGAGGACATGTGGTTCCAACAGGACGGCGCCACAAGCCACACAGCGAATGTCACAATCAATTTATTGGAAACCAAGTTTGGAGAACGTGTTATCTCACGAAATGGTCCAGTCGCTTGGCCGCCTCGGTCGTGCGATTTGACGCCGTTAGACTATTTCCTATGGGGCTACGTCAAGTCTATGGTCTATGCCAACACGCCAGCGACGATTGATGAACTTCGTACGAATATCGAACGTGAAATTGCAGCAGTATCGGCCGATTTATGCTTGAAAACCGTCGAAAATTGGGTTCAGCGTCTGGACTTCTGCAAGCGTGCCCGTGCTGGCCATGCAAAAGAAATCGAGTTCCATACATAATGGCATCAAACGTTCTTTCACAGGAATAAAGAATTTTATTGATATCCAAAACCTTTTTTGTTTTATTTAAACAAAACTTTTGTAGTGCTCTTATTGAAAAACCCGATATGTCTGATTCACTCAAGAATTTTTCCATTACCTGCAATAGAGATTTAAAGCAATTGTCAGCATCCTCTCAATTTTGTTGAAACAATTTATTCAAAACATTGACCTGATCTTTTACTGTTGACAGATTTTGGTCAAAGCCCTGTAAAATATTAGCAACAGGTTCCAGTATCGATCAGTAATGTGACACACAGGTATGTCTTACTCATCTACTCTCCCTTTCTATTATTTTTATTTTTAAGTCCAGAGTTTTTCATTCACATTAAGGTAAGGTCGCACTCAGTAGAACTTTTTCCGAACTAATTTTAGGAACTTAAATTTGGAAACCAAAATTTAATATACCTTCTTATTTATGGGTTTATTTTTAATTTTGTATCGAATTTCTATTATTGAATCCAAGATGTCATGTTTGTTGGTTGTTCTAAAAATCTGGGGTGGAATCGGCTAAGGTGATAGTTATTAGATATGTGTTGGTTGTCGTTTTGATGATTGATCTCTGTCTTTGCCTAGAGATGTGATTAAGATAGCTATCTTTAAATCGACAATCAGCACAATTGATTCCACCCCTGATAATGATAAAATCCCAAGGCAAACCATGGACCTGGAAACAAAGCTGCCAAGAAAATTATCTCATTTCCGAACAAAACAAAGAGTTAAATGAAAGCGGCTATACACGGCTTGGCTCAGAGTCGGGAGGGGGGGGGGGGGCAAACCATGGACTCTGACAAAAAAGTACATTTAAACAGTCATTTTTGTGGAAATTTCCTAGTTAATAATAAAAATGGAACTAGTGTGATTGTTCGGCCAGAGCCAGGGTGGGCAAGTGTCCCTCCTTGTCCCCCCATCCGGGCGCCTATGAAGCTCTATAGAAGTTAAAAACTATACCTTTTAATTTAAGCGATTTTTAAACTTTATACCGAAAATTCTTAAGTTAACTCAACTGGAAACTGAAATGCAGAAAAAATCATCAAAAGGTGTTATGAGAGTTAAAATAGAAAAAAGAGGGGAATTCGGATAGTTTGTTTTGAGTGTTGTTTTCACTTGAAAATTATTATATTATTATATATAGTCTCAACTTTCAAATCTCCTCTGCACTATAGTTAAGGCTCAATAGAATGCTTGATAGTTTGTGAAATTAAGGTTTTAGTATCTACGGCTTGAGTGTTGTGTTATTTATTTTAATAAAGGAGAATGGGCATTTTGGTCTTCAAATTGCCCACGAATGAGATATTATATCGTTGGAAAGCTTAGCCCCAGTAGATCATTTTTTTTTTGTATGAACACAAAGCTGTTCACCGTAGGGCTTAGGCAGTATATGGCAACAAAGATTGCAATTAGATCAAAAATTAATTGCAATAGTGTTCCAACTTTTATACCAATGGCAACAAATATCAAATAATGGTGGGCGAATAATTCGTTTAACAGTATGAAAATTTTACTTTTTTTATTCGATTAAGCGAATTTAATGAATGGAAAAAATCGTTCGTCTAGTCCCCACAATTGAGATTTACAATGTTAGAAAGCTTAGTTCAAGAGCATTATTTTTGAATATGGACACAGAACTGTAAACTAGGGCTGGCCACGAGACGAGAAAAGTCTCGGTCTCCATCTCGCATGACGAGACCGAGACGAGACGAGACGAGACGAGACGAGACGAGACGAGACGAGACGAGACGAGACGAGACGAGACGAGACGAGACGAGACGAGACGAGACGAGACGAGACGAGACGAGACGAGACGAGACGAGACGAGACGAGACGAGACGAGACGAGACGAGACGAGACGAGACGAGACGAGACGAGACGAGACGAGACGAGACGAGACGAGACGAGACGAGACGAGACGAGACGAGACGAGACGAGACGAGACGAGACGAGACGAGACGAGACTGGCTTTTAAGCAACCGAGACGAGACCGAGGCGAGACTGTATATTTGGACCACAATTAAAAGAGAATCTAATAAATTAAAAAATCCAATTTCAGTTAAATATTTATTTTCTTCTCTACGTATTGAAACTGTACTGTTGGCCGGAAATCGTATTTTTCGCAGACGAGACCGAGACGAGACTTAATTATACGAGACCGACACGAGACCGAGACGAGACTGAAAATTTTCGATTTGAACCGAGACGAGACGTACAAAAGTCTCGCAGAGTCTCGTCTCGTGGCCAGCCCTACTGTAAACCATGGGGCTTATGCAGTAAATTATTACAAAATATAAAGCAATTCGTGTATGTTTATTCGAATTTGCAAAGTGTTTTTCTTATTTTTTTTGTCACTTATGAATATACAGGGTGTCCAGTAAATAATGGATAACCATGGAATGCCTCATAGTAAAATTTATGACCGTCCTGAAAACTAATAAAAAAAGTCCATCCCAACCAAAAAAAAAAGAGACGTGCATTTTTTTGTTCAGTGCATTATTTTTTGCGTTACTTTACGTTTTTGAATACCAAGACTACAAATGAAAGAAATTTACCGTGTTTGTTTCGTAGCAATATTTAACATTGTTTGAGCCAAAACTTAAGAAGAAAAAATTATAATAACTGTTGGAATTCTTAGAGAAAAAAATTATTGAACTTTGATTTTCGATGCAAAGTGTGAAAGAAAATAATTTTTGAAAAAGTTAAATCATCTCTGGTATGAAAAAATGCATGAATACCTAGGTAGCCAACTATTTTAAAAATGTGCGCGTTAAATGCGGATTTAAAAATGGTATAATTTTCTTGAATCAATAGGAAAGTTATTGGTAAAAATCAGCAACAAGAGAGTCAATTTAGCAAAAACAAATGTTTTACAAATTAGCAAATTAAACGTGAAAATAATATTATGCGTCCAACATTGTAGATTTTTGATTGATTGCCTGTTTTTATGATATTATCCTAGTGGTAAATCCAAGCTTTTCACTTCTAAGGCCGTTTGCCACATTACCAAAAATGTCAACAAAGTGCAAAAAACGGCTACATTTTCAAGCTTATCAAATATTTAACAAATATCTAGGCTTTTGAGTTTTGAGCCAACTTTCAATCACTTGATCACTTAGTTAGAAAAGAAAAACAAAAGAAGATATTTTTTTTTAATTTAAAGCAAATTCTCAAACTGTTTTCCACCCATTCTAATACAGG
Organism: Melangyna quadrimaculata; assembly: GCA_949320155.1. Lineage (NCBI taxonomy): Eukaryota > Metazoa > Arthropoda > Insecta > Diptera > Syrphidae > Melangyna > Melangyna quadrimaculata. The sequence continues at coordinate 56,608,195 of OX439485.1, forward strand.
TATGCACCTCCGAATAAATGCAAATCTTATAATAATCTTGTTAATTTTTTTTTCTCAGAATTTTGTTATGCAGCTGCCTCCCCAAAATTTCTCATCTCCTCTAAGGACCTGATGGGCTTTGCTGTACACGATTTTCTTAATGCAGCCCCAATAAAAAAATCAAGTTGAATTAGGTCTGGTGAACAGGGTGGCCATAAAATTGACCCCAGTCCTCATGTCCATCTGCCTGCATCTCTGGCATATTTGTAATGCAGCGGCTTGCACAAGATTCCATACCTGCTCTGAGAAGCTGATCGGCTTGCTGTATTGGATTTATTTAATGCACCTCTTATAAGAAAATGAATTTGGTAATAACCACTACCAAAATATTTGATGGTTTTTTAAAAGGCCAATTGAAGAGTTATAATTCAAATCAAGCTCGAAAATGTAGCCGTTTTTTACACTTTAACATTTTTGGTAATGTTGCATTCAGCCCTAGAAGTTAAAAGCTTGGATTTATCATTAGGACAACATTATAAACACATGCAATCAATCAAAAATCTACCATGTTCAACGCATAGTATTATTTTCACGTTAAGTGTGCTAATTTTTAAATTTTTGTCTTCTTATGTTTTGGCACAAACAATGTTAAATATTGCTACGAAAAATAAAGCGGTAGAATTTATTCACTCGTAGTGGTGGTATTCAAAAACGTAAAGTAACGCAAAAAATAATGCACTGAACAAAAAAATGCACATATCTTTTCTTGTGGTTGGGATAGACTTTTTTTGTATTAGTTTTCAGGACGGTCATAAGGTCTACTATGAGGCATTCCAAGGTTATCCATTATTTACTGGACACCCTGTATATATGATCTATAATTGCCCTTCTTATTGGAGTTTGGACAGCTATCCATACATCTTTGCTCATTGTCCTTTGCCTTTGATTTCGAGTTATTTCTCATGTCTCCTAAATTAATGTGCCAGTTTTGTTTAAAATTTTGAAAACAAATTTTTCTAAGAGTACTCTAAAATTTTACAAACTAAATGAGAGAAAAAAATATTGTTTAAATATTTACTTATTGTTATATGCAAGGTGATTCGCATAAGGAAAACAAAATTCAAATTCATTTTGTTTTCGAAATATAAATACAAATAGTAATCAACCAGTTTCTTAAATTATGATTTAACCAGATTCTCCTTAGATTTATGAGAAAGTTGGTTTATTTATTTGTTTAATATTTTAAAAGATACAAGTCCTGCATCTGTTTTATAGTGTTTGACTTATAGTTGTATTTTTGAAAATAAAAAAAAACTTTTAAAGTTTGTATTAACATAATGTTTATTAATAAATTAATAAATAAATAGCATTTCTGGCGTTACAAAAAGTTATAACATGTCATTGTTATAATTTTGATTCTATTAAAAGTCAATTTATTTAGAAAATTGCCCCTCTTTTCTAAACGGAGGGATTGTCAGTGTACCCTCTTTTCAACCTACAGCTCAGCTTTTTGTCACACCTATATAGTGTAAAAAATAATATTTGTTAAAAACCGATCCAAAAATGTTAAATTTTGTTTTGCGAACATTCATATTTTTATTCATAAAATCAAATGGCATCTTAATTTGTTAAGCTCAAACTACTTTATCTTAAGAAATTTTAATTTCGTTAATCAATAGAAAGCTTAAACTAAAACTTACACCTAGATAAAGGTAAAGGGATTAAGTTTAAAATCTGATGAAAGAAATGTTTAAGTATTAACAAAAATCGACCTGAAAAGAAGAAATTGGTTGGGTCCCGAAAAACCAAAATCCCCAAAATTCGAAATCCAGAAAATCCCAAAAACCTATAATCCCGAAAACCCACAATCCCGAATCCCAGAATCCCGAAAACCCAATATCCCGATAACCCAAAATCCAACATTTGCGCAAATTTTTCATTTCATATAATTTGTCGGGATTTTGATTTCAGAAAAATAATCCTAAGTGTAAAGTTAAGAAGAAAAGGAGTAAACACTGTTCAGTAGAAGCAGAATATTGAAGTGCAATTTCTTTCCTAAAACTATAAGAAGCTCTTCTTTACTTAATAAAAAAAATAACACACACAACTAATAAGCTATACTCGGGTTTTTGGGATTCTGGGTTTTCGGGATTCTGAGTTTTCGGGATTTTGTGTTTTCAGGATTCTGGGTTTTCGGTATTCTGAATCATCGGGATTCTGAAAGGAAATTGTGTTAAAGGTTTTTTACGTTTTCCTAATGTTTGTTGTGGCAAAGCTCAAGTAGGTTTGAAAATAGGGTAAATATTTGGGTTATCATACTTTGAAGAAGAAGAACAGAAGTTTACAATGAGACATTGATCATGATAGAAGATATGTGTTTATTAATGGTTAATAAAGTATTGTCGTGTTTGGACTTGACATGACCCAATCATCCTATGCGCGATGCATTAAACCACGAATTGCAAATAGAACAACAATATAATACTGAAGTACTGGCCGAAACAATTCGATCAAATGTTCCGCAATTGAATGAACAACAAAGAATTGCGAACGATACTTTGATGAAAGCTGTGAACAGTGGATTTGGTGGAATTTACTTCCTTGATGCTTCCGGGGGTACTGGAAAAACGTTCTTAATTTCATTGCTGTTGGCAAAGATTAGAATCGCGTTGGCTTCATCCGGAATAGCTGCAACATTGTTAGAAGATGGACAGACTGCTCATTCTGCCTTGAAATTACCACTAAACATGCAAACCAATGAAGCACCAGTTTGCAACATCGCCAAAAACAACGCATTGGCAAAGATTCTGCAGATATGCAAATTGATCATTTGGGATGAATGTACGATGGCCCTCAAGAGGTCACTGGAGGCACTGGACAGAACTTTAAAAGTCTTTGTGACAACAAAATATTTTTGGTGGAGCTGGAGTCATGATTCTGTTGCCAGGTGATTTTTGTCAGACTCTTCCAATTATACCCCGATCAACTGTTGCTGACGAACTAAACGCATGCTTAAAATCATCAAATTTGTGGCGGCACGTAAAGGTTCCAGTGGCGTGGCGTCCATATAACACGATTCCTACCGTCTTCCCTTTAAAAAATTGCACGAAAAATACTATCAAATAAACATAAACATAAACTTTGCAACCCTACCAATTGAATTATAAAATTCGCACGTACACACAAACATAAGCTGTCGAATAAACACCGTCAATTCATTCTTCTCTTCGCTCTTTGCTCAACTGTTGAACATACGCTCTCTTTGAAAGAATAAGTTTTGAAATAAAACACGTCTTTCACCGTCTTATAAAATTTGTTTTGTATCCCTTTCTTCCCTTAGCATTTTTGTTTCTAGATCCTCTTTGTCCAACACGCAACAACATAAGAAAAAATAAGACGCTGGTCCTCGTGTTATACTGGCACTGGCACTGGCACTGGCACTGGCACTGGCACTGGCACTGGCACTGGCACTGGCACTGGCACTGGCACTGGCACTGGCACTGGCACTGGCACTGGCACTGGCACTGGCACTGGCACTGGCACTGGCACTGGCACTGGCACTGGCACTGGCACTGGCACTGGCACTGGCACTGGCACTGGCACTGGCACTGGCACTGGCACTGGCACTGGCACTGGCACTGGCACTGGCACTGGCACTGGCACTGGCACTGGCACTGGCACTGGCACTGGCACTGGCACTGGCACTGGCACTGGCACTGGCACTGGCACTGGCACTGGCACTGGCACTGGCACTGGCACTGGCACTGGCACTGGCACTGGCACTGGCACTGGCACTGGCACTGGCACTGTCACTGGCACTGGCACTGGCACTGGCACTGGCACTGGCACTGGCACTGGCACTGGCACTGGCACTGGCACTGGCACTGGCACTGGCACTGGCACTGGCACTGGCACTGGCACTGGCACTGGCACTGGCACTGGCACTGGCACTGGCACTGGCACTGGCACTGGCACTGGCACTGGCACTGGCACTGGCACTGGCACTGGCACTGGCACTGGCACTGGCACTGGCACTGGCACTGGCACTGGCACTGGCACTGGCACTGGCACTGGCACTGGCACTGGCACTGGCACTGGCACTGGCACTGGCACTGGCACTGGCACTGGCACTGGCACTGGCACTGGCACTGGCACTGGCACTGGCACTGGCACTGGCACTGGCACTGGCACTGGCACTGGCACTGGCACTGGCACTGGCACTGGCACTGGCACTGGCACTGGCACTGGCACTGGCACTGGCACTGGCACTGGCACTGGCACTGGCACTTGGTATGGAATGGAATGGTTTTTATTCCTTTGCTTATCTCCGTTTCTCTTAATATTCGTTCTGTTATGTGAAAAATAACACGCTCTTCTTCGACTTATTTGCTACGAAAGTTGTTTAATACATTTTCTATTTGTTTGCTTGTTTTTTGGTCCAGGAAAGATTTAAATGCGTAATTTAATATCGGTAAGCTGTGAAAAATGAATTCATAAAATATTTTTTTAGGTATGATTGCAGAATTTCATCTTCTACAGCATATCGAAAGTCTCTGGCTTTTGATATAAAGGCATTTAAAGAGGGGCAAAGGGAAGAAGGTATGGTCTTTGTCAATCTGAAATATTTGGTATGGTTAAATGTAAGAATATGCCACATGATTTTAGGGTACTTTTAAACGATGGATATAAAAAAAAAAACTATTCTTTCTTAGAACAACAAGTTAAATATTATTAAATGGTAGATTTGGAATAAAAGTTTAATTGGGGCGTTGTTAAATATAAGAAACAAAAGATTCCCTAAAAATATCTGTAATGAAATAATGTTTATTTAGTTAGTTGTGAAGTTGAAGGTTTTGTGCTATATTTTTTGTTTGATAGCTATGTAAAAACTTTAGACCTAGGTTTTTAGTCTTGGTTTTTGATTTGTTTTTAATTTTTTTTAAAGCATAGATTGTTGCTTAACAGATTTTCTTTAGGAGGAATCAAATGAATTAAGCAAACTATATATCTTTTATTAGGAAAAAATCGTTTAAATGAAAGGACACTCTATGCGTCCTATGAAAACAGACTGTTTGCAGAGTTGTTTTTTGAATAATTAATGTATTTGCTTCTTTTTTTTTTTTTTTTGTTTGTTCAAGATACAAAGAGGTAAGTTTTGTTTACTTTCGCAGATCAATCATTTTCGTTACGTCTTCCCATTTCAAATTATTGACGCCACGCCACTGAAAGACACTCCAACTAACAACTAACATGAGAGTGTTTTTACAACAAGATCAAACTGCGATTATGTTTTCGATGATCTCAATGCGACAATTCAGAATTTTCTTCCAGGAGATATGTGTTCTTACAATTTACAAATCAGTTGACACAGTTACAAACCAGGATGACGTAGTAAACTATCCCACAGAATTTTTAAATTCCCTGGATTTGCCCGGACTACCACATCACAATTTACAATTTAAAGAATCAGTTGTGATTATGCTGCATAACATTAATCAACCTCGAATCTGCAATGCAACGTGACTAGCTGTGAAAAAGCTGATAAATAACGTCATCGAGGCCAAGATCATCAAGGGAAAATACAAAGGAGAAGATGTTTTGATCCCGCGTATACCAATGATTCTTACAATTTCCCATTCATCTGGCCTTTGCGGTGACCATAAATAAATCGCAAGGCCAGCCGTTAGAATTTTGCGCAATCAACTTGTAGTTTCCCTGTTTCGCGCATTGGCAATTATATGTCGCGTGTTCGCGAGTCGGATAACCATCATCTTTATATATTTATGCACCGCAAAAAAAAAGTAAAGCTTTAAATTGGTTAAGAGCCGATTTTTCAATAGTCAGTTAAGGAGTCACTGGAAGAATAAAGTTTATTGGCTCTTTAACAATCGGATAGCTAAATTGATTTTTTTAATTGAGAAAAAGTAATCTATAGAATATTATTAGGTTTGTTCCTTTACTTTGAGTTTCTGTAATTTTCTGTGATTTTTAGTCCGAAGTCCTGTCAAGTTCATATAAAAAAAATGGAATTGACAGAACTTGGGACCAAAATGCACAGAAAATCACAGAAGTTCAGAGTAATGGAACAGACATATTATTTGAAGGTCACTTTCATTTATGTTTGTACATAATATATGTTTTTGTTTTTGTATATCGAAAATTTCTAAAGTAATTTTAAATTTATTTAACGTTTATTTCAAAGCAATGTTTTGAAAAACAGTAATGTTTGACTTTGAAAATATTTATTCCTATGAATAATTGTAGGTATTTGAATTCTCAATGAGCAGTTAAATTTACTGTTCCTATTCCTAAGAATAAGTTATATATGGCCATTGAAAAATAGATTTTTGCTCTATCTGAGGATTAAATACTAACTGCCTGCTTATCTGACTATTGAAAAATTGGCCTTAGTGGATAACTGTGTTGCTTTCAATGTAAATATAAATTTTGTAATAAGTTTTGACAACATTTTACACAAATATTATGTAAGTGATACGAAATTAACCGAGTCATATCTTCATTCGTTCTATTTAATAGATTAACGATAGTTCTATTTTATCGATTACATTCGATCAATTTTATCGATCGTTAAAAAATCTGAGCACACCTACAATACAATCGTTATTTCTTATTTAACAACCAAAATATTTGTTAGAAATAATACATTTTTGTGGCACAACAACGTTTGCCGGATCAGCTAGTTTCATATAAAAGTATTTTTTCCACAGAACTAAATAAGCAATTCCAATTACATTTATACAATATTTGCAAAATGTCAAACTTTACGAAAGGATTAACTTATACTTTCGTCATGAAAACACAAACATATTAAAAAATGATTGCATTCAACCCCCCCCCCTCCACCTTCCTTTCATTTATTAGCACGCCGCGATTCTCCCCTCCTAAATGACACATTGAATACTTTTTACAATAAAAGCCCTTGAATGTCTTAGTTCCTTATTGCCCTGTTTTTTTAGGACATACTCAATAGCCTATCATAGAAGCATTTTTCCCTTTTTATTTTTGCCCCAAATAGCGTTAGACTCCCGAAGAGCTTCTGTTGGGCCGCGCACATTAAAAAGATAAAAAGGGAATATTCGCTCGTTTTAATAGTTTTTTCGTAGTGGTTGTAATCGAGTGACCTGCTAACTTCACAGTGCACTTAGCAAAGCACATGGTGTTTCTCGTGAGCCAAGCGTGCTAGGGACATGCAGTAAGGCTCCAAATTTGCAGTTTTCTTGCATTTTAATTAATTTTAAGAAATTTTACAAAATTGATTTCACTGAAGTCAGAAAAAAAAAGTTTAAAAAAAAACTACACATTTGGAGCCTTACTGCAAGTTCCTAGCACGCTTGGCTCACGAGATACACCATTTGCCCTGCTAACTTCAAACTTGATTACACCCACTATTTGATGAACTGCAAAATCGGGAACAGAAATGCCAACAAAAATAGCAAAAAAGCTGAAAACTACTGCGTTGCTCCCATTACTCTAGGTAAAAGTTGACCTGCCAACCTAACAGTCTTGAAGCTTTGCCTTTTACGGTGTAACATGATGAAATTATAGGTAAAGGAGAATGCCCAGAAATGTACGTACCCAGAGTCGATTAAGAAAAGTCATACATGGTTTGAAAGCACATTATTTGTAGATAAAAAATATGGAATCATTTTCTTAAGAAGTTATCCCAGGGACTGGATATGACAATTTATAATTTTTAAAAACACAGTGTTTCTTCATGTAAAAATAAGTAAAAATTAGCACATCTTCATATTGTGGTTGCTTCATGTTATGAAATAGGTTTCCACAAGTCCCTAAAATCAGCAGCCACAAGATAATTCTGTCTTCATTCATAAAATGGCGGTTATCACCCATACCGTCACTTAACAGTTTCGAAAAAAGTAGTTACCTATCTAAGCATACCGGACAACAGTTGGTGGAAATTGTATGTGCGTAAGAATTTGCATACTGTTACCCCCATTTTAATAAACGAAGCCAGAGGCGAGTTATCTTTTACTCGCGGATTAGGAGTAAGATTTCTGCCACTTACGAGCTAGCTAAACCACCAAGGAAGGTAGTTTAGCGAAGGATTAACTAGGACAGATAAATATACCTTCCTTGGTGGCTTAGCTAGCTCGTAAGTGGCAGAAATCTTACTCCTAATCCACTAGTTAAAGATAGCTTCGTTTATTAATATGGGGGTTAATGAATAATTAAGACCTGACTTTTCCTTAACATGTAACTTTAGAACTCCAAAATGAAAACGAAAATGGGAAAACTAAGAATTTTTCCACGGAAGTGGTAAAGTTCCGAAATGCTTTGTTTTCATAATTTATTCCGGAATTTGTTAATTGATTTCTTTGATAAGAGTACTTTCAATATATTGACGAGACTAGTAATGCACCAATTTATAACAGTTAACACATTGCGCATTAAACGAATGCATCATTCAAGGAGTAAATATTTTCTCCTATACCTTCTTATACTGTTGGCCCTTCAAATTCCAAAAAAAAATATTGCGTCCGCCACGCTTGTAACAATTTATTTTTCTAAACCTTGTATTTTTGAGAATTGCCTTATGAAAATCAGTTTTTTCGAAAAGTAGTTTTCGAAGCATTGTCTTAATAAGAACTTTGTTTAACGAAACTTTTGCGGATTGGATATGTAGGTACGTTTTTTAATCAATACCTGTTCCTTTTTGTACCGTCCTCACCAATGTTGCATGAAAAAACACCTTGATATTAAAAATAAATAAATTGTCACAGCCAGTCCCGGGGATAACTTGTAAAGAAAATAATTTCATATTTGATATCTACAGTCAATGCCCTTTCAAACCATATATGTTTTTTTCTTATCGACTCTGGGTTTTTTTTGGGCACTATTCTTTAAAATAATTTTTGTAAGTAGACAAAAGAGCGACAATTTTTATATTTAACAAGGACGGAAGTAGATCTAAATTTGGCCCTGTCAGTACATTACCTACTCCCTACACGATAATCAAGTTATACTTTCTCTACTAAATTCTCAAAATTAAAATCCAATTATACACCTTCCTACAATTGCCCTTCTTCTGTCAAACAAAAAATTATAAAACGAAAATCAAACGAATCATATATCAGGCAGGACATTGTAAAACAAAACCTCATTGAAATCACCATCATCATTGCTATAAACATTTACCAATCAGAAACACTACTACTGTTCCGTTTTCCTTCCGTACAATTTTCAATTTCATCCTTTTTTTATTTTAATTTCTATTATAACTAAAATTTTATTTAAAAAAAAAAAATATTTTAACGCCAAAAACAACAACAAAAAAGCATATAAAAGGATTCTCTTTAAAACTTCTTTGTTTGGGGTAGTCCTTGTCATCATCTTCGAGGAAAATCTGTACAAAATAATAGACAAAATAAAAATGACGACGAATAAAATAAAAAATAAAACAAAATTGCCAATTCAAAATTAAATTACATTCAATTCTTAGAAAATAATTTTCTTTAGCAAAAACCCAAAAAAGGACATTCGTATACTATTTTTTTGTAATACTTGCTCTATGGGACAAGTATTGGATTCGTGTAGAAAAAAGAAATGAAATCGAGTTTTATTTAAATTGAAGTTTTAATTAAATCGAACATAACGATGGTTGAGAAGAGTTTTCTTCATGACGCGACGACGACGCGACGGCGACGTCCGTAGACGTCATGTCGGTTTGTGCGTCTGGCGCTTTAACCGTCTGTCTTTAAGTGCACTGTACATCGGTGTAGAGCCTAAACGGACATATAGATTTGCTTCAAACTTTGCACACGCAGTATTTTCATGTGATTGCCTAAGGACAAAACTTGAATTTTTAATCTAGCTCATCTATAACGGTGTATTATTACACGCTCTAGATGAGCTAGAGCAAAAGATCGATAACAAATGTCGTTTTTTTTTCTCAAACGTTCTCGAAAACGGCTCTAACAATTTTAATTAAACTTCGTTGTAGTGTTGCGTTGAAAGTGATTGTAACAAAATTGCATTTCAGGTTTCTGTCAAGAAATTCACTAAATGCTTTGTATATGAAAACTAAAGTATTATCAATGAGTCGTTTTTATTTACGCTGAATTTCGACGGCTGGTGGCGCATGTTTTTGCAACATGTTCTATGATTTTGACAGCGTTGACATTAATTTTTAGAAAGAGTAAGTCTAGTTATATTGTAATATTGTAAGGGAGTGAGAGAGTTAGATCTCGACTTTCAAATTTGTTTCCTCAACAAAAAGTGTTGAGAGAAGTTGGTGGATTTCGACACTACGTGACTCAGTAGTCGCCGGTTCTGATGATATTACTATAGTTTTCATATACAAAGCTAAATGGAAACTAGGCCGTTGACGTTTTTTTTTTTGTCGCTAAAATTGCTTTTGTTTGGCGGTAATTCCCCCATAACTCGCACATGGCTCCATCAATTTTGTTTAAACTTCGGAAATAGATATTTGTAAGTAATGCAAACAAAATTGCGTTCCAATATTTTGTAAAAAAAAATTGTAAACAATTAAAAAAAATCTTTCGAATAAATGTGAAAAATTGAATTACTAGACTTCAGCCACAAGGGCAAGTTCATGAAATCCAGGCGTGCATTTTATTTCTGTAAATATTCCTACACAGATACGAATGTTATACCTACACCAAAAATATAAATATAGAAAAATAGACTTAAGTCCTTACTTTTCTTCCTGCTTCGATTACTAAGTTTGTCCTTAGTTTTTTTTTTAATATACCCGTACATACAAGCAAACATACATATTCCTAAGTATTTATATTTTCTCTCTGTCAACGAATGCTTTGTTCAGCTGCTTCTGGTGTTGTCACAGACATTTTTACTTGACTGTCATACTAGCTGGGAAAGCTGGTGGAGCATCAATGCTAATGCAACGTCTACACCGCTCCCAGGTTCTGGTCCATCAGCTCCTGATGGTTTGGTTCGCGTGAAGGACCAAGACAGGGAACATTATTGCCATATCGGAAATTTCGCAATTTCATCCCAATCAAAGTCCTTTAAATACATACACATTGGTTTTTTTTATTTTTTCTTCTATTTAACTTTGGAGAAAAAGTTTTTTATCGTTGCCGTGGTTGTTCACAATCCATTTCTGTAATTGTCCTTCTTGTTTGTCAGAGGCAGTGGGAAAATCTTTGGCCAACAATTTGAATGAGAAAGAAAGTTTTTGGTCCTTTCAAGGAGGCAGTCATCCGGCATCACCATCCCGATCTCGATCCCATAGCAATCAATGATTTCGATGGTTGTGGTTGTGTGTGTAAGTGGGTGTTTGTGTATGAAGGACATTTTGTGAATCTCTATAAGGAATTAAAGTATTCCATAGAGAAAATGAACTTTTATAAACGTGAAGTAGGTAAATATAAATGAGATGAAGGATAATGATAAATAAGAAGAAATCAATTGCAGACAAAGAGCTCTTGATGGGCTGGCCTCTCATTGTTGCTGATATACGAAAATAATGCAAGTTGTTGGTTTATGTGTAGGTTAAGTGGACTTTTGCTCAAATTCCTAACATCAGTAGGCAGGTACAGTTGGTAGCTATCTTCAATCGGTTGTTGTGAGTCGAAGAGGTCCTTCAAAGTCCTTTCAAACTGGAAAGCAAAAACATATAGTCTGACGATATGTTCATAACTTGATTTTTGGCGAGTTACTTACATCTATATTTTTATTTTTTACTTGAAATCCTAGTTGGAATACGAATACGTACAGTAGGAAGATATACTGATCAAATTGAAATAAATTGAATATATAACTTTTGGGAATGTTGAACTGTGTTCCTTCTTGTTTTTTGGTCATAAAATATAAAAAAAAGAATCACTAGAAGCTTGGGCTCAAATTGAAATATACATATAGCCGAACAAGCAACATTCTATGCTTAGTTCCTTTCGATAGACCAAATTGGACTATTGAAAACAAATTACATCAACCGTGAACAAAATTTATATATAGCGAGAGAATCATCAGAAACAACTCTCGAAGGAGATGACGACCCCCAGAGAGGTGATGGCAACGTAACGATGACAGACGAACAAAATGGGGGCGATGTTATAAGGATGAAAGTTGTAAAAAAAACTTTACAAAAGGATTCGCATCGAATTTTGTTTCCGGTTCTGGGCTCTAGTTCTGGTTCTGGTTTTGATTCTCTGTTGCCATTTTGGTATTGCAAGCACAGGGGTCAGTACCTACAAAACGATGATAAAACTCAAACTCAATTCAATTTAAGATTTTTAGTTTTCTAGATATCGTGTGTTATCGTATATAGTGCAGACAGCAGGCGAAAGTATTCTTGGTGCTTACAGTTGGAAATAGGAGGTACCTTACCTGTTCCTGGAACCATGTACCACCTATAGGAAGGGACGTTTGCAAACATCATCAGATGAGTTTTTGATGATGATGCTGGCAAGCTCTTCAGAGATTTCACAGTGAAGTATAGTTGGAAATGGTTAAGGTAACATATACCTATACCTACCTACCTACCTACATAGATATGAAATGTTGTGAAATAAAAAGTACATTTTTAATGCACCTACTCCTACATATGGACTCCTTGTAGTGAAACATAAGGAGCTTAAAGATCTTCACAAAATGTAGAAATGTGTATATGTATACGTAAAATTCTAACCTACTTATGTTTTACCTGTAAGTGAATTTTAAGACAAGTTACACAAAGAAATCTTGACAAAATAGACATGTTACAAAAAGAGTAAATAATATGAAATATTTAAGTAAATAGTTCTTTAAGCTTTGCTAACTTACCTATTAGCCCAGGAACTTTATACAAAAATCCAAAATTTTGTTAAAAGGATTTTGATTTTGACGAGTGGTAGAGCTATTTAATAGGAGTATTTGAGGAACTATCCCCGCCTCTAGCTGTTGAGCAATCCGCGTAATGAGCGTTTGAAAAAGAAAAAATTGGTGATGACAAAAAATAGAAAAAATAGAACGGTACATTCCACAAAATTCTAAAATATCTCAAAAAATACACAATTATATTTTTTAACATGGTAATTTTTTTTTTAAATACTATATTATACCCAAAAATAAGTCAAAATTGTATTCAAAATTGAAATTTTTAATTTTTTTTTTTCGTTAGAATGCAATTTTTAAAAAAATATTAATAAGAACTAAAAATACTGTTTTGTTAACAAATTCATTCTGCGTCGTTTGATATATCTTACCATCTTGTGTTGTATAACCTTATGTAAAAAAAATATTTTATTTAAAGTCAAATCACAAAAAAAAAAAAAATTAAGGTATAAATTTAAAAAAATATATCGGTACATTTAAGAAAATTCTAAAATACCTCAAACGATGCAAAATTAAAATAAGAACAAGATAGTAAACATTTTGTTTTATAATGTACCATTTTCAATTTTTTATAAAAACTTGAAAAAGTGGACATTTTAAACAATTATTTACACTATTTACTGATAAAATGGAATTGTAAACAAAATGTAACAAAATCAAAAAACATATTTTTTTTCACTGTTAAATTTTACATTGTTTGAGATATTCTTAAAATTTTTCTTGTAGATATATCTCGTATAGTTTCAATAAAATGCATAAGGAACCATGAAGAAAAATTTTAAAGTTTTAAATGATAAAAAAAATATATAACGGTACATTTCAGAAAACTAAACAAAAATACAAATGATGCAAAATTTACTAAAGCATAAAATTGTGAACATTTTTTTATATATTACGACCTTAAATTTAAAAAATTTTAGTAAGCGTTGAAAAAGTGAAAATGTAAACTGAATTTTTGCAGTTTTTACAAAAAAAAATTTAACGGCTTATCCAAAAAAACTTGAGAAATACATCAAACAACGCAAAATTATATTTAACATAAGATAAAAGAATTTTTTTTTTGTAAAAAGTGTCTTAAATTTGGTAAACATTTTATTAAACGTTGAAGAAGTAAATTTAATAGTCAACGGATTTTTATAAAAAAAAGTAATTTATTTTGTTTATTATTTAATTTCGCATTATTCAAACAGTTTGGTTATAGATAAAATATTTACCGTTCTCAAAATGTTTTGAATTTATTCAAGAGGCAACCATGAAAAAAAATGATTTTGGTTAAAACAAAATAAAAAAAATAAAACGGTACATTTTTTAACTTCCAAACCATTTTAAATGATGCAGCAATAAATGGTTTTTGTATATATTTATATTAACTTGTTTTATAAATTAGCATTTAATTTGTCAAATTTGTATACAAATTGAAGAACATTTTTTTTCATTTTTTTCAAAGGGTTTTTTGTTAAAATTGAGTATATAATGGAACCCAATTGAACTAAATGCAGTATAATCTTGTTTATTATTGTACTTTCCGTCATTTGTGGTATTACAAAAGTTTGTTATACGCACTATCTGGAAATTTTTTTAATTTAATCCATCCAAATGTGGTACAAAATATTTGAGTTCTAACTAAAAAAAAAAGAAACAAAAATACAACGGTACATTTTACAACGATGCAAAATATCTCAAATTTTAAAATACATAATTTTGGAATCCTAATTTTGGCACAAACAGAATAACCACACCAACCCGATAAATTTGTTTGTATTTAAATTTTTGAAACCAATTTTGAAAAAAAAATATTCCTTATTCGTTATCCATGTGTGGCATGTACCGATTATGTATGGGCCTAAAAAACCTCACAGGATGTTGTCCAAAAAAACGGAAGATATCAAGATTAAACAAAATTTATTCATCCATTTAGGGTGGAAGACGATATTACTAGACCAATTTTGTTCGTCTTCTCTATACAGGCTGATTTGCAAAAGGTGATGACAAAATAAAAGAGCTTGCAGTTTGGGTCGAGAAAATAAAATCATCACAATGTACATGGGCCTACTAAGAATTAATAATAACTGTTCACCAACTTTATTTAAAAATAAAATAGAATAAAATAAAATAAAATAAAATAAAATAAAATAAAATAAAATAAAATAAAATATAATATAATAAATAAAATAAACAAAATAATATAAAATAATATAAAATAAAATAAAGTAAAAAAAAAATAAGATAAGATAAGATAAAATAAAATAAAGCATTTCGGGATTAATTTTTTAATTATTATTGTTTTCTGTTTCAAGTTAATTTGCAACAAAACTGCACCTCCCGCCTACCCGCCTTTTTTTTCTTTCTGTCTTATGAGAATGACTCTTTATATCAACCTACTGTCAATTTTGATCAAACTCTGAGTTTTTTTGACAAAATGTCGAGTTTAAGTTTCGTACGAATTCAGTTACGAACAGAGCAATAAAGTTGTTTGAGAGAGAATAGTTTTTGAGTAATTACTTTTCAAACTAATTAAGAATTTTTAAAAAAATTATGCAATAAAGTGCCAATTTGGATTATAAAATTCAACCTGCTTTTGATTTGAAGTCAAACAATGAAAAAACGGCAGTTGTAATACATTTATATTTTAAAAACATTACAAAATAAAGAAACCAACTTCCTCATAAGATACTGGGTGGCAGTGTTGGACGTTAAATTACTAAGAGCATTGAATATTAATAGTAGAAGCCCGTAGTGTAATGGTTAGTGCGTTCGACTGTCAAGCTGGAAGTCTGGGATCGCTTCCCAGCCTCGTCCACCTAAAAAGTTAAAAAGTTTTTTTTCAGGGCTACTGCCTCTTGCGAGTAATTGACAAATCCTCCAAGAGTATCACTTGTCACGAATAAGTGCTTCTCGTCTAACCGTTGGGATTCGGCATAAAATTGTAGGTCCCTTCCATTCCTGTCGAAAGGCGCACACAGGAATGGTTGCGAGTTGTTAGTCACTAGGCCCTGGTTCTTTATGAGCCGTTGTGCCACCCGATTTTTTTTTTTTTTGAATATTAAAATTCGAAAACATTACTTAATTACGTAAAATATTTTAAAATCTCTTCTTTACAAAATTTTAATTTTATAAATAAATAAATTGTGTGGCGCAACGGCTCGTGCAGAACCAGGGCCTAGTGACAAACAACTCGCAACCATTCCAGTGTGCGCGTGTCGACAGGAATGGAAGGGCCTAGAATTGTACATATGCCAATGCCAAATCCGCACGGGTAGACGAGAAGCACTTATTCATGACAAGTGATACTCTTGGCAATTCCTCACAAGAGGCAGTAGCCCTGCAAAAAAAAATGTTCAGTTTTTGTGGACGAGGCTGGGAAGTGAACCCAGACGCCAGACCTCCAGCGTTACAGTCCAACGCACTAACTGTGACGCTACGGGCATATTAAGTTTGAAAAATTAATATTGACAAAACTATTCATTAACCAATTTCATTTAAGCACAAAATAAAATGAAATCCATTCTTGCATTTTCTTAAAAGTTCTAATATTTTGTTTTATTAACTAAAAGTTATTTTCTTTGCAAATAATATCCTAATATCCAAAGCAAATATTTTAAATATTTCTTTTCTATTTGTTTATTGTTCCTATCATCCGCAATTCTATTAGTTTCATAAGACCACAAGCCTCCAAGCTTTCATTACCTCAGTAATTCATACATACTATGCTGTTTTTCCAAGGCGTTAATATAATCAAATATTTATATTTTCCATTCAAAAACTCGAATTTTCAATTCAAAAAGAGTACATATTTAATATTTTCTCTTCATATAACATTTTATAATTCATATTGATATTATAAGCTATTTATACGCAATTCAATGTTTGTTTTATAGCAAAATAATTTTCACGCAATAAAAACTTGACTTAAGCCTTAAAATGATAAAACAAAAATAAACCAAAACCGCCGTCAGCTCCTGTGTATCTATGGTAATTAACATACAATTATGTATGTATTTTATTTTAATTGAACAAAAACTGTTTTATGTGTTTATTTTGTATAGGTATATGTATAAATATGCGTTTAATTCTATCTACTATATGGTATGTGTTTTCCTTTGAAAAAACATTAACTATGTGTTCAGATGTTTTACTATTTATATTTATATTCGCTTAAAAATAAGCAAGCACGTCGGTAGGCAAGTACTTAATATGCGCTGGCATTTGTAGAGTGAAATATACCGATTTTCGATTTTTTTTAATTATGTAATTAATAAAATATTTAACATGAACTATAGAAAATAAAAACAAATGTAAAATAATATTAAAAACATGTGGATATACATAATTTATATTATGTGTGAGAATATAAAATTTGGTGGGTATTTCTACATTTTGAAATGAAAATATTTGTACTCATGCGAAGGGCATGAGTATTTAATTTATTGATAAATTGTTTTTCTAGTTAAAAGGTAGACAAATATTAATTGTATTGAGGAACGAGGAACGGCTAGGTAGGTATAGGTAGTGTATAGATGCAAATAAATTAATTCATTTAAATTTTTTTTTTAATTTTGGCTTGGCATTATAAAATTTTATTGAAATTCGTATTTAAATTATTAAAATTTAACTTTTAAAGTAAACATTTTAATAGTTTCTGTGGGTTTTTAATACAGATATGTATAAATATATGACATTTTTTAAACTGCTAATGATTAAAGGTATTTCACAAATAAAAAATAGCATTGTTTGCATTGTACATGCACGTGTACATATAGGTATGACAAAAGAAGATAATCGAATTTTCATTTATTAATCATAAACAATTAATAATTGATTTAATAAAAACCTTAAGAGCAGATTTTCAGTAATCAGTTAAACTATCAGAGGAATAAATACTATAGCAACACGAACAAATTTTAGTTTTATTCGAAGAATAAGTACTATCTGAGGTTTAACTGAGTATTGAAAAATTGGCCCTAAAACAAACAATACAATAAAACCAATCAACTAACTATATAAGGTATACAAAAAAGCCTCGTATAAAATCTGCTAAAATATGATGAGAGTAAGATTAAGTCAAGGAATGGGGTGATAGATGTAAGATACATCTATCACCCCAGTCCTTGTATCATTGGCGAGGTTTATCGGCTGTAACGGGGCTGAGAAAATTAAAATTGTACAGGAAACTTTGATTTGACTAGATTTGTTTCATTCTTCCGCATGAAAAACAATCGCCTCAACTCTTAATTTTAGCCTTCAACAATTTGATTTACTAAACGGATAGACCGTTGTTATATAGGTATGACATTCATTGTGATCTTGGCGTAATAATGGACTGATGGATAATTAGACTTCAATAAACATATTGATCATATCATTAACAAAGCAAAATGCAGATTGGGTTTCGTTTGTCGATTTTCAAAGGAATTTCGAGACCCATACATTTTAAAAACTTTATACTGATCTCTTGTGCGATCGAATATCGAATACTGTAGCTGTGTTTGGAGTCCGAGCTATCAAAACAATATTAATAGACTGGAATCAGTACAAAAACGATTTCTTCGTTATGCCCTTCGACATCTACCATGGAATATGAACACACATCTACCACCATACAATCAACGCCTTTCTTTAATTAATTTACCATCACTAACGAATAGAAGAACAGTTTTTAGAATATTATTCATTTATGATGTTTTGATTGGAGAAATTGATTCAGAATATATTTTATGACAACTCAACCTAAATATATACCCACGATCCTTTAGATCTGGGGACTTTTTAAGCCAAAGATTCAACAGAACAAATTATGGAATTCATGAACCTTTGTTTGCTGCATGTGCAGATTTTAATAAGTATTTTAATGTTATTGATTTTAATGTATCAAAATATTGTTTAAAAAAAGATTTATATAGAATTTTACAATCTCAGAGCTAATAATTTGTTAAATTTCTAGCTAAATAAAAAATAAATAAATAAATAAATATATACAGTGGCGTAGCTAGGAAGGCAAGGGCCCGGGTGCGTAGAGAAAGAATTGGGCCCTCACCCCCTCTTTTCCCGTAGCTTTAACTTATATTGCCCTTCAAAATTATATAGAAAGGAATAAGAAGAGGATACAGGATACAGCGAGTTGAACTTATAATTAGTGGGCTTAATCTATACGTCATCTCTATGAGGGGTAAAATATCTGTTTTGAATAATAGAAAATGGGAATAAATAAGAAACGACGCACATACTTACTTACTTACTTACTTACTTACTTACTTTTGATGGCGCTCACAGCCCAGGATGGGCTTCGGCCTCAACTAACAAGCCCCTCCAGCCAGCTCTGTCCCTAGCTAGCCGCTTCCAGTTGCGCACACCGAGTGCTTTGATGTCGTCATTCACTTGATTGCGCCACCTGTTACGGGTTCTTCCTCCGCTGCGTACCCCATCGTGGTTGGATTCGAAGACTTGTCGGGCAGGTGCGATGCTGTCCATACGCTCCACGTGCCCCAGCCATCTCAGCCGCTGTATTTTCAGCTTTTTGAACAGGTCAACGTCGCTGTATAGCCCGTATAGCTCGTCGTTGAATCTTCTCCTCCATACTCCTTCGATAAACACCGGACCGAAAATCACACGAAGAATCTTCCTCTCAAAGCATCCTAGCAGATTTTTATCCGAATCTTTCAGTGTCCATGCTTATGACCCATAAAGCAGGACCGGGATTATTATAAAATAAATAAATCGGGTGGCACAACGGCTCATGAAGAACCAAAGCCTAGTGACTAACAACTCACAACCATTCCCGTGTGCGCCTATCGACAGGAATGGAAGCGACCTACAATTGTATGCCGAATCCGAACGGCTAGACCAGAAGCACTTATTCGTGACAAGTGATACTCTTGGAGGATTTGTCTCGCAAGAGGCAGTAGCCCTGAAAAAAACTTTTTAGTTTTTAGGTGGACTAGGCTGGGAAACGAACCCAGACCTCCAGCGTGACAGTTGAACGCACTAACCATTACGCTATGGGCTAGTACCGGGATGATTAGAGTCTTGTATAAAGTCTCCTTGGTTCTCTGAGAGAGGGCCTTACTACTTAAATGCCTTCTTAGACCGAAGAAACAGCGGTTGGCAAGAGTAATTCTACGCTTGATCTCTGCACTGATGTCATTCAGCGATGTTATAGTGGAGCCCAGGTAATCAAAGTCCTTGACAACTTCAAAGTTATATCTGTCCATCGTGATATTTTGCCCGAGTCGACGATGTTGAGATTCCTCTCTCGATGACAGCATATACTTCGTCTTGTCCTCATTAACCGCCAATCCCATTTTACCCACCTCCTATTCAATGCTCGCAAATGCCCCTGCCACAGCTCGCTTCGTTGTGCCGACAATGTCTATGTCATCCGCATATGCAAGCAATTACACGGACATTTGATAGATTGTACCGCTGGTGTTGACATGTTTGTTGCGTACAATGGCTTCAAGAACGATGTTGAATAGGTTGCATGATAACGCGTCGCCTTGCCTCAATCCTTTCTCAACATCAAAGGAATCGGTGGTGTTCTTACCAATTTTGACGGAGCAGCGAGATTTCAACATCGTCATCCTGCACAGGCGGACGAGTTTGGCAGGGATGCCGAGACTCGACATGGCTCTGTATAATTAGTCCCTTTTCACGCTATCATACGCGACTTTAAAATCGATAAAAAGGTGCTGTGTATCGATCTGGAATTCCCGGGATTTTTCTAAAATCTGTCGTAGTGTGAACATTTGATCGACGGTTGACTTGCCTGGCCTAAAACCACACTGATAGGGGCCGATCAGATCGTTGACAAAAGGTTTTAAGCGGTCACACAGGATGGCCGACAAGATTTTATAAGCGACGTTTAGGAGACTAATTCCTCTGTAGTTGGTACATTTCAGAACATCTCCCTTTTTATGGATGGGGCACACTATACCGAGGTTCCATTCATCGGGCATACTTTCCTCCGACCAAATTTTGCAGATGAGCTGATGTATGCTCCTAGCCAATTCATCTCCGGCTGATTTAAATAGTTCGGCTTGTAAGCCATCCACACCAGCAGCCTTGTACGACTTAAGTTTGGATATCGCCATGGCACATTGCCTTATAAAATATTTATTATACAGATGAGATGAAAAAGAAAAACGATTTTTTATAGTGTCAAATTCACAACCTCTTGTGCGGTTTAATTTTTGCGAATTCATCTATAACTTCACTCAAATCCAAGTTTGATGCCGCCTGGTTTCTATTGCAATTAACTATAAGTGTTGGAGGCAATCTTGTCCAATTCTGTTTCGTAAATAATTTTTTATGGTCTTCAGTTTACTGGAAGATCTTTCTGCTGCCGCAGAAGTGACAGGAATTGTATGAAACAGTAGCATTGCTGTATACACTTCCGTAAGGTCACATTCGAGCACGCCAAATTTCATTATAATTTCCTTGCAAAGTTGGCGAATGGACCACGTCTCCGTCAATTGAGGAAGGACCAGATGGTGAACATTAGGAAATCGGAGCGAAAAAGTGGGTCCAATTATATCGGAATATTTCATCTGGAACTGATCACATTTCGCGATTAAAATCGTTTTATTTATGCTAAGTAAATTTTTTGGAATCAAAAAGTTGAACGTTTTACAAACTGCACTCATACAGTACATTGTTGAAAATAGTTACTTTGAAGACTTCTTCCTGGTTTTGGAATCGGTGATCAGAAGCCAATTCATCGAAATGCTTTTTAGTTTTTCCTTGTCGCTTTACTGGGAAGGTAGGATCGATATAGTATTTTTTCGCAGTTTTGGTGGCCTTGGATTTGAAACACTTGAAGTCATTCATGTACTCTTTTAATTTATCTGTTTCGTCCAAAGCCTTACTCGCCTCGTCGAAAACGCAAAATTTTCGAAACAATTGATTTTGTTTAATACGCTATGCATCCATTTCGCAAAGGAATACAAACTCAAAATTCAGCATTTTTGATTTTATAACCTCCGCTTCACTACGTTCGTCTCTACTTGAACTCTTCAGCGTTATTTCGGACAATGTTTTAATAATATCAAAAAAACGAACTTTGACTGCAGTTATTGAATTAACTCTGCTCGACCATCTTGTTGGATATAATGGATAATAATGATCATTGAACAACGTCTGAAAATATTGAAAATTTATTTTCAAGGTGAGTGTTGTTTATATTATGTAGCCCAAATAGTGCGTTTTTTTGAAAATAAGTTTTGGTCGACATGAAGCAATCACCGCGCACCTGCAATGTTAACAAAATATTTAATAAAATGTATGATGGGGACAAACTTCTAATACAGTTCTGTTGGGGTATAATTTTTCCATTGTTTAAAAAAGGAAACTCTGTGGTTTTAAATAATTACAGGGGGCTGACAAATATGGATCCTGTTATAAAGATATTTACGGGGCCGATGACGGTAACATATTGTGCGAATATCAAGCCGGCTTTGGGAAAGGTTTTTCAACCACTGATCATATTTTCATCCTATCTAATGTCGATGAGAAATCTAATACAAAGAAAGTATTCGCCTTTTTCGTAGATTTTAGGGCTGATGCATCTGACCATATTAATGGAGACGCACTATTTTAGAAGCTTCATTGTATGGGAATCTCAGCGAAATTTCTGGCAGTTCTACGAGATCTTTACTCTGACACAAAGTCAGCAGTATGGAACGGAGACAAAGTATCTGATTGGTTTTGCACTTCAATTGGGTTTAAGAAGGGTTGCTTATTCAGCCCATTTTTATCATCTGCTTCCATGAATGATCTCCATGAATGTTTATCTGGTGGGCTCTCAGTAGCATTAACTTGTATAAAAATACTATTATATGCCGATGCAGAACTCTTCAAAAAATGATTGACGAGTTGGCAGCTTGTTGTTCAAAATGGAATCATGAGGTAAATTTAGATAAATCTAACATAATGATATTCTCTACGGCGGAAGAAGAGCGAATGAAGAAAAATGGCAATTCAATTCCACCCTTATTAAGGTTGTGTCCGAATATATGTAAATATTTAGGAATTACCTTGACACCAAAAATGTATTTCAGTACACATTTGAATAAGAAATTGCCTACGGCCAAATTTGCAATAAACAGCATATGGAACCAGCTTCTGTCTCGAAGGAACATCACATTATCATCAAAGTTTTAAATATTCAATTCGGTCACCAAAGCTATACTATGTGCTATGCGTCAGAGGTGTGTGGTTTTGAGCAGTTTGATGATGTAGAGGCGATTTTCCGTTCGGTTTCCATGTTCTCTTCTACTTTAAAAGCAAAAATAGATTTTGTTTTGAGAACCCTCAATTACCCCAACAATCGTCTTCCAAACAGATTATCTAGATACAGATAAGTTAATGTGGTTTCAATCTTGGCTAACCCTTGCTACAAATAATAATTGCTCATTTGATGCTAGTTCTAGTCAAGTTCAACTATGCGGACAGCAATTATATAAGATTGTCGAAGCGATTGGTATTTATTTTTTGAAAAAATGTTATCAAGACTCTCAGCAAGCGTCATTTCATACTAATTATAAGAATCTGGGTTTATTTAGTTTGTATATTAAAGATGTAATTAGTTTAATAAGGCTAGGTGCCACATTTTACCATTGTTAGACAAACTGGTAGGTTAGCGCAAAGACCAGGATCTGTGCCACCGGACGTTATGACTGATTCATCGTGATGGCGTTTCTCCGAAATCGTGCTTTGACAAGCGTTGACGTCCAACAATAGCAAAGACAGGTACGATAAGGACTCACAAGTTAATGGACAGTTAGGAGACAACTAAAGGAAGCAGACCTTACCCCAAAATGTCCCGCCACGGGACCGAAATTAACTGCAACTCATCGACAAGTTCGAGTACAACTTTCACTATGCACTACAATTGGGAAGTTGAGCAATGTACACGATTTACGATATCGAATATCATACTCTACAGCATATCCGAAGTCCATTTTTATCTATGTATTAGTTTTTTGTATAATCGCTTTCAAAAAGGTGGAAGTATATCAAACCACTATTTATATTTATCTTGGTATAATCTAAGCATATGGCACACGACCATTTATCGACACTAGATTTTTTTATTGTAACTTCTAATTTTGTATATTTACTTCCAGAAATCTGCAACTACACCTGCACACTTGTGACCAGTGACTCGGACCATGAAGCTGTTCAGCTTAGCATCAGGCTTCGCCAACCCATCTGCCTAGCAACAGAGCCAACAGAGAACTTCATTGACTATAGACGGCTGGATGTTGAACGTCTCCAACGAGACATAGAAGAAAACATTACGCTGCCACCTTCAAACCGGAACTTGCTGGACAGTGAAATAGACTCTGCTATAGATGGTCTGGAACAAGCTGTATGTAATGCATTGGAACACCAAAAGCGGCCGAGGACGTCAAGGGATAGGTACCAACATCTTCCCTTGTACATACAGAACCTGTATGCACACAGACAGTGTCTGAGAAAACGACTCCAAAGGATCCACCAGAGAGAGCTGAACACCAACAACAGCAATTACGGAACGGTTTGGAGCGAGTTGCAATGTGTCAATGTCATGTTCCGGAACTCCGTCCAGCACCATAACAACATCCAGTTCCAGAAGAGGTTACAGGCGATCAAGCCAGGACCTGAAGCATTCAAGAACATCAACAAAATTGGTGAGAAAAGACCTCCAATGCCGCAAATCATAACAATATTAAAGCAACATAAATACAAGACAAAGTGGAAGCGTTCGCCAACTACTTCGAGGGAAACTTCACACCAAACCCACCGGACGATCCAACGTTTCTGAACGAAGTTGAGGCATCCATCCAGCAAACCCTGCAGCCAAACCCTGAAGGAGTCATTTTTGGTGAATCCAACCTAGCAAGTGACCCAACTGAAAGTTCACATCTCTGCAATCTGGAGGATGTAGCAGATATCATCGGGAATTTAAAGCCAAAAAAGTCAGCCGGACCAGACAGGGTTTCAAATTACATCCTGAAAAGACTGCCACATGCAGTGATGACCGTTTTAACAATCATCATGAACAACTGCATGAACAACTGCTACTTCCCTCAAAAGTGGAAAACAGCAAAGATCGTGGCGATCCCGAAGAAAGGTGCTTGCAACTTGGTGTCTAATTACAGGCCGATTTCGTTTCTGAACAATATAAGTAAAATACTGGAAGAAGTATTACTTCACAGACTTAAGAGATTCTACAGCGAAAACGCCATCATCCCGGACATGCAGTTTGGCTTTAGGGAAAAGCGCTCTACTTTGCATCCGCTCCTGAAGTTCCAGCATGACATCACCATAGCCCTTAACAATCATCGTGTCACTATTGGATGCTTTCTGGATGTTGAGAAAGCATTCGATAGCGTATGGACTGAAGCCCTTATCCATAAGCTTCACGTATTTCATTTTCCTCCCTCACTAACAAAAATCCTTTTTTCTTTTCTTTCTTCCAAAAAATTCTACGTTCAACTGGACAAGTGTAAATCACAAGTGAAGAACATCAAAGCCGGAGTTGCGCAAGGTTCGAAGCTAGGCCCCTTCCCTTACAGCTTGATGACAGCTGATCAGCCTATACCAACTGATTGCCAAAATCTCCTGTATGCTGATGACTCCCTTACATCCGCCACATCGATGTCTCCGCTGGCAGCTCTACGCAAAGTTGAATACCACATTAACAGGCTCTACGTAAAATGGGGCATCCGGATAAACACCTCCAAATCGGAGCTTGTGTGCTTCAGGAGACCCAGTAGAGGTAGTCGCAGCGCAGCGATCGGCAGAAGCCTGGTTCTGAATCTTCCGGATGGATCCACGATAGCAGCCAAAAAGAACGTGAAGTACCTCGGCATTCACTTTAATGAGTTGCTTAGGTTCAACCCGCACTCACGAAACGTTATCAAAAAAGCCAATTGGGCCTTCCACCGACGCCACCCAATTGATGAGACGCAGAACCGGAATAAGCCAGAAGACGAAGATATTTATGAACAAGCAGCTCCTGCGGCCTGTCATCAGTTATTCCTTTCCAATTTGGTTCTCCATCTCGAAGACGGCCATGAAGGAACTTCAAATATTCGAAAGAAAATTACTCCGGATCTGTACCGGTCTACATTACGACCGCCAGCGAATGAGACATCACAGCAATGAGTGTCCGTACACAGAGACGAACATCATCCCCCTGGACCGGTACCTACTCCTACAAGCAAAGAAGCTTGCAGAACACACCAACAGTCACCCAAATCAACTAATAAGAAGGATGGCCACTGAGCAACGACAAACCGAGCCGAGATACTTCCAGTACGATGGACATCCTGGACCACAACATCATCACAGACAACGAGCAAGCAGTTTCGTTCTACGCTGAAACTGGATCAGCATATCACCGTGGCTAAACGCCAACCCAGCTCCCCACCAAAACCATAACTTGACAACAGGGACGGAACACCCCGAGGACAATTAAGTCAACCGACTTTTAGATTTAATTTTTTGAAATGTATTTTATATTTTATAATCCTTTAAATTTAAGACATAGTATACAATTTGGCCTCCTATGTGCCAATAAATGTATAATATCATCGTATCTAACTAGTTATAAGTCAAATTGTAAAAATCGTTGTTCAATAAATATGCTAATGCTAAAAAAAAAAAAAAATGGCACACGACCTTAGGATAAATTTTAATGCCCAATCTTATGCAATGAAAATAATTGATGACTAAATTTTCAGTGAAACGAGCATAACTTTAACAGATTTCAATGGTATGGTGATGAAACTTGGCAAACATGTCTCATTTGTCGTAAGAAATAAGAATCAAAAGAGGCCTCGCCTAACGCCCTAACTAATTGTTATTAATTTCTTTATTGAATAATAAACATTATATCTATCTATCTATCTGTTAACAAAATTGGCGCATCTGGGGAACCGAAAGCCCGCATTTGATTGATGAGAAGCCAATGCATTCACTGAGTGACGGTTTGGTGCAGATTGTGGAGTGGTGGCATCATTGGACCATTTTTCTTCGTAAATGAGGCAATGTTAAGTGATTTTTTTTGTTTACTAAAATTCAAGACATAGATTTGGACGACCTTTGAGTCATTTATTTACTAATGCGTTAAATGTTAACATGAAAAGCTTATATCTAGGTATTTACAAAGTTTTAAATACATTATAAAGGTTCAGGCGTGAACGCAGGAAAAAATTTCGGGCGGCGGGGGGGTTCAACAAATTTCGGGGGGGGGGGGGGGTTTAAACTGAAAACTCAAAAATTAAGAGTGAAATTGTATGGCGAGGAAGTTAAATTCATACATTTCGGGGGGGTTTGAACCCCCCAAAACCCCCCCTGCGTTCGCGCCTGTAAAGGTTGTTTATGATGTTATGTATTAAAAAACGTTTCTTTAAATTTAGAACTCTTTAAATTGTCATTTGTTGATAGTAATAGAAAAGATAAAATTATTGTAAACTGAAATCATTTGGTTTAGAGTACTATTAACACCATAGTTTGATCTACTGAAAGCAGTGCATAATAGCATCTGACTTTTTATGCTCGCTTGATTATATAGCTGAATTGCAACCGACTCAGAACTGATGAGGATGACATTGAACCATTTACTATACCTTTTATGAAGCATAACTGGAGATATTGCCTACATATGTTCGAAAGTAAAGGAAGGTTAATCAACTTAAGCCTATGGGTATAGGGGGGAAGAGATGTTGGTTGGGACCATGGAAAAAACCGTAGACAAAAGAGCATAAACCTTCTTTGAACTGCTTCCTATCTATTTATGTCCACTGAATAGTACGGTGCCCATACTACACAGTTGTACTGTTGGTATCACAAAATAAACATAAAGAAGGTTAAGCACATATGGATCTTGGAAATCCGGAGAGAATCGTTTAATGAATCAAAGCATTTTATTGCTAGCTATTTTTATAATCAGGTTATAGTGGTCGATAAAACTCAACTTAATGTCGAGAAGTATACTCAGATTAGAGAAAATAGACAACCTGCATAGAGGAGAAAAATCTATAATTATAGTCAATTGCTATAAGAGTTTTTTGGCGAGTAAAACTCATATAGTTTTACATTTGTCAATATTCAACAGTAGAAGGTTTGTATTGCATCACCCTTAAACCCATTAAGATCTTCTTGAAGCAGTAAAAAATCATCTTTTGAAGTTCGTTTTTTGTAGAGTTTAACGTCATCAGCGTACATCAAAATTGAGGTGGTTTTTAGAATCGAAGTTAAGTCATTAACTTATACTATAAACAGTAGAGGGCCCAAGTGGCTGCCCTGTGGGACACCAGAATTTACACAGAAATCTATAGAACATTCATTACGAACAAAACACAATAACTTCAATTTTCTAGATAAGAATATACCCACATTACAAAATTTTCATTAAATTCCATCATCATGCAGGATCGCACGCAGCCCATGCCACAATTTATCTTTTGCGCATCAAATTCCCAAATCGTGTTATCAGTCGCGATTTGACCCCTTTGGACATTTTTGAGGAAACCATAAAGGACATAATATGTTATGCCGGAAACAATTCAAGCACTTTTAAGGCCAATATCACCCAAGAAATCCTTGAGCTACATTGCAAAACCATCAACAAGGTCTTGTACACTTGGAGTGACAGAATGCGCTACTGCGAATCCAGCCAAGACAGCCTCTAAGAACGCCGCCTGCGGCCCGCCGCTGTTGTGTTCCATAATCAATTGGAATATTTGCTCTTACTAATAAACCCATAATACATGAAAAAAATTAAATTTTGTTCATTTTACTATTATTGGATAACTAATAAATAATCATAGCTTCCACAAAAAGATGAAATTTGAAAAAGTGTCCTACATATCTCGGCTCCTCGAATTAACCAAAAAAGAGATGAATATTTCAGCTAACAACTTTAACTTTGTACGTCTCCAGTGACGCCTCTTAGCGTAGTAGGGCATTGTGTTTCTCCGGTACGTAGACGGGCCCGACCGATTTTGTCTAAGCTTTTTAGCTAATTTTGTTTAATACGAAAAGATTTGTGGGCAGCCATTTCGTCCGCTCTTGGCAAAGATTGGAAAAGAAATTTTAAATACTCTAAAAACACTCTCAAATTTGAAGAATTTTCATTAATTTGTTTAAATTCTTTTGAAAAGTGTCCAGTCAATAATCACAAAAAAAGTTCTAAATTCGCAAAGCCCGATGTAGTTCTGCATTTTTGATTTGTTGTTGGGGCATGTTAGAGTATAGTTTGTAGCTAAGTTTGCAACTTCGAAAAAACCTGCGCTTACTGCAGGAAAAATGCAACAAAGACGAAATTCGAAAATTCGATCCAAAAAGGTCAAATAGTCTTGGCAAGAAACATGATGTTTACTAAGTGCAACAAGCAATGTTTGCCTCACTGCTGTGGTGAAAGTAGGACACTTAAGTTGGCACTGATTTTTGTACACGTACTTGAAACCCTTAACTATCATAAAAAATATAGTTATAATATTTATATGTTTTTTTAAGCAACTTTGGTAGTGAATTTAAAAGTCTCGAAAATGTTCACGAAATGACATATTTACATGCCAAGTGAACAATTTACGTAACTTTTAAAATCGCTACCAAAGTTGCTTAGAAAAAGATATAAATATCATAACTATATTTTATCATATCCCAGGTACGTGAAAAAAAAAATCAGTGCCAACTTAAGTGTCCTACTTTGACCACAACAGTGATGCAAACATTGCTTGTTGCACTTAGTTAACATCATGTTTCTTGCCAAAACTATTTGACCTCTATTTGGATCGAATTTTCCGAATTTCGTCTTGTAATACTCTAGACTATTTCATACAAATTTTTTAGCCGAATTGGACAATTTTTGAACTAATCTTTGAATGCTTCAAGATTAATTAGTTTTTCTGAATTTTTTTTAATTCGTGGTTAGATAGCAAGACAAATATAACATGAATGCATTTAAAACTGATGTGGTCTTGTAGAAAATTGTATAATAATCAAGTTTATAGTGGACGGTTTTTTCCTAAGTTGCATATTTCCAAAGTTATAAAGCAAAATGTCGGAGAAATGTGGTGATTTTAGCGTTTTTCACTGTTGCATTTTTCCTGCAGCAAGCACAGATTTTTCGAAGTTGCAAACTTAGCTACAGGCTACTCTAACATGCCTCAACAACATATCAAAAATGCAGAACTACAACGCGCTTTGCGAATTTATTGTCGAATTTGACTGGGCTAGAACTCTAACACCCTTATTTATTAACTCGTTTTAGCGACGGTGTAAATTTACTCCGACACCGACAATGCATCTTATCCTGAAAAGCTTAGGGGAAAAGTACTAACAGTGAGACAGTGCAAACAGTAAGACAACTCATTTTTCTCTTTTGTGAAAGCATGCACAGAAATGCCAGTATTGGTAAAAATGTTTATTTCCCCCTCCACTGGTTTTGATTCTATTGCGCACTAGTTTCAGTTGCGCGTTAAGCAACCTCCACCAGATAACTGCCCGAGCAGAATGGAGAGTCGCTGTAGCGGCCGCTTGTCGCACTATCAAAGTCAAAATATACAAAAATAGTACACAGCGCCACAATGAGAAGCTGTAGCTGCAGCGATCGCTTTCGCCAGAGTTGAATAATTTTCAACTTTCTGCTTTTAGTCGCGCTTTTTTTTGACATACCTGTGGGTCTGTTCAAAACACTGTATGTAAACTAGGCATTGGGTTCGTTCAGCACATTGAGTTATTTTTTCTATGTTTATTATGAACTGAAATTTGGAAAAAAAAATTGGTTTCGATAGCAATGATTGCAGAAAAAAAGCATTTGAAGTAAAGTCTTATTATTAATAATTTGAGTATGTTGTCACTGACCCCAAAATTGCACAACTTTGAGAACTCAATTTTAAAATTGCCCAGTGTTCACGCTACAAGTGAGATCATATTGTTTGAAAGCTCCAATGGGCTTGGATGAAAAAAAAAACAAAAAATAAACAAATTCTTAACATTTATAAAACTGATGGAATTTTTTTAGATACTGTTGTCCTCTTTTCCTTCCAATTTTGTATCTGTCAAGGGCAAGGTTAACTACATAGACCTACTTTTCCAAAAAGTGCCAAAGTGAGAAAGAAACATGTATGCTTAAGACACCTGTTTGCAAAAAAAAACATGCGAAAATTGTTCTGACATATAATTTTAGTCACCATACTCGATTTTCAATTGTTTTTTGGCAAGCAAGTGTCTTTATAATACATATTTTTTTCCGCTTTGCACTTTTTGCAAAATGTAGGTCTATCCCAACTAACTGGGTGAACACAAAAGAGCCCAACTAATAATTTAACTTCTGTAAGGGTCTATCAAAGTTATTTCCTAATCAGCAAACTTGACTCTATAAGGCCTTAGAGAAACACATTTGGCCCACATTGAGAAGCTCGAAAGGCTTTTAAGCAATCATTTACAGGTTCATTGGAAGTACTCAATTTATTTCGCTAAGACCTTATAGAACAAAACTACACTCAAACATTGCAAATGTAGTAGTGTAGTTTTGTTCAAGTATTTCGATAGGCACATCTAAAAGCCTTTATAAAAGGCTTGTCGAGGCCTAGGAGAAGCCTTATCGAAGCACAATGCCAAACAAAATAAAAATTAATTCTTTATTTTTACATTTTCTCCTTTATTTTCATGCAAGTAATGATTTTCTTCTGGAACTTAATGCACAATAATTATTTTTATCTGAAAAAAACATATTACTTACTTGATGGATTTTGCGAGATTTGAACCGAGGATGGTTGGGTTGAGAGTCGGGCATCTTAGGTATTGATCTAGCCTGGCATATGAAAATGAGTGCCAAATTGGAACCGCTTGAAACCGAAATTAGCTTCCCAAAAACTTCCTTGGGACATCCTGATGAATTGAACTAATTTAAAAAATACAGGTGACCATTCGTCTGTTGCTTGCAACGGAGTTTTTTTTATTTAATGTTGTTTTTTTTTATAATTTTAAATGTTTACATGATTACGCATCAGAGAAAACATGGAAGTTGTCAAACAAACATACATTTTGTGAGACAACAACAAAATATATGTAAGTTCCATTTTCATTGAAATCGATTGTTTTTAAGAACGAAAGGCTTTGATTTGAGAAAAAATATATAAAATTATTTTATGCTCCATAAAATATGTACTTTTCATTTTGTACGCAAACCATTTACTGACAATTTTAATTTGTATCTTTTTTAAAAACACAAATTTGCCAAAATAAAAAACATAAACAATAACGACCGTCATTATGTTTTTTCAACTAACTATTACTATGAAATATATATATTAAAAAAACATTTAAAATGTAATTAAAAAACTACTGAGAAATAAAAGCTTCACTAAGATAATTTTTGAAAACATTCAAATTTCTTAACGTGACAATATTTTTTTTAACGATGAAACAGAAACTATACTATGGTCACCTCGTTTCTGAATAATTCAGCCAGCAGTAGCTTATTTTCACATCAATACTACTTTCCATGCGAAGTACCAGCTTTTAATGCTTTCATGTTAAGTGTGCAACACTTCCATAGGACCAAATAATCGGAATTATTACTTCCCGCGCATGCGCCTGAGAGGATGATTAAAATTGTGTTTACATAACCACCTCTTCACAGGTCTTATCACTTCGCTAAGGAATAAAAATGATTAAATAATTTGTATTTGTACTGCAATTCTGAATATAAATTACATAATTATAGTTCGATGTAAAAAAAATAAATATATTTTTTTTTTTTTTTCAAGTGAATTTAAATTGTTTTCTTTTTCCATATTTATCTCAATGCAGAAAATAAATGTATGTACCATTTTTGTTTTGCAAAATTTAAAAGCTTTACCTATACTCAATGAATCAGTTTAATGTAAATTTTTAAAATGATACAAATTTACCTATTTTTATTTTCATAAATAATTTGACCTGTGGAACAGTATACAAGACAATGCTTGCATCGGGCTTTTCCTCAAGGGGCTTACAGAAACAAAATAAATTGACATAATTCCACTAACAATTATACTTCCATTAGACTTTTGTACACATAATAGCTTGTTTCAGGCCTTTGTAGGCAGGCCCTTCCAGAGCTCTTAGCTGTGTTTCCTAATGAAAGCTTTTTCTTTGCTTTTATTTCGCATGCCTCTCAAAACTAATTTCTGGGAATACTTACGGAAACTATAATCAAATTGTAAATATTCAGGCTTACAGAATTAAAGATTCTGCTTGTAGTAGGTTTGTAGGAAGCTGTTTTCAAAAATAAAACTTAGAAAATTTGCAACTTCGATGTCCAAACTAAATTAAAGCCTTGTGGAAATAATAACTTATAGAAATTCAAAAAATGAACCTTATAGAGGAAAAATTGTTAGTTAGGAGTGCCGCAACTGGAACTGAAGCCATAGCTGAAATAGCTATCAAATTGTATCGTGCGTGCTATTTTTCATGTGCCCACAATGCAGCTGCACAAAATATTAGTTCTTTTTAAAAGTTCAATAAAATATTCTGTGTTGTGCTCTGCCATGTTGAATTTTGATTGTTTGTTTTCTGTTGTGTCAAATCAATCATACTTTGTGTTTAATATATAACAAGAGAAACATGATAGTCTCGCATTTGTAATAGAAATGAAAATAACATGCAACATTTGGAACACGCCTTGTAAAATTTGGAATTCCAAACATCTGAACGAACCCAAACAAATCTAAATGTCAAAAAACGTTCTTTCCTCGCTACTCCATTGTGGACGACCTTTGCGACCTAGTGAGCGATTTTAATGACAGCTTGTGCTACAGCGATTTTTACCGCGACCAGCGACTCTTGCATTGTGTTCAAGGGGTAAACATTCAAAAAAATCATTCGAAATATTTTTTTTGGAGTGTGTTTAAATTAAACATAGCAACGGGAAACAATCAGGTAAATACACAGATAAAACAATAAAATCATTAAACTCTTTTCATTTCTGTAATATTTTTATTTTTTTTTTTTTTATGAAATGACAAAAAGCGAACAGTGAGACCTGCCCCACTGTTTTCACTTTCATTGTAATTTTAATAAAGGAGAATGGGCACTTTTGTTTGGAGTGCGTCCTCTGGATGTAACACATTGTGACCTATATCATTCTAAAGGTCTCGATGAGTACTATCTTTTATTGTACGGGCAAAAGTTTGTATCGCGTGCAAGGATGGTGTTATGGACGTTATTGTAATCGTTAATGCATCTTTTATTTATCGTGTAACTTCGGAACGAAGTGACTAATCGAAGTCATATTTACATAATATGTTGAGTGTTGTCAGATAATAGTTTCTTATTATGAGCGGATCCGGTAGGTGGCGCTGTTGTCAAGTTATTGACAAAAATTCTCTATTTATTAAACAAAATCGCTCATATTCAAATGTAAAATAGGTTTATTACAAGAAAATTAAATCACAAAATATAGATTATGATATGTGGCGCAGTAGTGAATTTATTAGAAAATGCTTTATTTATATAGCAAAGTTACTCATTCTCATTTATATCATATATTGGTTTAACTATTGCAAAACTAAATCACAAAATATGGACCTTGTAGGTGGCTTTGACTTAAGACTAAGATAGATGTCGTGCTTCATCTAATGGTCGATTTCTTTCAGTATTTTTAGCCTTAATACCTATTATTATTTTCTTAAATGATCGTTTTCGACTGGAAAAACACTGATTCAGTTAAAATATTGGTCTCTGCATTTGAAAACAAATACATTGGCGCAAAATTTTAAACAACCTATTGTTAAGGGCTTAACATTTTACTAGTTAACATTTTCCTAAGTATTTAGCAATTTACTATCTATTCCAAAATTTTAAACCTTTTGCCAACTAGTAAATTGCATTTGTAGTGTTTGAATTTGATGAACACAATTTTTGTTTTTATGCGTTGTAAATTAATTATATGTTAACGGAAACCCATCATGTGCTTGAAATAAGTATTCGATATTTATATTTTATCATTTTAACCTTATTATTTACAAAAAATGAAAAAAAAGAAAAAAAAAGTTGGGCACCAGCAGGAATCGAACCTGGAACATTTGGGTCTTCTCATATGGATTTAGTTCAATACTAGTTGCCAGTTGGTGATTTTAACTTTAGTAAAATGTTAGGGGATAGTACAACGCTTAACTTGTTTAAAATTAGCAAAACACAATTTTTAACCTAGTATCCTACTAAAAATGATTTAACATCGTACTAAATCGTCTAAAATTTTGCGCCATTGTTTCTTATGAATCAACAAACATCGAATAAGCAGTTCATACATTTTGACAGATTCAGCGATTTTTTTAGCAATTTTGTTTTTTTTTTCATTAATCTGTGTGAAATATGGAACATTTGTGTCTGACCTGTGTGAGTTCGACATGAAGTTTCTAGATTCTAGAGTCAGCTTAGAAGCAAGACCACGTTTTTCGGAATACATTTAAGAGCATATGAGAATAGAACAGGTACGTTTAATAAGATAAATAGTTGTATATAAAACATATTTAATCCCGAAATAAGGAGATTATTTAGGTAGTGTGAACGTATAGTTGATGTTTTAGTGGATCTCATGGAATAATGTCCGTTATTCTTAAAATAATATTATTGTTTTCAGGCCCATTGGAACAATCTCCAACTAATTTGCCATCGCTGCTGGGAAGCTGCTACTCGTTATGAAGCTAGACATGTTCAAAATGAACAACAACAAGAACACGAACATATACAAGAAACGGATATAATGTCAATCACCGGTTATAGAAGAGCCAGCAATACATCCACCAATTGTGTTTTCCCTAATTGTAGGTTAGGTAATCTTTCAAGAGTACCCCTTTTTTTAAATACAGTTTGTTGGTGGACTTTAAAGTATATATTCCAACAAATGCTCGCATTTGTCATACTCATTTGAATTCAAATGAATGGCATGTGTAAGAGGAACTAAATAATTCTTGTTTCACGGCTCAATACTTAAAAGACATATTAGATGTACTAAGAAATGGCTGTCGACGATCCGGATTCAGCTTTGAAAATATGGAAACAATGGCAGCATCTGAACTTCATTTTTGTACAGGCCTAACACAAGTACAATTTAATACTCTTTTGGAAAAGACAACCTCAATTTCACAGCGCTCACGATGTGCTTAAACAGTTCACTACTGCGCCACATATCAAATCTATATTTTGTGATTTTATTTCCTTGTAATAAACCAATGTTACATTTGAATATGAGCGATTTTGCATAATAAATAGAAAATTTTTGTCAATAACTGACAACCGCGCCACCTACCGGATTTGTTCATAAAAAGAAACTATTATCTAACAACACTTAACATATTGTGTAAATATGACTTCAATTGGTCACGTCGTTCCGAAGTTACACGATAAATAAAAGAAGCATTAACGATTACATTAACGTCCATAACACCTTCCCTGCACGCGATACAAACTTTTGCCCATACAATAAAAGATAGTATTCATCGAGACCTTTAAAATGATATAGGTCACAATGTGTTACATCGATAGGCCAAAATGCCCATTGTCCTTTACATTGTTTTAATTACATAGCGACTGATTTTTGTTGTTTTTTTCTCCTCAAACGGCTTTGTTGTAGCTACAAAACGAATCAAATAATAACTATGGAATCAGCCTAAAGTGATTAATTTTTTTATTCGAAACCATTTTTTTTTTTTTTATATTTTCTAGTTTATTGTTCTTTATTTCATTTTTGTTGAAGAAACATGTATATTCACGTTACTTAATTTATTTAATAAAATACTAATTACCTACTTATTTAAGTTTCTATTATTTTTGCCTGTTTTTTTTTGTTCGTCTCACTGTACACCTTACACAGTCTCATTGATCGCACCGCTCGCAAACAGTGAAACTGTTCGCACCTTCCCCTATTTATAAAAAAAATACCCGAGAATTAGAGGCGGATTAAGATAAAACTGGTTCATATGAGGTTTAAAGCCGGAGTAAGGCCATTTAAGTGTCTAGATTTCATTTTGACACTACCGACATCGTGTGAAA
Source organism: Melangyna quadrimaculata (assembly GCA_949320155.1). Lineage (NCBI taxonomy): Eukaryota > Metazoa > Arthropoda > Insecta > Diptera > Syrphidae > Melangyna > Melangyna quadrimaculata. The sequence continues at coordinate 56,645,044 of OX439485.1, forward strand.
TTTAGGGCATAGCTTAAAGCGTAAGCCAGGAGTAAGTGCTTCGAATCGGTTTAATTATTCCGAGGTTGGACCGAGTATTAGTGAAATCGATTAAGGCTGTTACTTTTGGAATCAATATAGCTTTTAACGGCCTTTAGTCCATAAAAATTGGCGTTTCGTCCCGGCGTTCTCACTTGGACTCTTCAAATAACAGTGAGGGCCTTGTCAAAACGCAATTTCTATTAAGTTCAGTCCATCTTACATCAATTTTACTGCGAAAATCAATTGTGAACAATATCCAACCCAATTAGAATTTCTAATCAAAAATTGTTGGAAATTTTGTTACCCGTGGCCTGGCATTGTTTACATATGAGTGTGTTTTATAATACAAATTCTTTATATTACTGAAATACATCAGCCAAGTAGAAGACTAAGCATTATTTAATTGGACTTGTTGAATTATTGATTCAATATAGTCCATATATAAAGCTCACAATTGATATAGTTCACAGTTTATTTTCGCAGTAAAATTGATGTAAGCTGGACTGAACTTAATAAAAATTGCGTCTTGAAAAGGACCTCACTGTCAACTGAAGAGTCCAAGAGAGAACGCCAGGACGAAACGCCAGATGTTACTTATGTTTTGGGGAGGAGACTTTAGCTCCTTAAGCCTCTCTTTCTATGCCTACGAGTTGGAGTCCATAATTTTTCCTAATTTTTATATAACCACCAAAACCATACCTTCCTTAAAATAATTAAAAATGCACCATTTTTGTGTGATGCCATGGTAATGTATATTTGGGGATTCCACAAACCAACATATAGGTAGGTATTATAACACACTCGCACAACTGATGTTTGTAAAAAATCAGTTGCCACATTGTCTCGGAAATTAATCCTTGTAGGAAACATTTTTGTGTTATACACCTTTTTACACACGTGCATAATTATGTTTTCCTTCCTCTTACACTAATTGTTCAAAAAAAAAAACAAAATTAGGTAAATGTAATTTAGGAAACCCCAAAAACTAGCGACCCGAAAAACCACCCGAATCAGCCTTAACTTTAGATATGCTTAACTCACCGGATTCACATTGGATGGGCTTCTTCACCCACTTTTAATTCTAAATTATGAAATGTATTTCGTCCTTTTTTGTGTGGTATTGGTTGAGACGATGGTGGGGGAGTGCAGAGGATGTGTGAGTACAGTAGGTGAATGGTGCCTTAGGTGAAGCTGGAACACCTTTCAAAGGTTTTAGCTTCTTCTTTTTTTTTTTTGGTTGTGTCGAAAACTAATTCCCTGGCTGCATGAAAAAGTGGCAGCAGAAACGATGTATAAAAGGGAAGCTAGCTAACTATAAAAACCGCATGCCATTTGAAAATGCTGAAACATTTTGCACTGTGGCTTCGGTCATTTGGAGGAATCCTCTAAATAAATTGCAAGATTATATATTATTAAAATAAAATAAAATCGAAAGTTCTTTAGAGAGAGAGTCTCTGTGTTCTTTCTGGAATGATAAAACCTGGATAGGAACAGGAAATTACTTCAGCTTTTTGTAGAACTAGAACTAACCCCATAAGGATAAACCCAACATACAATACCTACCTACCAAACAACGTAGAAGGGGACACCCATAAAGGACGACCTGTGTGAATGTTGTGTAGCTAAAAGATACCATCATCGGGCATAAGGGGGGTAAAAGGTAGGATATAAATAATTGAAATTGTGTGCAAGTGGTAGAGAGAAATCCTTCGAGACTAATTGTCTTGATGAAATACACTACCAACTACATTTTATGCCTACACTCTGATGTAAGGCCACCATATTGTTGAAGGACTCTTTTCAAAATGATCTTTATTTTTTGCTTAAAAAATGTTGTCTCATTCATGTCGATGATGACACAAACAATCTGGAAATGATTCAACGTCAAAACAAAAGCAAGTTCAAAAAAAAAAAAAAAAAGTGTATCCTTAAAACACGCAGATAAGGATATAAATTATGAGAAAATTTCTTCATTAAAGCATCAGGGAATCCTTCCTGCCATGTTGTTTGCTAAATTTGGGGTGATTATAGTAGACCACGTTTCACTACAAATACCCCACTGCGCAGGTCCTGGAACGTGGTCAATGAACGACATTTAATTCAATATGCCTCAAAGAAGTGTTGTTGTGTTTTCCTGGGAACGAACATCTGTTTCATAAATTCCAATGGAAATTTTTGGAAATGAAAATAAAACAATAAAATTGAATTTTTTTGTTTGTATGTTGAGGGGAATGTAGAAAAATAAAATGCCTGGAAATTCTGCAAAACCCCTTCGTGTCTGCAAATATCGTAGATTTCCAGTAAACAGTTAAGGGATAGAACAGGTTAAGAAAGGTATGGGTACCCAGCCGGTGGAAGGTAGATTGTAGCATCATTGAGGTATGGTGAAATTTATTGATTGATAGGAATTTTGAATGGATGGAGTAACTTTGTACATATTTTTGTTTTGTTTTTTCTGTTTTTGAGGGATTGCTTTTTCGGATTAAGGTAGGTAAGGACTAGAAAGTTTTGACTCTAGAAAAAAATAAGGTAAGCCTAGCATCTCGTAGAGTTTTTATTTTTGTTGTTGATGCTTTCTGAGATTATTAAGGATGACGAAGGACTTACAAATCTTATGAATTATTAAGTATATATTTCAGGTACTTCATGGAATATTCAATGTATTTAAGGTTTATAGTTTCAAGTACCATAAAAACGGTTTCACTGCACATACAGTTTTTTTTAATGGGTACAAAATAATATGGATATATAACTATAATCCATTTTTTTTTGTATGTGTACATAATATACATTTGTTTTCTCCTTTGCCTTTGCGGTATTTGCAATAGGATTATTATTTCTAAGATCAGTGTAAAAATTGTGATGTATTGACAGTAAAAACTGCAGAAGCTCCAGCAAATCCTTATGTGCCTAACAGATGTTCAGCGTTTTTCATGCAGCGAAATTAATTGACCCAGGTTCTTATGGGAGCAAACTCACTCAAAGTCCACATGCAGCGCATCTCTATTTCTAAATTTGCTGCGCAGCATCATTACAGCCACAACAGAAAAGAAAAAAATCTTAAATAATTGGTATTTTCCAATACTCACATTGACATCACCTGTCATTCTCACTCATATTGACATCACATGTCATTCTTAAAAAAAAATTGTTTGCCTTGGTTATTTTTTTTTGAAGAATCCATGAAGCCAGCGCTGCCGCTCGAAGAAATATTTTGGTGCCACAATTAAAAAAATCGAACATTTAATTTTCGTGCAACGGGAAAAACACAAGTTTTTTTCTACTTTTTCTAACAAAAAAAAAATAAATTTAAAAACGTGGTGAAGTAGGTACCTACAACAAAAAATACCACTTGAACCATTCGTGTCTTGTCCAGAAATTGAAGTACTAATTTGTAAATCATTAGGACAATTTTGTATACATTTTTTTATAAAAGTTCGCACATGTTTGTTAAAAGGTAAATTATCCTCAAAGTCAAATAATGGAGATTATAAAAATGGTATATTGAATTTCGTGCCACCTCCCAACGAAGAAAATCTCATGCCAAAAAAGCACTATCGTGTCACATCGACAACGCTGAGTTTTCATGTTTCGATTTGACATAACTTCGCATCATGAAAGTCAGGGACTATGCACATGTGTTTCGTTTGCAACATTGCATGCATAGATGTGTGCAGACTTGCTGCACGTCTATTTTAGCCATAAGTCTTTTCAATGCTTATAGTTCTTCCATCGGGGTATTAAGTTTTTAGGTTGAAGCTAGATACGCCAACACTTATTGTTTTCGAAATAAAATACTTTGAAATGGAAAAATTTCTTCAAGAGAATATTTTAAAAATATTAAGATGAGCTCGGACTTTACACATTGAATCTCAAGAATTTTAAGCCAGTTAACCTTAAGTCTTTCTGTAGAAATTTTTGTATTTGAAATGTTTTTTTCCAGTTTCAAAGTGGAGAAAAAGTGGTATTTGGTCATTTTTATGACATTGAATTTTTTTTCCCGCCGAGCTTATCGGGGATGTAAATATTTGGAAAATATTTTTCTAAAGCAACCCAAAATCTTAGTCGCTTTGTTAATATCAATGTCCGCTGACAAGAAACTTATGGTTAATCTTATCACCTCTTATAGTCCGGATTAGATATTATATACCCGTAATGCACTCCCTTCGTTATGGCAGCATTATAACTTTAGTATGAAACTCTTTAACTTCATGGCTTATCGAGGGAGATTATCAGGGTACCCACTTATGTTTAGCATATTGCATTGGTGTCCCCTGTGATCAGGTGGTAAAATAATTGACCTAATTTAAAGTTTCAAACAATAAAATCAAATATGCGAGCGCACTAGTGTCCTAAGTGGTAGATAGGCCACTTTTGCACTCGAGCTTTTAATTTTTTTGTTTTTAGCCTAAGTACAAATGTTCTGGCATGAAGCCGATAATTTAACAAATTTTAATGCAGAAATGTGGGATAGTAGGTACAGATTTAATTTTCGTTATAAACTCAATTTCGATAAAATTGCAGTTAGGCCACTATTGCACTCACGGCCTGATCTAATTCTCTTCAGAACTCACTGTGATTATAATTTATGTGATTCCATTTTTTTTTTAGATACAAAAGTTATTAATAAATTGCCCGCAGTACCTTTTATCGATTAAATGTTTTGTTTACATCACATAAATAAACACAACGTGCAAAAATGAAATTATTTAAAATTTTGTTAAGGATTCAATAAAATAAGAAATGTGCGTATACCCCGCAGTGTACCACTGTTACAACGTTATTTTCAGAAAGCAACACAAAATTATGGCATGTTAACGATACAATATAGTGTGTTTCTTTGATACTGGTGCTTATTACTTGCGATATATGTACTGTACATAATGTAGATACTGTGATGTCTTCGATGATGTGTTCGTCTGTTTCATTCCTTTTTAATCTTTCTATTGAATTAGTCTGTATTAAGGTAGCTATACAGTCAAAATTTGTTTATATTTTAAATGTCTACATACCTCCAAAAAGTCCACACGCAGCTTACGTTGAACTTTCTAGGGCCTTAGATTTTGTTGTTGACTTGTCTTACTCTAACAGCAACATTTTACTTCTCGGAGATTTCAATTTACCACACATTGATTGGGTATCTTCTGAAGACGAATCTTGTCAAGAAGCTTCTTTTACTTTGTCCCAAACTGAGCTGCAGTTTCCTAATAGGATTACCTCAACTGACTTACAGCAAGTTAGCTGTATTAAAAACTACAAAAATCGAATTCTCGATTTAGTTTTTTCCTCAGACGCTGTTAGTACTCGGTTCTAGAATCTAGTCCCGGAATTACTAATATAGACAGCTATCATCCTCCTTGGGATATTATTTTTGACTTGAGCAGTCACCTTACTGAAAACAGTAACACTTATGATTGTTCATATACTTTTGACTTCAAGAATGCAAATTTTCAATTGCTTTCAATTGAATTAACTAGATCTGGTATTGATAGTATATCAGTGTCTAATAATATTGACGAAGCAGTTAACAGTTTCTATACCATCCTTAATAACTGCATGAATAACACTATCCCCATACAAATGTCGAACGCCTGCTTTTCATGGTATACGAAAGAGCTGAAATTACTCAGAAACAAAAGGAACAAAGCATGGAAGTTATATTTAAAAACCCTTTCGTCTTTCGACCACAACTCTTACATTGTATTTTTTGAAGAATTTAAATCCCTTTCGAAGACTCTCTATACAGATCATGTTAACGAAATGGGTAGATCTTTAAAGGATGATCCTAAGAGATTGTGGAAATTTGTTAATTCAAAGAAAAATTCTGACGGTTACCCGGCAAATTTCACATACGAGAACTGTTCTTTGCAAAAACCCATTGATATTTGCAACGCTTTTGCGAAAAATTTTCAAAATTCATTTGTCGACACATCTGTTGATGTTGATGAAACTTTTTTTAGAAATTTACATATCTATGCCCACACAAGTTTCAGTAATATACTGGTGCAACAAAGCTCTATTTTAGAGGTTCTCTCATCGTTAAATGATGATTACTCATCTGGGCCGGATGGAATTCCTCCAATACTTCTAAAAAAATGTAAAAATATACTAGTTGATCCCATTAAATTTTTGTTTGAGTTTTCTATTAAATCAGGAAAATTTCCTTGTTTTTTGAAAAATGCATTTCTTACTCCAGTTTTTAAAAGGGGCGACAAAACTGATATCAAGAATTATAGACCTATATCGAAACTTTCATGTATTCTAAAGCTCTTTGAGCAAGTTGTTTGTGAAAGTTTAGCATTTTATACTAAGAATATAATATGTGAACAACAGCATGGCTTTGTGAGAAGGAAATCTGTGGTAACAAATCTCCTTACTTTCTTGCACAAATGTTCTAATGCATTGGAAAATGGAAGTGAAGTGGATTGCATATACACTGATTTTTCAAAAGCATTCGATCAACTAAGTCACAACATTATGATATTTAAACTCCAAGCTGTTGGTTTTCCGAATATTATTATAGAATGGATAAGGTCATACCTTGAAAATAGATCTTACCAGGTGAAATTTAGAAACTGTCTTTCAGATTGATTCAATGCTCACTCGGGTGTACCTCAAGGAAGTCATCTTGGCCCACTTCTATTCATTCTGGCTATAAATGATGTTAAATCATGTATACACTATAGTGCTATTCTTATATATGCTGATGATATGAACATTTTTAAAACAGTAAAATCTAACAGTGATCGCATTCTCTTGCAAGCAGATATTGACAATTTTAATGTTTGGTGTGACAAAAACAGTCTTTCTCTTAACCGAGTTAAATGCCAAACTATTACTTTTTCTAGAAAACGAGTACCGAGTGCTTTTGATTATTCCATTTTACAGCACTCACTATTTCGTGTTCTAAGCTTCAAAGACTTTGGTGTTCACTTAAGTTCTAATCTAGAATTCACAGAGCATATTAATCATATTGTAAAAAAAGCAAGTTCCATGCTAGGTTTTATAAAACGGTGGGCTAAGGAATTTAACGATCCGTATGTCACCCTCTCCTTATACAATTGCTATGTACGACCCCATCTTGAGTATGCCTCACAAGTTTGGTCTCCTTTTTACGTTATTCATAAACACCGTATTGAAGCAATATAGCATAACTTCATTCGATTTGCTTTAAAAAGGGTTACCCTGGACTGATCCATATAATCTGCCACCATATAGGATCCAGCTTCTGCAGGTCCAAACTTTATATCAGAGGCGGGTTAATAATGATTTAATAATCATTCATCAACTTATTATTGGTCAAATTGATGATCCTGATTTGATATCCAGTATTGGCTTGAACTACCGCGGGGGTTCTCACCACCTGCGAGAATTTGAACTTTTTCACGTAGATTTTCATAGAACTAATTATGGCATGCATAAACCTCTTAACCGAATGAGTAAACTCTATAATTTAAATGTTTCCTCAATTGATTTTAACATGTGTAAAATAGGACTTAAAAAGTTATTTCGCACCAGTGCTCCACTGTCGTGATCGGTTTAATTTTTTTGTTTTATTCTTAATGTTGCATTTTGTTTATAAACTAAATATAACGTAAACTCAACATAATTTTGTTTATTTGATTTCATAATCCTTATTTTTTAAATAGTTTTATTTTTTTTTCAATTTTAAATTTTTCAACTGCTTGCATTAAGCAGACCTAATCTCTTTTAACTCCCGTTGATACCTACTCGTTTCGCTGTAAGACAAGTTGCTGTGTTATTGTTAAACATAACTAAGTAACGATTTTTTTTTTATATTACACCAAATAATTAAAATAAGTGCCGATATGACTTGCAATCGTAATTGCTGTCGTACTCGGTGAAAATGGACCCCAGCGCGCACGGTATCTGGGGGGGAAAGTGGTGTGGGCTTTTTTTTTTTATATACTATAAGGCAAGTTTTGGATTCGTAAAAAAAATCGAACTTGAGTTGATATTTTTCCCTATCTTACATTATAAGGTATGTCTGTCTGTCTGTCTGTCTGTCTATCTGTCTGTCTGTCTTTCTAGACCTTGACCTATGGCCTAAGACGTTGAAGCGATTTTCTTCAAACTTTGGACCTGAGGTTCTTAGGTGATTCCCTAGAAAATTCTAATATGAAAAAAAGTAATTTACCTCAAAAACGGCTCTAACGACTTTTATAAAACAAATTACGAATTACTTGGTCTGAAAGTATATTTAATAATTTTGTGACAAAAAATTATACCAATAAAGGTTATTAAAGCTGCCTGTCCATGGAACCAATTTGTTGGTATTCAAATTTCTCGTTAACGGCTACACTGATTTCAACCAAAATTTGGTTTCATGAGATCCTTGACAATTTCAACAATTTTGTGTATACAAATTTTCGAAAAAAATAATTTTGGCATGCATATTCAAAACAGTATAACTCACAACAGAACAGTCAGACAGTAGGTCACAGGACCACCTGGCCCTATTGTTTATCCATATAAGTAAAATACCTACTGACTGTTCTATTATGAGTTCTGCTTCTGAGTTCTGAGTAATGTGATGAGGATTAAGATGACGATGAGTGAAGTTTAGTTTTCTAAAACTAGGTACAAACAATTTCTGAAATGGGCGGGGCGGGGTATATAATAATAATAAAAGTATTTAAATTTTATTGACAAATGTATTTGCTTCTGACACGTGTAAAATATACACAGCCGCATTTTAAATTTTTATTAAAAATGGGTTTTTGGAGCTACCGAAAATATGCATGTCATGATTATGTTCGAGGTAAAACAATTTTGAATTATTTGTAGGTATGTATATGTCAAGTAAAACTCCGAAAGTTATTCGCCGAAAAAGCAGCCAAAACCCGAAAGTAGCCACGTACTCAAAAATGTTAAAACTTTACATTTACAAAAAAGTTACAAACGCGTACAAACGAATTTCTATTGAGCTGCATTTCACGATTTTTCGGGCGATATGGTTGGTGGACTTGGAATTAAAATTAGAAGGAAATATAAATTTAAAAAAATTAACAAAATGAAAAATCAATATAAAAAGTATAAACGAATGCATACATTTAAAAATCTTAATAAAATTTGGTTAAAAAATAAACGTTTGTCAAACAAATTTGGGACATATAAAGGGTACAACGAAAACGCACAGTGTTAATTGTAAATATAACCAAAACTTTTCATAGAATTATCTGAATATTTTTTTATTATGATAGAAGCATCTACGGCAATTGTGTGTGAAACAAAATATCAGCCAAATGCTCGCACCGGCTTCGGTGGCATACCTCTATCCGATGGTCCATATTTTTAATGACTCTAAGACATAATTGAGGTTCAATGTCGTTAATGTGCCGAATTATTTCATCCAGGCCCGTAGCGACCATTGGGGCAACCAGGGCAATGCTCAGGGGGGCCCTTAACGGAGATCTTCTTTTGTAGCGTTTGAATCTGTATTAACTTTGTTAAGTTAGCTTCGTTCAGCTCAATCCCATTTTTTGAGTCATTGCAACCTAAATCCAATTTACGAATAAAATCTAATACTAATCGACTCTAACTTTAGATCCTACATATAAACTCACTGTGTAGTGAACTCAATTAAACGAAGTATTATACCAATTGTAGTAGCCCGTAGCGTAATGGTTAGTGCGTTCGACTGCCACGCTGGAGTTCTGGGATCGCTTCCCAGCCTCGTCCACCTAAAAACTAAAAAGTTTTTTTCAGGGCTACCGCCTCTTGCGAGGAATTGACAAATCCTCCAAGAGTATCACTTGTCACCAATAAGTGCTTCTCGTCTAGCCGTTCGGATTTGGCATAAAATTGTATGTCCCTTCCATTCCTGTCGAATGGCGCACACAGGAATTGTTGCGAGCTGTTAGTCACTAGGCTCTGGTTCTTCATGAGCCGTTGTGCCACCCGATTTTTTTTTTTATACCAATTGTTAAATTATCCACTAATATAAAAGTATTTGTTGTTCCGTTTTCTGTATATATGACCCATGAAATATTCATTTGTAAAATAAAAATAAAAGAATTGGTCGAAAGTTCTAAAAATTTGTGTTCATGGCTCATGCCAGCCAGACGTTGGAACTAGTGCGGTGCACTTAGATTTCATTATGCTCATATGGTGCTCTGGGGAAAAAAAACGAGAAGAAGTTTGACAGAGTATCAGTAGACTAGCCAAAGACACGTAATTCACGTTGTTTATATAACATACCTACTTTTAGCAAATTAAATTTTGCACCTATTTTTGCTTATTGATATGGATTAAAAGTTACATTGATGAATTTTGTTATAATAAAGATAAGGGGTTGATTTTTTATATGCGTCATATTTCTTCCTTTTTCATCTCATTTTTCTGCTCAGTTGTTTTCTATCAGCTCAACATTTTCGAATGAGATAGTTCAAAAAAAAATTCTTCTCTGTCTTCGAATTAACCATTAATGAGATTTGTTTGGGTGTTTCCACTGCACAAAAGATCAAAAAGAGGATTATGGCAAAACATTCGTGTTTAATTTTTTTGATATATACCAATATTAAAGCAGCCATTGAGAAATAGGGCTCCATATTTGGTTTTTCCCAGGGGACCCGCAAGCTATAGCTACGGCCCTGATCTCATCATTTAGCTTTTGAATTGTTTTTGGCTTATTGACATACACTTTTTCTTCCAAATGTCCCCAAAGTCCAACGGTGTCAAATCAGATGATCGTGTCGGCCAATTAACATCGCAACGCGGCGTGATAAAACACCGCCATTGAATTTCTCGCGAAAATGAGCCATTGTTTCGTTGGCTGTTTGGCAAGCTGTTTGGCAAGTGCACCATCCTGTTGGAAGCACATATTGTCCAGGTCTATATCCTCAATTTTTTGCCACAAGAAGTCCATTATCATCTCGCGATAGCGAATATACCATTCACGGTGACAGGCCAATAACTCCGCCAGCCCATAAACCGCACCAAACAGTCACTCTTTGTGGATACATCGGCTTTTCAACAATCACTTGAGTTACATATTTGTATAGTGACCTTCGTCACCATTAGATCATTTACCTTATTTCTATTAATTCCATGTAATACGAGTATGCATTAATTGGCAAAGTGCAAAATTAACAATAATTCAAATACGAGTAAAAATTCATATAAATTATAAAACTGCAACATAATCATTTATTGTCATGGGAAAATAATATACACAAAATGTTCAACCAGCATATAATAATTAATATCAAATATATTTGATTGAACAGCACAAAAATGTAAATCTAGAATAAGCAGTCGTTAAGATACCGCGATACAATAATGGCATATATTAAAATTGCACTAAACTGTTGTCTCTTTTTTAACTCTCGTGGATTCTCATTTGTCCAAATACGGCAATTCTGCTTGTTACCGAATCCACTGAGGTGAAAGTGTGCTGACCAAAAATTCGCGAAGTGTACGAAATGCATTTTGATTTGAACGCTAATTTTTGTAAAAGGCTTCAACCATCTTAATGCGCCAATCAAGTGTGTACCTCTCTATTAAATTTGTCAAACACTGAAACAATGAAGTGTCAAATTAAGTTGGCCAAAAATGTTGACGTTAAGGTGTGACTCACAACTAACATCGTCCATTATGGTTGGACCACCCTTTTACAAACGAAAAAAAAAAAAAATAAAGTAAAGGTAAGGAATAAGGTTAACTGAAATTTCACATTCATAACGAAATAAATTATTAATTTAAATCATCTCTCGAAATTCAGGATTTTTAAACCTATATATCCCTTAAAAAGATACAAATTCAAAACTTCTGATTTTTCATCTCAAAAACTTGTGTGTTTTTTGATTTAATTTCCTATTCCAAAAAAAAAAAAAAAAAACATCGGTATGTAAATCGAAAATTTCTCCATAAATTTGCAAAATAATATTGTACCTATTTAAATTTTATCAAATCTAAAAAAGTTATTTCAATCAAAGTCTAATTTGCATATTTTGTTTAAACGTCTACCTTCTCCTTTTCGACTTTAAAACGTCCATATGTTGGTTTTTAGATTTTATGTAAGATTTTCTTGTTGAACAGTTATAAACTTTCATTTTTAGAAAATCTTTTAAGCTCAAAGCAATAATAAAATAAGAAATTTGTCTAAATTCTTTGTTTAGAAAAAAGAAGAAGCAGAGTTCACTTTTCAAATCAAAATGACGGAAACCTTGCAATCGGTTAATGGTTGGAAACTGGAACCTAGGATTTGTATCGATAAACAACAGATTTGAACGATAAACAATATTTCTTCCTTAATTCAAAATAGCTTTTGATAAGATTTCAATATTTCTTCCCCAATAGCAAATGAAATTTCCATACATAATATTAAAGATGTATTATTGACCAATTCGTAGTATACTTAAAGAGTGGATAAGTTAAAAATCTTGATTTATACTTCGGCTTTTTTGGTCACAATGGATATGGCAATGAAACAATCAAGTTACATTTGCTTTTCCCGACGTTTCGGCAGGGGTTGGTGCCTTCTTCAGGGGAACTTTATTTCACACAAAAATATATATAAACAAAAAAAAATTTTTTAAATTTTGTTTAGAGACACGTACAATAGAAAAGAACAACTAAATGCACAGAAAATAGACCAACTCAAATCATCACTTTGGAAATCATTTAATATTGAAATGCACGAAAAATGGTTTGATAATAGAACAAAAGTACAATTTCCCCTTGAAATCAAATGGTTGTTATCGATGGGAAAGAAATTTGCACTACCTGTTGACAGAAAAACCTTCCCGCTCTTTCAATTAATAGCTGATGGTAAAGAGGTTATTCGTAATGTGCAAGACGAGAGGGAACAAGAGATGATCAGAGCACAATATGGCAATATGCTACACTCGTTCCTTCGACACCAACGCAACGATCAATTTGCCAAGTATGTGCTAAATGTAAACAAACAAGCCATACAATTTCTAAAACAGCATAAAAACATCATCATTATACCAGCTGATAAGGGCAACGTTACTGTGGCGATGGAACGAGAAGAGTATGATAGTAAAATGTGTGACCTGTTATCCGACCGCAGTACATATAGACGAGTGCGGAATAATCCAACAACAACACTGCAGACTCGCAACAACGAATTGGTGAAATGGCTGAGCAACAACAAATTTATAGACGATCGGGAAAAAACGAAGATGACTACGTATACGGCACAACTTCCATCAATCTATGGCTTGCCGAAAATACACAAGCCAAATCTGCCCTTGCGTCCCATTACGTCGTCTATGAAATTGCCATGCTATGAACTTTCGAAATATGTAGGAAGGTTATTACAGTACGCGACAGCAAAATCAAGCTACTCGGTAAAAAATTCGTATGAATTTATTGAAAAAGCAAAAATTGTTAAATTTCTAAAGAATGATGTTTTGGTCTCATACGATGTTGTCTCACTTTTTACAAACATCCCCTTCCATTTAGCTATAATTATAGCTAAAAAAAGATGGGATGTAATAAGTGAAAACACAACGTTGAACCAGGGCAAATTCTTGGAAATTCTCGATTTTTGCTTAAAAGAGAACAACTATTTACAGTACAAGGATGACATTTACAAGCAGAATTTTGGAATGCCTATGGGTAATCCATTGTCGCCGACTATCGCCAACTTGGTCCTTGACTATTTGCTGGAAGATGTCTGGAAAAAATGGAAGAAGAACCAAGGTTCGTTTTAAAATATGTAGATGACATTTTTGCGATCATAAACAAAGACAAAGTCGATGATGTTCTTAGATCCCTGAACGGATTCCATCCAAAGATCCAATTCACAATTGAGATGGAAAAGAACTGTGAAATAGCATTTCTTGACGTGAAAATTCGTCGGGAGAACGAGGGTCTCGTGTTTAACTGGCACCATAAAGACACAGTGTCAGGAAGATTAATTAATTTCAACTCTAACCAAGCTAAGCACATCATTATCAACAGGGCTTCCAACCTTATTGGCAAAGTATTCACGCTGAGTGATGAAACATTTCATAACGCCAATGAAATAAAAATCACAAAAATACTGCGAGATAATGGGTTTCCCTCCTTAGTTATACGTGGTCTTATACAAAAACAAAAAACCAAAGCTCCACAGAACCTGAAAGCGGATTGCCCTATTGGATACTACAAAAGTGTTGTGTATGTACCTGGTTTAACTGAAAACTTCAAAAAGGTTGTCGTCAACAAATCAAAAGACGTTCTTTTGGCTTATAAATCCAACAAAACACTAAGCCACCTTTTCACTTAGCTTAAAGTTAAACCAGATAAAGACAAAACCACGGATGTGATATACAAAATCAACTGTAAGGTCAAACCCGACGATCATTGCAATCAATGCTATATTGGCACCACAAAACAGTTCCTTCGTCAACGTATGTCTAATCACAAATCTGACATAAAATCTAACAACCCTGGGAAAATGGCTTTAGCGAGTCACATAATTGAAAGCGGCCATTCTCCAGACTTCGAAGATGTCCAAATTCTCCAAACCGAGCGGCACGCGTCAAAGCGACACTTGAAACGTTGCACATCATTAACAACCGCAACAACATGAACCGAAAGCTCGACACACAAAACATATCCGCTGTATATTGCTCACTTATCACTGACTAAACGTCAATTACTTGTTTTTTGTTTATTCTTTTTAAGTTTTATAAAGTTTTATAAATAAAGACTGAACTTCATTTTGAAGTGCATAAATTTAAAACATTTTATTCAATGTAAAATTTATTACAATTTTGGATATTTTTACAAAATGTTAGTTAATTTTTAATGTTGTCATACAATTGTTATTATACTGAAATTTTTTTTTTTTTTATATATATTTTTGTGTGAAATAAAGTTCCCCTGAAGAAGGCAGCAACCCCTGCCGAAACGTCGGGAAAAGCAAATGTAACTTGATTGTTTCATTGCCATATACATTGTGACCAAAAAAGCCGAAGGATAAATCAAGATTTTTAACTTATCCACTCTTTAAGCATACTTATAATAATTACTTTATTCATAAACGTACCAACTGGGCCACTATTTCTATTGCCTGTAAACAAATATATTGAAACTGATAGGTATCTATGTGCGAATATCAATAAAATCTTTAATTAGACAGAACTACCTTTGATATAATTAAAAGCACCATAAGTACTTACATACACATTTATTACGATTATTATATTTACAGAAATTTATATGACTTCAGTATTTTATTTACTTCAATCTAAATCTTACAGGATAAGAAAAAGAAAATCCAATAGGCTATCGAAAGTCACATAGTCAAAAATATACCAAAACATCTGCAACAAAAACAAAACCCAACAAATAATCATTAAAACTTCCTCTCAGTCAATGCCTGCAATATAATTAAATGAATCCCCAACTTATGTAAGTATAGATATAAGTATAAAACACCTCGACCAGACAACTTCAGCAACAGTAATACACAAACTTCACTTCAACAAGAATCCTTCCTAGCCTTAACGAGAAAAAAAAAGTATCCTTTGTTTTTATTTAACATAGTCTATCCTACCTTCATCGTGATGGATCAATATAATAAACAAGTAATATTCCTCTTCTTTACCTTCATAGTCTTTTTGTTAAGACTTCCCCAAATCCACCCACCCACCCCCATTCAGGCTTAACAAAACTTCAGAAACAAATTCATTTTAATATTTTCTCTATGTTTTATTTTTGTTTATTACTTTCATCATCTCCAAAAAAAAAATAAAAAAAAATACATAACAACTCCCGCAAGAGAGGAAGAGATAAAAAATCAAGAAATTTTCTTAATAAAATTTCTATATCATTCCATCACTTCTATTAATAATTCTCTGTGGTTTATTCATTCATTACGAGGAAAATCTTTAAATCCATCTTTTGGCGCAGGCCGATGCTTTGGGTAAGGATGATTGTGTAAATCCTTTCTACCTGTGCCTATCTGGTCGCCATCCAGTCTTTGACGAAGGTAAATTAGTATTTCCTCCATAGTTACCGTCCGGTGCGGTGCCCGGTCGGCGCGCGGTCGGTCGGTCAGTTCAATCCCCCACACAAATGGAACAAATAGTCAAATTAAAACAAAAAGCCGGATTAATTCCATAGACCACAATGCCATTCGAATGCGACTTCTTTTCTGTGTACACTTCCTAAGATAAACAAACAATGCCTGCCTACCTCCGACAGCATCAGCAACCTTTATACCACCTCCTACCACCCACCCGTAGGACCTGAACCTACCTCCATCCACGACCAACATCGTCTTCAGCATCATTGTTTACATCTTCTTGTTTGAATGTTGGATAACAGTAGTTGTTTCTTAGGGGTTTGGGTTCGGGCCGACTCGACTGAGGAAAAAAAAATTAACGTATAAATCGACAGACAGATAAATAATCGAAAGTCAAGAACCGCACTTGACTTGATCTTCTATTAATGATTCAGTTCTTCAAATTAAATCCTATTCCAAAAGATGGTTCTGGGGTGTATAACTACAGTAAATTCACGACAAAAGGAGCTCGCTCTCGTAACAGATTTAAAAATAAAAAAAATAGCAGAAAAATGCCAAAATTGACAACGGAAAGATAGGAATACAAAACAAAATAAAAATGAAAATAAACACACACAAGACGAAAAACCGAAGAAGAAGTAGAAGAACACCGGAAGAAACCCCGCGCGAAGAATTTCAAATTAGCTTAAAGGGTGATTTTGAATATTTTCGAAATTAATTATTCGGAATGGCGATGGCGGCGCGGCGGACAGGATAGAACTTGATGGACAGACGAGGCGGTTAGATACACATAAGGCCATTTGATTTTATAAGCTGGACAAAAATCAAATAAAATAAAATTGAGCCCATAACTTTTTTAATACTCGAAGCTGGATCTGCCTAATTAATATTTTTAAGATTTTTTAAAATTTCTCAAAAATCATATTTATTTTTATTTCGAACTTCTTATATTTTTAGCAAATTCTCTAATGAATTTTTGAGAGCAGGGTCAAACTGGTCAATTTTTAATATTTTTGGAATATCTTGAAAACTGAGTCGAAATTTGTGAAATTAACTTTTCTAGATTTTAGTTGAAAAATAGATTGAAAAAATTTATAAAATTATTTAAGCAGGAAAATTTAACCAAAAAACCAAACTAAAAATATCAAAAAAAAACATTGAATTTAATTGCACTAAACTTTTCTTTTCAAAAATCGAAAAATCCTTTAATTTAAATTTGTCTTGCCCCTATTTGCACAAAAAAAGTAATAAGCATTTTAGTGAGACAAAATTAAAAATCAATGGCGCAAAATTTTGAACAGCCTCAGGAGTGCATAATAACGGATACAAAATGCCTATTTTCGCAGTGTTAACTTACCTGAATGAGTTTCGTTAAGTCTCCCGTGTATTCGGCACTTAAGCAATGTCTGCAACACTTAAGTGGAACTTATTCTGGTAAGTGGTCGCTCTGAAACTGACCCTTAATATTTTTCTAATTTTAAAACTGATCACTCAAATTTTCTTAATATTAAATAATTGTAATTAAACTTCATTTTGACATTTTAAAAAATTTTTAACTTAGTATCATACCAAAAACGATTTAATATCATCGTACTAAATCAAGTAAAATTTTGCGGCAAGGAGTTTCGATCTTATAAAACAGTTTTTTGTACTGCTTAAATATTTTAATAACATTTTTCAAACCATCCATTTTGATAGGAAATCTAATTCTCAACAAAAAGTTTCTTAAGTTAAATTTTCAATTTCAGTTTAGTTTTCAAATAATACCAACAATATTGAAAATTAACTATAGCGATCATGACCATTCTCTCAGAAATGTTTGAGTGAATTTTTGGCGAATATTGTGTTTTAAGGAAGCTCTTATGTTCCACACCAACATATTCAATAATAAAATCTCTTGAATGCAATTGTTCCTTTCTTGATTGTATATTCCGGTATTTTCAATAACTTACCTATACAACGTGTGTCAATTTTATTAAAATCGGTCAAAGAAGACGCCCCTTATTTTAATATATTTTTAGCGGTAGTAGCTTCAGCTTTACAGAAAATATGGCATTTAATTTTTGAACGCATACAATTTAAAAAAACATATTTTCTTGAAACTACATGCAATTATATAATTTGTACATTTTAGAAGCTTCTGTGTAAGAAAATAATTCGGAGCCGATTATTACAATAATGAGAAAGACTTTAATACGAAAAATGTTTCCATTCAAAATCATTGGAGCCGTTATCGAAAAATTGTTTACGATTTTTAAATATTGGCATGCTAGCTGTGTAGGTACCGATAATTTTATATTTACATGAACAAATTTAAATTTTTGTTTAGCTTCTTGATGGGTGGCTCCCATACAATTATTTTTGCATTCCTCAAAAACTGCTTTTACGATTTTTATAAAACTTCATAAATGTTGAATGGAGTGCAGGGCGTTAAGAGAATTTGTTTAAATATTGGTGTGCAACTCATAAAACTTAGATCGAAAAGGTTGGAAAAGGAGGAGGGGTCTACCCCCCTCCCCCTACTTTTAGCAAGGAGCTGCAATTTTGACTTTAAACAAAATACAAAACTCTTGGTAAGGTCAGAAATTCCTATTTTCATTTTATTTTTAAATAAAGTTGATTTAGTGAAAAGTTTTTGAAAAATTATTTTCCAAACTCAAAATTTTGAAAAAAAAAAATAAATAAAAAAAAAATCTTTTCAAAATTGAACATAAAAAAGTACTAATTTTTGTTTTGTAAATTTAATGCTCTTATTGATATTAAAAAAAAAAATCAACTTCTTGTAGACCGAGAGCTGGCAGCAGATTTTGGTCGTGAAAGGAAACCAAGAGATTTTAATAGTATAGGTAGTCCTGGTGAAGGCGATAAGGAATACGTTCGTCTGCCAGCATGTAGTGGCCCCGTGACCCCTAAAAGTGCATTAAAAGTACAACTTTTCTGAAAATTGAAATCGGGTGGGAAACCATTTCAAATGTAATACAACTTGACGCCATCAACTCCCTGATTACAAAAATGGTTTCGACAGACGTCTAGGTGGCCCCAAAACCCAGACAGACGTCCCCGAAAACGCGATTTTTCTGGCGTATTTAGGCTTTTGGGAAACCACCTGAGATTGATCACAACTTTTAGCCATGGACTTCCTGAGTGTTAATATGTACGCGACAGACGTCTAAGTGGCCCCGAAACCCCCGACAGACGCGATTAAAGTCGCGGATTTCTTATTGAAATTTTTAGATAATTGATGTATACCACCAAAATGTATCGCAACCGGAAGGCCTTGTCTACCAGAGTACTAATATATACAAAAAATAGTTTTTAGTGTCACCCAACAGCTGGAAAGGCGCGAAATATAATCGCGGATTTTTTATTTTATTTTTTTAGTAATATGATTTCGGGGGAAAAAAATTTAAATGTAAAAATAAAAATATAAATAAAATTTAAAATGTAAGTGACAGACGTTTGAGTGGCCCCAAACAACTAACAGCCGCGATATAATTCGCGGATGTTATTATTTTTTTTTAAATTGTATATTAGTGGTAGCTTCTTCCAATGTTTAACAATTAAAAGGTTCTGACTCAAGAAAGGTAGTAGCCCGTAGCATAATGGTTAGTGCGTTCGACTATCACGCTGGAGGTCTGGGATCGCTTCCCAGCCTCGTCCACCTAAGAACTAAAAAGTTTTTTTTCAGGGCTACTGCCTCTTGCGAGGAATTGACAAATCCTCCAAGAGTATCACTTGTCACGAATAAGTGCTTCTCGTCTAGCCGTTCGGATTCGGCATAAAATAGTAGGTCCCTTCCATTCCTGTCGAAAGGCGCACACAGGAATGGTTGCGAGTTGTTAGTCACTAGGCCCTGGTTCTTCATGAGGGTCATACATCAATTATCTAAAAATTTCAATAAAAAATCCGCGACTTTAATCACGTCTGTCGGGGGTTTCGGGGCCACTTAGACGTCTGTCATGTACATATGCGCACTCAGGGGGTCAAGATCATTCGTTTGTGATACATTTCAAGTGGTTTCCTTTTTGACAAAAAACGCCAAAAGAAAACGCGTTTTCAGGGACGTCTGTCGGGGGTTTGGGGTCACTTAGACGTCTATCACGTACATATTCACCCTCAGGGAGTCCATGGCTAAAAGTTGTGATCAATTTCAGGTGGTTTCCCAAAAGCCTAAAAACGCCAAAAAAAATCGCGTTTTCGGGAACGTCTGTCTGGGTTTTGGGGCCACCTAGACATCTGTCGAAACCATTTTTGTAATCAGGGAGTTGATGGCGTCAAGTTGTATTACATTTGAAATGGTTCAGAAAAGTTGTACTTTTAATGCACTTTTACGTGGTCACGGGGCCACTACATGCTGGCAGACGAACGTATTCGTTATCACCTTCACCTGGACTACCTATACTATTAAAAACTTTTGGTTTCCTTTCACGACCAAAATCTGCTGCCAGCTCTTAGACTATTAGTAAAACAAGAAAAAAAAAGTTGGTGTTAATCATCCGGTTGCTGAAAACATCATTTAGCCGGATTCTTTATAATTATTTGAGAAAGCTGGTTTATTAATTTTTTTTTAATTCAGTTTTCAGTGTTTGAATTAAATTTAATAAGAATTTTGAAAACCAAAATGCAATTATTATTAAATTACGTTAAATAATAGTTTGAAGTTTTGGTTTTTGTTGCGGCAATTTCGGCCACAACCTAAAACTTTTTGTCAACCAGCAAGTAAAACAATTTAATTGTTTTGCAAAGGTTACAAATCCTTTATTTATAAAGAAAAGTTGTATTAGTTTAAATTAATTCATTAGTTATTTACATTTCTTTTACTTACTTAGTTTTATCATAAAAAATGTATAGGTTATAATTTTAAGGAAAAGACGCCTCGTTGTCAGCCAAGTAATTTAAGGAATGAGTTAAATGAGAAAAATGAAGAAAGCTTTTGACGTTTCTTTTGTGGTGGTGTCGCCACCTACCAGTTGGTTTGCGAAGCTACACCTCTTAAGGTGTAAGATGCGCATGCATCTTTTTCCACAGTTTTTGTTTCAAAATTTAGAGTTCACAAATAAGTTTTAACAAAACTGTCCAACAACTTTATTTATAAATACAAAAAAATAAGAAATTTCTAGTTTTAGTATTACCGTTGTTTTTTTATAATTTGTATTTGGGGCATATTCATAGTCACTTTAGACCTGGGTCTAAGTTAAACATAGCTTTGGTTGAATTTTCGGACGTTGATTCTATTTTGTTAAGTTTATCATTTCAAAATATTTGAAGCTATGTGTGCACTTTACCAAGTTAATTATCTTATAAAAATATAAAATCAACAATTTGTAATTAAAATCGGTCTGTATTCATTGAGCCAAAATTGTCTTAAACTGTACTTTAGTTAAACCTGGGTCTATCTGCGACTATGAATATGCCCCATTCTGTTTAAAGCCAAATTTTCAATAGGTACTATAAAAATACTTGATATACACTCTATAACACTAGTATTTGAGTTTGCTCTTTGAAAAAGAGTTTCTGATAGTGTTGCGGTAAATTTTACCACAACAAGTTTCATTGGCCTATTCATGATCATTAATTCATTTTAATCACTCCTTTTCCGTTGTGGCTCCAAAAGGCTCTTAGAGTTCAGTAGATACCTGGTTTCCATCAACCAGAGACCTGCTCCTAAAGTATTTTGGAAAAGCAACCCAAGCAGGTTGACACAAATCAAGGTGGAAAATGTGTGACGGGCGGTCCACAAAAGAATAAATAATTACCTTGTTGACAGATGGTCGACACAAACATAATACAACGTGACAGACAGGTGTCTACGTCCAAATCCAAAAGTTGCACGGGCGACACTTGGTCCCCGATGGCAGATGTGACTCAGTATGAGAATGGCTGAATGCCCAACGTAAATATTTTACTAAATTATTAATTGTATAAGATGGAATGTTAACGCTAGTCCCTTATCCCTTAATCTGCGCAAAAGTCCAACGATGTAGAGTAAAATCGCGAAGTAGGGAATTACTGCCAATTTCTTCTCTCCGACATTTTGAATATTGAAGTTAACTTCCCATCAATTTTCTCAACAGTAATTTTACTTTTATTCGAGGGGAAAAATGTATACGGTCTTGAACTTGAGTTTCTTTTTGTAGATTTCCAAAACTTTCTTTTAAAAATTGAGGGGTGTGAATAGGGTGGCTGAATGCATTCATTGAATTCCCGCCCACTGGAAGTCATACTAGAGGACGGCGAATTCAGTGGCGATGACAATGCAGGAAGCTGGGTGTAAAGTGCGAGTAGGATAGGCGGTGGGGTCTCAACTGCGTTCGCTCACTCCCGCAAATATGCGGGGTGTAGCTGAATGATGACGCGACCGAAACCCACGCTTTCTGATTGGCCGAAAGCACTTGGGCATTGGAAAAAGGAAGCGGTCGTCCAGGCAAGGTCAAAGCCTGGAAGGGCACTTCTTACCCGTATATAGAGCGAACGAGAGGTTCTGAAAGGAGATTGAAAAAAAAAAGGAAATTTTTGAAAAGCGAAAGAAAAAGAAATTTCAGTGTAG
Source organism: Melangyna quadrimaculata (assembly GCA_949320155.1). NCBI lineage: Eukaryota > Metazoa > Arthropoda > Insecta > Diptera > Syrphidae > Melangyna > Melangyna quadrimaculata. The sequence goes on from OX439485.1 coordinate 56,667,618, forward strand.
TTTTTTTAATTTTTTTTGGGAAGTTTTCATTACCGAAAAAGGTTGTGAAAACATTGAGAAAGGTGCTGTGAAAATTGGTGGAGAAAGTTTGGAAAAAGGCAGAAAGAAAAGAGAAGGAAAATTGATTGGAGATAGGAGCGAGAAGTTGGCAGGAGAAAAATTACAAGCTAAGTATATATTTATATCTTATATTAGAATTGTGCGTTTCTTTTGTCTGAGAGATTTTCTTAAATTTAGTGAATCGTTTGGTTTTTGCTTTCGAGTATATTTCCGATAAAGCGGAACTCGCGACCCGTTAAAAACCGTTTTGTTCTTTCGGGAAAAAGCAGTAACAGTCCATCTTCTTTTGTTTAGCTCTTTTGTGTTAACAGTTTCTAAAAGATCTTGGGTTTTAATCCTACTTGAAAGGTTTCCCAAGCAAAATTTAAAATTAATTAAAATTCTTCTTTTAAGAGTTTAAATTCATTCTTTTACTTCAAAATTCATCTTTGTTGTTTTCCGCTCCAAAAGGTTTGTGATTTCCTTTCATTCAAAAAAAATCACTGGCGCCCATTTTATCCCAGGTACACCCTGTAAACATTTTTATAATTTCAGTTTAATTCAATAATTAATTAACTTCATTAATCGCAAGTCGATTAATAAAATCCCACACGTCGCTGAACCCACCCCATCGCTGAGCTACCGTGGTGGCAGCACCTTTTGTGCTACCTGTTGTGTAAGTTTGCGAAACGCACCCATCGCCCATCTGACAGTTGTCATAACTTTGATTTTTCTTTCGTCGCGACGCACGCCGGTTATTGTGCAAAAATTATTTTATTATTTCGTTTGTGAAAATTTTTGCGTGGATTCGATAAATCCATTTGTGTTTCGCGGATATAAAATCCGTCATCATATTTATGAAACTATCCTCCTAAATTCGCGTTTGTAAATTTCACAACAATTGGCGCCCAACGTGGGGCTCCCCTTTGTTTGTCGGATTTTTTTTTGTTACAACAATTGCATTGATTGTTTTGTTCTGTGCATTTAGGGAAGTGTTTATTGTTTTTATCTTTTTATAAGACATTTACTTGGTGTGTTTTTTATTTATCTAGGTACAAAATACCTACAAAACAAAAGTGCAACAGGTTGGAGTTGGCTTTAGAGGTACATAGATAAAGTACAGGCATACAACATTCATACATACATCGGTAGGATCTGTGGACAAAGTAAACAAAACAGAATACAACAGTGAAGTGATTGAGTCGAGTAAGGTTTCTTTTAATTGTTTTCCATTCAGTTTGTAATTTTGATTAAGTGAGATATATTCTCTATTTGCCACTTAATCAATTTACTTTAACATATTTTGATTCTTTTTCTTTTTATATAAATTAAATTTATTGGATACAGAATAGTGTGGTCTCTTTCAGACCAACCATTTTGTGTTTACAAAAAAATATAATAATTTTGACACCGCGTAGGTTACGTAACGTAACGTAGAACAGTGCAGTGCAGGTTTAGTGCAGGGTCGGTATTTTTTTTGTTGCTACTATTTTGTTTAATACTTTTTTTAATACTTTTTAATCGTGTTTAATACTATTTTTGTGCGGTGATAATAAATTTGATAATTTGATAGTCGAGTTAATTTTTGGTACTTAGTACTTACAATAAAATTGAATTTTACGTGCTTTTTTTTTGAAAAGGACTTAGTTTGTTTTTATCTTCAATTTGATTTTAGCTATTTATTTTTTTTTAAACTCGATTATTTTTATTCGCGTTTAAGGTTGTTTTAGACATTCGTTTTTTGTAAACATTTTTTTTTCACTTTTTAATTAAATTTATTTTGTTTTAATTTATTTTTGAAAATGGAAACTAGTCAGGTGAATAGGTTGTCGCAAGATGAAGTCACCTATGAGGTAGAATTCAGGGGATTACCTGTAGGGACAGTAGAAGAGATGCGCAAAGCGCTTAGGATGGTTTTAAAACTGGAGCGTAGGAACTCTTTTATTCCTCCCGCTTATCCGTTCAACTTTGAACAGGATTTTACGGCGGTTGAGAAGAAATTAGGAGAAATAGGGAAACTTTTAGAAAATCCTCCGAAGTCGGAAACTTCGAAGGAATATTTGAAAATACTTACCAAGGTTGAATGGGCTTTGCGTAGGTTAGATAGGAGCTTACCGGAGAGTGAATCTCAGGATAAAAGTAGGCAGGCTTTGAAAAATAAAATCATCATGGCAATGGCAGAGTTAGAGGACGATGAAGAAGATGAGGAGGATGAAGAAGAAGAAGGAACGGAAGAGGAAATAAATAAAGAGAAAACGGAACAGGGAATGAATAAGGGAACAGAGGTTGAAAAGCAGCGTTCAGCTGAACCTCAAAAAATTAAGTCGGTAGTTCCTTCTGCCAGTACACCGACGAGTTTAGGAGTGGCAGGTAGTGGAGTAGGAGAAAATAGGGAAATGAGCAGTCCAGTGGTAGGACAAGTTTTAGTTAGTTCCGAAAAATTTATGAACATTTCGAAATGGAATGTGAAGTTCACTGGTGAGCGCTGTGGTGCTTCAGTGAACTCGTTTTTAGAAACGGTTAGTGAGATTCGTCAGGCTAGGGGGGTTTCGGAACCCCAACTTTTTAAGGCAGCAGTAGAGCTTTTTGTAGGAAAAGCTTTAATTTGGTTTAGGGCAATAAGGGTGTCAGTAAATTCGTGGCCAGAACTTGTCAGAGAGTTGAAGCTGGAGTTCTTGCCACCGAATTATGACGATCAGTTGATAGATGAGATTAGGCGTCGCACACAAGGCAACGATGAGTCCATCGGTGTTTATGTGGCGACAATGCAGAACTTATTTGGTAGGTTAAACGAACCAATCTCGGAAAGTAGGAAGTTGTCAATGATTCAACGGAACTTGACACCTTTCTACCAAACTCAGCTTGGTTTAACGAAACCAACTTGTGTTGCCGATTTGGTTGCTTCAGGTAGGAGTTTAGAAGCGGTTAGAGCAAATGTGGAGTCGTATGTTCCACCACCCAGTGTTAGGAATAATAGGAACTTGCTAGAACCGGATCTAGCGTATTTAGGTAGGGAATTTCCTGTAGTTTCGGTTGTTGCTGAGAACAACGGAACTATTCGTCAGGGACAATCTGCAGTTAGGTGTTATAATTGCAATGGATCTGGCCATTTTGCAAATAGGTGTTCTGCTCCTAGGCGTTGTTTTGGGTGTGGGCAGTTAGGAATTAGTAGGCAGAATTGTCGTCGCTGCTCGGGAAATGGGCAACGGGCTCTTGCGCCAGCAGGGCAGGATGTCCGAAGACAGTAGATAGGTTACCTGCTGGTAACCAGTTGGTGAATCAGATTCACTTAGACTTTACATTGGAGGCAAACGGTAGTGATAGGAGACCATTTTTAGGAATTAGCATTTATGGTTCTAAATTTTTAGGTTTATTAGATTCAGGAGCTTCTAGAACCATAATAGGAAGGGATGCTTGGAGTATTCTCCAAAATCTAGGTCTTTCTTTAAAGACAGACACTGTTGGCTGCGTTCGGTTAGCGGACGGAACAGGTGTCGAGACGTTAGGAACTCTCTCTCTTCCAATTATAGTAGAGGGCAGGGCAGTACTGATTGACTGTCTTGTGATACCAACTCTGCCACACACAGTGATCCTTGGTGCAGATTTTTGGGCACTCTCGGGTATCGTCCCGGATTTGAGGTCACGTGAGTGGAATTTTTCGGAACAGCCGGTTTCGATTTGTTCTATTACAGAACGTTCAGAGTTGAGTGATAGGGAAATAAAGCTTTTAGAAAATTTAATTGAGGAATCTTTTAGGAAAATGCCTGAAGGCTTAGGGTGCACAACGATGGTTGAGCACAAGATTAGGACGTCGGCGGAACCGATTAAACAACGGTATTATCCGGTTTCTCCGGCGATGCAGGAACATATAGATAGGGAATTAAATGAGATGTTAGAAGCAGGAGTTATTGAGAGATCGACTAGTGCGTGGTCATCTCCAATACTGTTAGTTAAGAAGAAGGACGGCTCCTATAGATTCTGTGTGGACTATAGGAAGCTAAATAAAAATACTGATAGGGATGCTTATCCACTACCTTACATTAATTCGATTTTAGATAGGCTTCGAGGTGCAAGGTTCTTGTCCTCACTAGACATCAAGTCAGCGTATTGGCAGATTCCTATGGAGGAGGAATCAAAGCCCTATACTGCTTTTACGGTTCCTGGGAGAGGCCTTTTTCAATTTCGAAGAATGCCTTTCGGTCTTCACAACTCTCCTGCGACTTGGCAGAGGTTTATCGACACAGTTTTGGGTGCCGACCTCGAGCCATACGTTTTCGTCTATTTAGACGACATCATTATCATTACAGAAGATTTCAAACAACATCTTGAAATCCTGAATGAGGTGATGAAAAGGTTGAGTGAAGCAGGATTAAAGGTCAGTAAGGAAAAATGTAATTTTTGCATGCCATCGCTGAAGTTTTTAGGGTACATAGTGGATCGAAATGGTTTACATGTAGATCCAGAGAAAGTGGAAAGCATGGTTAGGATTCCAGCACCGAGGAATGTAAAAGAAGTTAGGAGTTTCATAGGGACAGTTTCATGGTACCGTCGTTTTGTACCAAATTTTGCAGAGTTACTTAGGCCTTTATCAGATCTATTAAAAAAGAATAGGAAGTTCACTTGGACTCAGGAATGTGAGGATAGTTTTAGGAAGGCAAAAGAGTGGTTGGTGACAGCACCAATACTTACTTGCCCAGATTTTAAACGACCTTTTGTCGTACAAACAGACGCGTCAGATTTTGGTATCGGTGCAGTTCTTTCACAGAACTTTGATGAGGGAGAAAAGGTTGTCTGTTACCTTAGTAGGTCTTTGAATAGGAACGAGAGGAATTACTCCACAACTGAAAAAGAATGCTTGGCTGTACTATGGGCTATTGAGAAATTGCGGCCGTATATCGAAGGTGTTCGGTTTACGGTTGTGACGGATCACTATTCCCTTGTATGGTTAAGTAATCTTAAGGATCCGCAGGGTAGGTTAGCTCGTTGGGCAATTAGGCTCCAACAGTTTGATTTTGAAATCATTCACCGCAAGGGCAAAGAGCATGTTGTTCCGGATATGCTTTCTCGAGGAGTGCCACAGTTGGGTGGTATCTCAGATGAGGATCCAGACCCTTGGGTGACGAAAATGATTTCAGAAATCAATGCGAATCCACTTAGATTTCCAGCTTGGCGAGTTGAACAAGGTCAGTTGTTCAAACTCGTCAAAGCAAATCATGTAGTAGTGCATGAAAATAATCAAGAATGGAAGAGAGTGTTAGGGAAAAACGATAGGTTAGGGATTTTGCAGGAATACCATGATGGTCCGTTAGCAGGACACATGGGAGTTAGGAAAACTTTTGCCAGAATCGGGGCAAAGTTTTACTGGCCAAAAATGAGGGCCGATATAACCAAATATGTTAGGAGTTGTAAAGTTTGCCAACAAGTAAAGCCGGTGAATGAGAAACCGGCTGGGTTAATGACAGAGAGGGTAGGGATTAGGGAACCATGGGAAATGATTTGTGTTGATTTGGTAGGTCCACTTCCCAAGTCAAGTAGGGGTTTTATTTATATTTTAACGGTAGTGGATTACTTTACCAAGTTTCCACTACTGTTCGCGTTGAGGTCGGCCACTGCTAAGACCATAGTTAGGGAACTCGAAGATAATGTTTTTCTTTTATTTGGCATCCCAAAGGTGATCGTCTGTGACAACGGTCCCCAGTTCCGATCTAAGGAATTGAAAGCGCTTTGCCAGGCGTACGCGTCACAATTAAAATTCACAGCCCATTACCATCCGCAGGCGAATCCTGCGGAGAGAATTAATCAGATTTTGAAGACGACGTTGAGGGCTTACGTCGCTGAAAACCACCGTGTGTGGGATTCACAACTCAGCAAGGTGGCGTGTGCTATTCGCACGTCACAGCATGAGGTTTTAGGTGTCTCGCCTTATTATGCGAATTTTGGGAGGGATATGGTGACTTCAGGCAAGGAAGCACCAACAATAGGAGAAAGTTCAGGAAATGTTCAGGATCGGGAGGCGATCGCTGAACGTTTCAAGGAACTAAGGTTAGATATAGGGAAAAAGTTACAAGCAGCATCCAAGAGATCTGCTCAAACATACAATCTTCGGCGGCGTGATGTTCAATATCACCCGGGCGAAATTGTATGGCGTAGGAATTTTACGTTGTCGGATGCCGCGAATTATTATGCTGCCAAATTAGCACCGAAGTTTGTCGGTCCGTTTACCATAAGGAAGCGTGTGTCACCTTGGACATATGTCTTAGAAGATAGTAATAGTAAAGAACGCGGTACTTGGCATGTTAAAGATTTGAAACCGTATGCCGATGCATCCGAAGATTAAAAAGTAACGTAAATTATTTTTTTTGTAAAATCGATGATTTTCATTGTACATTTTTGTTTTTGATTTTAAATTATTCTTTTGATGGAAAAACCATTTTCATTTTCATTACCTGGGCATATCTTAGAAAATGTGTTACAGAAATGTAAGCACATTTTCTAGGAGGTAAGGGTGGGATTTGTTGCGGTAAATTTTACCACAACAAGTTTCATTGGCCTATTCATGATCATTAATTCATTTTAATCACTCCTTTTCCGTTGTGGCTCCAAAAGGCTCTTAGAGTTCAGTAGATACCTGGTTTCCATCAACCAGAGACCTGCTCCTAAAGTATTTTGGAAAAGCAACCCAAGCAGGTTGACACAAATCAAGGTGGAAAATGTGTGACGGGCGGTCCACAAAAGAATAAATAATTACCTTGTTGACAGATGGTCGACACAAACATAATACAACGTGACAGACAGGTGTCTACGTCCAAATCCAAAAGTTGCACGGGCGACACTTGGTCCCCGATGGCAGATGTGACTCAGTATGAGAATGGCTGAATGCCCAACGTAAATATTTTACTAAATTATTAATTGTATAAGATGGAATGTTAACGCTAGTCCCTTATCCCTTAATCTGCGCAAAAGTCCAACGATGTAGAGTAAAATCGCGAAGTAGGGAATTACTGCCAATTTCTTCTCTCCGACATTTTGAATATTGAAGTTAACTTCCCATCAATTTTCTCAACAGTAATTTTACTTTTATTCGAGGGGAAAAATGTATACGGTCTTGAACTTGAGTTTCTTTTTGTAGATTTCCAAAACTTTCTTTTAAAAATTGAGGGGTGTGAATAGGGTGGCTGAATGCATTCATTGAATTCCCGCCCACTGGAAGTCATACTAGAGGACGGCGAATTCAGTGGCGATGACAATGCAGGAAGCTGGGTGTAAAGTGCGAGTAGGATAGGCGGTGGGGTCTCAACTGCGTTCGCTCACTCCCGCAAATATGCGGGGTGTAGCTGAATGATGACGCGACCGAAACCCACGCTTTCTGATTGGCCGAAAGCACTTGGGCATTGGAAAAAGGAAGCGGTCGTCCAGGCAAGGTCAAAGCCTGGAAGGGCACTTCTTACCCGTATATAGAGCGAACGAGAGGTTCTGAAAGGAGATTGAAAAAAAAAAGGAAATTTTTGAAAAGCGAAAGAAAAAGAAATTTCAGTGTAGTTTTTTTAATTTTTTTTGGGAAGTTTTCATTACCGAAAAAGGTTGTGAAAACATTGAGAAAGGTGCTGTGAAAATTGGTGGAGAAAGTTTGGAAAAAGGCAGAAAGAAAAGAGAAGGAAAATTGATTGGAGATAGGAGCGAGAAGTTGGCAGGAGAAAAATTACAAGCTAAGTATATATTTATATCTTATATTAGAATTGTGCGTTTCTTTTGTCTGAGAGATTTTCTTAAATTTAGTGAATCGTTTGGTTTTTGCTTTCGAGTATATTTCCGATAAAGCGGAACTCGCGACCCGTTAAAAACCGTTTTGTTCTTTCGGGAAAAAGCAGTAACAGTCCATCTTCTTTTGTTTAGCTCTTTTGTGTTAACAGTTTCTAAAAGATCTTGGGTTTTAATCCTACTTGAAAGGTTTCCCAAGCAAAATTTAAAATTAATTAAAATTCTTCTTTTAAGAGTTTAAATTCATTCTTTTACTTCAAAATTCATCTTTGTTGTTTTCCGCTCCAAAAGGTTTGTGATTTCCTTTCATTCAAAAAAAATCACTGGCGCCCATTTTATCCCAGGTACACCCTGTAAACATTTTTATAATTTCAGTTTAATTCAATAATTAATTAACTTCATTAATCGCAAGTCGATTAATAAAATCCCACACGTCGCTGAACCCACCCCATCGCTGAGCTACCGTGGTGGCAGCACCTTTTGTGCTACCTGTTGTGTAAGTTTGCGAAACGCACCCATCGCCCATCTGACAGTTGTCATAACTTTGATTTTTCTTTCGTCGCGACGCACGCCGGTTATTGTGCAAAAATTATTTTATTATTTCGTTTGTGAAAATTTTTGCGTGGATTCGATAAATCCATTTGTGTTTCGCGGATATAAAATCCGTCATCATATTTATGAAACTATCCTCCTAAATTCGCGTTTGTAAATTCCACAACAATAGTGTAAAAATGTATGCCCACTAGTGTACTTTTACTTAATACTAGTTGGAAAAATGTAGGTTTTGATTTTATTATAATTAGTTTGAAAAAAATATTTTGGCCAGCTTTTTGGATGAACAACCCTTAAGTAAGTGCAAGATAGGCGAAATACGAAGACAAAGACAAAACAAATAACAAAGCACCAAAGAAGTAAGTTGGGATGGATAAAATCATCAAGAAAAGCTGACCCCTTGAGCTGATAGTCATCCCAGAGGGTAATTCAACATATAGAGGGACACAGAGAGAAAATAAAGGGTGTTGTTCGAAATTAAATTGAAATTATTATTAGCCGTGGGGTAGCGTCTTCTTCTTCTTAAACAAAAAAAAATCTAAAAAACCCAAGATGGATGTCGATGTCCAAGAATTCTTTTAAGTTTTTTTTGTTTGCTTCCACGATTCTTGTACTAAAAATTTTGTAGAAGTGTTCAAGCAGAGAATTTTAATGTTATAAGGTCAATTTTCAATTAAATTTGAAAGACTGACTGACGGGTTACACAAAAAAAAAATTAAAAAGAAGATGATGAGAAGAAGAAATCCTAATTATTATCAACTGTCATTGGGATATCTTGAAATTAAAATTTATGTGTAGGTATGTAACCCGTTTGAAGTTCGAACAAAGATTCCTTTACTTAAAAAAGGATGTTTCCTTTAAAAAGCGTGACATTAATTTTATACGTATAAACTTCTTTATTTGACAGAAAATAATTTTGTCATTCGTAATAATTTAAGGTTAACCGTAGAAAATGGCCCACCAAGGTAAAATGGCCCCCTCGCTAGAAATCGTAGAATCGAACAGTTTAAACACAAATCGCGTTAAAAGAGTTTGATAACTAGATAGGTCAGGTGAGGTTAGGAGGGGTGTGCTGTGCACAGCCCTGGATGTTTCGTATACGGGTCCTATTGGTCCATTGTGATCCCCTTAAAAAAACAGAGATGTTGCTAAACTAATGGTTCACATAGACTGGTACATTTATGAACCAGCTGTTCCTTCTATGAATTTTCTCATATTTTCTATTGAGACCTGCGCTATTTCCAGTTCTCAAACAAACCTGTGTCCGAAAAGTAGCGGAGGTGATTTGTTTGGAGGTTTGGTATACATAGATAGATGGAAAGGTGGAACTTCCTAGACTACGAATATGCAAGTTTTAAGGTCCTAAGACGCTAGATCACGAGTATGCTAGATTTGAGGCCCTCCAACGCTTAGTTAAGGTGCAAATCGCGTTTAAAGAGAAACTTCGTTTTTCGGCTTAGGTTTTTCGTACCATTCGATAAATCGATGCAAAGGTGTGGCACTTAATAGATCATAAATATGCTAGTTTTAAGGTCCTAAGACGCTTAACTACGTTTTCACCAGACACTAAACCGAGTTTTAGGTAAAGAGTTTAATTTGGTGTTTCCACTGCACAAAAGATCAAAAAGAGGATTAAGACAAAATAATTAAAACGTGTTTCATTTTGTTTGATATGAAGTGGAAGTGAGATAGATAGTTTTTGCTTTCATCCGTCAATAAACGAAAATGGGGTTAAAATGAAAAAAAGTTTGTCTGATTTGACAAACTAATGTTTCCAAGAAGATCTGAATGATTTTTATGTGAAATTTTCATTTGAGGAAATTAAAATTTGTATGGTAAATCTTTGTATTTTAGTTTTACCCCAAATCACCTTAAAAGATAAACGTAAATATTTCAACTTAAATTGTTCGTACCGTTTAATACTTTGACGGTAAGGTGCTGCTTCCTAGATAACGAGTATGCTAATTTTAAGGTCCCGGGAAGCTAAGTCTAGCCGCCAATCGCGTTTAAAGTGAAAAGAAACGTCGGTGTTTCTTCTTATCAAGTACCTTTGTATTTGCACTCTTTATTCAATGCCATATTTAATTTATCTTTTTTTTTTAATTTTTATTAAATTATCCAAGTGAAGCTTAACTTTTATTTTAATTAATAATAACATGTAAAAATTTGAAAAGCTTTACTTGGATTTTCAACCTTTTTCCAATTTTATCTACCTACATAGGAACATAAATTATCGCATAACGGTCCTTCAAGAGAATATCCATTTTGTTTAATAACTTCATTTTACTTTAATGCGCAATTACTTTTATACTCAAACTATTATAATATTGGCAAACATAGGTAGGTAAGTGGTAGGTAAAGGTAGGAAGTTAAGCCTTAAAATAAAAATGCATGCATTTAATTCGAATTCATAGTGCAAAGTAAATGAAGCTTGCAAATGCTACGCAAATCTGGTTAAACGTTTTTAACTTCGTCATCATGCATCGTGCCTGACGATGGGTCGTGTGTGGTATCTGGTGCGTCCCTAGTCCCTACCCATAAATGCCATAGTCCTTTTGAGTAGGAGGGCCACTCTGCATACATAGGTTGTACTCCATGATGATGGTGACGATGCCAAAGTCTGTTGCTTTTCGCTTGAAAATTGATTTCAATAGCGCAACGTGGAGGAGATTTTATTAAAATGCGTTACACATCAAGTGTGTTGTCGAGAAAAAAAAACATTAAATTCTCATATGAATGTATGTGTGTTCGTGTTCCTATAAATTTTATAAAATATATTTTCCACCGTTAATAAATCAATTAATTTAATTGAATTGCGTCGCTTTTACTCTTTGGAACAATTTTTTTTTTAATTTTCAAGTATAGAGGAGCCCGCATCACATTTATATAGCCGAGCTGGAACCATATTGAAGCCCAATGCTGGAGGTTGGACCCAAACTCAGACTCACTCCACCTTTTATAGCGACGTAAATTAAATTTTATTCGAAAATGGTGCAAACGATTCCTGGCACAAAAGTGCTTTTCATTCTTGGATAATATTTCCATGCAACGGTCAATTTATTCGCCCGAAGTACCCCCTTGCTTTTTTGAATTCAACTAATTTCGCTGCTGAATTGAGTTCATTCATATATATAAATTGTTAAGGGCCAGAAAATCAACAGAGACAGAGTGAACGGACGGACGGGACGCACGAAACATTCGTTGGTAACGATAAACTCCTGGAAGCTGATATAGTGCAACGGCCGGCCGGCTAGCTGCCAACTAGGTGTGTTGGACAGGTTAATGTATATTCTTCCATATAATTCAGCAAATTGGCCTCAATTTCGGTAATGGAAATTCATTATATTGATTTGAGCAAATATTTGGAACACTTCGATTTTGTGTTTTTTTTATTTACTCGAACCTATTTTTGTCGATTTTGTTTATTTGTTTTTTGCTGTGAGAATACAAATTAATATTCTGAATAAGAATTTATAGATACAAAGGCAAAATAAATTGATAATAATTTTAATTAATAGTTATATTCACTAGTGAAGTATTATTTTTGTTTGATTGTAATTGAATGCTCTTGACAATGGGTTTTAATGAAATGAAGAAAACCTACATATATTTATGTTGTTGCATTGGACCTGTATTGTTTTTGCGGTAGCTTTTCATAATGCGTATTCACAATTTAAATACATAACCCGTGTTTTATTGGAAAAGCTATCCATAGTAGTATTCCATAGTTGGATTTTACATGAATAACAAATACAACATCGGCAGCAAGAAAACTGCCGATAAAAGTTAAAGTAGAATCATACTGCGGATGGGTTTTCCGAGTTACGAATGGAGTTTTAGTAATTTCATTCTCAAATAATGATTACTATTAGTTTTTTCGTGAAGTTTGTTTTGACTGCTTCTGATTCTCACAAATATATATATTTTTTTAATATTCTGACAGGTGTTCCTTCAGTTAAACCAATTTTGAAATACAAAAACCATAATTCCACGGGCGTTAATAATTCCACCGGCGTTAATAATTCCACGGGCGTTAATGCACTGCACCAAATACTACATAGAGTTATTAAGGAGAAATTTCTCAGCTCCTAACGCACCTTTATGGAAAAAATTCAATTGATTCGAAGAACATTCTTAGAGTAATTCCAGAAAAGGGCTAAAGGAGCAAGATACTAGCTTTAAGGATTGCATAAATATTTACTTGGATGACTATTGGATGATTAAAGAAAAATCAGTTAATTGATATTGTAACGCTGATATAATATTGTTAGTGGATTATCGCATCGATCAGTTATAAACTTTGAAGGATTAGCGGGGGGCTTATATGCGACGAATGACACTTAAATGTCCGAAGTCAGAAGCAATTATGTTAGTTGGGCCGTTTTATTTTCTTCGTCTAACCTCTGTTGCTACCAATAGTAATTAAAAATCAGTAATTATTACTTATTACTCCTTATTCTAGGAATGCACATCAGTTTCTGAAATTTTGATTGTACAATGCACATGCACAATGTACTATATAAAGGGTGGGCCATCTTGTGGTTTCCTTTAAAATTATAGGTTATTTTGACACTAACAGCTGTTTCCCGCTCGAATGCTTGCCAGAAAGTCACTAATCATACCTCCGCGGAACGAAATGGGTCGCTTTACGCTTGAACAGCGTTGGGAAATATATGTTTAAAACTTATTTCCAAAGTGAGCGCTGTGTAGCCCAAACAGTGCGTTTTTTGAAAAGAAGTTTAGGTCGAAATGAAGCACCCATCGCGCGCTTGCAATGTTGCAATCGGCGCAACTGGGAATCACAAAAACCCGCACTTGTTTGATGATAAACCAATGCATCCACTGAGTGACAATTTGGAGTGGTGGCATAGTTGGATCATTTTTCTTCGAAAATGAGGCTAAAAACAACGTTTCGTACAACGGTGGTCGTTGAAGAGCCATCGTGTTATCAGCCGTCTTGGCAATATCAATTGGCCTCATCGGACCTGCGAAATGACCCCTTTGGACTTTTTTTTGTGGACAAAACCGTGAAGGACTGATTTCATGCCAACAATCCGGAAACGATTCAAGCACTTAAGGCAAATATCATCCAAACAATCCGTGAGCTACAGCGCGAAACTATCAACAAGGTCTTGGAAAATTGGAGTGATAGTATGCGCTAGTGCGAATCCAGCTGAGGCAACTACTTGAACGATGCACGTTGTTAAAGCCATAATACATGAACAATATTTTTTTTTTTCATTTTATTTTATTTTTAAAAATAAACAAGTATTTGGCCCACCCTTTACAAAGTTTAATCAAAATCATTAAATTCGTTTTCGAGAAATGTTGACAAAACTGAAAACGTTGTATTTTAGCTACCCGTTCTAGTTAGGTTTCTAGGCATTTTTTTTTTTAAATACACGTTTATGAATCAAATATGATACTTGGACGTAGGCGACACAACACAAAATAAAAAGTGTGTATCAAATACGATACATGGGACGTATAGTCGGTTTTTTTTTTCTCAGAAAAAATAATGAACGTATTGATGTTTTATAATCAGTTTGTATTGGGACAGTGAAGCCGCATTCCAAAATGTATCAAATATGATACATGGACGTGGGAGAGACAGGAAAAACAAAATTGTATGTATCAAATATGATACATGGGACAGTGAAGGTTGTAAACAGGGTAAACATTTGGCTATAAATCGCACAATCTGACAACCATGGTTGTATTGTAAATTGCTGTGTGGATTGAAGACTTTGTGCGGTTATGGTTAAGGGCGAAGGCTAATAGTGTACCTAACCTACCAAGATTTCTCCAAAAATTATCCAATTATACATATAATAAGAAACCTCTTCTAGTTAAGCCCCATTTATACATTTTCCCGTCACTTTATCAACGTTTAACTTAATTTCCTAAGGATCTCGGTTTTGAAATTGCAAAGTGTACAGAAGATAGTGTTGAGTTAATTATTCATTCCGGCCTCTTCTGCTTATTTCCTTGGAATTTGCAAAGCGCTGGTTTTTTAGTTGCGTAGCGGCGACCACAAGCACTTTCGATATACATAGGTACATATACCTATATTTAAAATAACTGCAATCGTTTGTGTTTGTTTTTGTTTCATGGTTTTTAACAGTTTGTTGTGGAAGTCATTTACATCTCATTTTATATCAAATAACGTTTTAAGACTCTCTTTTGCCTAAGTGAAATATATCTTAGATCGACGCGACGTAAGTGTAGTTAAATTACCCTCAACTCAACGGCAGCGTGTTGATTAATGTCGCGAATTGGAGCTTTTAACAAAATTCAATTGATTATATTCTATTCCATGGATCTAAAGATCTTTCTCCATTAACATAAACGTGAGCCTGAATATAATAAAAGGCATGGGAGAAAAAGACGAACATTCGTGCTAGATAAATATCCCAATACTGTTGATTGATTGCAATGGTTTTATTTAAAGATGTGATTTCAAAACATAAACATTTTCTGTAATTTGTTAGACACATATGTATGTGTATGCAGTAGCGGATCTAGGATTTGGCTGTGGGGGGGGGGCTTGGAGTTTGGAGATCCAGTTTGAGCATATGAAGTTATATAACAGAAAACGAATTTTGACATCACTTTTCCTTTAACAATAGCCGTGTTTTTTGTACCTCTATATGCGCTCCTATCGCGCCTTAAAATATTTTAAATATAAAGTATAATAACAAGAATTTGGGATTGATGTGTTAAGCATGGGAATTATTTTTAAGTGGAGCTAGAAGCCAATATTAGGGCTCAGCGAAACATGGTAGTAAAACTAATTTTATAACTTTAGTTTTTAGCCATGTTAAAGCCTCAAACCACACAAACAAATTCGTTTATTTATATTGGTTAATAATTGGTTAGGTATCAAGTACCCACCTACATTATGTAAGTGCTTGTTTAAATTAGCTGAAGGTATGCTTTGAACTTCACCTTTTTAACAAAAACTGTTTGAAATGCCAGTTTAGAAAAATGATATTTAAGTGGTGTTACTGGCAAATGCTCATATGTGTTTTGACAGTACCAGTCCTCTGAGATCTTATTTTACTTAATTAGCCAAATCAACGAGTAAAGTACCTACCTGTTTTGTTCACACTGTAACTGGAAAGCACAGAAAATAATATTTTGTAGATCTAAAAATAAAATATCAAAATTTCAAGACTTTATTAAGTCTTTTATAAGAAACAGCTGCTCTAAAAATTAACGACTACATTGTAAGACATTTTTTCAGCACAAGAGTATTAAAGAAAAAGAAAATTATTTTGTAAGTTGAAAGCTTGGCTCAATGTGTATTACGAGTTAATGTCATGTTTTTGTATTTACATAAAAAAGCTTCACATAATCTTCATTTAATTATTTAGACTTATTGTTAACAGAAGACTGAATTATTTTAATAATTAAATAAAACTTGTTATATTTTAAGTTTTTTTTTACTTTTAAGTTTGTCACAGCAGATTTGGCGGACGAAAGTGAACCAAAAAAAATTATATGAGTCGAAAGGTCTTGTAGTCCCTGGTGTCGGCTGTTAGGTGTTAGGGGCAATTTTATAAAAAAATTGACTTAAAACAGAAAAAAAAATTATTAAAAAACAACGGTAACATGAACAATGCCCTGTTATATTTTCATGAAAGGCCAGAAGTCCCCCTTTCATTTCCTTTTAAAATAAAGTTCTTTCAATGAATAGTTTTTGAAATATTAATGTTTGAACTCAAAATTTTGAAAAAAAAAAAATTAAAAAAATGGTAAAAAATATTTGTTTAGCCAAATTTCACGTAATTAAGTACTATTTTTGTTTTTTATTTATACAAATTTTTATTTATACATATTATACAAATTACCATTCTTTTCAAGGTATTTTTTAATAGTTTACCAGTTTTACTGAAAAACAGTCATCTCTGGATAAAATGGACCATAACTTTTTTTAGGATTATTGTATCGCCTTAATTTTGATGTTATTAGATTCAGAATTGAAAAATACCATAAGACCATGTATCATATGTCCAAATTGTATCAGCATAATTTTTTTAATTTCGATAAATTCATACCTCCCCCATGGGATACAGATATTTTTATGGACTCTTTTAATTCTTTATTCTTATGGTTAATCCGACATTCCCACTAAGTTTCAAAAATGTAAGAATTTTTTTCCGCATATTTGTGCTATTTTAACTGGTTGCTGAAATGATAATTTAGCTGGATTTGTCTTATTTTTATGAAAAAGCTGGTTCATTTACTTTTTAATATCTTAAAAAGTAAAAGTCCTAGAACCATCCGGTTTTCAGTTTTTGACTACAAATTGATAAGGGCATTGAATTTTGGAAACAAAAATAGTACTTAATTACGTGAAATTTTGACCATTTTTTTAATTTTTTTTTTTTTTCAAAATTTTGAGTTCAAACATTAATATTTCAAAAACTATTCATTGAAAGAACTTTATTTAAAAAAGAAATGAAAGAAGGGACTTCTGGCCTTTAAGTAAAATATAACAGGGCATTGTACATGGTACCGTTGTTTTTTAATAATTTTGTTTCTGTTTTAAGTCAATTTTTTTGGGAAATTGCCCCCGCCACCTAACAGCCGCCACCAGGGACTGCAAGACTTGCATTTCTTTTATCAGCCTTAATACACCTTTCAACTCATATAATTTTTATTTGGTTCATTTTCGTACGCCAAATCTGCTGTGGGCTCTTGGTCTATTAGGTTTGATGTGAAGAAATTTTAATTTATTTTATTGTTCCTTTCATTTTTAGAATTTCTTTTCGTTTGTTTTTCTGTTATTTTTTATCCTTCTTAATATGTGGACAGTTATCAAAATAAAAATAATGAAAAGGCCACATAATATTTTTTTTACGTTTTTAAACTTTTTACCTGTTGTCCCGGGTTTTGCTGCCAGAAATATGGTCAACGTAATAGGGCAAGTTTAGGATTCGTGCAAAACATCGAACTGGAGATAATAATTTTCACTAACATTACGATGATAGAGAACGTGAAAAAAGTGTATCTCGCAATTCTGTCTGTCTGTACCACGAACTGCAGCCTAAACCAATGAAGCGATTTTCTACAAACTTTCGACTTAAGGTTACTTCGGGATTCTCTAGAGCAGTAATTCATTTTTTTTAAACTCAAAATATAACAAGATGAAGAAATTTAAATATTAAAATATTAAAATTTTTTCTGTTTTAAGTGGAGTGAATGCAAGCCGACCGTAAGGTGCTTAGCAAAACCTAAGCAAAACCATACGGTCCAATTTTCTCCGTAAATACTGAACAGATTCATATGAACTACGAACCAAGCGCAAAGTAGTTGGCCTACTCATCAATACCTTCATTTTCTGTCCCAAGCAGTTGTTGATTATATTTTTTTTTTTGTCAATGTAATAAATTACATTTAATGAGTAAATAAGACCAAACAGAACTTAATTTGAGATAACACACATGACTTCAGGTTGCATTCCCTTTAACAAAGATAAGAGCATAATAGTTGGACTACTCTCTATGGGATGCAAATAAGTTGGCCTATGACGATTTAAATAGATGCTCAGTTAACGTTATTAAAAAAATGACATGCACTTGTTTTGTTGTTTATTGATCTCTTGTTTTAAGTAAGCTAGCAACAGTTTACTGTCAATCATGGTATGTGGTGTTGCATTATCATGAGACCTGAGGGAATCCATAGTTAAAGCCTTCGAAACGGGATTGTCGAGCTACAAAATAGCAAACCAATTTAATTTACCTTGCTCATCAATTCGAAACATTATCACAAAGTTCAAAAATAGTGGAAATGTGGAGGTTGGTAAAAAAAACGGGACGCCGCCCAATTGCGAAAATTCGAGATTGCCGAGTCTTAAAAAAAATAATAAAGGAAAATCGACGTCACGCTGCCGCTGCAATAACTGTTCAATGGAGAGAAAGAACCAAAAAAGTGTTTCAGTCGACACTTGTAAGCGGACAATGAAAAAAATTGGATATACATTTCATAAGGTTTGTTTTAGATTTATTTAAATTAGAGCTATTTTAATTCGTTAAAACATAGGCCAAAGAAAACTCACTTTTAACACCTAAACAAAAGAAAAGGCGCCTAGAGTGGGCCAAGCAACGTAAGAACTGGACTTTAAGTCAATGGCGGTCCGTTATTTGGAGTGATGAGGCGAGGTTTGAAGTTTGCGTGGGCGACGAACGAAATCGTGTCATAAGAAACTCCAAAGAGGCCTTTTACAAAGATTGCCTTAAAAAACAGTCAAGTTTCCAGCATCTTTTATGATATGGGGATGCATGTCTGGGCGAGGTTTGGGCAGTTTACATTTTGTAAATGGAACTGTCAATGCTGCCAAGTACCGGGATATTCTGGAAAATGCGCTACTCCCATCAGTACCACGACTTTAAACTAGTGATGGAGATTTCATTTTCCAACAGGATGGTGCTTCCTGCCATACAGCAAGGTCTACAATGGCGTGGTTATCTGCTGAAGCAATTCCTTTACTGGAATAGCCTTCCAGCAGCCCTGACCTTTCGCAAATTGAAATGAAACAAAACCTCCGAAAAGAATCATGTCGGACTCTTCAAGGCCTAAAAGCTAAAATCATAAATATTTGGGAATCTTTTGGAACCGAAGAATGTCAAAAATTAGTTGACACAGTGCCACGTTGCATAGAAGCAGTTATCAAGGCCAGAGGCGACGTAACACCATGGTAAAATAAAAATTAAGACGCGTAGGCCAACTATTTTGCGTTTAAAAAAATGTATCAATCGTTATTTTATTTTTTAAGACTGCTCGATATGGTTATTTAATTGAAGGCATTCTGTCTTTATTGCTTATTTCTATATAAAATAAAGAAAAATACCAAGATATTGAGTTTATTGCCGATGGAATTTAAGAACCAGCAGAATTTTGTTTTTTTTATCATAGGTAGTCCAACTATTTTGCGTTTGGGCTCGTATATAACGTTGGAAAGGTTTTGGCCTACAGATGAGCAGAATCCAAAAGTGATGTCTGTATGTAGCCGTTGAAGCATTAATTGCATATTTGCATTTTTTGCAGATAAATACCTAATTTTTAAAATGACGGGTGGGTTTAGAAGATTGAAATTTTGGGAGATGATAAAGTTTATTGATTTGGATTTTTTGGTAAGAAATTTGAATTTATATTTTTACTGTAAAGTTGAGAAAGTTAAATTTTTTAATATTTTTGCTCAAAAATAACTTCCATAAGAAATTGTAAATATACAAGATATTTAGTAGGCGAACATTAAAAATAAAAAAAAAAAAATCGTTTTTGTATGATAGTTTTGGAAAAAAAGGTGACTTTTGTTGTCAGAATGAGTTTCACTTTATTTAAATCTTTTAGGCCCGTTTGCTGATACGAAACATAAATATTTAAGTTCAACATAAACGCTTATGTTCTACTTTTTCCTTAGCATAAACTGTCACATAAATTCTTATGTTGAACATAAATCCTTAAGTTTAGTTTCAGCAAATGGGCCTTAGGCACCTACAGTGTGGCTTCACTTCAACCGGACAATTTGCAGCTGTCAAGATAATCACTTTGTACAGACGGAAATTAAACGAAGTTTGAAGTTTTTTTTTTCAAAACTTACCTTCAAGTTTTCGACTACCACGTAGACCGTCGAAGAAGGACTCCTTTGATGCATATTATTGTATTATCTTATTTTTAAATAAATTTGTGTTGTATAATTAGGGACAATTTATTGGAAAAATTATTTTCATCCTTTATTTAATTTTTCCTAGAATTAAGCATTTGTTTAGAAAATAAACTTATCGTTTTTCTCGGACCCTTCATTTCTTTAGGACCATATTTGCCTGGATAACAGGGACTTGAATGTGGTAGTGATTCAGTATCAATAATCAGTATGCATAAACCTTAAGACCTCCTTGAAGTCCTCACAGATTCAAGGTTCATATAGTATCCATTTGTCATTTCATTACCTACCATAACTTATAAACAAAAACAAAACCTATGTGGTTGGCGGTCCAATTCTTAGTAAATTTTGAGTTGTGGAACAACGCAAAAATTAGCCAAACTGTGGTTCGGTAATGTTTGATTGAGACCAATAATTGTGTAAAGTAAAAAATGTAATGAAACAAGAAATTAACCAAACTCTGACCGTCAAATTTTATTTTATTTGAAAGAAAAACAATTCCTTTTTACTTTATTGTGAAGTTATCAGTATGAAATTTTATTCAAATAAAGAACTTAAAATTTTGGAACTAGAATTTCTTAAAATGCAAATTAAACTGCTTATTTGGAGCTCTACTTCAAGTCTCGAGCATGCTTTGTTCTCAAATACACACTCTGACCTGCTATCTTCACTGTGAAGCTAGTTGGGCAGTATACATTTTTTTTTTTTTTCAAATTGAGGACTTCAAAATTTAGAAAAAGAGTTTCTTTAAATGCAAAATAAGCTGCAAATTTTGAGCCTTTGTTCAAGTCTCTAGCATTCTTGGTTCTCGAGACACACCATGTGACCTGCCAACTTCACTGTGGAAGTTAGCAGGTCACTCTATTACCACCCACTATTTGGTGAACTGCAAAAACAGGAATAGAAATGCAAAATAAATTCAAACAAAACTTCAAATTACTGCGTTGCTCCCGTTTCTCTTGGTGAAAGTTGCCCTGCTAACTTCACAGACGTGCATAATAGTAGAGTGAAAAGAGAAATCATAACTCATCCAAGAATTTGTGTTTTTTTTATGGCAGAATATTCGGCCACTGGCGATACTAGGTTAATTAAAAAGTCACTTTTACTTTTTAATTGAATCAAGTTTTGGACAAATAGCTATTATTTACGAAAGTTTTGGTATCTCAAACTCAAAATATTAAAACTGGCATATCAACCATTTTCATAAAAAAATACCGTTTTGTACAAAACTTGTAACTTGAAACCTCTATAGAACTAGTTTTGCTGTAAAACTAGTTTTGAAATGTTTCAATAATATGGCTGTCCTGTAAGTATCAAGAACTTTTTAAGAAATATTTTTTAAAATTGTATAACTAACTTAAAAAAATTATTTTCCTCAGAAAAAGGTTCTACGTTATTCTTATATCATTTTGTTCATTCAATTTTAAAGAATAAATTAAATGGTAAATCATCTCTTTCACAACTCAAAACCGTTAAGTCAGTCCAACGCATACAAAATGAGCTGCTCACATTTTACCTGAACAAATTGAGTTTCCTTTGTCAAATTTAAAAGAAAAACAATTTTAATCAATAATTTAAATACTCTACAAATTAAGATTTCTAAAAATATTAAAAGTAGGTATGTGGATACATGAAAAATATATATTTAATGGTGTTATTTATTGGCAGCTCATTTTATATGCTTGAAAGTTTTTAATAATAATAATAATAATTTTAACTATATGCCTGTAAGACCTCAGGTCTTTTAAATGCAATGCACGGCACTAGTTAGAAGGAATAGAAGGAAAGGAAAGATTTTTGTTGGCACAATGGATTGAGAATTAGATGTTAATTATCTCATTAAATTCCACGTGTGGCATCCAGTTGAAGTTGGGGAATCTTGAAAAGAATGCTACCTAGACTGGGGATCGAACTCACACGTCCAGGTTAGCAGTCAAACACTATATCCACTGTGCCATTGCCACCCCTAAAAAAATGTATATTTACATTTATTTCATATTCATATTTTATTCCAAAAAAGTTCAATCAAAATACGTACAAAATAAAAATCTAAAACTTACAAAAAATCAATTCCAAGAACCCAAAATAGCGCTTTAAACAAAATCCTAAAATGTAGATAGGTAATTTTTATGATTCATTTTCTTTCCGATGGTATAAAATTAATGCTCCCCTGGTTTATAAAGAATTATTTTTTTATGAAACATCAATTTTTGAATTCAAACTCGTCGAACCATTCTATATCTTGTAGACAGTATTGTTTTAGTATGGGCGAATTCGTAATCGTCTGACTAACTTATATCTGCAAAGTTTGTGTTCGTAAACTAAAATTGAAATCTGACTTTAGTAGGCCTGCAAGACAAATTACGTTCGTAAACATCAAAAGTACGCAGGAATCAAGTCGGCGTCGGGCAGTTTGTGCAGAAAAAAAAACATTCGGCAGAAAAAATATTGAAATTAAAACAGGAAAACATTTACATATGTAGGTAGAGGGTGGGTCAACATTGGACCACTTTTCTTTGAATATGAGGATGGGAACAACGTTTCGGTCAACAATGGTCGTTCCAGAGCCATGTTAACCAACTGGTCAACCTCTGGTTCATGCAGGATGTTGTGCCATGTCACACAGCCCAAACCACAATCGATCGCACCAAATTTCAAAATGGCCGCATCGGAGCTGCGATTTGGCCCCTTTGAACTTTTTTTTTTTGTTGGGAACCGCAAAGGACCGATGTTATGCCAACAACAATTTTAATGCATTTTAAAAAAGAAACTTGTATTTGGCCCACCCTGTATATGAAATGGCTTTGAAGTACATACATACATATGTCATCAAGATATTTGTCTATCAAAGCATACTCTTTTTCCAAATTTCACCCAAAAGCCCTAAAATCACCTTTTACCGCGGGAAAATTTGATCTCAAACATTTTTTTTTTTTTTGTTTAATAATCGCGATTTTTTACAAATAATTTTCTGCGCTTCGATGTTAACGAATACTTTTTTTTTGAAAAACTGCCGCCTGCTTACTTTCTGCGGACAGAAGAAAAATAAAATCGATACGCAGAAGCTAAGCAGACATGCGGCAGATCTGTCGCAGATTCCTGCGATTACGAACTCGACCTTATTTTCGAGGTAGGTATACTTTCAGAAAATTTCAATTGAATTTCACTCTGTTTTCCTAGGGAAATCCTACTTGTTCTAACAAGAAGTTCTGTCTTATAGCATCACCAGCAAATCAAAGAACCTATAAGTCGGTATCGGTATTGAAAGAATATAGTATTCAATATTCCGCTTATTATATATTCATAACTACAATGCAATAATATTAAAATATTTCAATAAATAGAAAGAACAAAAACGATATCATTCTAAGAGCTCCAGTTTTTTTTTTTCAACCGCCTTTAGGATCAAAATCAGATCTTATAAGTTCAGAGCTGTCTCAGAATCCTTCAGTATAATAATTAAATAAATTTCCTCTTCATTGATGCAATAAGCTCCTGCCAGCTTGGCCTCGGCCTGCCATAGCCACTTTTCTTCCCCATCTCCACAATAGAACTTAACTCGGCTTAGTGCAAAGTGGAACCATCATAATCACGATAATGCATTTGAAATTCAATTCGAAACTTTCTTCCGCGACCATCACAACCGAACCAAAGAGTGCAGCAGAGCAGGCCTGCGGCGGCGGCGGCGCGGCGGTAGCGTGTGGTTTAACATTTCCAGCAGCTTACGTTTAAGGACTTCTTCACCCACTACACTAAGCCAATCCCCTAAGCAAGGGCATCGCTTCATTGGGTTGTTTGCGACCGCAAACAATTATCATCCCTGCTTCCATGATTAAAGTTTTTTTGTTTTTTGTTTTATTTTCTTTTATATGGACGCGCGCGTATTATTTGGCTTCCGCTATCTTTTTGTTTTACGCTTCTTACGAAACTTCTTTAATTAAACTTATTCTTTGGCCAAAAGAAATGGAAAATTCAGTTCGTTTTCTTGATTTTTTTTTTAGTTAGTTTCCATTCAAAGAAAAGAGTTTTCGCATTCAACGTAAGTTTTTTGCATTCTTCTCTCGTATTGCCATGGACATTGTAATTTCACTTCTTTATATCGGTTAGTATGTAGGTAAGGATTGTATCGCTTTGAGGGCGCGTTCCGTAAAAGTTGCTTGAATTACTGGCTTATTTTTTATTTTGGTTTTGTTTTATGTTTCCAGTATGAGATTAAATTTGATAGATGAGAAATTTATTTTATAGCCTAGGGAAAAGCATCTTGTAGAACAATATTTAGAAAGTATTTTGTAAAAGTTGTTTTCATACCTTTTGTTGAATGTTTTGAGAATTTTTTAAGTTTTTTTTTATTTTAGTTTTTAATGTGTTTTAATATTCGAATAAAACATAATGCACTTTTGACTTTTGTCGTTCTTAGATTTACTTGTGCATAGCATTTGAGGATTAAGGGATAATTTAATTGGCAAACAGTTTTCGTAGTTTGTTAAGTATTTTAAAATTTGAAACAACAAATTGTCGGTTTTCAAAAAAATCAACCCCTTATTGACCGAATCGGAGTAGTGTACTATTGGTTTTGTTTTTGATAATCCGGCGCTTGCTGTTTGTCTATAGCCAGACATTTCTAAGAACGTTGAAACTTTGGTCACAGAAATATTTTTTATTATATAGGTATATAAATATGTATGCATTTACTGAATATTTATAGTTTAGGAAAATTAGATACAAAAAGGTCCTTAATTCCAAAAAATTCCGACAAAGCTGAATACTGGTGGCGAGCTTCATTTTGTATCCTAAACATTTCCTGCAAAAAATAAAAATAAAAATAAATTGGGTGGCACAACGGCTTATGAAGAACCAGGGCCTAGTGACTGACAACTCGCAACCATTCCTGTGTGCGCCTTTTGACAGGAATGGAAGAGACCTACAATTTGATACCGATTCCGAACGGCTAGACGAGAAGTACTTATTCGTGACAAGTGATACTCTTGGAGGATTTGTCAATTCCTCGCAAGAGGCAGTAGCCCTGAAAAAAAAACTTTTTAGTTTTTAGGTGGACGAGGCTGGGAAGCGATCCCAGACCTCCAGCGTGAGAGTCGAACGCACTAACCATTACGCTATGGGCTACTACATTTCCTGCAAAGTACCTTAAAATTGGGGTGGAGCGAAAAGTTTTATGGGGCTAAATTTACTTCTCTTCTTCATGACTCGAAAACTATAGGTTCTTTTGGAAAAATAAACTTCTTGGGAGTTATTTAAAAAAAATAAAAGAAATCAAATTTTTAAAGATTGGCGGCATTTTCCTTCCGGTACCACACTCAAAACTTTCTTCTATTTTTCCACAAAAAAAATTGCCCATCAAAGAATATGATAAATATCCTCCCATATAACATTTTTTTGACTAAATGTTGCACCCAAATGTTTTTGACCAGTTTTATCCAAATCTATCAACTGTACGAAAGAAAAGTTATGATCTTTTTTGTGTAGAATTGTATGAGCTACAATGTCTACCTGCAACTTGTTTGAAAAGAAGAAAAAATTTCCTTTGGGGCTTTGTGTCAATTTTTTGTTCAGTTTTTGGGCTTTTTGGTTTTGGGTCCTAAGACCTAACGCCGTCAAAAACACTATATGCACTGTTTTCTATCATCGTAGTGTTATTATTTCGAGGTCGATTTTTTTTACGAATCCATAACCACCATATAATACCTATATGTATATATCGCAAGTAAAAAGGATAGGAAAATGGACAAAAATTTTTCTTGTTTTGCACGACAACGCTCCAATATTTGATTATGTCGACATTTTTTTAGTAATGTACGGCATTTTAAATTTCTAGAACACAACAAATATTGTTAAAAGAAAACAATTACAATTTTCCATTAAAAAAAAAAAACAAAATTAAAGAATTGTGCGTTCGGGCCTGTCATATTGCACACACATACAATCACAGAAAAAAAATTATTTGGTTTGCGAATTCCTTACAACAAAAAAAAAAGATTTGATCCCCAATAGTTGAATAGAAATCGACATTATAGAGCTCTTCACTGTTTTCGTTTTCTTTTTACTTTATTAGCTTTTAGCTTTATCCACAGCTACCTACACCATTAGGCTTAACCATTTCCCAGTGTGCTTGGAAGGTTGAAGTTCTAAGCGAATTAGGTACCTCTTCCTATCACTACTAATTTTTTGGCAAATTTCATCTTGCCTGAATCTGTTATTCTACTTTTAATGACTAATGCCTGACCTACCTGTAGCAAAAAGTTGAAATTTTCTCAATTTTATACTGCACCGAATTTCTTTTGACAATTAACACCTGCAAGTAACACTGGAACTTTTTCTTGTTTGTTACCGTCATTTAATCTTTTTTTCTGTGCGCCAAACCAACTTAGCAGTCGGATAAAGCACATTTTTTTATTTCATCTTCATATGGCTATGAACGGGCTCGACTATATAATGTTTTCTTCCTTTCGACTTCGTCAATTGTACTAGCTATCTTCAACTACAAGTGAGCCTACTGCTATTGATAGAATAGATAAGAATAGTTTTTGTTGTTTGTTTCAGAACGTTTGGAGCTTTCTTTCGATTTTATCATTTATCTGTCCGATTGAGTGTCACAACAGCTTGTCTTTAATAACCATAATTCAGAAAGCATTAAATTTCAATTTCGTATTAGATTTCTAACTTTGTAATCCCTAGTTTATGTAAAGAATATGCCAAACAACGAATTTAAATTAATAATTTTTGAATAATTATGTAAATTAGGTAGGTGAAAAAAAAACATTAACTCAAATTGTTTTTTTGTTTTTTTAATTTTTCGAATTTTTCAGGAATTTGTAGATAGTTTTTGTTTTGTGTAAATCTTAAGGGCAGTATTTTTAAACCTTAATCTGTAAGCTTAATTTTGTAAGCTACGAATTTATTTTATATTAATTCGTTTTGCTCTTGTTAAATTAATTAAAATTTTTTTTAACATTATTTTGTACCTAATCGTAGGAGGTTTGTTTAAGTCAATTAATAAAGTGCGTGGATTTTGTTTTACAAATTTGTCAAATTTTGTATCAAGCTTTTAATTTTATGCGCCAAAAATCGAAACGACTATTAACTCAATCACATTTGTACAACATTTTCCGCTTAAGTTTGCATACAAATTTAAGTCATCCTTGCTTTAATTTTTCACCTCATTCATAAAGATCTGAACTTTTTTGTTTGGAACCATCTTCAGAGTTGGGTACAAGCACAGCAACATTTGTTGGCTGGCTC
This sequence comes from Melangyna quadrimaculata, assembly GCA_949320155.1. Taxonomy (NCBI): domain Eukaryota; kingdom Metazoa; phylum Arthropoda; class Insecta; order Diptera; family Syrphidae; genus Melangyna; species Melangyna quadrimaculata. The sequence goes on from OX439485.1 coordinate 56,694,895, forward strand.
TCATCTTCTTTTGACTATAAGCAGCTTCTGTATATTGTTTCTATTTTTCCAGTTGTACGAGCTACGAAAAAGATTATTTCATTGAAATCCAAGAAAAAATCAAGTTAGGAACGATTGTACCTGTCCGTTGTGGTGTCACAAAACGCTCATCTTTTTTAATCATAATTCAAAAAGCAATACATTTTAAGTTTTCTATTATATCTAAAACTATTTAATCCTCTACTATATGTAGAGAATATGCTACCAAGAATCTTAAATTACAACTTTTGTACCACATCAATTTTCCGTATAAAGTTTTGAATGATTAAGGCAATTAGGGAGGTACAAAACAATTAACTCAAATTGATTTTAATTTTTTTGTTGTTCGAAGTTTTCATGCAATTGTAGATTGTTTTTTTGTTTTCAATTAATCTCTTGTCTTATGTCTGGCTTAATGAAGTATTTTAAAATCTTAATATCGGGGACTAGTTGGTTGCAGGACCCCAAAGGCGCCCATCGAACATAATTATGTTAGCCAAGGCTGAGCGCAAATATGTATACAATTTAGTAGAAAAGTTACTTTTTTTTTGTAAAAAAGTTAATATAAATTTATTATTATATACATACATATTACATACCAACTTGAAACGGAAATCAATTGATTTTCCTTCATCAATGGTTTACAATAATGATAAATCTAGCGATCCTCAAACAATTGTCTGGTTTGCGGACAGTTTCAAAATATATACAATTCTTCAGATTTAAATGTGGGCAATAATTACGATGCGTGTTCTTTAATGCCAATGACTGATTGCTGTCATTTTTGTTGTGATATAGAAGAAATCACTACTGCATTACATAAACTAGACGCATCTACTTATCCTGATTTTCATGGGATTTTTCCAAATGGTTTTAAACACCGCTCTGAAGCCTTGAGTGTTCCACTTCAAATTTTATTTAATCAGTCTTTGTCTAGTGGTATTTTCCTAGATGAATGGAAGGTTTCATATATAAACCCTATTTTTAAGTCCGGAGATAAAAGAACATAGTGAATTATCGTTCAATAAGTAAAATAGCAGTTATTCCTAAGATCTTGGACAAAATTGTTAAGAATAAATTATACAATGTAATCAAATGCCACATTTCTTGTACTCAACATGGGTTCTTTAGTGGGAGGTCAACCACCACTTGTTGTTTTTCTAATATATGTTTCAAAGCATTAGAAAAGCGATATCAAATGGATGTGGTATACACGGACTTTGTTAAAGCATTCAGTAGGGTGAATCACCAAATTTTAAATTAAAAATTAAAAGCTTACGGTTTTGATGGCACCTTTCTAAAATGGTTTTGTTCATACTTGATTGGTAGAAAGCATATTGTTAAAATAGGCGATCTAGAGTCTGATCCTATTACGGTCTACTCAGGTGTTCCAGAAGGAAGCCATTTGAGTCCTCCCATGTTTGATATTTTTATAAATGACTTTCCATTAGTCTTATCTGTTTCCGAAGGCTTAATATTTATGCTGATGATATTAAGATGTTTAAAGTTATAAACAAGTAAAATGATTGTTCTGCATTTCAAAAAGATTTAAATAACTTCGACTGTTGTTGCAATCAAAATGATTTGTTCTTAAATTTGTCAAAGTGTTCTATTTTAACATACAGCCATTTATCGAGTCCTATAATCTTCGACTTTAATATAAACGGTAATAAATTGTGTAGAGTTAATGAGATAAAAGACTTAGATGTCATATTTGATGATAAGCTCACGTTTGAGTCTCATGTAACTTATGTGATTTCTAAAGCAAATTCTATGCTGGGATTTCTTAAGAGAAATTCTTCCGACTTTAAGGATTCGTTTTCCTCATTAGTTCCTCGGTTGCTTGAATATAATTGTATTATATGGAATCCAGATTCTTAAAAATTAACAGAGAGGATTGCGAAGATTCAAAGGAACTTTTTGAGGTATGCTTTGAGAAGATTTTCTTTGAATGCTAATATCAATCTTAATTATAATAGCAGATGTTTGTTGCTAGAAATGCAGACTCTTGAGTCAAGGCGTAGAATGTATAGTGTATTGTTCGTTCGTGACATTCTTAGTAATGATATTGATTGTGGAGATTTACTTTCTTCATTGAATATATATGCACCAAGTAGAACATTGCCAATGAGGTAATTTATTTTTGAAATACCTCATTCTACAAATTATGGACAGCGTCATTGTCTCATTGTTGTAGGCTTTTTATTATGTATTATGATGATCTAGATCTTTTAATACCGAGGTTTCAGTTTAAGACTAACCCTATATATTATTTGCATTGTTAATATTAAGTAATTTAAGCAAAATCTGTGAATGAAGTATCGTAGATTTGAACCAATAAATAAATAAATAATTGACAGCTATCTGTTTGACAGCTATCTGTTTGACAGCTATCTGTTTGACAGCTATACCTAGGTTCATAGAAACGAATATACAAAATTCCTTGACAATAAAACTCAATAATAGATCGCATTGCATTCGCCATGAAAAAAAATCAAATTCATTATTGAATTCTGAATGTACTAATGTAAAATCGCATAAGTTTCAACGGCGATGTCCAGTTGAAGTCACCGAAAATATACAAAAAAAAACGCTTTCACACAAGGAAACTGAGTTGCCAGAAACTAGCTAGTTTGTTTGGAGAAGGGTGACAGGGGAGATTTTTTCTTCCTCTTACGCCCTTCTTGTCTACAAACTTAAAATTGCTGGCAACTCAGTTTCCTTCTGTGAAAGCGGTCAAAGAATGCTGCCACTGTATATCCAAACTGGAAAAAGAATTGTCTGCCCCACCCTTATATCTATTATTTTCATTATCGCTTGATTATCTTACGCTACTCCAAAGTTTAATAATATCCATCCATCAGTCAAATTAATTAAGTTAACTCCAATGAACATAAACTAACTTGCATAATGAGATATGCCTACTCAAAAACTTGTAGTAGACAAAAAAAAATACTGAACATCAAGCAAAACCTGTAAGTATCCCTAGTTTCTAGACCTATGTACGAGTACTTATACAATAACAAGCAAAAGCATCAGTGTTAAAAAGTAATTTTAATCGAAAAGGAAAATAGTTTAAGGATTGTGAGCCTCGGGGTTGTTAAAAAAAATAAGGAACAAAAAAAAAAAAACAAAAGTAAAGTAGACGCACAAAATCTCTTGATGGCTTTTCTGACAAAACAAAAAAGGAGAAAATAAAGAACGAAGACGCAACGCAACGAGTAATAGCAGATTGAGCGCAATATGCGAAGAAGTTCGCCTTTTGCTTTGCCAACAAAATTACCTAGATTAACTTTTGTTCGCGCACAGGATAATGAGATAAAGATGGATTCAAGGCAATTTAATTTTAGCACAAAACTCTATCACAAAGTCCTTGAGGTGTTTTCATTAATTAAGCTGTAAGCTTTGCCTTCATTTTTCTCTTTATTTAAATAACTTTTTGCCCTTTTTCTGCGTTCATGTTTAACATGAACGATATAGTAGGTACCAACCTACCTACTTACAGTTGGCTGGGATTTTTCGATATAATTTCCTTAGTAGTTAAAACGAAAATTTGACAAGTAATTTCAAAACTGTGATTAAAGAAAAACGTCTCAACAACTTTTTTATATAGAGAACTTGTAAATTTTATAAATTGGATTGTATGTATGTAGATTGTACTCATCTAAGAGCTGTGCGTTTTAAGTCTTCCACACACAAACACTTCATATTTATAAAACAATTTGAATCGATTTAAACAGTTGATTTCTTATGGACATCCATAATAATGCACCAACAGTACAGTTTTGTAATGAATAAGGCAAGTCAGGAGGTTATTTTTTACAACAAACACCCCACTCAAATTGTAATTGGTAGATGAGTTATTTCTTAGTATGTATACAAATAAATCAGCGCAGCTATAAGTGTTGTGCCTCACCCGCCATTTTAAAAAAAACGCGTTTTAACTTATATTATATATTTATTATATTATAATATAAGAATTAAAAATCAACATCTACACTAAAGTTCACTTGTTTACAAATTACTCGAAAACTCTAGGTTCTTTTGAAAAAAATATAGGTACACAGTACACTTACACATTGCAGCTCATGTAATTCTACGCAAACAAAATTAAAATATTTTATACATACAGTTGATAGATTTGGAGAAAAACGTTTAAAAACATTAAGTCAAAAAAAAATGTAACAAAGCCGAGTTTTTTTCGTACTCCTTAATTACTCACTTTTTATTAGCAAAACAAAAACAAAATAAACACGGAATAGTCCGATTTTTATTTTTTTTTTGAAAAATATTTTGTGTGTTACAAAAAAAAAACAAGTTCTTAGGGTGGTACCGGAACGGTACCTTTAATTTTCGAGTAATGTGAAAACAAATTAATTTTAACCTCCCTAAAATGTTTTGCTCCACACTCCACTCCAAATTAAGGGTAGGTACTTTTTATAGGAAGTTTTAAGGACGTACAAATAAAGCTCTTTACCAACAATCAGCTTTGCCGGAATTTTTTCGAATTAAGTAGCTATATTATTTTTCTGGACTAAGTTGCACTAAGCTCTTTTTAATTTGTATATTAGATTTTAAAATTACATTAATCAATTTCTCCAACCACTTTTAATTATTTAAAACCGCTTAAAACTCAATCAAAACCAGGATCTGCCGAATTTTATATTTACTTTGATTTTGTTTTAATTAAAAATTGGGGTCTACTAATTAAAAGTTTTATTAGATTTTTTTAAGGGGCTTATTGCGAGAGTCTATTCGACTTAAGTCTATTCGACTTTTTTCGATTCTATTAAATTTGAAATTAGTATCGCCTTGCTCAGTAGACTTTTTGAATAGAATCGATTTTCGAAAATGGAATATTAAAAGCTCTCGACTAAGGCTTAAGACTGAAATGTCAAGTCTCCCCGAGAGTTTTAAAAAACAAATATAGTTTGACGAAAAATTGACGTTTTTTGATGAAATAAATAGTTTTTCTTCAAAAATTTAATATTTATAGCGCGACTAATTGCAAAAATTCTGGTCCTTTGGATTTTAGACATTGGATGAAAATATGCAGACGTACATTTGTATAATATTATTATGGTTTATACATATTTATGATAACGTGATAGCTTCGCAGACTCCTTTAAGGGTGCAGTGGTGATTTGTGCATCTTCAAAATGCACTTTCTCTAAAAGCCTTAATAACAGTTATAACTACTTGAAAAATCATTTCGCAATTGAATGTAAAGCTCCTTTGTACCAAATATGACATTGCAGCTTTTTGCAAACAGAAGGACATTGAGAAAATTGTTGGACATCCATATAAACATCAATAAATACATCAGCATCAACTATTAAGACTTTTCGAAAAAAGTGCATTTTATGATGCATTTTAAAAATGCATAATTTCTAAAGAATGTATAAAAAGTATATAAAAATCTTTAAGAAAAAATGTAGATATTATGGTAGCAAATTTTATATTGCAGCACATGTTACGTTAATTGAGCATCTTGAGAAGGCCACCAAACATAGATGACGATATGAAAGTTCATTTTGTACCAGGAGATATTGTTTTCCACTAAAATATATTATTATTATTATTTTAAACAAAACTTTACACAAAAGTCGATCAGAAATTCTTGATCGAAAAATAAATTCTATTTAGTAGAAAAAATTTGATTCTAATAGAAATTCGCAATACCGATGATAGACTGTAAGTCTATTCGACTTAAAGTCTATTCTGAATAGACTCTCGCAATAAGCCCCTAAGTTTTACTCTTGAAGATTACAAAGAATTTATTTAAAAAAAACTTGTTCCGATGAAGTCGGCAAATCGAATGAATGACAATGACAAGAAAACAGTGATTGAATGACAATGACAGGAAAACACTGCCGCCAGATGAAATTTTTAAATTCCCCAAAATTCGAAAAAAAAATCCCCCCATTTTTGTATGGGCAGGGAAAACAAATAGCCATATGGATTTATTTTGGAATAATATGAAATAAATAAATAAATACGTACAGATCATAATATGGATTTTTTTAATTTAATTTTTTAATTTTTTAATCTAATTTTTCCCAATCAAACTTTTGATTCAAGGTTCCTAAACTGAATATAGATATAACACAAATTTTCAAAAATAATATTTCTCTTGAAAATATTGGGTAACACATACATTTTATATGCATACAAAAAAAAAAACTTTTTTTTATATGTATATTTTTAAAATCATAGCCTCTGCAAATTTCTCCACAGTTTCTGTGTTATTGTCTGAGTCGTTCAAATATACATATCATTTCCGAATTGAAATTGTTCAGCATTGTTTTTGAAGATTCGAAATCAACACAGACTTAAAGTACCCAAACTCTACCGAGCTCTGAAAACAGCATCGTTAGTTTCGATGCTTAACCGATTTCTTAAATTATTTTTCACTATATTTACTATTGAAAATGCTCTCCCCACTGAAGCATTTGAAAAAGCAAGACTTTTAAAAGTGACTCAAAATTGAACTAAAAGTCGCCCCATAAAAAAATCTTTGAATTTATTTCCCCCCATAAACCCCCCACTATTTTTTTCCACCAAAAGTTTTTTTACATCAATTATGGCCGGAAAAACAGCCCATCTGGTAACACTGCACGAAAATGATGAGGTTACAAGCTTACAAGATGGCCGGTGATGGTGTCGACGTGGTTGAACCGAGTATTAGTGACATGTAATAAATACGGCTGTTTAAGTTTAGAATTGGCTATTATGAACCTTAATTAATCCTTGTGATTGGAAGTGATTAAAAATAATCTTTCCGTCGGCTTTTATTTTGGTCACTGTAGTTTTTGCAATGAAACAATTAAGTTACATTAGCTTTCCCGACGTTTCGGCAGGGGTTACTGCCTTCTTCAGGGGAACTTTATTTGGACAACAAGAAAAAATATATTGTTTACATTATAATAACAATAATTGAAACAATACAAAATACACTCACTTTAATAAAACTGTGTTTAAATTTAAACTGACATTTAAAATTATTGTATCTAATAATTGTAATATTATTTACAAAAGTAAAGAAATAACCACTTCAAACGAAGTTTAGTCTATGGAATTTAAACAAGGAGTAAAGAAACTGAAAGAATACTGTGTTATGATGAGACAAGAGAACAATAGATGGCAGAGATGTTTTGGGTGTCTTGTTTTCTGTTCATGTTGTTGTTGTTGTTGATGATGTGTAATGTTTCTAGGGTGTATCGTTTCGAAACATGTTTCTCTGTCTGTAGGACTTTGACACCTTCAAAATCTGGAGAGTGGCCGTTTTCGATACTGTGGCTCGCCAGGGCTGTCTTTCCAGGATTGTTTGATTTGATATCCGATTTATGATTAGAAATTCGCTGTTTAAGAAATTGTTTTGTAGTTCCGATGTAACACTGGTTGCATGGTTCATTAGGTTTCCCCTTACAATTTATTTTGTAAATGACATCAGTAACTTTATCCTTATCCGCTTTCGTTTTAAGTTTAGTGAAAAGGTGACTCAGAGTTTTATTTGATTTGAAGGCCAGGTGAACATCTGTTAGTTTTTGATTTATCACTTCTTTAAAATTCTCAGTCAGTCTTGGGATGTAAACCATACTTTTGTAGTAACCATTATTCGGGTCTTTAGTGTCTTCGCTTGGAATTTTGCAATTGTGTTTCTGAAGTAGACCACGAATTATAGAATTTGGAAAACCATTGTCACTCAGGATTTTTTGATTTTTTTCTCATTGGCAGAGTGAAATTGTTCGTCGCTGAGTGCGAAAACTTTACTAACGAGATTGGATGCAGTGTTCATAACTATGTGTCTCGCTTGGTTAGACCGAAAGTTGACTAATCTTCCCGATGCAGTATGTTTTTGGTACCAGTCAAACAATAGACGGTTATTTTCACGATGGATTTTTACGTCCAAAAATGCTATTGACCTGTTATGTTCCATTTCCACAGTGAACTGGATTTTCGGGTGGAATCCGTTAAGGATCAGCTGCACTTTTTCAATGTTGCGTTTGTCCATCACGGCAAAAATGTCATCTACATACTTAGCAACAAAAGAAGGCCTTTCTTCCATTCCACTTAAACATTCATCTAGTACGTGATCAAGTACTAAATCTGCAATCGTGGGCCATTTGACCTCTAAAGGGAATTCAATGTTAGTGCGATTTTCAAACCATTTTTCATGCATTTCTATATTGAATTCCTTCCAAAGCGATGATTTTAGGCTGTCAGTTTTATGTGCGTTCGATTGTTGTTTTTTATTATATGTGTCTTTAAACATCTGTTTTTGTTTTGTTGTGAATTGTTTGTATTCGTTTTGGGATAAGTTCTCTTTGATATGTTGGTCGTGAAGGCGAATTAAATTGTTAGTGCGCTTGACCTTATGGTGCATCTCTGTTATTTCTACGTTGAGAACTTTTTGATGGAATTTAAGTTCTTTTTTTTCATAAACATTTATCGATTCTTTATTAGAAAGGAGTTGTTTTGTGCTATTTGTGGACTTTTTTAAATGGTTAGGAATAAGTCCGGATTGTCGGCATATTAGTAGGAATTTTAAGTTCTGTTTTTGTAAAGCTAAAGTTTTTTGTGAATTGCTGTATTGTTTTCTTTACTCCTTGTTTAAATTCCATAGACTAAACTTCGTTTGAAGTGGTTATTTCTTTACTTTTGTAAATAATATTACAATTATTAGATACAATAATTTTAAATGTCAGTTTAAATTTAAACACAGTTTTATTAAAGTGAGTGTATTTTGTATTGTTTCAATTATTGTTATTATAATGTAAACAATATATTTTTTCTTGTTGTCCAAATAAAGTTCCCCTGAAGAAGGCAGCAACCCCTGCCGAAACGTCGGGAAAGCTAATGTAACTTAATTGTTTCATTGCAAAAACTACAGTGACCAAAAAAAGCCGACGGAAAGATTATTTTTAATCACTTCCAATCACAATTATTAATTCCAAATTGGTCAATAAATCATTTTTTACCTTAATTAATCCGCCTACAGCAAATAAATTTCAACTAGGAGTCCCTCCCTGCCTAAGCCCTTGTAGAGTAGCCCTAGATTTTGGCAGATTCGGGTTACTTGGGCAGGGTACCCAATGTTTGAAAATTTTATTAGTGGTTATACTGATTTAAGCAAGAAATAAATTGTTTTTAAGAAAATCATTGAAGCCGTTTTAAAAAAAAAAAAAAAAATATTTAGCTTTTTGGCTAAAAAAAAATTAGTATGGAAGGTACTTATACCTAGCGTTATTTGTGGTCAGTGCTGCCGAAAATACTTCCATAGGAGTATTGTAACTTTCAGCACCTCCTCCGTACTCCCATCCTCCTCCTTTTACATTCGTACTCCTATTTTTTTAAAGACCTTAGATATCTTACTCTTGCAGCAAAGTGTAATGTTAACCTAAATAAATTTAATTCACTTTAAATTTAATGCAAATTTGGCAGCATTTTGATCAACAAAACTGTCGTCTAAAATGGAATTTCCCTCTTTTTTTTTTTTGTTTTTCGTTGGCTCCATGAAATTTTCTTCTGTCAGTTCGGTATTTATTTTATTGTTCTTGAGATTATGTTTTTTTTGTTTGAACTCCGTGAATTCTTAGGTATGTGTAGTTCAATACAATAAAAAGATTTGCTAAATTAATGCTTGAAATATTGTTATTCTTTGTAAGAATAATTCAAAGTATACTTGGATTATAGATATTTAGTGAAACTGAATTCCTTTTTGAGGCGCTAAAGGCAAACAAAGCTGTAAATGTATCTTGTGTTGCTGGAGGTTCTGAAACAATTAATCATTTATATACTTATGTAGGTATGTTTTTTTTTTTAACAGAATTTATTTTTTGATAATTTTTTTTTTTAATAAAGTTAGAAAAAAAAACTGTCCACACACTTATTTTTGAAGACTTAAAATATCTGTACTTCTATTTTTTTCAAAATACCCCCTTTTTTGGCTCAGTACGGCTGCAACACTCCTTGTGGTCTTAAAAAACCATGTGGGTATAATACTCAAAAAACAGTACGTAGGTAATAAGTTTGAAGAAAATACATTCAGCAGTTAAGCCCTTAGACTGATGTAGGTGCGTGGACAGACATTGCGAGACCCACTATTTTTCGCGTTTCCTGTCATCATAAGGTTAGGGAAAAATAACTGGTTTCCCATAATTAAATATCAAACCCATTTTTTTTTTGCATTTTTAGGTCGTTTTTTGACTTTGGTGTCATTTTTCGCACAGAATCACCTTATTCATCTTTTCCATTTTATTATGAAAGCTCATTTTAATTTTATTTTTAACAACACTTTTTAACAAAATACAGCACTAAAATTTATAAAAAAAAATAAAAACAGAGAAAACAAAAAAAAAAAAAGTTTCAAGAAAATTGAAATATTTAAATAAAAACGAATAAAATATTACGTTTAAGATATTGAGTAAAAATTACTCAAGAACCCATAGTTTTCCTCTGGGCCGGTGGCGTTATGACACCCTGTATATATTGTTATCGCAATTGAAAATTGAAAAGACGGTTATATATTCATACGTACACTAAACCCGGTGCTGAAGATCTAGAAAGAAAACTTTTCTAAACTAATAAACGGTGAAAAGAGCTAACTCTCCGCTGCTAGCAGAATTCTCCACTATAAAGCATCATACACATCATCATGGTTGGACGAAAATAAACCCATTAAAAGGTATATTGTGTATTACATCCTTTACCAATCTAATAGGCTAATTGCATTAGTTCAGAGACCGTAGGAAAATCAACCGCGCCGCGCGCCCCACCAATCAAATTTTCACCTGTGACGGGCTGTTGAAAAAATGTAAAGAATTTCAAATGACTTCGTGCTTTTTTGTATCTTTTGCTCTCTTTTAAATGCGCCATGCTTCACATGCAGAAATGTAGCTATTTAAATATTTTTCAATTCAAAACAAATCATTATTATTTCATTTTTAAGGAATTATGAAAATTTTAAAAAATATGTAGAAGGCCCCGAAAAATGTTTCCCCTATATGGCCCGCAGAACGTTTTCATTTATTTGTCGGTCAAAAGTGGGAGTCCAAAAGTGCTGAAAGGTATATAATAAGTGAGTGATAGCCATTATAAATTGTAACCTGCTTTAGAAAATCCCTTGCCTTCACAATAACAATTATAACCCAAATCTCCTCCTATACAGAGCAGTAAATTTCTTATTATATTTTGACCCTTATATCACTCTAATAGAAAGACCGACACAACACAAAACGTAAGACAAGTGCTTACAGTAAAAATATACCCAACAACACATCGTTCATCTCTCAGACACTATAAGTTACAACCATAAACGCTGTTTCCCAAATCCCCAAGTACACAAATTCCTAAGGCCAGAGAAACCTACATAGCATAAGAGAATATGAAAGAATGACATTTCAGGTCAGATTACAGCTCTCCCATGGGTGATCTGAGATCTGAAAACCAAGATCCCAGTTATCCCCAATCCACATGCATAATGAATTTTGAAAGCTTTCCTCAGCCTCAGTTTCAGTTTCAGCCCCATGTTGAGACTGGAGCATGAGCATCATCAAATCTGTAAACTTATGTAGTTTCTAGTGATAGAGTTCATCGCAGAGTTTGTTTTTGTGGTGATATATCGGGGTAATTTACTAAGTGTTGCTACCGGCAAATTCGTTACCTTTATCTATTTCATAATTTGTCTATACCGCACCATCAATAATCCTTACCTTAGCCCCCCCCCTCTCCCCTCTCATCACATTGAGAACTGAAAGGTCCTTGACAAAATGCCCTCAAGTATAAATAAATAAATGAATTTGAGCATTCAATAAATTTACATACACCTCAACTCAGATTCAGAACTCGGCATAGATTTTCAAGAAATGAAGCGATGATGATGTGCCTTCCTTTGCTATATACACCCACCTTGAACTTCTGGTCCTACAACCTACATTGTCAGCTGCTGATGGAGACAATAGACTTCGAGAGGAGGAAATTTGAGTGTTATCCTTGTTGCTGTTGATAAAATAATTTTGCTTGGATTTAAATATATATCTCTCTGTGTTGTGGCTCTGCATATCCATATCCATTCAACTTTTGAACTCTTAAAATAGCTGAGCTACTACTGCTATGTACGTACGAACTGGAACTGGTGTTTTGACATCATCAAGGTCTAAACACTTAACCTCACTCATGTCTTTATGAAATGATGATGGAAGGAGTTAGCAAAACTCTTTGGCAGCTGATATAGAAGACTATGTTCGAGTATCTTCATAGGGATCAACATTCTCTAGTTACATATGTATGTCGTTTTACTGATGGTAAAGCTTGAAACTGCTTAACTATACCTACAACGCTACAACTTGCTATTTTAAGGAGAATGGAGTTAAGCGAACATACTTGAGTTACTATACAAAACATCAACGATTCGATGTGTTGGTTGGTTAGTAAGTATATGTTAATGCGTGCAGTATAGTTCTAACTATGCATATGCTGCTGCTGCGGCATCGGCATCGGCATCGGCATGGAATAACAAAGGAGCAAACAACTTGAAATCCTTTAATGCAAATTTGTGGAAACTGCGGCATGTGTGCCTAAGTAAACAAATAATGTGTGTATAGGTGCATAAAAATGTACCTACCGATAAACCTTTTAATCTATCTTTAGTAATTTATTTTCTCAAAATTTTGATGAATACTAATCCTGGCATTGTTCAAAGAATGTATACCTATGTAATTATTTGTTTTTTTTTTCCAACCATCACTATGTTCGCTATGTTTCAAAGATTTTTACGAAATATTTGAAATTGTCTTCCAGAAATATTAGTTAGCTTACAGATATTAGAAGGATAAAACACTTTTTCTAAGAGGATTAGCCTAACTAACAAAATTACTTCCGATTTCAGACACTAAAGTGTCATTCGATCCTTTATTACCCAGAAATCCTTCTGACGAGAAGCCAAATCGGTATGGGAGTCAAAGGTAATATAACTGATCCATTAGACTTTCAATTAGCAATTATTTCAGCGTCACAATGCGGTGAACTGATGTTTCTTTAATCATATCCAATAGTGATCAAAAGAAATATTAATGCGATCCTTAAAGTTAGTATCTTGCTCGGGTTCCTATAATGTTTATATAAGCAAATATGGAAAGTCTTATATTGCAAATGCCATGACTCCATTTTGCCACCATTTGCAATTCAAGTAAAACGTGTTATGTGATTGTAATAATTAATTTGTAATAATGGGAATGAGCGCACGCTTTTTTAGTTTTGCAAAACTGTGGGCATCTTTATTATTTGCATAAATAATTATGTGCAATGAAAACATTAGGCTCTTATATTAATACACGTGCGGCAGGCGAAAACGCTTTCAATTGATTTATTTTAGATAAATTATGGGTTATAAAATTCTTTGAAGATGAAAGTCAATCGGTTTTAATTCGAATTATTTCATATAAGAGGTTGGCCGAGCGGTTAGCGAGTTCGACAAGTAGTGCTAGGCATCGAGAGTTCGATCCCTGGGCTCACCTGCATGATTTTTTTTTTATTTTTCTTCACACTCTATATTTTACTCCTTTAGCACTTCTTTCGAAATCTCTTAGAATGTTCTTCATAGCAACGGAATTTCCTTTATTAAGGTGCTATAGGAATTAAAAAGTTCTCTTTTTTAACTCTATGGAGTACTAAGGAGATATTAAATGAGTGCAATAAACGATTATAAATAGCTTCTATGGTTGAGTATAGGAGTAAAATTGTTAGTTGGGAGGTCAGATTTCTGAGTTTTTAATGTCCATATTACCAAAATTATAATTTTGAATTTTTATAATTATGTAAGGTTCATGTGTCCAAAATTCTGTATTTCAGAATTCTATAATTCAAAATTTGCTTATATAAAAAAAAGATGTACCTAGTCCTAATCCAAATTTCTGTGAGTCTAAAAATTTGTGTTTTCCGAAATTCATAAGGTGCCATCGCACATTGAAAGGAAAGAGCTTTCAGAAAGCATTTCCGATTTTGAGATTTTCCTGAAAGTCCTTTTAGACAGCAGTCACACTATGAAAGGAAAGTGCTTTCTGAAAGCGACTTTTTACTTTTAAGAAAGCACCAACCAGTTCTTAATACAGTAAATTCTCGAAATTTTCAAGTGAAATAAATAAGAAAATATTATTTTTTTTAAGCAGAATTTTCTTAAATTTAAAAAAAACTGTGCATAAAAATTAAAAAAAAAATAACTTGTTTCTCATTTTTTAATTCAAAATTTTTTTTCGAAAATTAGTTTTTTCAAACACCTGTTTGCGAAACTTTTTTCTAATTAAATTTGTGTCTTCATATTAATAATAATTTCTTTCAGATAGCGTTCCCAGTTTTTTTTCCTTATTTAAAATCTTTATGGTTTTCTTATGATACACGCGTACCTATACATTTTTGAGATTTTCCATAAACCTTTTGAACAATGAACTTTTATAGGAAAATAGTACTTAATAAAGTAAAAAGTTACTTTCGGAAATATCGCTAATAAAGGAATACAGATTCATAACTTCTACAATTTTTAATAAATTTGATGGAATAAAGTTGATTACAATAAATCTTAACAGCATTATGATTCTGAGTAACAAAAATAATAGCAAATTGTTTGCAAAAATGAATTCTAAAAATTATATTAGCCGTGTTTTTTTTGAGGGAGAGCAACTCAGCTAAATTTTTACACGCCATACAAAACACGTTGTAATAATATTGTTTTGCTATTGTTTGCGTGTAAGCTTGCTGAGTTTCTATACACTCTCTCAAAAAACATGGCTGTTGAAATTTAAGAGTATCTCTTTTTGCAGAGGTACACCCGTAAACTTAGAAATAAATTCCATTAAATCTAAAACAATTATTGACGATGACAAAAAAAGCTGTCTTCGATCAGAAATAGCACTGTTAAAAATTCAAATTGATAAAATGGAACAAGGCCAAAACCAGGGGGATCAAACGGGTTGGACCCCCCCCCCCCAACCACCGTAATTTTTCAAAATGTATTTGCTGCACCTACTTTATTTTGGAAAAAGTGTAGACTTATCTTATATTAATGATCGTCATCAAATTCGAAGAAAATAAATCGTTTTACACATCAATTTCTATAAAAAGGTAGATACTGCCTGAATTGTTGGCACCTCGCGAGAAATGAATTTCGGTACACATTTTGATTGGTGTGCAATTTACAAAAATTACCTTTTAATTTAATTTTACAGCGAAATGAGCAAATTTTACACAAAAAGTTTGTAATAACTCAGGTTTACAGTGGTTTCATTGCCGGAATGAATTAAAATGTTTTAGAGTATCTTGTTTGATATGGCTCTTTTTAAATCCTGTGGTTTTCGAGATATCCCAATTTAAAAAAAAAAATGGAAAAACCCAAATTTTGCTGTATTTGAGGTAGATATCAATTAATTTTTCTTAAAAAAAAAAACTCAAAAAACTTTTTGAAACTTAATTTAAGTATCGATAAGTTTTTTATTTGTCTTCGCTTGATGACCCTCTTCACTTTCTTTTTTTATCCATTATTCTGTTTTGAAACAGGTATAACACACCTGTTCTATAACCTCAAAAATAACCAAAAACAGTAAGTTGCATGTTTAGACTGAAATATATGAAAAGCCATCGAAACATAAAGCTTAGACTCGACACCAACAAAAAATTTTGATTTTGTAGACCTCCTAAATCCTAATTAATACCAGTCATTGCTCTGGCTTAAAATAATATTTTCTAAAGAGAACCACTGATATGAAAAGTTCTTTCGAGTCAATTGCAGAAAGCGAACAAAACTCTTAAATCAGGGTTAAAAATTTAACACAAAAAAATAATTTTTGAAAAATCATTTAACGCCACCTCCCCTCCCCCCAAACATTTGTCTGGCTACGGCCTTGAACATGAACACAAAATCAAAAATTTGGCAGTTTTTTTGTACAGCCCTTAGGAACTCAGTGAAACACCACAACTACATCCAACTACGAAGAGACTCCAAACAATAACGCCGGGACCCGACACCTTTTTTAAAAATCAATAGCATCATCGGTAAAAGGCCGCCTTTGCCAGAAGAAATCACACAAGCACTTGGGGAGGTTACTACAAACGAAGATAAGGCAAAGGCGTTTGCTAACTTCTTCGAAGAACACTTCAAACCAAATCCACCGTCAGATCCTGAGTTCCTTGATGAAGTCCACTCTTCAGGACAACGTGTTGAAACAATCTCCATACACTTCGACGACACCAATTGCGCCAGTGACCACACAGACAATCCTGAATTCACTAACCCGCAAGAAGTCAAAGAAATCATTCAAAGAGGCCATCCAAGGAAGTCAGCAGGACCGGACAATATATCTAACTTCGTCGTAACTGCCTCAGCCTGTAATTATCTTGCTGGCAATAATCCTTAACAACTCCGTCACCAACGGCTATTTGCAAGAAAATGGAAAAAGGCAAAAATTGTGGCTGTGCCGAAGAAGACCAGAAACAAAAACATCTCTGGATACAGGCCCATCTCTCTTCTGTGCAGCATGAGTAATATACTGGAAGAGCTAATACTTAGGCAGCTGAAATCATTTTGCAGCGACAACCGCACGATTCTAGATATGCAGTTCGGTTTTAGGGAAAAACACGCAAATAGTCTAGAGTATTACAAAACAAAATTCGATCTAAATCGGTCAAATAGTTTTGGTAAGAAACATGATGTTAACTAACTGCAACAAGCAATGTTTGCATCATTGCTGTGGTCAAAGTAGGACACTTAAGTTGGCACTGATTTTTGTGCATGTACTATTACTTGGAGCCTTTATCTATCATAAAATATAGTTATAATATTTATATCTTTTTTTGAGCAACTTTGGTAGCGATTTTAAAAGTTACCAACATTTTGCACTTTTTATATAAAAAATGATTTCTTGAAGCATTTTTGCGACCATTTTTCAAACATTTAAAGACGCTACTAAAGTAACTAAAAAAAAAAGAAATAAATATTTTAACAATACTTTATGATAGTTAAGGGTTGCAAGTATGTGTACAAAAATCAGTAACAACTTAAGTGTCCTACTTTGACCACGCAATGATGCAGACATTGCTTGTTGCAGTTAGTTAACATCATGTTTCTTGCCAAAACTATTTGACCGATTTGGATCGAATTTCGTCTTGTAATACTCAAGAGCACTGTTTCCCAAACTATTGTGGTCTATGCCACACAGAACCTTTCCAAAATTCTCATGTCACCCTAACAGCATGTGAAGATACCAAAATAATTTTGAACATCAAAAATCTGAAATGTTCAGTGCAAAAATTGTTGAGATGACAAAAGGAAGAAATCCATAGAAATTTAGTAAACCGTACATTTATTTTAAAAACATACGAGTACCTATAATGTAGAACTGAAATTCAAATAAGAAATAATTTAATAATTATGTAATTGTAACTTTTTATGTTATGTAATTGTTATTATTTAAATCTCTTGCGCTTGATGCGTCATTCAATTCAGCTATACAACAGTCTTAAGTCTCCCTGTTTTTTTTTATATTCAGGCAATTTATTTTTTGTTATCAGCAAATTAATTATGGAAATAAATCCACGTTAAGTTAAATATCAAGATAGAAAAGGTAATAAAACAGTTCCCTTGTATATTTGGTTGCATTGGGGTATTTGATTTCGGTTAAAAATCAACGTGAAAAACAAATTGATTCATATTTATCGTCAAGTGTCATTGAGTGATGTGAAGTTGGTAACAGTTGATACAATTGATTAATACAAGAGCAGATCCTGGATACTTCCGAATTATATCTTTAAGGATGGAAACACAAGACAATAGATTTTTCGGAGAGAAGTGAAATACAACATAAATTTAAGTTGCCCCCTGTGGGGCGTGGGCCCCACGTTGGGAAACACTGCTATAGACTATTTGATTCCAAATTTTTAGCAGAAATGGACAGTTTTGTACCTGTTTTTTGAGTGCTTCAAAATTTCTTAGTTTTTCAGATTTTTTTTTTTAAATTTATGCTTAGATAGCAACACAACTATAACATGCATGAATTTAAAACAAATGTGGTCTTATAAAAAAATGTCTAACAAACAAATTTATAGTGGATGGTTTTTTCCTAAATTACATATTTCCAAAATTATAAAGGAAAACAACAGACAAAATAAGGTGATTTTATGGTTTTTATTTCACTACTGCATTTTTCCTGCAGTGATCACAAGTTTTACGAGGCTGCAAACTTAGCTTTAGACTACTCTAATATCTCCGCAACAACATATTAAAATTGCAGTACGAATTTCTAATTATTTTCTTAATTTGATAATTTTTCCGGTCTTTTTTCAGCACGTACCTTGACCAATGTTGGGGGAAAATATAAGTTTTCCCGGTAAATTCCATAATTTTCATCACATTTCGATGTTTTACACGACAAATACACCCTAAAGCATTTTAACCCAAACAACAACACTTACTAAAGCGTTGAAACTGTCTGCTGTCCCCTGGTTTAAATGCTTTTAATAAATCCGCTTATAACTTTGCAGTTTTCACATTTCTTGTTAAATGTTTTAAATTTTTTCCAAAATAACTCAATATACCTACTCCAATTACAATAACACTCGTCTCGTAATGATTACCATCAACCTACTTCTCATATTGTATCATTTAATTCCACATAAATGATATTAATTTTGCTCAATTTAATTTCAAGGATATACAATGTACCTACATTACATGAAACAGCCTTTCGCTTTTGTTTAATATTAATTGAGTCGAAATGATATGATCACATTAAGTACGTCGTCGTCGTTTCAACATTACACTCTGGTCTCGAATGGTTGCATAAACTAGGTAGGAATATGTACCTACGTATAAGTATACGAATATTCCCCATCCAAGCAATAATAATATTCCACAAAGAATTAAAAACATCATATTCATTAATATATAGGAAGGCACACACAACAGTTACAGAACTCCACTTAATAATAATAATAATAACAACAACAACAACACCAACCAACAACTATACACATTAAACGAAGCATTAAAAGAACGAAAAAAGTTTTTTTCTGTTTTATATTATCAAGCCAAAAGAGAGGAATTTATTTTTCCGATTTACTGTGATAGCATTTTGCTGAATAATAACAATAAGAAGCATCTTTTGTTATAATTGTGATTTTTATTCAGAAAAAATCCAATACAAAACAGTGCCATTGTATTTATGGCAGGGCTGGCCACGAGACGAGAAAAGTCTTAGTCTCGCATGACGAGACCGAGGCGAGACTGTATATTTGGACCGAAATTTACAGACAGTCAAATAAATTAAAAAATCCAATTTCAGTTAAATATTTATTTTCTTCTGCACAAATTCAAACTATAATCGACAATATTTTGTTCAAATAATCAACAGGTTATCCGGAGATCGTATTTTTCGGAGACGACACCGAGACGAGACTTAATTAAACGAGACCGACAGGAGACCGAGATCAGACTGAAAATTTTCGATTTTAACAAGACCGAAACGAGACTCTTACAGTCTCGCAGAGTCTCGTCTCGTGGCCAGCCCTAATATATGGTGTAAAGAAGAAAGTTTTATAAATTATTTGTTTTGATATACTTTAACAGGAATGGATTCACTGTAGTCAACTTTGATTTAAGATTCTCATTTTATAGAAAAATGCTTTTCATTTATGCATTGTGCATCAATGATCAATGTCAAAAGTTCTCCGCATGGATGTTTTTGTTTTCTATATACAAAATCTTATTATTTAAATAATTTAAGAACATATATCCCTCGCAGAGAAACAATCAAGTTTTCGACAAGGCATTAGAGAGTTTTACATAGATTCTGGCAAGGACTACCAAGTGTTAGCAAAGGCTAGAACAAGGGCCTTGGTAATTATGAACCCCTTTTGCCAAGCAAAACAAAAATTTGGCTTATGTGGAACTTGATCCCGCGACCTTCAGCTTGTCAGTCCAATGCGCTACCCACTGTGTCAACTCGATATACAAAATTTTAATCTTGAATGTTAATAAGTTTCATATACCATATTGCACAACAATAAATACATACAGAATAGAACAGGATTTTATATAACTTGCTTTTTAGGTAAAACAACTTAGAACAGATTTCTACCCAGATGTCTCGCACCCATAGAACAAGTGTGATATAAAAAAGAAAAACGAAGGAAAGAGAGAAAAAAGTGTCGTATGAAACTGAAATTTCATTGTGCTTATAAAATGTTTGTTTTTGATGTACAAGAGAAATTTCTGTCGGAGTACCCAAACATGTTCAACAAGTTTTTACAAGGGAGATCCTCACGAGTGTTTGAAAAGTTCCCCTCTTCTAAATTGTTGGTAATGAAACCCAGCAAGGGCCTGCTAAGTATCTGACAGTTTTTCCTCGTCTAGATTAGCCCCACAGAAAAGTTATTAGGCCCTTGCCCAAACTAGGTAAAAGCTTGGCATTTTTCCAACTTTTTGTATGTTTTTTCAACGGGGTCAACCCCGTAAATCTGACGTGGCATAAAAGCCTGTCAGCATAGCCGTGAACGCGGTTAGAGTAATCTGATATAACGATCGCCTGACTTGACAGAACGGAAATAGATTTCTAGGTCATTTTGAGACAACAAGTCACTATAATATATTACAATACAGGGCTGATTATACAACAGGTCTGATTTCATGATTCCTTCTACTCATACAAGAAATCAAGTTACGTACATAAGTAGATACAAAATAAATTAAAAACAATAGTTCACTACGGCGCGGCGGCGTATGCGTACTTTCTTATCTCAATTTTCAACACTTTTTCCTTAATATCGAAATTTGAGATTTGCCTTTTATTACAATTAAAATGCATGTTGGAAACGTATGAAACTTAGTAGCATATGTATAGTTCAGAGATGGGAAAATATCTTTAAGTGCTCGAAGAGATGAAGCCTAGCAGTCTTTATTTCCCTCAAACCTAAATATATCTTAATATGTTGGAATAGTTTATTTTTAATTCGATCGGGTAAGCCTTGCGGAGTTCTAATGCTAAGCTAATTGATCGGATGTTCTTTGACTGTTTTGGGTCACAACATTCAACACATCGAAAATCTTAAGTTGGTCCTCTTCATTTTGTGTATACTTGGTTCGTCATCTGTAAGTCCGTCATTACACGAGAGCTATACATTGCTTTAGGTGGCAAGGAATATATTTACTCTAATTAAACCACTTCCCTTTTACAACAAACAGGAATTCTGAGAAATTTCAAGAAAGCTCTAAATTTAATTTTGTTTTTAAAAATATCAATTTGTCAAGCTGGTTTTCTTTCTAACTTTTGTTGACTTATTAGCCCACATACAATGTGTTGTATATTATGTGATATGTACATAAAATTTACATACATATGTGCATTTGAAGGTACAAATAATAAAGAATATTTTGAAAAAACAGATAATTCAAAAAAATCAAATCAGAGATCAACATAGACTAAAAAGTAATCGCTTATATTTTTTGTGCATTTCAGATTCATCGCTCATTTCGAATAATTTGCATCGAATTTTTGGACATTTTCGACGTTTTAATTATAAATACTT
This sequence comes from Melangyna quadrimaculata, assembly GCA_949320155.1. Taxonomy (NCBI): domain Eukaryota; kingdom Metazoa; phylum Arthropoda; class Insecta; order Diptera; family Syrphidae; genus Melangyna; species Melangyna quadrimaculata. The sequence continues at coordinate 56,716,483 of OX439485.1, forward strand.
TTGTCTATAGAATCCTTAAAAGCCGTCTTTTATGTGAATTTCTCCATATCCATATTTCTTCATGTCCATATCCACTAAACAAATTTCTTGTTGCATATTTTACACGGAAATTGTAGTTAAGCGGATATGGAAACGGACATAAGGATGCAACAAACCACGGCTAATATCTGTTAAGATAAGCTTAGCTTACATGCATGCAGAGAGATGACATTATTCTGCTAGAAGAGTATTTATCATACCCAGTTTGAAAACTATAGTCAACTTTCTATGTAGAAAATAGTCGACGAGAAAAAAAATAACAAACAAAAAAAACTATTATTTGAACATAAAACATTTTTTATCAAACGAAAGACACAAAATCACGATTATCTTAGTAATCTAACCAATGTCCACTTAATAAACCAAATCACAAACATTCACAAGCGCATTCCGGACTTTTACCAAAAACTTACCCGTCAGCTTCTATATTAAAAATCTTGTAAATAAGCATTTTAGCAGAAAATAAATTAAATAATTTATTTTTTCTTAAATCTACCCATATTCCCAACCCAATGAGTATAGAACATAAATTTTATATGAATTATACATGTGACGAAAAAAATTCTGTGAATTATATTGATTTGAATAGAAATAAATTAAATTATTTTTAAATGTCAGTTGACAAATTTAAAAATTTATTTGTCAACTGAAATCTTTTATTGGAGGACATTTTTTGTTTGGATGCAGTCCAATGCTAGCGGATCAGGCAAATTGGCGTAATCCTGGAATTTATCACCTTCTACGAGTATTTGCCGAAGAAATCCAATGCCGAATACGACAATAAATTGGAAAAATTGGGCACATAAAACATGACATTTTTCATGCGTGTTAAATGTCACTAAGCTTAGAAGACAAGTAGATTGGCAATTCAAGACAAAGGTGATGTACAAAAATTCTGTACAATTGAAGCTCTATATTAAGCTGCAACCACTGTAAATATGTCTCGGGTGTTGTGTTGTGGAGTGGCGTTTTGTTGTCGTTCAATATATTGCATACGCCACACAGCAACACAACACACGAAACAAATGTGGTTATATGGATTGGAAGCACATTTTAGCGATAGCGAAACGCGACACCCCAACACAGCATACGCTACAAGTATGGTTAGTTCCAGCTTTAATCAACCCAGTGCAAGACGGTGGAAGTTTTAAAACAAAAATTATTTTTTTATAAAAATAAAATTTGGTAATAAATTATGTTTACGTATCGGCTGAATAAAGGAAAATGGGCAAAAATGTTTGGAAGGGGAGCTGGTCTACCAACTCAACACGAATGTGTCATACATCATGGTTGAAAAGGTAACGAATTACTTAGACATCCAAAGTCATCCAAACTTTTAAAACTCAATAAAATCGAAAATAACGGATTTAATTTGAACTAAGATAGAATAGATAAGAAGATGAAGAAATTTAAATATTAAAATATTGAAATTACTTCTGTTTTAAGTGGAGTGAATGAATAAAATTCAATTAAAAAGTACAAGTGACCTCAACTCCAGAAATTATTGTGTTTCGCCCAAGGAGTTGAGGTCACTTGTACTTTTTAATTGTAAGATAGAATGGTATAGTTTTCAGCTATGGATAGCTCTTGAAAAACTAATGAAACATTTTGAAAACTGGAATGACCTCTGAGCCTTATTTGCGGAACTGTATGCATCCAAAGTCATACAAGCTTTCAAAAATCAAAAGAATTACATTGAATGCAAATATACCGGAAACTAGACCTTATAGAAGGGTTTGCTTTGGTTGTGCTGTTTGTGACAAAAATGTTTTTTTAGTGATAAGGGGTTAGTCCAAGCTGTTTTTCGAAAATCGATAGAAAAAAAATTTGAACGACAATGCAAAGGTCTGTTCGTTTTCTATTCAAAAACGTCAACCGCAACCTCTAACGAGCCTTATTTGGAAAGTTATCGCCATTTAAAGACTTTCAGTGTTTGGGTTGAAAAAACAAAGATTTACTTTGATTCAAATTATCTTTAAAACCAGACCCCATACAATGTTTTAGTTTTCAGATATGGATAGCTCTCAAAAAATTAATTAAGCGTTTTAAAAACCGCAGGGCCTTCTCAGCCTTATTCGTGGAACATGTAACATCACTTAATTATATTATAATTAATTATATTATAATTAATTATATTATAATTATATAATTATATTATATAAAGCTCTTAACCATTGCCAAATATTTCGATACATTTTTGAAGATGATTCACTAGCATAATCCAAAGTTATAGCTCGGAAATTCCAGTATTGTTTTCTCATTTGAAGTGTAGAAACATACCATTCAATAAATTAAAGACAGAATTATTTCATTTTATTTTTATTTATTTCGGCATGAAACTGATGAATGTCTTCACAACTATTCTAAGCTTCAGCATCATGAAACCACACCTGCATTAAAACACTTATCATCTCTGTTTTCTTGTTTCAATTAATATTCTTTTTCAAAACTTGGTTTCTTGAAAATCAGACTCAAATCACATTGCCGACTATTAGGTATAAATTATATTCATGATGCTTCAATTTTTTAGAGGTCTGGACAAATAGTGAGACCGTAAAAGTTCATCCTAATAAAGGGTATCTTTTCAATCACACTAATCATTAATATAACCGGAATTTCAAAACAACGACTGATACTCTGATTTCATGATCCTTTCAACCAGGGACGAAGCGTCCATATATTGAGTGGAATGAGTGCTTCCGTTAAGCAATTCAAAAAATGATATGATTTTAGTAAAGAATTATTAATTGGAAACTGACCTAATCGATTTCATTTAATCTCTTCTGTAAATTAATGAATTCTCATTATAAAAGTCATTCAGAAAAAAATGTTAACTACAACTACAAAAGCTCATAATATCCCTTCAGTTCCAAGCGCTGGGAATGCACAATATCACTCCATTTTAGAAACACGCACGAAAGTGCTTGCTAACAAATATTTGGAATGCATTGCATACCAGCTAGGCATTCTTGTACATCGCCTATTCTCAACTCTCACTCCATCTCATTGGAAGTAAATTTTTTTAATTTCTTGACGGTCACATAAAAAGTGAAGAATGAATTGAGGGAATTCATTATAAAAATTTGTAAGCACAAAAGTAGAGCAGGTAAGGAGAGATATGAGTTGTTTTCTTTTTCTGACTGTAAATGAGTTCAGTTTCATTGTCAAAGGAGTAGAAAAGTTCATAATAACACTTGTGTGTTCCGTCTTCTGTTTTCTTGTCTGTGTGTGTGCAAATCGCATTGTCAACTGTAAATGTTTATTTATCAGAAGGTGGGTGGTGTTTCGTTGACGAATTTAAAGTTGAGGATTTCGTGAGTGTGCAATTAAAGCGAAATGATCTCGAGACAAAGAAATATTCTATGATCATAGATAAATTTGCTTAAAAAAAAAGAAGTATATATTTTATGTTCAAAACTTAACAACATTTGAATTATATTATTATTTTTTGCTTTTATAAATAATAAAGTCCCATTATAGCGATATTATCTTGAATAAAGGACTTTTAATTTTAAGTTTAACGTTGAGTGCTTCCGCTGCCAAAAAAGTCACACCTCGTGCCTGCTTTCAACGCATATACAAAAAATCAAGTTACTTAGGTAAAAAATAAATTAAAAACATAATAGTTGACTAGGGCGTATGCATACTTTTGTATAGAATTTTCAACACTTTTGCTTTAATCTGTAATCTGTAATAAGCGATCGAGCCTGGCAACGCCAAAACTGACTCAACGAAAAAAGGCTGCCTTCCGCAATTCGATAAAGGGTAACGTTGTCATAGATGCACCAGTGGTGCAAAATGCACCACACTTATATTCACCCAATCAGCAGCTGTATTAGTGTATACCTAATTCCATTGTATCCGTTACGTTCAATAAGGTCAACAGAGTAAAGTCTGGTTGAGCTCCTCTTTTTTTGGCGGACGCGTGCGCAGTTTTGTATGAATATTAAGTGAAAAGAAAAAAAAATAAGGTGAGTTTATTTTTTTTTATATTTAAGTGAAAACTAAGGTTTTCTTCAATAAAGTTTCACAAAACTGTTATTAAGACTTTTGTTTATATCTTAAAAGAAATAGTTCATAGCTTAGTTGCATTTTTTTATGAACTATTTTATTTTTAAACAAAAATTCCGTGTTGGTACACAATACACCACGAATTCATAGTGTTAAATGCACCATGGTGCAGGACTTCACTCGAAAGACCAGAGGTGAGCAGCTCTTTGGTCAGAGAGGAAGATATAAATTATTTTTTCAAAGATCTTATTGCATCGGGTTGGGACCAACTAAACGGCAGCAATCATTATGTAAATAGCCGAATCTCTATCCCCCAGTTTGCAGTGAGAGTTTAAACTTAAGAACAGCTGAATCTTAAACTGATTTTAAATTTTTGGTTTGACTCGTTCATTTTCACAGTGAAATCTGAACTTCAGTTCAGTTAAACTTCGTTTAACTAGATTTTATGAAAAAAAGTTGGCAGCATTGCACGTTTTTGCTTCGCAAACGTATTGCAAACACTACGTATTTCTTTCCTTGTCTATTCTTTCTCTTTCTGAAGCAAAGAACAAGTGCAAAAAATAATTTGTCGACATTTTTTTTTTCGAGCCACACGAGCAAGACTAAAAAGATTGAAAATAAACCAATTGTAAAGTTTTATCTTTTTTTCCTAGGTTATATGTAGCGTAGCACGCTATAATGCTATTTAAAGCGCAGCTCGCTGATAGTATTATATAATTATATTAGAAGTAATATATATACATAATAGAAGTGGCAAAAGGTGCCCATATAAATGACTCAAGTCAACGTGTAAAGTGTGATCAAGAATGATTTTATTATTCAAAATTCACAACTATTTATACTTAAAAATTATCGATATATTCTTACAAACTACTGGGGAGTCTGAGTCCAAAGCAGATTACAGTTACTTTATGTTTTCATTTGTTTGGCTATAACACTTGTCCTGCACGAGAGAGAGAAATAACACTGGTTGAAATCGTCCTATGATAGCGCTCAAAAAGTGTTTGAATTTTCTTATTTGTGTATTTATTTGGAAGAAGTAAAGAGTTGACCCAAACAGAAAAATGACCTTTAAAAGGACCGATTTAATATTTACACATCTATATAAGAGTAATCCTTTGTCTTGATGTGCCAAGCCAATCTACTTGTCCTCTAAGCTTAGTGACATTTAACACGCATGAAAAATGTCATATTTTATGTGCCCAATTTTTCCCATTTATTGTCGTATTCGGCATTGGATTTCTTCGGCAAATACTCGTAGAAGGTGATAAATTCCAGGATTACGCCAATTTGCCTGATCCGCTAGCATTGGACTGCATCCAAACAAAAAATGTCCTCCAATAAAAGATTTCAGTTGACAAATAAATTTTTAAATTTGTCAACTGACATTTAAAAATAATTTAATTTATTTCTATTCAAGTCAATATAATTCACAGAATTTTTTTCGTCACATGTATAATTCATATAAAATTTATGTTCTATACTCATTGGGTTGGGAATATGGGTAGATTTAAGAAAAAATAAATTATTTAATTTATTTTCTGCTAAAATGCTTATTTACAAGATTTTTAATATAGAAGCTGACGGGTAAGTTTTTGGTAAAAGTCCGGAATGCGCTTGTGAATGTTTGTGATTTGGTTTATTAAGTGGACATTGGTTAGATTACTAAGATAATCGCGATTTTGTGTCTTTCGTTTGATAAAAAATGTTTTATGTTCAAATAATAGTTTTTTTTGTTTGTTATTTTTTTTCTCGTCGACTATTTTCTACATAGAAAGTTGACTATAGTTTTCAAACTGGTTATGATAAATACTGTTCTTGAACTTTGTATTCATCACAAAACACGCCCATAAGCTAGCAGAATAATGTCATCTCTCTGCATGCATGTAAGCTAAGCTTAGCTTAACAGATATTAGCCGTGGTTTGTTACATCCTTATGTCCGTTTCCATATCCGCTTAACTACAATTTCCGTGTAAAATATGCAACAAGAAATTTGTTTAGTGGATATGGACATGAAGAAATATGGATATGGAGAAATTCACATAAAAGACGGCTTTTAAGGATTCTATAGACAAAAGTATTTATAATTAAAACGTCCAAAATGTCCAAAAATTCGATGCAAATTATTCGAAATGAGCGATGAATCTGAAATGCACAAAAAATATAAGCGATTACTTTTTAGTCTATGTTGATCTCTGATTTGATTTTTTTGAATTATCTGTTTTTTCAAAATATTCTTTATTATTTGTACCTTCAAATGCACATATGTATGTAAATTTTATGTACATATCACATAATATACAACACATTGTATGTGGGCTAATAAGTCAACAAAAGTTAGAAAGAAAACCAGCTTGACAAATTGACATTTTTTAAAACAAAATTAAATTCAGAGCTTTCTTGAAATTTCTCAGAATTCTTGTTTGTTGTAAAAGGGAAGTGGTTTAACTAGAGTAAATATATTCCTTGCCACCTAAAGCAATGAATAGCTCTCGGATAAGGACGGACCTACAGATGACGAACCAAGCACACAAAACGCCCCAACTTGGGATTTGTGATGTGTGGAATGTTGTGCCCCGTCATATTCATCCCCAGGCTCGTTTCACACACATTCGGTTTCATTCCGTTCGGTCTCAATTAGGTTTTTATTCGGCTGTGCCTGATATTAGTCTAGGAAAGATAGGAAATTTAATATGGACAACCGGGGACAAATTAATTCATGATATTTAATTGCTGGTATCGACCCAGAATTTCATCCTCAACAACATATCCAAAGTCCTCAAAAATCCCTGAATTGACTTTTTGTGCAGACGCATTTTAGGAGGTGGAGAGGGGAGGGAGGCGGGAGTTTGTCAAGCTGAAAAATTTGTTGTAATACAATCTAATCATATGACACATTTTTTTAGGGTGCTTTTCAACTCTGATTCTAAAGAGACCAAAACTGAAATGATACATGTATCCTGTGGAAAGTTAATGTCTTTTTTTTAAAGTACAACAAGTAATATATTACCCAAAACCATTTTAAAATAATGGGATATGGAATGGTCTGCATGCTGATTTGAGTTTGATTTTCAAAAACCATATGTTTGAAAAATGAATCATATTAAGTACGAAAATAGAGATAATAAGTAGGGCTGGCCACGAGACGAGAAAAGTCTCGGTATCGATCTCGGTCTCGCATGACGAGACCGAGACGATACGAGACGAGACTGGCTTTTAAGCAACCGAGACGAGACAGTAAATTTGAACCGAAATTTACCGAGATTGTAATGAATAAAAAAAATTCACTTTCAGTTAAATATTTATTTTCTTTTGCACGTATTCAAACTATAATCGATTTTTTTTTTCCAAAATCAACAGGTTGTCCGGAAATCGTATTTCCCACAGTCGGCTCACTTTCCTCTACTATTCTTGCTGCAATAACTGGATACATAGATTTGCCGTACGTTAGCGAATCATCCACATAGAGTAAATTCATAGAATTTCTGGGTTGAGGTTGATCCAACGTTGTGCTAAAGTGCCCAATTGGGCCATTTGGCCCCAAGATTCTTATTTTTGGCCCCATGCCCCGGGCCATTACGAAATGGCCCCAAATTCGTAAAATTCACAAACTAATGTAACTAATTTTGCACATAATTTTCAAAATTTTGAAATCGATATTTACAGTGACTATCATAGCCCAGCAGTAGCGGATCCAGGGGGGGGGCTATAGGGGCTAAAGCCCCCCCCCACAGCCAATTTGTAAAATTCAATTTATAATAGCCTGAAAGGTTTTACATTCTGGGCTAAGCAATTAATATGTTTGCAGTGTTTTTTCAACCCCAAGGAAATTTGATAAAAAAACGAGGTTGGGGCTGAACACCTTACACCATTATTTGTTTATTCGATGTAAGAGCTAGATAATTTTCAAGATAACTGGTATTTTTCCAAGCCATAGATAATTTGGTGAAAAATACTATGTTGAGGCTGAATAATTTAAATCCCTAGCCCTAGGTTTCCGGCTAAGCCTCAAGAGAAAATAGAATAGTATAGAAAAAAACGAACTAGGGCCTAGACAATTTACACTTCATTTTCATTATACGAATTTGGGGCTCGATTTTTTCTACGAAAGCTGTTATTTTTTCAAGCCCCAAGACTATTTTCTGAAAAAAAAAAAAACTAAATTGGGGCTAAATAATAAGCCCCAAGAAAATTTATAAAAATAAACGAACTGGGGGCTAGACAATTTACACATTATTTTCATTATACGAATTTAGGGCTCAATAATTTCCACGAAAGCTGATATTTTTTCAAGCCCCGGGACTATTTTGTTAAAAAAAAACTCAATTGGGGCTAAATAATTAGCCCAAGAAAATTTATAAAAATAAACGAACGGGGGGCTAGACAATTTACACTTTATTTTCATTATACGAATTTGGGGCTCGATTATTTCTACAAAAGCTGTTATTTTTTCAAGCCCCAAGACTATTTTCTGAAAAAAAAATTAATTTGGGCTAAATAATAAGCCCCAAGAAAACTTATAAAAATAATCGAACTGGGGGCTAGACAATTTACACATTATTTTCATTATACGAATTTGGGGCTCAATAATTTCTACGAAAGCTGATATTTTTTCAAGCTGTTGTTTTGCGTTTTTGTGGTAATTTGTTGTGTTTGATTGTACCTTATGCTGAGTCCATTGGTTTTTTATCGTCTTCATTAGATAATTTTCGTTTCGATTGTGTGAAAATTGACGTTTATGGCTGATAAATTAATGTTCTGATAGTTGTTTGTCCTGGAGTATCAGATGGTTATATTTTATTTTGGTTGTTGCACTTATACCTATGTTCCTAATGGCTTCAGCTTTTTTTAACAATTTCTTTTTTTCGACATTTTCCCTCAGTAGTTCGTCAAATATGGAAATTTGTTCATTATTTTTGTTACTATATTGGATTCAAAAATGTCTGTTATCAGCGATTTTACACTATGTATATTATAAAGTCCAAATCTTTTAACGAAATACTTTAGTTGAAAATAATACTAAGGCAGTGTAAAATGGTATTTTCCAACAGCCAACTTTCTTTTTCCTACATTAAAAAAAAAAATATATTTTTCCTTCTTATTTGGCATTCTAGAACATTGATTTTTTCTTCATCAAGCTTTATGTTCAAAATATTGAATTTAGAATTTATTTTTATTTAAAACTGTAAATATGGAAATATGTTAATAACAAAAACACTTAATTTATATTCTATTGCTAAAACTTTACTTATTTACAAATATAAAAAAAATACATATGTCTAAAATAACAACACAACATAATTTTTCAGTACATATTTTTTTTCTTCCACTAATGAAACTTCACTTATCTTTGTTTCTTCTACTTATAGAATAATTGATAAAAATTTATTTATTGCAAAAACTCAATATGTATTTTTAAAATAACAAAAAACAAATAATTTTCGAGTTCATTTGTTTCCTAAACTAAACTAAACTTATTTAAAAAATGTAAAATGTAATGTAAATGTAATTTTAAAAATGTAAATATGTATATAAAGCGAATACATGTAACGAGTCGATGTTATTGTTTCTTCTACTTAGAAAAGAGTAGAATAATTGATAAAGATTAACTTATTTCAAAAAATCAATATGTATTTATAAAACAACAAACTTATTTAAAAAATGTAAATAGGTTTCTTCTTTAAAAGAAAAAATTGATAAATGTTAACTTATTAACAAATATGCAAAGCCATATTACATATATTTATTTTCTTAAACGGTTGGCCAATTAATAATTGTTATTAAATTCATTAAAAACGTCGGTTTGACAACTGATTCCTCTGTGGCTTAAAAAGCTTATTTTCAGCTTTTGAGACAGATAATTTTTAAGTGTATATGTTCCAAGAAAAGCCTTAAGAATATATATTTATGTTGTATACAAAAAAAATGTTTTAAACTTTATTTCTTTCTAGCATTTTTGAAAAAAAAAAAAAATAGCATAGCACAATATGGGATATACCATCCCATTGAAAGTATTTATGAATAATGAAAGCATTTGCATTTTTTGACAAAGACTCAAAGGAAAATAGAAATAGAAGAATGTAGATATTTGTGCTTCGAAATTAGTCAAACGGCAGCATTGATTAATGCATCTAATAATTTTTGATTGATTTGTATAAGAAAAAAAATTTTCCGTTTTGGAACAAAGATATTTAATTTTTTTTAAAGTTCATATGTATGTCCAAAACTGGAGACCCAAGCCCCCCCCACAGCCAAATCCTAGATCCGCTACTGTAGCCCAGTTAATAATTACAAAAAAAAGGCTTAAATCGCAAAGCGCGATATAGTTCTGTATTTTTGATATGTTGTTGGGGCATGTTGGAGTAGTCTGTAGCTAAGTTTGCAGCTTCGAAAAACGATAAAATCACCCCAATTTAGGAAAAAACCATCCACTATAAATTTTAATTTTAAAATTTGATCCAAATCGGTCTAATAGCTTTGGCAAGAAATAAATATTTAAGCAATATTTTAATTTAGTTTTAAGGGTTCCAAGTATTTGTAGTTCTAAATTTACTTATGACCTTTAAAGGTTTTCTGAAAAATGCTACTAGTGGCAATTTTATTCTGCCTCCAGAATTGATAAAATAATGTCTAAGATAGGTTAAAATGATTTCAAAACGCCTAATTAATGTTATACTTATGTAAGAATGTCTAATGTTGCTTTTTATAAAAAAAATTGATGAAATTACAAAAATAATAAGTACAAGTACAAAAATTAAAAATACGAAATATAACCCGTGTTTTATTCGATTACTTTATTAAATACGGATAAAGTAGGAGGCCCCAAAAAAGTTAAAATGGCCCCAACATTTGTTTTTCCAGGAACAACGCTGAGTTGATCCGATGTAAAGATGTTATAAAGATACGGTCCTAGTTTTGAGTTGCCCCCTGCTCTAATGTTTTTGGTTGCTGAATGGCTGCTTTCAATCTGGACAAAGAATGACCGGCAATTGAGAAAACTGAAAATTATTTTTATTAGTGTTACTGGAAAATTAAAAATTTTTAGCTTGTGTATTAGCCCCCGTATCTAGATGCAACGGCGTATACAGCGGGTGGGTCACGGGGTCATGTCCCCCCCCCCCCGAGAACTCAAGATTATTTTGTTGATCTGAAATAATTATTTAGTAACCACATAGAAAAAAAAAATGAAATTTGTGTTACTTAGAAAGCTAGTAAGGATTTTTGATTGTTTAATTTAGAATTCAATAGAGAATTTGAATGTTGGTAACTTCAATTCAATAAGAAATTTAACACAACAACAAACTTCTCATATGATAATACATTCAAATCTTAAAATATATGCATAGGCTAGTTTCCGTTTTGAGATGACTGCCAAAACCTGTTAAACCAAACAGAAATCAAGTGCGGAGTTGTTACCAAATTTTCACTCAGTAAATTAAAAACTTATAGGATTTTCAAAAAAAGTACATTTTTTTTTTCTGAAAATAAAATCTTTAAACACATTATAGAACACATACAGAAATTGTTTTGTTTGATTTCTGTATGACAAATTATTTTTAAAAGCAAAAAAGTGATAACTTTCGATTTATAGTTATTCTAACCAAAAAATATTAATGTTAACGATAAAAGACATAAATATATAAAACTATGATGAAAACCTATTACGAAAGGATTTTGTTTGCACTTATTCAATATTTACGATCGAACAATATTGTTATTGATTTGGATGTGGATTGCTTTTACAAAGTAACCTATGAATCCCATAATGCAAAAGCCAAAAGCTATGGAAAAGGAGATTTTTTGGAACTCCTTGCGGTGAACCGTTTGACCAGTCGGATGGAATTATTGACGAAAAGCGACTAGGCTCGTAGAATTTAACAATTTTGCCCATTATTTTGATCAGAAAGGCTTACTGGTAAGAAAGATTAGGTATATTTGATGTACATATTTATTTTGGAAGGTGCCTTTCACTTTTCCATCGGTGGCAGTCTTAGTGACATACATTTTTTCCAAATCAGAGGCATATCGAAATCACTCGTGAACTTTGTTCACACTATTCTTGAAACGCAACGAAAAAGAATCTTTGATAAGAGATAAATTGGCAAGGAGCATACACCAGCTCATCTGCAAAATTTGGTCGGAGGAAAGTATGCCCGATGAATGGAATCTCGGTATAGTGTGCCCCATCCATAAAGAGGGAGATGTTCTGAAATGTACCAACTACAGAGGAATTAGTCTCCTAAACGTCGCTTATAAAATCTTGTCGGCCATCCTGTGTGACCGCTTAAAACCTTTTGTCAACGATCTGATCGGCCCCTATCAGTGCGGTTTAAGGCCAGGCAAGTCAACCGTCGATCAAATGTTCACACTCCGACAGATTTTAGAAAAATCCCGGGAATTCCAGATCGATACACACCACCTTTTTATCGATTTTAAAGTCGCGTATGATAGCGTGAAAAGGGACGAATTATACAAAACCATGTCGAGTCTCGGCATCCCTGCCAAACTCGTCCGCCTGTGCAGGATGCCGATGAAGAAATCTCGCTGCTCCGTCAAAATTGGTAAGAAGACCACCGATTCCTTTGATGTTGAGAAAGGATTGAGGCAAGGCGACGCGTTATCATGCAACCTATCGTTCTTGAAGCCATTGTACGCAACGCACATGTCAACACCAGCGGTACAATCTATCAAAAGTCCGTTCAAATGCGAATGACATAGACATTGTCGGCAGAACGAAGCGAGCTCTGGCAGGGGCATTTGCGAGCATTGAATCGGAGGTGGCTAGAATGGGATTTGCGGTTAATGAGGACAAGGCGAAGTATATGCTGTCATCGAGAGAGGAATCTCAACATCGTCGACTCGAGCGAAATATCACGATGGACAGATATAACTTTGAAGTTGTCAAGGACTTTGTCTACCTGGGCTCCACTATTACATCTATGGATAAGTGGCACCTCCTTACTTACTTACTTATGCTGGCGCCACTGTCACGTAAAGCACGCGTTACGCATCCGTTACGCATGCGTTACGCATCCGTTACGCATCCGTTACGCATGCGATACGCATCCGTTACGCGTGCGTAACGCATGCGTAACGGATGCGTAACGCATGCGTAACAGATGCGTAACGGATGCGTAACGCATGCGTAACGGATGCGTAACGGATGTGTAACGGATGCGTAACGCATGCGTAACGCATGCGTAACGCATGCGTAACGGATGTGTAACGGATGCGTAATGCATGCGTAACGGATGCGTAACGCATGCGTAACGGATGCGTAACGCATGCGTAACGGATGCGTAACGCATGCGTAACGGATGCGTAACGCATGCGTAACGCACGCGTAACGGATGCGTAACGCATGCGTAACGGATGCGTAACCATGTGTAACGGATGCGTAACGCATGCGTATTGGATGCGTAACGCATGCGAAACGGATGCGTAACGCATGCGTAACGGATGCGTAACGCATGCGTAACGGATGCGTAACGCATGCGTAACGGATGCGTAACGCATGCGTAACGGATGCGTAACGCACGCATAACGGATGCGTAACGGATGCGTAACGCATGCGTAACGGATGCGTAACGCATGCGTAACGCACGCGTAACGCATGCGTAACGGATTCGTAACGGATGCGTAACGCATGCGTAATGCATGCGTAACGCATCCGTTACGCGTGCGTTACGCATCCGTTACGCATGCGTTACGCATCCGTTACGCATGCGTTACGCATCCGTTACGCATGCGTTACGCATCCGTTACGCATCCGTTACGCATGCGTTACGCGTGCGTTACGCATGCGTTACGCATCCGTTACGCATGCGTTACGCATCCGTTACGCATCCGTTACGCATCCGTTACGCATGCGTTACGCATCCGTTACGCATCCGTTACGCATGTGTAACGCATCCATTACGCATCCGTTACGCATGTGTTACGCATCCGTTACGCATGCGTTACGCATCCGTTACGAATCCGTTATGCGTGCGTTACGCATCCGTTACGCATGCGTTACGCATCCGTTACGCATGTGTAACGCATCCATTACGCATCCGTTACGCATGTGTTACGCATCCGTTACGCATGCGTTACGCATCCGTTACGAATCCGTTACACATACGCTACGCATCCGTTACGCATGCGTTACGCGTAACGGATGCGTAACGCATGCGTAACGCACGCGTAACGCATGCGTAACGGATGCGTAACGCATGCGTAACTGATGCGTAACGCACGCATAACGGATGCGTAACAGATGCGTAACGCATGCGTAACGGATGCGTAACGCACGTGTAACGGATGCGTAACGCATGCGTAACGGATGCGTAACGCATGCGTAACGGATGCGTAACGCATGCGTAACGGATGCGTAACGCATGCGTAACGGATGCGTAACGCACGCGTAACGGATGCGTAACGCATGCGTAACGGATGCGTAACGCATGCGTTACGCTTGCGTTACGCTCGCGTTACGCCTGCGTTACGCTCGCGTTACGCTTGCGTTACGCTTGCGTTACGCTCACATTACGCATGCGTTACGCGTGCTTTACGCGACAGTGGCGCCAGCATAAGTAAGTAAGTAAGGAGGTGCCACCTATCCATAGATGTATCATACTCTACGAAAACTACAATCCGCATCAAAGGCAAATTTAAGAACATTACACTGATCTGTGTTCACGCCCCCATAATAGGAGAGAGGACTCAACAAAAGAAGCATTCTATGATCTCCTCGAGACAACGTATGATATGTGCCCGAAGTACGACGTGAAGATCATTCTTGGTGACTTCAACGCAAGATTCGGAAAGGAGGGCAGCTTTGGTTCGATAGTCGGAGGCAACGGCGTATACAGGGGGGGTCACGGGGTCATGTCCCCCCTCCCCCCCCCCCCCCCCCCGAGAACTCAAGATTATTTTGTTGATCTGAAATAATTATTTAGTAACCACATAGAAAAAAAAATGAAATTTGGTTACTTAGAAAGCTAGTAGGATTTTTGATTGTTAATTTAGAATTCAATAGAGAATTTGAATGTTGGTAACTTCAATTCAATAAGAAATTTAACACAACAACAAACTTCTCATATGATAATACATACAAATCTTAAAATATATGCATAGGCTAGTTTCCGTTTTGAGATGACTGCCAAAACCTGTTAAACCAAACAGAAATCAAAGTGCGGAGTTGTTACCAAATTTTCACTCAGTAAATTAAAAACTAATAGGATTTTCAAAAAAAGTACATTTTTTTTTTCTGAAAATAAAATCTTTAAACACATTATAGAACACATACAGAAATTGTTTTGTTTGATTTCTGTATGACAAATTATTTTTAAAAGCAAAAAAGTGATAACTTTCGATTTATAGTTATTCTAACCAAAAAATATTAATGTTAACGATAAAAGACATAAATATATAAAACTATGATGAAAACCTATTACGAAAGGATTTTGTTTGCACTTATTCAATATTTACGATCGAACAATATTGTTATTGATTTGGATGTGGATTGCTTTTACAAAGTAACCTATGAATCCCATAATGCAAAAGCCAAAAGCTATGGAAAAGGAGATTTTTTGGAACTCCTTGCGGTGAACCGTTTGACCAGTCGGATGGAATTATTGACGAAAAGCGACTAGGCTCGTAGAATTTAACAATTTTGCCCATTATTTTGATCAGAAAGGCTTACTGGTAAGAAAGATTAGGTATATTTGATGTACATATTTATTTTGGAAGGTGCCTTTCACTTTTCCATCGGTGGCAGTCTTAGTGACATACATTTTTTCCAAATCAGAGGCATATCGAAATCACTCGTGAACTTTGTTCACACTATTCTTGAAACGCAACGAAAAAGAATCTTTGTATTCAATTATAATACGAATATGTAATGTATTTTCATCAGCGGGAGATAAATTGGCAAGGAGCATACACCAGCTCATCTGCAAAATTTGGTCGGAGGAAAGTATGCCCGATGAATGGAATCTCGGTATAGTGTGCCCCATCCATAAAGAGGGAGATGTTCTGAAATGTACCAACTACAGAGGAATTAGTCTCCTAAACGTCGCTTATAAAATCTTGTCGGCCATCCTGTGTGACCGCTTAAAACCTTTTGTCAACGATCTGATCGGCCCCTATCAGTGCGGTTTAAGGCCAGGCAAGTCAACCGTCGATCAAATGTTCACACTCCGACAGATTTTAGAAAAATCCCGGGAATTCCAGATCGATACACACCACCTTTTTATCGATTTTAAAGTCGCGTATGATAGCGTGAAAAGGGACGAATTATACAAAACCATGTCCAGTCTCGGCATCCCTGCCAAACTCGTCCGCCTGTGCAGGATGCCGATGAAGAAATCTCGCTGCTCCGTCAAAATTGGTAAGAAGACCACCGATTCCTTTGATGTTGAGAAAGGATTGAGGCAAGCCGACGCGTTATCATGCAACCTATCGTTCTTGAAGCCATTGTACGCAACGCACATGTCAACACCAGCGGTACAATCTATCAAAAGTCCGTTCAAATGCGAATGACATAGACATTGTCGGCAGAACGAAGCGAGCTCTGGCAGGGGCATTTGCGAGCATTGAATCGGAGGTGGCTAGAATGGGATTTGCGGTTAATGAGGACAAGGCGAAGTATATGCTGTCATCGAGAGAGGAATCTCAACATCGTCGACTCGGGCAAAATATCACGATGGACAGATATAAGTTCGAAGTTGTCAAGGACTTTGTCTACCTGGGCTCCACTATTACATCGCAGAATGACATCAGTGCAGAGATCAAGCGAAGAATTACTCTTGCCAACCGCTGTTTCTTCGGTCTAAGAAGGCATTCAAGTAGTAAGGCCCTCTCTCATAGAACCAAGGAGACCCGTAACAGGTGGTGCAATCAAGTGAATGACGACATCAAAGCACTCGGTGTGCGCAACTGGAAGCGGCTAGCTAGGGACAGAGCTGGCTGGAGGGGCTTGTTAGTTGAGGCCAAAGCCCATACTGGGCTGTGAGCGCCATCAAAAGTAAAGTAAGTAAGTAATGTATTTTAGTTTTTCCACTATTGTAAAAAGAGCAATTTACACAAGTGGTCATTTTTGAAAATCAAAGCTATTGTTTTCATTTTCAGTAGTGAATATTTATATCTATTTACTAAAATTAAGAAACAGAAAACAGTGCACAATACCTTTGATATTTTACTAATTTTTCCTGCAACTTCAATTCGCTGAAATAAAAACTTTGATAGGATTAAAATAAATTCTGAATAAAATTCAAAACAAATGATCAAGCGAATCCAAAAAATTTTTTTCCTCAGTATTTTCACAGCTAGCTTAACTGATTGTCTTTGGTCAGGCAACTGGAGATTGCTCTATGCTGTTGCTGAGGCCCTCCGAAATAGAAAATGTAACAGTCAGGAATAAAAACGAATAGCGGGTTCACTGGTCCAGCTAATAAAGGTTCTTTCGACTCAGTTGTTTATTTAAATTTTCTTTGGAACCGAAAATGAGGTAATTTTGCAAGTACCAAAAAAGTGTTTTCGTCTTAATTTGTTAATTTTTTTGTATAGGTAGGTAGCTCATTTCATTTTCAATAGGCTTTGGCAGTTCGAAATATATATTTTCAAGGAAATTGCCTAAATTGGCGTAGTGAAAATGTAGTTTTCGATGACTTTGGCGCATAAATCAGGCTGAATTTGACCGATGGCATCGATAATGTTGTCTTTGAGGGTCGAGGTGGTTTGCAACTTATTCGCATAGACTGCGACTTAAAAAAGCCCCACAAGAAAAAGTCCAAAGGGGTCAAATAACACAATCTTGGTGGCCAATTCACGTTGCCTCGGCGCGAGGTAACCACACCATGAAACCGCTCGTGCAGAATATCGATTGTGTATTAGGCTGTGTGGCACGTAGCGTCATCCTGTTGAAACCATATATCTTCAGTGTCCTTATCATCCAATTTAGGCCACAAGAAGTTGGTGATCATCGACCTTTAGCGATCGCCGTTGACGGTGATGGCCTGGCCACCATCATTTTCGAAGAAATACGGACCGATGACGCCTCCAGGCATCCAGCCCAAAATCCACACAAAACAGTAACTTTATTTGGATGCATTGGCACCTCGTAAATCTCGCGTGGATTAGTGTCGTCCCAAGTCCGGCAATTTTGCTTACTCACGTACTTTTCATCCAAAGATGGGCCTCATCGCTAAAGATGATTTTTCGACCAAAATTGGGATAAACTTCTAACTGCTCTAAAACATCATTTGCACGTGTTGCTCGACGCTGTAACTCACCATGATGATTTGTCTGTAGTGAATGATTAAAAGACGATATTTTGACCGAAAGTAAAAGAAACAATATGGCCGGCACGAGCTGCCAAAATCAACCCGTCCCCATTGGAAAACCCTTTAGTATAGTTAATTATGATATTTTCGCTTTTATTTTATATAGCTACGCACAGTAAAATATGAAAAAAAAAAAAATATAAGGCACTTGACTTTTAACAAATATTAGTTTGTGTTATTTTTTTTTGCATGACCCCCCCCCCCAAGAACTAAAGCTGTATACGCCCATGTCTAGATGCTGTCGAGTGCTTTCTCTATATCCAAGAAGCACCCAACAGCAACCTGGTAGTTATTGAGGGAGCTAACAACGTCGTTCTGGAACCTCAGGAGTGGATGTATAGTGGAATGTTTCTCACGAAAGCGGATGTATAGTGGAATGTTTCTCACGAAAGCCAAACTGCATATCCGGGATGATGTTGTTGGTGGTGCAGAACGCCTTTAACCGCCGAAGAATTAGTCCTTCAAGTATTTTGCTGGTGTTGTTTAGCGATATGGGACGATATCCCGAAACGGCACTCCTTCCAATTTTCTTCGGTATCGGTACTATTGTTGCTGTCTTCCATCTTTTCGAAAAATAGCAGTTGTTGACGCAGTTGTTGAATAAGATCGTGAGGAATAGCACCATGATGAGTTGGGGAAATTTCCTTATGATGTAGCTGGAAATCGTGTTTGCTCCTGATGATTTTTTAGGGCGTCCACTGTGAATTAACTCAGCCACTTCTTCAGGGTTGGTAAATCATCCAGTCGGCTCCGGATCACTTGCAGGATTATGATTGTCGTAATTGGTCTGCTGTAGCCGCTGGATTGTTGACTCGACTTCTTCTAAGAATGCAGGGTCGTTGGGTAGGCATGGCGCGAATTTTTCTTCGAAATGTTCAGTAGGGCTGGCCACGAGACGAGAAAAGTCTCGGTCTCGATCTCGGTCTCGCATGACGAGACGAGACTGGCTTTTAAGCAACCGAGACGAGACCGAGGCGAGACTATATATTTTATTTTCTTCTGCACGTATTCAAACTATATATGTAATCAAAAATATTTCGTTTCAATTATCAACAGTTTACCGAAAATCGAATTTTTTGGCGACGAGACCAAGACGAGATTTAATTATACGAGACCGACTCGAGACCGAGACGAGACTGAAAATTTTCGATTTTAACGAGACCGAGACGAGACTTACAAAAGTCTCGCAGAGTCTCGTCTCGTGGCCAGCCCTAATGATAAGTAAAGTTTAACCTTGAAACTTAGTGCCAAACTCAAAAAATTGTGGAGACTTTCTATAATCGAGCATTAAAAAAAAAAAATGAAAATCTGGATTAGATGCAAAATGGGTTAATAAAAAAATTACAAGTTTGACTTTTCTGCTCCCACTGTTTTAGTTTTACTTGTTTCTTGATTTTTTTAATTTCAGCTGTGGCGGTTAGGGCTGGCCACGACACGAGACTCTGCGAGACTTTTGTAAGTCTCGTCTCGGTCTCGTTAAAATCGAAAATTTTCTCGGTCTCGAATCGGTCTCGTATAATTAAGTGTCGTCTCGGTCTCGTCTCCGAAAAATACGATTTCCGGACAATCTTTTGATAATTGGAACGGAATATTTTTGATTATAGTTTGAATATGTGCAGAAGAAAGTAAATATTTAACTGAAATTGGATTTTTCAATTTATTAGAGTTTCTATTAATTTCGGTCCAAATATACAGTCTCGTCTCGTCTCGGTTGCTCAAAAGGCAGTCTCGTCCCGTCTCGTCTCGTCTCGTCTCTCTCGTCTCGTCTCGTCTCGTCTCGTCTCGTCTCGTCTCGTCTTGTCTCGGTCTCGTCATGCGAGACCGAGATCGAGACCGAGACTTTTCTCGTCTCGTGGCCAGCCCTAGTGGCGGTACTAGCTTGACGGACCTCCTGCTAAGTTAACATGGAGTTAATAGGTAAGCCTGTATCTCGAAATAAGCAATAATGCCCTACTAACTTTATACACCCATAACATTTTGCGGAATTATAGACCATCAAAGAATCTCAACATTTTCAAAACTAAAAATAAAGGAGGAATTTTACAAAAGCTCGGCTAGCATAACTTTTGAAATGTTGACTATAGACATCCAACAACTTGAAATAAAGTTTCCAACAACTGTGGAACAGTTTTTAAAATTTGTATATCCGTAAAGTGGGGAGCTTTGTCAAAACACAGCTTTTTAGGTCATGGGCAAAATAATTTTCAAACTAAATCTGGGACAATCCAGAACCAATAGGGCCAACTAACTACTTTAAAGAAAGGAAACAAATTAATCAAAGATGAAAGGACACACACTCGTTATAATAATTGAATAGATTATTTTCAAAACATATTAAAGTTCATTCTGAACATTTTTCGTTACAGTCACAAAAACCTGTGATTTTTAAATGCATTGACCGATTAACCAAATAATCAGGATTGCGCCAGAATAGCAGCACATTATTTAAGTACTTAATTTGAGCTTGGCAGCCCCAAATCGATATAATTCGAGAAGATTGTAACATAACATGTTTTGAAAATAATCAATTCAAATATTTTCTCAAGCGGAACTGTCTTTTTATGTATTCCTTAAATTACTTCAAAAATTAAAAACACTAAATCAAAAATGTTAAGCTTTGCTATATAAGTTTTGTTTGGGTTTATTAAATCGGATTGCTTTAACATGAAGAAAATTAAAACATTTTTTTCATAAATGCTTTAAGCAACTTGTATTCATTAATAATGATTGCCAACGAACATAAAGCTTATAAATTTATTTGGTTGTTCTTAGAACTACTGCTTCATTTGGTAACAAAAGAATTTGATCTGTAGGGGCTCTATCTCCAACTCTTCGAACGGACTTTGCTGTTACCACAACGTATTCCACTTCACTTGACAGATTGTTGAAAACTGAATTTAAGTCAACCATCTCAACACTCTTGTTTACATTGAGCAATGTGACGTAAGTGAAGTTATTTGCAAGAGACCTTAGAATTGAAAATTATTAATTAATTCATGATATGCATATTTTTCATAAGGTTAAATTTTGATGCCTACCTCTTGATAGCCAACACATTTTCATCCACAGCTTTAACTTCTGAATCGCCATTTTTGAAAGTCTTATCATGACGCAATGCTTGCAATTGTTTGTAAACATTAAGATGACTATAAGCAATTCCACGTTCTGTCTTGACATTTACATCGCGATACAGTTCCGAAATGGGCAACCATGTTTTTGGACCAGTTGTGAATCCAGCATTGTTCTCATCGCTCCATTGAAATGGTGACCGGCAAGGATCACGAGATTTTTGCAAGTAAACTGATTCATCAGCGTTACAGGCTTGAGGATCAACAGTTTCTTCCCAAGATATCCAAACGTCTGTCATACCGATTTCTTCGCCTTGATATGTGACACTGCATCCAGGTAAAGTCATGAGTAACATGTTAAGAAGATCAATTCGCTCAGTTCCCATGCGAGTACCAACACGATTCTTGTCATGATTTCCCAACTAGACAAACGACACATTACACTTTTAAAGAAAATACTCAAGACTCATTTATATACTTACAACCCAGTTAGCAGTTCGGCCTTTGGGCATTTTATCCATCCAAAGGTTAATTGTATCAGCATAGTCCTTAGCATTGGAGTTGCTATTAAAACGAGTTATCATTTGAAAATTGAATGGAATTTGAGCACCCTCAGCAGTTTCGTTTCCATAATACTGCATAACAATGTCGATTTCTGACCAAGTTTCAATCATTAGAACCCTAAGGAGCAATACACCTCATTAAAACTCTTTCCTACCTATGTTAAATAACATTAGGAGCTTACCTATCATCACCACCATTTTCAGCCTTGAAATCATCCAAGACCTGCCTCCACTCGTAGACTAAATTGATTGTCTCTGGCTGATCAGCAGTGTAAATGTGCTTTGTGTAGCCATGATCATTTGGGTCGGTAGCCCCTGCATTAACAGGTTCATCGGGGTAATTACCTTGAGCATCTGCAGCGACTTCAAAGACATTTGGTACAGCATCGCAACGGAAACCAGCAACTCCTTTTTTTAGCCAAAATCGAAGGATTTCCTACAAAAATCAACATTCCTAGTGTTAAAGACATTTCTGTTTTTTTTTTTTATTTCTGCCATCAGCAACTTACATTCATGTACTCTCTAACTCTGGGGTTTCGGTAGCTTAAGTCGGGTTGTTTGGCAACAAACTGATGCAAGTAATATTCTTGACGTTCTTCATTCCATTCCCATGCACTTCCTCGGAAGATACTAACCCAGTTGTTTGGTGGTTGTCGAGTACCATTCACAATCTTGCCTGGATGCCACATATAGAAATCCTTGAATTCAGGATCACGTTTCACAGATTTTCTAAACCATTCACATTCGTCGCTGGAATGATTTGGAACGAAATCTAAAATAATCTTGACTCCAACTTCATTGGCCTTCTTGATTAGTGCGTCAAAGTCCTCCATAGTTCCAAAAATTGGGTCAACTTCAGTAAAATTCGAAATGTCATAACCAAAATCGGCCATGGGAGAAGTGAAAATAGGAGATAACCATGTTGCAGTGATGCCGATTTCCTTAAGGTAGGCTAACTTTTCAGTGATACCTACAAAGAAAAGAGTTCTAATTAATATAATTTTGAAATATTCGAATTTAGTCTGAAATTGGACCCTTTAATAAAGGGTGTCAACTCAGGGGCGTAGCGTTAGGGGGAGAGGGGCATGGGCTACACAGGCCCAGGACAGCACTTTTCCGGGGCGGCAAATCGGATTCATGGTCATAGTCACAAATCAGCAAAAATACCACAAATCACACCAAATGCAATACTGTACAAACATGTGCATACGAATACAAGCCTGCTAAGTTAAAGGTTAAAGGTCAACAGAAAAGTATTGAAAAGGAACTCAAATTCAAACCTTATTTTCTGAAGTGATTGGAAACTCGCTAGACTTATTTCTCGAGTAAGTGTGGCGTGCGGGTCATTTATCTAGCTGGAGATTAGACAATTGATCAATAAATTTACATAAATATGTTCCAAACACACACCCGTATTCATAAAGAAAAAATATCTATTTTTGCTCCCGTGTTTAGGAAAACTACACCATGGAATACGAATTTTCTAGGCTCAATTGTTAGTGCTCTATTTGATTCCGAACCATTCTTATTCCATGGTGTAGTTTTCTTAAACACGGGAGCTAAAATAACAATTTTTTCTTTATAAATAAGGCTGTATTCTCAAAAATGCAACTTAATAATTACTCGCTGTCAAAAATTTAATTTCAAAATATTAATGCTGTGCCAGAGACTTTTTTGCTATACATAATAGGGACATCCCATTGCGGCAAACATTTAAAGATGGCAAGTTTTGTAGCTGGTTTTTGTAGCTCGTTAAAAACTGTTTGATATATTTTTGAGTTATTTTATTGGTGACACTCTTTCATTCAAATGGTTTTGAATAATTATTTATAACCTTGCAACGTCTGCTAGGTCAAATTTCAGCTAGAGTAACAGGACTAACGAAATTGTTTTCCTTTTTTTTCAATTCTACTCCCGATTTTCCAGTTCACCAATTTGTGGGTGTAATCGAGTGATCAGGTCACATATAGAGTATCTCGACAACCAAGCATGCTAGAGATTTGAAGTAATGCTCCTAATTTGCAGTTATTTTTCGATTTCAAGAAATCCTAATTGCAAAGTTGTAAGTAAAAAAAACATATTCATACTGCCCTGCTAACTTCACGATACCTATTCACAATTTGATTTGCCAATTTCATATTTAAGTCAATTTTTTTTTTTAATTTATTAAAAATAAGGACTTCAAAATTTTGACCTAGCCAAAGTCGCATGGATAAAAATCGAAATTAGTTACCATTATAGTAATTTAGACATGTTGCAACCAAAACTCTATGAGCTACATTTAGAAATGACAAAAAATATGCATGACGTAGATTTCGAGAGTTTTACCATATACCAATCAACTTATCTAACGAATCGTATAGCTCGGACGAAATGGAATTATTTAATCGTGGGTTGAATTTTTCTGTGAATCCATCATCCATCCCGTTAATTGATATGTCATCGCTGATATCGAAGCAACTAAGCAATACAAGTCATATGAAGTTAGGAAACAAATAAGGGAACAAGCAGCACCTATCATAGTTGAAACTAAACGAGCAGCCAACAAGCTTTACACCGACATCGTCAAATGGAATAAGGCTCTAAAAGCGTTAAAACAAAGAGATGTTTACTATATGAAATCAGATAAAGGCAACAAAGTAGTAATTTTAAGAAAATCCGATTACAATCGACGAATCCTTCAATCGATTACTG
Organism: Melangyna quadrimaculata; assembly: GCA_949320155.1. NCBI lineage: Eukaryota > Metazoa > Arthropoda > Insecta > Diptera > Syrphidae > Melangyna > Melangyna quadrimaculata. The sequence goes on from OX439485.1 coordinate 56,741,186, forward strand.
AAGATAATTTCACTCTTTGTAAAAAGTCTCCTCTGAACAAGATGATAAAAAACGCAAAATCAGTAATCGACCGTCTAAAACTGGTTTTTAATGTTAATACATATACTTTGAAAGAATCTAATTCACAAGTTCCTCTTATAAGTACGGACTACCCAAAGTGCAAAAACCCGGCAGGAAATGAGAAAAATCGTATCCTCTGTAAATTCACCTTTCCCAAGAAAGGAAATCAACCCGCTACCGAAACCAACACTACGCCTCGGATAATTAATGATAACTCGTTGACGACTTTTGGCTATTGTACCCGGACAAAGATTGGTTTCTGGAATGTGAAGACGCTTCTTGACAACGGAAAAGAAGGTCCTCAGAATGCCAGATTCCTGCAACTAGAGAAGGAATTCATGCGGTATAGGATGGACATCTTAGGGATAAGTGAAGTTAGATGGCTGGGTTCGGGGAAGTTCAAGTCACCAACCCGTAACACTGTACTATTCTATTCCGGAAAAACACCTGGAAGCGCTCGGGAATCTGGCGTTGGATTGCTGCTTTCCAAAACAGCTCTCAAAAGCCTAATTTCCTGGGAGCCTTTAGGTGACAGGATCTTGAAAGCCAGGTTCCGGACTAGAGTACGTCGCGTCACCATCATACAGTGTTACGCCCCAACTTTGCTCTCTTCTGACGAGGAGAAGGAGGCCTTTTATAACCGGCTGAGTGCTGCTTATGATAGCGTTCCACGAGGTGATATAGTTATGGTGATGGGAGACTTAAATGCCAAGGTTGGCAATGACAACTCTGGGCTAAGGCACGTCATGGGAAAACATGGTGTTGGTAACCGAAACGACAATGGCGAACGATTTGTCGATTTCTGCAACGCCAACGGCCTTTTTATTGGAGGGACCATGTTCGAGCATAAGACGTGCCACAAAGTCAGTTGGGTGTCGACTGACAGACAAGCAACTTCCAACCAAATTGACCACTTCGCGATCAGCCGGCGTTTTAGAAGCAGTCTCCAGGACGTCCGTAACAGAAGAGGTGCTGACATGGGAATGGCCCGGGACCACCATCTGATGGTTGCTACCGTAAGATTGCGTACAGCTGCAGTTCGTAGATCCCAAGGAAACACTCGAATGCCCAAGTTTAATACAGATAGACTAAAGGATCCCGCAGTGCGCCAACAACTAGGGGACCACCTTTCACAAGGATTGAACGCAATCAGCAGCACGGAAACCACATCTATCGAAAATCATTGGTGTGCTGTGAAAAATGTGTTCATATCCGGTGCTGAAAGTATAGTCGGCCGGGCGCAAGGGAGAAATAGTGCTTGGCTTTCCGACGAAACTTGGGCAAGGATCGAAGAAAGGAAACACCTTAAAGCTCGCATCGCAGCTACCCCAGCAGCAGGGAGAAACGAGCTTGAGTCTACGTACCGCATGAAGATGAGGGAAGTTCACCGTAGTGTGCGACGTGATAAGCGTAACTACATCAACGCACTGGCTACAGAAGCAGAAGAAGCCGCTAGTAGGTGTGACAGTAGGACCGTCTACAGAATTACCAAAGAGCTCACTGGTGTCCAGAGCTCTAAACAACACCTGGTTAAAGACACAAACGGATCCCTGCTAATTTCGGATGAGGACCAGTTCATAAGGTGGAGGGAACACTTTTCTGCGGTTTTAAACCGCGTTTTCGCAAGTGAAGTGAACCCTATTCCCACTGAGCTACCCGAAGTAACAATTTCCCGAATACGCACCGTACCCCCCAGTAAAGAAGAAATTATCACCGCCATCAAAGCACTGAAGAACAACAAAGCGGTTGGACTTGATGGTATTCCTGCAGAGCTCTTAGGAGCAGCCCCAACGACATCGAGCGAGCTACTGCACCCACTTATTAAGAGAGCTTGGGAAACAGAGAGCTTTCCTGAAGAGTGGAAAAAAGGAATGATTGTCAAGCTTCCAAAGAAAGGAGACCTCACACAGTGCGAAAACTGGAGAGGAATATGCGTTCTGCCTGCAGTAGCCAAGATAATAGCAAGGATAATATTGGACCGAATTAAAGACCACCTCGAAGACACACTCGACGCCGAACAAGCAGGTTTCCGCACTGGATCTTCCTGTGTGGATCACATCAACACCTTGCGGATCATCATCGAACAGTGCGTTGAATATCGATCACCACTTCACCTGCTGTTCATCGATTTTGAAAAGGCGTTCGACAGTGTCAATAGAGAATTTATTTGGCTTGCTTTGCACAGGAGGGGCATCCCAGATAAATTGATTGCTATTATCAAGGCTACATATGATGGATCCAGGTGTCACGTTTTGCACAAAGGTAGGCTGTCAGAGGAGTTTGAAATCCAAAGTGGGGTTAGGCAAGGCTGTATACTGTCACCAATACTGTTTCTGTTGGTGATAAGTGACGTACTGCACGCAGCTTTGTCAAATGGAAATGGAGGAATTCAGTGGACTCTGCAATCTCACCTCAAACATCTGGACTACGCGGACGACGTATGCTTACTCTCTCATAGGATCATGGATCTCCATCAAATGACAACAAGGGTGGAGAGAGAAGCAGAAATCGTAGGGCTTAAGATCAACTCGGCAAAAACTAAAAGGATCAGCCTTGGAACTTCCTCATCAATCCAAGTAAATATTTCTGGACAACCCGTAGAGATGGTACAGGATTTCCAATATCTTGGGAGTATTGTCTCTACGGGTGGCGGAACTGAACTGGACGTAAACAGCCGAATCAGAAAAGCAAATGCTGCGTTCGGAATGCTGTCCAAAATATGGAGAAACAACTCTTTTAGCTTAAAGACCAAGCTACGACTGTTCCGCTCCAATGTTGAATCCGTTCTGCTTTACGGCTGCAGCACTTGGAAAGTCACTGAAACTGTCACTAGAAAGCTGCAAACCTTCGTTAATAGATGTCTACGAAACATCTTGAGGATTTTCTGGCCCAACCGTATCTCCAATGCCGAACTTCATGCGAGAACGGGTCAGGAGCCCATAGACTCCATTATACGAAGAAGAAAGTGGCAGTGGATTGGCCATACGCTTCGAAAAGGCGATCGGTGCATTGCATCTCAAGCAATGCAGTGGAACCCGCTCACACAGGAGGGAAGACAAGTGGGCCGGCCTAGAAGTACATGGCGAAGAACGGTCGAACAGGAATCGGCACGACTGGGGAAAAGTTGGAGAGAGCTGAAATACATTTCAAGAAATCGTACACGATGGCGCGTAGGTGTAGTGGAGGCCCTATGTCCCGTAAGGGAAACATCACGGACGTAATAGGTCCGAGGACCTAAGTAGTAGTAAGAATAGTTAAATGGACCGTATCAATATTGAAAAATTTCGGCAATTTCGAAGGTTTTTCAGTCAAAAACACCTTTCACTTTGTAGAAAAGGTAAAAGACATCGAAATACAAGACGACGGATTTTTGATTTCGTTTGATGTTAGCGCACTTTTTCCAAGTGTACCGGTAGACGTAGCCATCTTGTCGATTAAAGAACACCTACAAAAGTTCAGTATGCATTAATTTTCACTATTGAAACAAATTTATGAAATGTAATTGTTTTCAATTCAGGGATGAGTTTTAATGAAACGACTTCGAATGCAGTATGGGTAACAGCCTGTCTCCATTAGTAGCGGAAGCTTTTATGTCGAAATTCAAGAGGGAATTTAAAAAATGAAGGCTTTTTTCCAAGGATTTGGTGGCGCTTTAGTGACGACACTTACGCGATCGTTAAAACATCCGAAGTAAATACAATTTTAAACAAGATAAACACTCGATATAAGAGCATAAATTTCACTTACGAAATTGAAAACGAATACGACAATTCATTGCCCTTTCTAGATCTAAAGATCAAACGCATCGGACAAAATTTTAATTTTTCTTTGTATAGAAACTCAACAACTACAGATCGATACATTACATCCGACTCTTTCTGTACATATCAAAATAAAATTGCATCTTTTAACTCCATGATCTACCGAATGTGCCGTTTACCGCTTTCAACTATAGATTTCAAGGATAAATATCAACACATAGTTCGTTTAGCACAAGCAAATGGATTTAAAAAAAATCGTTAATCGATGGCAAAACAAAGAAATATTCAGATAGGGTGAGGAGAGAAAACTTTTCAACTCTTTTCTCCAATCAAAAAACGCAAACGAACGTCGAGTTCCCATGACCTATGTACCCTGTATCACAAATCGACTTAATCATGCATTTAAACGAGCTAACTTGAACATTTCAACCAAAGAAAAGAAGCCTGTCTCCGAGAAGAGTGGCATCTATCAAATTACTTGCCCAGATTGCCATCAGCATAAATATATTGGACAGACGGCCGGCGGCGCGGTAGGAAGTCGCATCGAAGAACATCGACGTTATATAGATAAGAGCGATGATACATGCCGCCTACACAGGCCATGAACGATGGCCAGACTATGGAACATGTCTAAACAAAATCCAATGGAGTCGCAAAATTCCATGTCCAAGCAATAAAAACATATCCATACAAATCAGATTGTGGATTGGATTGTAGATAGGGCCACGAGACGAGAAAAGTTTCGGTCTCGATCTCGGTCTCGCATGACGAGACCGAGACGAGACGAGACTGTTTTTTGAGCAACCGAGACGAGGCCGAGACGAGACTGTATATTTGGACCGAAATTTACAGAGAGTCTTATAAATTAAAAAAATCCAATTTCAGTTAAATATTTCAAACTATAATCGAAAAGATTTCCATCCCAAATCAATTGGTTGTCCGGAAATCGTTTTTTTCGGAGACGAGACCGGAACAAGACTTAATTATACGAGACTGACACGAGACCGAGACGAGACTGAATGTTTTCGATTTTAATGAGACCGAGACGAGACTTACAAAAGTCTCACACAGTCTCATCTCGTGGCCAGCCCTAATTATAGATCGGTTATGGACATCGTTCATGGCCTGAAGAGTCGGGGTGTTAGCAAAGCTGTAGCTGCTCATGCATTTGATTTGGACCATGATAAGCCACATTTAATGAAACCAATCAAAAACAACTATAAATTATTAAAAACAATTCAAAATCCGTTTAAATTATGTTTCCATTTTCAATCACAGAAAACTTAATGAACATAGACAATAGCCCTATCGAATCTTTCTTGTTTTCAATTGCCAAATAAGAAATTCGTTTCCTTTTTCTTAATTTTTCTTTTTTATCATTATTCCTTTTCTTATTCATTTTTTTTTACATCACCAATTTTCTAATTGTCAAAAAATGTTGATATTTTTCTTTTTGGCTATTTTTTTTTTTTTTTTTTTTATTTTTATTTCTTTCTTTTGCAAACATTTAATTTTTTTAATAAATATTGACGTTTATAATTAATTTATTGTGTTGATTTTTATTTATTTTTTATTGCGGTCAATAAAGAAGTGCCAAAAACCAAATTTATTATCACGGACCCCAAAATTTGTTTAGTACTTTAGTGATTAGAAACTTAAGGAAATTTAATTTGACCTATCCTTTGAAGTTAGCAGGGCAGTTTAATTTTTTTTTTTTTTTTTCAAATAAAGGACTTCAAAATCTGGAATCAGCATTTCTTGAAATGCAATAGCAACTGCAAATTCGGAACCTTTCTTCAAATCTCTAGCATGCTTGCTTATACACTCGCGATACACTATGTGACTTGCTAATTTCACTGTGAAGTTAGCATGTCAGTCGTTACACCCATTATTTGGTGAACTGCAAAATCAGGAATAGAAATGCAAACAAAATGCAAATAACTGCGTTGTTACTATTACTCTAGCTTAAAGTCACCCTTCCTACTTTTCATACGTGCATCGCCCTATGACGATTTTTTTCATATTTCGATATTAATTTCTTACTTGATTGACACTGGAAAAACAAAAATGGGGGCGGCAAAAATGGGCTCTGCCTCGGGCGGAAAGGAGCCACGCTACGCCCGCCACTGCTACAACTTGATTTATTTTGATAGGTTTATTCCTTTATAATTTCCCGGTTAATGGTGATTGGTTGCGACAAAATAATCGACATAGAAAACATCGCAGGACAAAATTGAAATTAGCATTTAATTAATGAATTAATTAACAATTATCATTCACTACATATAATGAGGTCTTACGCCTTTTAGAGTGGGTGCTTCACTTTCTTTATATCAACATTGCAAGCAAATTTTCACAGCTAGCACCTCTATCACATTATTAGTGGAGCAATCAATCCACACTGTAACATTGCCCACCCGCCATGATAAAATTGACCCAAAGTGGCTCCTTATTTATTCACCATTTAAATAATATTATTTATTACTGGGCTTGACAATATTTTCAAGATTTATAATTGTGATAAAACACTCTCTCTATTGATAATAACGTAAACGGGTAAATAAAATGTATCACTCCACGAACAACAATATAATTAATTCGATTTTCATATTCGATAACATCTAACAAATAAGCTACCATTTTAAGTACCAAGTTTACCTGATACGGCTATCATATCAAAAGTAAACCTTTATCTGTTCGGGTACAGGTACTCAAAAATGATTAGCAATGCGGGGTTGCCTTTTATATGTATAATCTTAGCAATCATTTTATTGACTTATATTACCTTGATCAATTTGTTATATCTCTATCAATTTGTTGTTGTTTTTGAGATTGAAATAAAAACAGGCTATCAAGAAAATGATAATGCAAAAATATGGCAACTTAGGATTAAAGTCAACCCACCAAAATTAAATAAAATAGCTAACGAATTTCATTTTACTTAAGTAGGTCATTCGGTCTGTTTTTTTTTTTTTTGTTGTTGCTAAAACATAATGCTCAAATTTTATGATTGGAATTGGTAAATGTAAGTGTTGTGCTTCAGCCACCATTTAAAAAAAAACGCATTTCAACTAATATCTCGAGAACAAAAACCAAAAGTTATATTCATTTTCTTCGTACATAATTTTTTGTAGGATCTATACAATTTTAGAGTTAAAGCGTTGAAATTTATGTTTTTTTCAGTTATTTTTGTTCATACAACGGGTCGATTTTAAAATTGAATAAAACAAGCTGTAGGTATATAAAATATCAATAAGGTTTTATCTTTATTTGGAGCCCTATTAATGATATTGGGTCCTATTCATAGTCATTTTAGACCGGGGTCTAAGTTAAACATAGCTTTGGTTGAATTTTCGGACGTAGATTCTATTTTTTTAAGTTTATAATTTCAAAATATTTGAAGCTATTTGTGTAGTATACCAAGTTAATTATCTTATAAAAATATAAAACCAACAATTAGTAATTCAAATCGGTCTGTATTCATTGAGCCAAAGTTGTCTTAAACTGTAGTTTAGTTAAACCTGCGTCTACCTGTGACTATATGAATATGCCCCATTATGTGTGAAATATAACATCGTTCAAGCGGTCGCCGCGACTCCGCTGGGTGGCGCGGATTTGAAAGGCCCAGTTTTCGATGACTTTGGCGCATGTCATAAATCAGGCTGAATTTGATCGATGGCATCGATTATGTTGTCTTTTGAGGTCCGCGGTGGTTTGCGGCTTATTCGCATAGACCAACAACTTTAGAAAGCTCCACAAGAAAAAGTCCAAAGGGGTCAAATACTCAAATCACACGATCTTGGTGGCCAATTCACGTTGCCATGAAACCGCTCGTGCAGAATATCGATTGTGTCTTGAGCTGTGTGGCACGTAGCGCCATCCTGTTGAAACCATATGTCTTTGTTGTCCATACCATCCAATTTAGGCCACAAGAAGTTGGTGATCATCGACCTAAAGCGATAGCTGCGGCGCGCGCACCATTGACGGTGATGTCCTGGCCAGCATCATTTTCGAAGAGGTACGGACCGATGACGCTCCAGCCCAAAATCCACACCAAACAGTAACTTTATTTGGATGCATTGACACCTCGTGAATCTCGCGTTGATTGGTGTCATCCCAAATCCGGCAATTTTTCTTATTCACGTACCCATTCATCCAAAAATTCATTCAATCCATAAAAAGGGCGCAACGCGAGCATCGTTGCTACTAGAGAACACCCATTTTTATAATATAGTTTTATCATTTGCACGTGTTCTTCGACGCTGTAGCTTATCATGATGATTTATCTTTAGTAGTTGATTATAAGACAATATTTTGACAAAAACTAAAAGAAACATTATGGCCGCCACGAGCTGCCAAAATCAACCCGTCCCTATTGGAAACCCTTAATTAACAAGAGTTAAAGATTCGTAAGGCAAAAACTGAAAACCGTTACTTTTCGGCGCCTTTACTCTGAAATTATTATTATTATTATTAGCAAGCAAAATTTCTATGAAGAAAGGGAAGATTATTCCATTTTCTTATGTTTGTATTACGAAAATTCATTTTTAGCTTTGACGACTGGTCTATAGCTCGTTTATAGAAGCTGTTAAACAAAAATATGTTTTTATTACTATTTCTTTCTCGAAAACGGATATCACGGCTTCGTTATTGTTACGTGTAAGATTTTGAATGAATGTAATACAATTTCGCCTAAAGTTTTTTTAAGCACAAAGTTTTCATAGATCTAAAATGACAATTGCACCCTTATTCCCGTAATCGGACTACTTCTTGGAAAGGGGGGGTGAATATACCAAACAAACATTTTAAACTAACATCTTCCTGTGAGATTTCTTGTTATACGATACTAACTTCTAAATAACTGCGATTTTGATCTTAGTTTGAGTTAGAACTTTGTTATATTTGGGCCTTCAAATTCGAGGGTTAAGTGTCTTAGAACTCGCGTTTAAAAAACATTTTTATTTCTTCAAATAACTTGATGAAGAAGAAGAATTTGGGGGACAATACAAATAAATGCAATTTAAACTTTGTTATAAATTTGGCAAGGCCACAAAAACCGTTATGGTGCAATAACTAAAAATTCCAAGGAAATTCCTCGTTGAAATTTCTGCAATTCGAATAAGAGGTAGGTATAGAGGAAGAAGTGGTAAAATTGTGCAACGGAAAATATTATGTTTGGCGGACCAAATACAGCTCTTTTGTATAAAGGGAAACTAAAAGATATTAAATATTGCAGAAAGACTTAGTTCTGTCAGTCATATACAAGCACGCCACCAAATTCGTTTTTTTTGTTTAAGGTTTCGTGATAATAATTACTCTCTAGCAATTAGGGATATCTCAACACTTGTTCAGAATGCGAATATGCACTTGAGAGACTTTTTAATGGATGCATATAAACCCCACCCCAATCGCTATTTTTGCTGACGGTTTGTTGTCTATAAATTTTAAATTCTTGATTTTTGAGCATGTAGCTGATTTTTTTAGGTGAAAAAAAATAACAAAGAATGGCAAAGTGCGCATTAGCAAAGTCCATCAAAACTATCACTTAAAAAAAAATAAACACTCATGTCCGTAATCAGTAGCGGATCCAGGGGGGTGGCTATAGGGACGAAAGCCCCCCCACAGCCGAATCATAAAATAATTTGAAATATAGAAAGCAATACATTGCAACGTGTAGAAATTTTTATTCCGTCTAAAATATAGTTAAGATATGAAATTTGATAGACAAAATAACGTGGTTGGGGCTGAACTATTTACATACGTCATGTTATGTAATTTTTTTTCTAAACCTAAAGATTGGGCCTAGAGCCTGAAGCGAATTGGACAAAAACCAAATTGGGGGCTATGAATATGGACATGTTTCATGCCACGACAATTTTTCCTTAAAAATAAAACCTAGAAAATTTGGGACGAAAAAAACAGCTTTGGAACAATAAGGTCTGAGAATTTTGGACAAAAAACCTGGCCACGGTTAAGCAACTTACTTCCTAAAAACTAACCTGATTCCAGAGAGTTTTGGGGGCTCAAGTCTAGGGACTGTCAAAGTCCGAAGTTGGGGCTAAGGATTGAAGAGATAAGTAAAAAGAGATACAAAATGATCGGGGATTAATATTAACGTGTCAAATGCCCCAACTGTTTACACTAAAAACAAAGCTAATTTACCAAAAGAAACGCAGTTGAGGCTTAAACCATTGGAGAACAACGGAATGTCAAGTTAAGTGTTAATGTTTAATACAACAGGAATTCTTTCTTACGGCCTTGGCTCGGCTTAGAGATTTTTCGGTTTACGTTTTAAAAATTTGAAAGGTCGAAAGCAATTGTACGTACAAAACATTTTTTAGTTCTTTAGTTTTTTATTCTCTAGTCAAGGAGCCAAATTTCAAAAGCGTGAGTTTCCTCTGTGCGCCCTCAGAAAATCATGCAAAAGCAAATGAATATTTGCAATCCCTCTAGGCTCTCGAGTGACGTGCGAATTTGTCGACATATTTTTTTAGCATGAATATAAAGTGTATGCGGCATATACACGAAAATTTATTCACGCTGGCAGAATTGGGCCGCGGCTTATTTCTTAGACCAGCTTTGTCTTTTATGTCATAAAGTGGCAGTTTAAACAAAATCGTTTCGTTGATTTGGCTAATTCAGGAAAAATGAGATCTCAGAGGACTGATACCGTGTCAAAGCACATATATGTATGTGAGCTTTTGCCAGTGCGAACACTTAAATATAATTTTTCTAATTTAAAAAATATAACTACATTATGTAGGTACCTAATCAATTTTTAAATAATATAAATAAACGAATTTGTACGCGTGGTTCAAGCATATATGGCTTAAAATTATTAATTTTATTAATACAATAACTAGTTATACCAGATACTATTATCTTTTGGTGGCCTTTGAATTTGTTTCTGTCTCCGCTACAGCAATTATGAATAATTGTTATTGTACTTTGTATTGAAACATTTTAATGCGCGACAGGAGCGGAAAGGAAAAGTGGGAATGTCAAAATTCGATGTCTTTTATATAACAACACATGAATCTCCATATATCTTTTTCACAAAAAAATACTTGATCCTTAAAGGTTAGGCCGCACTCGCCGGAACTGCACTGCATCGGAACTACACTTACACGACTTCGTGAATTTTTATGAAGTTCAGTTGCCGCTTAGTGCGATATAGCTCCTGAAATTTCATACAAAATAATGTTTTGCCGCATTGTCGTGAAGTATAGTTCGTCTGAAGTTGAGTACGGTCTTTCATTAAACCTAAACTTATCTCTATTATTTGTTATAAATTATAAAATTGATCTTAGAACAAGCAAGTTTTATTACTGAAGGTCTCAAACTGAATCTCCAAACTCCAAGCCCCCCCCCCACAGCCAAATCCTAGATCCGCTACTGTCCGTTATCAGGAATTCAAGGGGATATCATTGTCATAACTAACTTTATTTACAGAAAATTAGTGCACATTTGATGCACTTCACACACGCACCCTCAATATATTTTGATTTTATTTCAATCCAAAAGTCAGTTGCAAGCGCTGGGTCTCTTCTCTACACACGAAACACGATCACCAAAAATATTTAAAAATTCTTTAAAACAAATTTCCACCAAAAAAAATAAAAAAAATAAAAATAACACCAATACAAGGAGAACATGTACAAGGGTACAATGTATTTGACAATTTATTTGAAATTTAAGACAGAACGATTGAATTGTATGCCAAAAAAAGGTTGCCGTCAACACAAATTGGAAAAAAATTATTTAAAGGATGTCAGAAATTCATGACAAAATAGGCTACCGGGTTCTACGAAAATAATTAAATATACCTTAGAACTTCGTTTCGTTAAACCGAGATCTAAAGTACTTAAAACTCAAATATAATTTTAGACAATTCAAATTTTTGAGCCAGTCGGTCCTTAGGAATTATAAGGTTAACATTCTGTTATAATCGTCTGCGTAACTCTTCAGTTCTATATTTTATTTTGTTTAATTTTATTTGATTTTATTATATTTTATTATATTTTATTTCATTTTATTTTATTTTATTTTATTATATTATATTTTATTATATTTTATTTTATTTTATTTTATTTTATTTTATTTTATTTTGTTTTATTATTATTTTTTTTTTTTTTATATTTTGAATTTAATTAACTTTTTAATAATTTAAAGGGTTAATTATGGCTCTATTATTATCCCGAAAGAAAGGCAAAAACTCCTGAGGAAACAAATTCAACGACACCTGCATTTAGTTGGCCTCAGACATGGAACAATCCAAAACCGGGAGGCCTGTCGACGTTTTCTGTGGTCAACCCAGCGAACCCCACAATTGGATCCTTAGGCGAAACACTTGAGTGGGAGAGTTGTGGTCCCCCTCGAGATCATGACAATCGCCAGTAAAATGAAAAAGAAGAAAGGGTGTAATTATTGCTTAACAAATAAAAAAAAAAAAATTGTAACCCTTAAGGTACTAATATACGTACATATACATTATACATACATGTACAGGGTGGTCCTTATAAAGGTCACTGTCCTATTTTAAATGACGTACCCCCATAAGTTGTTCGAAATAATAAAAAGAAATTCTTGTAAAATTTAAGCTCATTTTATCAACGTGAACACGGCCCCCAAGATGTCTAAAGTTTTATATGCGAAATCCCATGTATTTTTGTACATCCAACTTTAAAAACTCATAACATTAGAAATGATTGATAAAGAAAATTGAATTTTTGCACTCATGAAGTAACTTTTGTCATGTTTAAACAAAATGTATTAAAAAAAATTTACAACATTTATTAAAATTAAAATTAAATAAAAAAAGTTTTTTGTTTAAATGGCTGTAGGGAAAAAACTGTTGTAAAATTATTATAGAACATATAAGGGGGTGCGTCATTCAAAATAAGACAATGACTTTTATAAGGACCACCCTAGTACGTATATTGAAATGAAACAAAAAAAAAATTAAAGGATAATAATTTTGTACCTTTTGTTGAGCGTTTTTCGAAGAGCCAAATCTCTGAGCAAAATAGGGATAAAACATTAAAGCATTCTAGAGATTTATTTTTTCTATAGTTTTGATATTTTGTATAAGACAAAGAGCTAGAGTCAAAAATATTTACTATCTTGCATCAAATTCAAATGAACAGGAATATCGTTAATCTTCATATTTGTCTAAAAAACCTCACACCACCACTAGTCTTGCAATCAATATTCTTAAAACACAAAAAGATTTACGTCAGATAAAGAAGTTTTTTTTCGCCCTTTTTTGAAACTAATGGTAAAGGGTCAATCGAAACCAATAAAGAGTTCCTCGGTTTTTGATAAAAAAACTCAGTAATTTATTAACGAACCCAATTTTTTTTATTTTTTTTTTTAGATTTAAGAAAAATAATACGTTAATGAACAGGAACTGTGCGCCGTTGACATAATAGGATAAACATGAATTTATTTGTGATTAAAGTTAAACACTCACCTTTTAAATCTCCAACCCCATCGGCATTGCTATCCTTAAAGGATCTTGGATAGATTTGATAAAATGATGCCGTTTGCCACCATTTTGCATCACCAATTAAATTACTCTCAATACTTAAATCATTCAAATCAGAATGAGGAACAACACCAGCATAAACCAATGTTGCCAGTAAATTTCCAATAACGAATATTCTACTTAGCTTCAACATTGTAATAAACTGGAGGACTAATAGAACCGCTCTTAACTTAATGTAAAATATAACTAAAGAAATCTGTAAAACTTAGTAATAAGAAACTTTATTCCACCTGCAAAATAAATAGCAAGTATAAAATTGATATAACTTATTTATTACTTGTAATAAATTACTTTAAATTTTATCTTGATTTACTGAGTTTACTGCGGAAATACGTAAAATTTAAACGTTAATTATAATCTAATCCTTAAGCCATAAAACAAAAAAAAAAATATATTGAAAAATAATTCAATACGTAGATCAAGTTTAGAACTTAAAACTTAACCATTAGGCTAAAGGAAAAAGCAACAATTTATCGATCAATTTTCATGGATAACACTTAAACAGCACCCCCAGGAAAAACGTCATCAAAGAATTTTAATTGAGCGTATCGGTTTACAAATCTTTCAGTAGAGTAGTAAAACGTTTATAACACCATATCAGATAAGAGTCCACAAAGTTCACCTAAAATATGTGGGTACATTATGTAAAAATATGCACTGAAAAACAATATCATAATACGAGCCCAAACGCAAAATAGTTGGACTACCTATTATAAAAAAAAAAACAAAAATCTGCTGGTTCTTAAATTCCATCGGCAATAAAACTCGATATTTTTCTTTGGATATATTTATTTTAGATAGAAATAAGTAACAAAAACAAAATGGCTTCAATTAAATAACCATATACAGCTGTCTTTAAAAATAAAATAACGATTGATACATTTTTTTAAACGCAAAATAGTCGGCCTACGCGTCTTAATTTTTATTTTACCATGGTGTTACGACGCCTCTGGCCTTGATAACTGCTTCTATGCGTCGCGTCGTGGCATTGTGTCAACTAAATTTTGACATTCTTCGATACCAAAAGATTCCCAAATATTTATGATTTTAGCTTTTAGGCCTTGAAGAGTCCGACATGGTCCTTTTCGGAGGTTTTGCTTCATTTTATGCCAGACAGTTTCAATTGGCGAAAGGTCAGGGCTGCTGGAAGGCCATTCCAGTAAAGGAATTGCTTCAGCAGATAACCACGCCATTGTAGACTTTGCTGTATGGCAGGAAGCACTACCCTGTTGGAAAATAAAATTTTCATCACTAGTTTGAAGTCGTGGTATTGATGGGAGTAGCTCATTTTTCAGAATATCCCGGTACTTGGTAGCATTGACAGTTCCATTTACAAAATGTAAATTGCCCACACCTCGCCCAGACATGCATCCCCATATCATTAGAGATGCTGGAAACTTGACTGTTTTTTTAAGGCAATCTTTGTGAAAGGCCTCTTTGGAGTTTCTTATGACACGTTTTCGTTCGTCGCCCACGCAAACTTCAAACCTCGACTCATCACTCCAAATAACGGGCCGCCACTTAAAGTCCAGTTCTTATACGTTGTTTGGCCCACTTTAGGCGACTTTTCTTTTGTTTAGGTGTTAACAGTGGGTTTTCTTTGGCCTATGTTTTAACGAATTAAAATAGCTCTAATTTAAATAAATCTAAAACAAACCTTATGAAATGTATATCCAATTTTTTTCATTATCCGCTTACAAGTGTCGACTGAAACACTTTTTTGAATTCTTTCTGTCAATTGAACAGTTATTGCAGCGGCAGTTTGACGTCGATTTTCCTTTATTATTTTTTTTAAGACTCGGCAATCTCGAGGTTTCGCAATTGGTGGGCATCCCGTTTTTTTACCAACCTCCACATTTGCTTACAATTCTGTCAAATCTAAGTCATAAAAAAACATTTGAGATCTCATAAGAAGTTTTTAAGTTTCATAAATAAACTTTAACTCTTCACTTCTAAATCTATTCTTTTAGCAATCTTATTCAAAGCGTTAATATAATTAAATTCTCATAAGGATGATAATAGAAGAATAAGTGTCTCATCAGCAGCAGCCATATTTAAATATACGAACAGAGTTTTCTGAATGTTTTGAGGGTAACCATAATTTAAAAAAATATAATTTCAAAACTGATCAAAACTCAAGGCGCCAAATAGAAATCTATTTTTCAAACATCAAAACAGCGTTTCCATTTCTCAACTTAATGAGAATTTACGCAATAGATGGCTACGATGTCAATGTAAATTTACATTTTAGATTAGAAATGACTTTCAAATAAATTTTTTCACACTCCCGGTTGCATATTAAATTCCACTTTATTTAAAAAAAAAAAAAAACAAAATTAAGATCAAATTCATCGCGATTTATAAACAATGGCTCATCGCCTGAATTTGAATTTTATTTTGTTCCAAAATATTACCATGGTAACCCTTCTCCTTATTAAAATTATAAATTAAATAATTTAAATATGCATTATTTTGAAGGCGCTTCGTTTTTTGTCGAGGCAAAATGTTCAAATTAGTAGATAACATTTCAACCGCATATATTTTTTGGTTCCCATACCTGTCAAAAACAATATAATGTTTCGCCTTTATGAGTATAATTATTTGACTTACGAAATAAACACAACACAAGCCCATTATTTTTTTGGCATAATACATTATGTATACACACAAAAACTAAAAAGCATATTGTTTATTCTTTTTAAAAATGCTTAATGAGAAAGACGAGATAAGAGCACCTCCCTTTGGAAGAGACGCATTCTCAAAGCAAGATTTAGCCGAGCTTTACAAGATTTTTTCAAAAGGCAATCGATTATACAAATGTCATCTCATTAGAAGAATGCAACTCGGATAATTAGATCACAAGTATTGCAAAGAAACATATGTTATTGTTATGAGTAGCCAAGAGCCTCCCATAACTAGGCCATTTAACGCTTCTAACTGTCTTATAGAAATCTAGAAGTATTCTTCAAGATTACTCTTAGATCCCTTAAATTAGTCTAGTTAAGCTCTTGGAGCATCTTATAAGAGGCAAAATGTTACTTGGGGGGGAAAATTAACCAAATTTATTTGTGACTTTGAGAACTAGGCGTGTTCAGAAATATGACATACCTAAAATGATATCTCACTCAGAGAACTAAAGGAAACTCTGACCGTGTTTTGTAACTATCGAATCGCGATTAGTTGGCGATAAAAGATGTGACTTAAAACGTAGTTTATGCAAGAAAAAATAATTATGACATCTATATTGAATCAACGATTAGGAAAGCTAATTTTCGTAAAGTATTGAGGTAGACTTATAACGGTCCCCAACCAATGCGAACCATTCGTTGGCGACGACGAAACTACATCAACAACGTGTTGTTATTGTTGTTTTCTTTTTCGTCAACGAATGATTCGCATTGGCCTCGTTCACGTTGCACTGAGATATGTTATCTCGAATACTCGAGTATCCGTATATTTTTGTGAACTACTAGAACCGGATAGGTTAACTTAGCACACAATTCAACGTAAAATTTAAATTTTAAGTCAGCTGTTCTTGATATTTTTCTTCAGATAACTAAGTTATCCGAGAATTTTTGGGAAAGGTTGAGATTTCTTTTTTGAGAACAGCTGTTTTATCATCGGCTGTTTTTTCTCAAAGAATTACAACAACACAAACCAATCCGGATGGCTTGGAATTGATTAGTGAACGAGGCCATTGGTTTGGGTGATCATTAATAGTCCGAAGCTGTCAGAAGCAGATGTCATACACCAATGAAAAGTAGCTTTCTGAACAATCAAAATCAGAATTGAATTTAAATTCCGTGAGGTGCACTCGGGGTGCTCTTCACTACCGAAAGCAATAGTTTATACACAAATCAAGAAACCGACATTATTATTCGCACCATGTAATATTTTTATTTTCGCTTATTTTCGTCTGGCCACTGCCAGCCGTGAGCATAGCTGTCGTTTCAGTTTTTGAGAAAGCAGTACTTCTTACCTGTAATATTAATAAAATTTATCTGCCCAGACAAAACTTTGATGCCTGACGACAGTACAGTTCGAGTCTTCGAGTTCGTATCATGGTCGCACGGGTCAAAAGAAAGGGTCAAAATGTGCCTAAAGTTGCATAGCGGCAACACTGGGTTAAGTTCACAGTTGTTGAAATAAAAACGAAAGCAGACAAGAATAGAATGGAATATGGAATCGCTTGTGGCATAAGCTGCAACTATAATGCTCGGAGGAGCTCGGAAGTGGTCGGACGAAAACAAGCGAATGCAAGGAAATCAAATGATGCGTCTATAATTGCGCACCTCAGTTAAGAAAAACTGACATCTCACAGAAGTAGGAATGAAAAAAGGAGAAAGATGATTAATTTCACCATACCTGTGATCCTGTGTCCTTGCAGCAAGCACTTGATGTATGGGTGAATGTTCTGGAGGGAAATGGATACCACATTAGCGCGAAAAGGACCGAATACCTATGCTGTCCATTTTCTGATTCACACAGGCCTATTCCGGAAATCTATTACATGGAACAGTGCTTCCGAAGTGCGAAAAATTTAAATATCTTGGATCAATGATCAATAGCGCGTAAGCGTAAGGTGGATGAAGGGCGGGAAAACTCTGCCATCTTCTGTGATAGAAAAATACCCCCTAAGCTGAAAGGAAATCTCTACACGGCAGTTGTTCGTCCAGCGCTACCATACGGTTCACAGTGTTGGACGATGAACAAGAAGTATGAGAGTAAATTGACGGCTGCTGAAATGGAGATTCTTCGCATGACAGCAGGAGTGACAATGCGTGATCGAATAAGAAGCAAGAGAATCCGAAGAAGACTACACGTCAAAAATACCATCTTGGACAAAACACAGCATGAATAACTTAGCTGGTACTGTCCTGTCATGTACAAAGATGATGCCGTGAGAACCCAGTTCAAAAGGCAATAGCACAAGACGTTCCAACACTATCGCGCAAGAAAGGCAGGCGCAAAAACTCCTGGATGAAACAAATGCAACGACACCTGCATTTAGTTGGCCTCAGACATGGAACAATCCAAAACCAGGAGGCCTGTCGACGTTTTCTGTGTGGAAGAAGAAGAAGAAGAAGAAGAAGAAGAAGAATGCTAAATTTCACTAAAGTGCAAGATGGATAAGTTCTCCTTTTAAATGTTCGGAAGTTTACTTTTCCTTGGTTTTTGTCATATATAATGTGCCCAGTCGACAATAGTTCTACCTTCAGGCGCTCCTTTTTTTTAATTTTTAAAATGAATTATGATAAGCAGTATGTATTATGAAAAAGTAGTTTACAAAAATAGCAGTACTTTGGTCGTGTTGGCAGTACGGAGTTTCAAAAAGCAGCACAAATACTGCAATTGTAGTACTTCGGCAGCCATGACCATGAGCCTACGACTATTGAGTAGTTCCATTGTGTATCTTACATTTTTTTTTTTTTTGTTGCGAGACAGTAAGCTCCGATTTCGCGTTGGTTCGGGAACAGCTGATTCCATAACATCACAACATTTAACCAAACGAATAAAAGGTCGTTCATGCAATCTTTTGTGTAAACTTATCATTTTACACAATTTGTAAACTAACGACGTTGCATGAATACCCTTAGTGTATGTTTTTATATACAAAATTTCTTTTTACTCGCGTTCCAATTTTTTTAATGTCATGATATATAAATATATTTAAAAAAAAAAACCGCTCCAACAATTTTTATTTTTCATAAATTCATATTAAATCAAGAAATAAATTGCCAGTTTTTGTTCAGCTCACAAAAGAATTAAAACTCTTTCAGAAAGCACTTTCATAGTGTGATGACCCGAAAAGCGCTTATTTGCTTTCTTGAAAATAAAAATTCGTTTTCAGAAAGCAGTTTCCTTTTGGTGTGTGATGGCACCTTTCTTAATTTTTTCTTTTTTAATCCGATTCATTTTTATGAAGACCTTAAAAAATCTCAACAAATAAAAATTCAAACATAGTTTTTCGTAAATTGTATTCATTGACAATGGCAAGAAAAATTTAGTTTTTATATTAATTTGGTTGTAATTAAAACTACTGCTTCATTTGGTAGCAAAATAATTTGATCAGTAGAAACCCTATCTCCAATTCTTCGAATAGACTTTCCAGTTACCACAACATATTCCATTTCAAGTAACTGAACATAATTGTTAACGTTCAGTAATATGACGTAAGTATAGTTATTTTCAAGAGACCTTTAAATTGAAAATTATTGATTCAAAATATATAAATTAAATGATAAATCTGAATTCCTACCTCTTGATAGCCAACACATTTTCGTCTACAGCCTTTACTTCATTCGCCATTTTTGAAAGCCTTATCATGACGCAATGCTTGCAATTGTTTGTAAACATTAAGACGACTATAAGCAATTCCACGTTTTGTCTTGACATTTACATCGCGATACAGGTCCGAAATAGGCAACCATGTTTTTGTACCAGTTGTGAATCCAGCATTTTTCTCATCGCTCCATTGAAACGGTGACCGACAAGGATAACGAGACTTTTGGTAAACCGATTCATCAGCGTTACAGGCTTGAGTATCTACAGTTTCTTTCCATGACATCCAAACATCTGTCATACCGATTTCTTCGCCTTGGTATGTGACACTGCATCCAGGTAAAGTCATGAGTAACATGTTAAGAAGATCAATTCGCTCAGTTCCCATGCGAGTACCAACACGATTCTTGTCATGATTTCCCAACTAGACAAACGACACATTACACTTTTAAAGAAAATACTCAAGACTCATTTATATACTTACAACCCAGTTAGCAGTTCGGCCTTTGGGCATTTTATGCATCCAAAGATTAATTGTTTCGGCATAATCCTTAGCATTGGAGTTGCTATTAAAACGAGTTAGCATTTGAAAATTGAATGGAATTTGAGCACCCTCAGCAGTTTCGTTGCCATAATACTGCATAACAATGTCGATTTCTGACCAAGTTTCAATCATTAGAACCCTAAGGAGCAATACACCTCATTAAAACTCTTTCCTACCTATGTTAAATAACATTAGGAGCTTACCTATCATCACCACCATTTTCAGCCTTGAAATCATCCAAGACCTGCCTCCACTCGTAGACTAAATTGATTGTCTCTGGCTGATCAGCAGTGTAAATGTGCTTTGTGTAGCCATGATCATTTGGGTCGGTAGCCCCTGCATTAACAGGTTCATCGGGGTAATTACCTTGAGCATCTGCAGCGACTTCAAAGACATTTGGTACAGCATCGCAACGGAAACCAGCAACTCCTTTTTTTAGCCAAAATCGAAGGATTTCCTACAAAAATCAACATTCATAGTGTTAAAAACATTTCTGTTTTTTTTTTTTATTTCTGCCATCAGCAACTTACATTCATGTACTCTCTAACTCTGGGGTTTCGGTAGTTCAAGTCGGGTTGTTTGGCAACAAACTGATGCAAGTAATATTCTTGACGTTCTTCGTTCCATTCCCATGCACTTCCTTGGAAGATACTAACCCAGTTGTTTGGTGGTTGTCGAGTACCATTCACAATCTTGCCTGGGTGCCACATATAGAAATCCTTGAATTCAGGATCACGTTTCACAGATTTTTTAAATCATTCACATTCGTCGCTGGAATGATTTGGAAAAAATCTAAAACAATCTTGACTCCAACTTCGTTGGCCTTCTTGATTAAGTGCGTCAAAGTCCTTCATAGTTCCAAAAATTGGGTCAATTTCAGTAAAATTCGAAATGTCATAACCAAAATCGGCCATGGGAGAAGTGAAAATAGGAGAAAAAAGAGATATGCTAACTTCTCAGTGATACCTACAAAGAAAAGAGTTAAAACTAATATCATTTCGAAATATTCGAATTTCGTCTGAAATTGGACCCTATAAAAACGGGCTACAACTTGATATATGTTGATAGGTTTATTCCTTTATAATTTTTCGGTTAATTTGTGGTTGATTGGTTGTTACCATTTCAATTTTGTTTAATTGAAATTGTCAAAATTAATAAGCGATCAATTTAAACCAATTTATAAAGCAATTACCTAAACATTAATTATAAGTAGTGTTTCGTTTAATTAATGAAAATTTAGCAAATCAGCAAATTTAACGACACAGAAAAAATCCCAAAATTGAAATTATCACAATTTATTACCAAATAATTAAAGAATTAATTAACAATAACCATTCATATGATGAGTTCTTACAACTTTATGAGTGGGTGCTTCACTATCTTTCTATCAACCTCGAAAGCAACACAAAAAAAACATAGAAATCATCAAAATTTTGACAGCTTACCGTTTTTCGATCCAAAAATAATTACTACCTTAACATAACGCTCATTTTTGACACCTCTATCTCATTGTAAGTGACCAATCAGTCCGCACTGTGACATTGCCCAACCGCCATGATCAAATTGATCCAAAGTGCCTCCTTGTTTATTAACCATTTAAATAATGTTAGTTATTACTGGGCTTGACAATATTTTCAAGATTTTTTATTGTGATAAAAGACTCCTCTATTGACGAATATACGTAAGCGGGTTGGTAAAATTTATCACTCCATAAACATAACAATATAATTAATTCGATTTTCATCTTCGATAACATCATGCTATAATATTCGAACAAGCTACCATTTTTAGTACCAGGTTTACCTGAATTTTTATTTGTCTAATTATTAATTTATTGTCTAAGATCTGGTTATTATAAAATCGTAGATTGAATTAAAACTAAACAAAAATAATAAAAAGATAATACGGCTATCATATCAATAGCAAACCCTTATCTGTTCGTGTAGTTAACAGGTATACTCGAAAAATGCTTAGCAATGCGGGGTTGCCTTTTGTATGTATAATCTTAGAAAACATTTTATTGACTTATATATTACCTTGATCAATTTGTTGCCTCTATCAATTTGTTGTTGTTTTTGAGATTATTATAAACACAGGCTTAGGGCACAGCATCAATAAAATGATAATGCTTAAATATGATAACTAAGGATCAAAGTCAAATAGACCAAGAGCTCACAGCAAATGTGAAAGTGAACCAAAAAAAAAGTAATGTCGAAAGGTGTGGTGATGTTTATAAATGAAATACAAGTCTTGCAGTCCCTGGAGGCGGCTTAAGATGCGTTATAGCATTTGAAAACCTAAAAAAATCAACGTTGAGGATGATTGTATGAACCAATAAAAATGTTTATCCATCCCTAGGTATAGAGCCCCTGATTACAGATGTTTATAAATGAAATACAAGTCTTGCAGTCCCTGGAGGCGGCTTAAGATGCGTTATAGCATTTGAAAACCTAAAAAAATCAACATTGAGGATGATTGTATGAACCAATAAAAATGTTTATCCATCCCTAGGTATAGAGCCCCTGATTACAGATCCGTATGTCCAAGACCGATTGGAGGCGGCATTTACCCTGCCAGACCGTTTATAGATCCCGAACAATTTAAAAGAAATGGGTAAAAAAATTATTAAAAAACAACGGTAAGAACTAAAATACCATTTAATTTTTGTATGTAAAGTCAGAAGTCCCTTCTATCATTTCCTTTTTAAATAAAGATCTTTTAGTGAACAGTTTTTGAAATATTAATTTTTAAACTCAAAATTTTGAAAAAAAAAAAATAAAAATAAATGTTCAAAATACTTTTTTTCAAAATTTCACGTGACTAGGTACTATTTTTTCTTTCAAAATTCAATGCTCTTATCAAATCATAGTCAAATACTGAAAACCGGATGATTCTATGATGTTTACTTTTCAAGATATTAAAAAAACTTTCTCATAAAACTAAGAAGAATACCTTGATTATCATCAACTTCGTTTTTTCTTGTTTTTACTAAGAAGTTGGTTTCTTTATTTTGTAATATCTTGAAAAGTAAAAAGGTCCTAGAACCATCCGGTTTTCATTGAATTTTGAAAGAAAAAATAGTTCCTAATTACGTGAAATTTAAAAAAACTCAAAATTTTGAGTTCGAAAATTAATATTTCAAAGACTCTTCACTAAAAGAACTTTATTTAAAAAGGAAATGATAGAAGGGATTTCTGACTTTACAATTTTTAATAATTTTTGTACCCATTTCTTTTAAATTTTTCGGGTTCTATAAACGGTCTGGCAGGGTAAATGCCGCCTCCAAACGGTCTTGGGCATACGGATCTGTAACCAGGGGCTCAATACCTAGGGAACATTTTTTTTTTTGGTTCATACAATCATCCTCAAAGTTGATTTTTTAAGGTTTTCAAATTGCTATAACGAATCTTAAGCCGCCTCCAGGGACTCCAAGTCTTGCATTTCTTTCATAAGCATTACCGCACCTTTCGACTCATACCCTTTTTTTTTGGTTCATTTTCACACCCCTAAATTTGCTGTGGGCTCTTAGACAAAAACCACCAAAATCGAATTAAATAAAGGTAACGAATTTCAGTTAAAAAAAAATTGAGCTCTAAACTTTGAACGAGAGCCGAGCAATCCATGAATGAACATAGGTAAGTCGGAGCCAGTGCTGCCGCCATGTGACTTAGGTAAGTTAAGTCGCCTTTTGACCCCTTATTTTACCCCGTGCGACCATGATAGGATCTTTTGAAAATGTGTCTATTCTGACCCCTTTTTTGAAATCTTGCGACTTTTCTGAGCCCATCTCTAAAAAAGTTCTTATTTTGGTTGATTAAAACTTTCCAGTCTTCCATTAACAGACACACAGAATTTTAATCTGTAAAACGGAATCAAGTTAAAATGTATTTTGTTCGACTCGATCGTGTTCGCTCAGTTAAATAGAAATCTTTCACAACTTAATGGGATATTAATTAAAGAAGTTTGCAGTATTGAGGTACTTAGATCCTCAAGTAATTAAAACTGGTAAAGAGTTTAATAATAACGATCTAGTATCAGCGACATTGTATTAACAACTTATTATAATTATAATTTACCCTGAAAAATCATTGAAGAGTATGAGCTTTTCGAGTTTGAAATTCAAGAAAAAAGTTTTGAAAATATTATCAAATTAGGCATTGACCCGGACAAAATTTTGTACAGGTACATTTTTTTTAGTGGAAATGTTCACAACAGTGTTCCTAATCGACTATATAAGAAAAAGTACAAACGAATAATAGAAAGACGATATTAATGATGATAAAGGAAACTCTAGCCCCTTATCAAAACGATGAGACCACATTTCTTACCCACTAAACCCTATTTTGCATTTTACATTTTAGTTGTATTTTGTTTAGCAATACATCTACCAACGTTTGTACGATTCTTGGAAATTAGGACACTTGACTGGGCAGGGTGCATGAATATACATATTTTGTTTTAATATCTTATAAAATTTAATTTTTTATTCATATTTTGTATTTAAAAACATTTTTTAATTTTTTTATTTTGGTATGTTCTCTTTTTTGTTCTCTATTTTTTCTCTAAAGATGGGTTTAAACTGAAAACTCAAAAATTAAGAGTGAAATTGTATGGCGAGGAAGTTAAATTCATACATTTCGGGGGGGAGTTTGAACCCCCAAACCCCCTCCTGCGTTCGCGCCTGATTGTAGTCGTTACGCTATTTCTTTTAAGAACTTTATTTTCTTCTTCTTTAGACCGATGTTGCATGTTTTCTTTTTTTGTAATAATAGGTAACCTTTTCTAAAGTTCCCAAAAATACAGATTATGGCACATTTTTATTTTTAATGGTGGTCTTACCCGAAGTGATTAGAGATTTTTCGGTAGCTTACTCATATGATTGTTGGTACTGTTCTTCTTAATTTCTTAATTAGTTCTTAAAATTCTCAACAGGTGGCGCTGTATGCGCACAATTCATTTTTCAGCAGGATAACTCGAGAATGAATCGTTCGATTTTCACGATTTTGGGTTTGATGGATTTGTATTGAACCAAGGAAGGACACTATGGAGGAAATTTCCAGATGTCAAAGTGACTGATGTTAAAGTGACAGATGTCAAAGTAACAGATATCAAGGTAACAGGTCAGATGTCAAAGCGACATAGTCAAAGTCACATATGTCAAAGTGAAAGATGGCAAAGTGACAGATGTCAAAGAGACAAAAGTCAAAGTGACTTGTCAGAGTGACAGATGTCAGAGTGACAGATGTCAGAGTGACAGATGTCAGAGTAAAATATAAAAGTGACACTGAGAACTCGATCGATAAATGGATTTGTTCGAGTCGTATTGAGTCAAGATGTTCAATGAATTGATGCAAGCATTCGATGACGGAAATGGTGGCATTTTCTTTCTCGATGCTTTCAGTGCAATTGAAAGATTTGTTTCTGTTTTCACTAATTTTGACTACGATTCGTACGAGATCTGAGATTGCTTTGGTATTGGCCTCTTAGGGGATTGATTCTACGTTGTAAGAAGGGGGTCGAACCATTCTGCATTGAAATTGACATTGAATCTGTAAGTGGATGCAACATTTAAAAGAAGTCTGCGATGGTGAAAGTATTGCAACAATGTAACATTACCACCTACGACAAATGCCCAATGTCTGAAAAACGGGCATGTGAAGCCCTGAATCGTATGTTGAAAAATATATGAAATGATACAAGACGTTTCAGTAGTGCACTGATTATGCTGTCAGGTTATTTTCTTGATAGTCTGCCTGTCATTTCATCATAAAATCCGACTGATGAATTGAACACTTGCCCGAAGGCGTTAGCCTTGTGGGGATAGTGAAGAAATTGCAATCGAATCCTTAATGGATGAACACGAAGCCACAAACTATATCACGAAATATGCCATTCAAGCGACCAGCCAGTCGTTTTTAAGCATCTCGCTTTCGCTATTAGAATTAATAAGTCGCACGGACAATTGCGGGATGTTGGGGGCATTAATCTTGAATTTCCATGTTTCTCACATGGTCACTTGTATGTGACGTTCTCACGTGTCGGTTAACATCCCGCTTTGAACGTGTACCTGGCCGAGAAAATATCGAACAAACGTTGGTTACCATAAAGCAATTCAGTAAAAAAGCGGGTCGACGCGTCAATCACTGCGGTTTGATTCAAACACGTCGACATTGTTATACTTTAGTTATTTCGAATACATTTTTTCGAATACAGAATTTGAATTGCCCAAATAAAGTACATCAAGCAGAATGTGTCAGGCTCGAAATTATTATTTTTATTACAGTAACAATTTGGGCAAAACGGAGTTCGCTCGGTCAGCTTGTTATCTAGTATTTTTATTTTTAGTATTTTTGTTTTACTAATTTTAAAGGAGTAAGAATCTATTTATTTTGCGTTTGTTAATTTTTTTAACTGAAAAATAAAACTTTTAAAAAACTCAAAATATGTTATTTTTCGCAATTTATATGGATTTCGTTTAATTTGGCTATTATTAAATCATTTTCCAAATGCGACTTTTTTTTCTCGTGACCCCTTTTTTGCGACCTTTTCAAATATCTTAGCGGCAACCCCGGTCGGAACCCCCAAAAAAAGACATTTCTTGTTTTTTTTACGAATGTCTTGGGTCCAATATGAGTCTATTAATTATGTCCCAAAAGAACAGGGCAATAAGGAATACACCGAGGGAAAAATGTATGTACTCAGCACATAAATGTGTTGACTCATTCCATAGATTTCTGCACACATAACTTGATGTACTCAATAAATGATAAATCTGTACTGAGTACACACATTTTTGCCATAATGTATTCAATACAAAATTCGATGGGTGCATCGCATAAAGATGTGTCGGATATCTGAAATAAAATGCGATTTTTCGAATTTTGTACATAAAATATAGACTGAATACACGTTGTTTATACTTAATACATAACCCTATGTGATTAATAAACGAAGGCAGTATATGTTGGCAACAAATAAGATAGCAATTAGAGCAAAAATTAATTGCAATAGTGTTCCATTGAAATGACAGTATTGGTCAATTTTTAAAAGCATCAATTTTGAATATGGAAACAGAACTGAAAGCAATCAATATTTTTAAAACAGAAAAGATTTACGCCAGAAACTAATGGTAAAGGGTCAATCGAAACCAATAAAGAGTTCTTCGGTTTTTGATAGCAAACACAGCAATTTTTTTGCCCCGCGGCAGATTTTTTGCCCCGCGGCAGTTTTTTTTTGCCGCGCGGCAGTTTTTTTGCCCCGCGGCAGTTTTTTTGCCAACCCGGCAGTTTTTTTTTGCCCCGCGGCAGATTTTTTGCCCCGCGGCAGATTTTTTACCCCGCGGCAGTTTTTTTGCCCCACGGCAGTTTTTTTTTGCCCCGCGGCAGTTTTTTTGCCCCGCGGCAGTTTTTTAGCCCCGCGGCAATTTTTTTGCCCCGCGCAGTTTTTTTGCCCCGCGGCAGTTTTTTTGCCCCACGGCAGTTTTTTTGCCCCGCGGCAGTTTTATTGCCCCGCGGCAGATTTTTTGCCCCGTGACAGTTTTTTTGCCGCGCGGCAGTTTTTTTTTGCCAACCCGGCAGTTTTTTTTTGCCCCACGGCAGTTTTTTTGCCCCGCGTCAGTTTTTTTGCCCCGCGGCAGTTATTTTTTGCCCCGCGGCAGTTTTTTTGCCCCGCGGCAATTTTTTTTGCCCCGCGGCAGTTTTTTTTTTTGGCCCCGCGGCAGTTTTTTTGCTTCGCGGCAGTTTTTTTGCCCCACGGCAGTTTTTTTGCCCCGCGGCAGTTTTTTTGCCCCGCGGCAGTTTTTTTGCCCCGCGGCAGATTTTTTGCCCCGCGGCAGTTATTTTTTACCCCAGGGCAGTTTTTTTGCCCCGCGGCAGTTATTTTTTACCCCACATTGATACCAATTGGATTCATGTGATGAACTTTTGATTTTGGGTGACTTCAACCTTCCAAACTTGGACTGGTCTAAATATACTGACCATGATTACTTAGGTCCTGTTAATTCTTCAAGTGCCAATGAGGTATCAACCATAGATGGTATGGCCTCTTGTGGATTAAATGAATTCAATGGAGTATCTTACTTAAAAAAAAAAAAAATACTGGACCTCGTTTTTTTCTCCGACACAATAAATGCTGGCGCAGCTGTATTTCCATCTGATGTTGTTCTATACTCTGTTCAACAAAAATTGTCAGTACAAGGAAGATAGGACGTTTGTATCTCTGTCTGGTCGCATTGGCTTCCATATACCTATTTCAAGTAAAAGCTCTCATAGGGTTTCCGTACTTAGTGTTATATCTCTCCTTAATTAATTCTGTTCTCAAAAGCTTGAAAACAGAAAGCTATTTTATACAAACCACTGAAAAAGCTCTTTTGTATTGCTTTCAATGGGTATTAACACAGATAATAAATTATACAGATGTCTTATCCCCATAGAAAAAAATGTCCCATATTTTCTTCACGACCGGTTGACGATCAGCAGGCAAGAAAGCCCTTTGCCTGTTCATAATAAAGCACAGAAAGTTCTTTTACTTTATTATCTGTGCTGTGACGCTGTGAGAACGCAAGGAGCACTTTGCATTTTCATAGCAAATCACAGAAAGTTCTTTCCCCTCTTTATTTTATTATATTTTTTGTGTGCTCATATATTTTGCCTCTCTTTCGTTACTTAGAAAACAACGGTCTTGGAAAAGAATTAGAATTTAAATAAAGTCAAGTGTAGTTAGGTATCTAATGGGCGCGTGAGGATGTGCAAGTGCGTGGACCTTCGTTGTCTGCCTGCGCATTTGTGCATATACGATTTTTGTATGAATGAAAAGTAGGTAGGTACCTATATAATGGGTGATTTCTTAAGAGGTTTAGAACTTTAAAAAAAAAAAAAACACAAAAAATTCGAAAAAATGAATGAAATATTTATTTGAATCGATAGTTTGAACCTTGCAATTTAATGTTTAAAGATAATTTCATGCAAATGTTGACCGCGGCTGCGTCTCAGGTAGCCCATCCGCTGAGTCCAATTTTGGCATACTCTTTCACACATATCGGCCGGTATCTCACGAATGAATGCATGGATGTTGGCTTCCAGTGCGTCAATCGAAGCCTTGACATACCCCTACAAAAAATAGTCTAATGGTGTCAAATCGCACAATCTAGGCGGCCAATTGACCGGCCCGAAACGTGAAATTAACTGTTCACCAAACTCGCCTCGCAATTGCGCCATTGTTTCGCGTGCTGTGTGGCATGTGGCACCGTCTTGTTGAAACCACATATCATGCAAGTCAAGAACTTCCATTTCGGGCAAAAAAAAGTTTGTTATCATCGCTCGGTAGCGTTCACCATTGACAGTATCGCTGCGATTCGCATCATCTTTGAAGAAATATGGCCCAATAAACCGCACCAAACAGTGGCTTTTTCGGGATGCATTGGTAGCTGTTGCAATGCTTCTGGCTGATCTTCACTCCAAATGCGGCAATTTTGCTTATTTACGTACCCATTCAACCAAAAATGAGCCTCATCGCTGAACACAATTTTTCGATAAAAAAGCGGATCCTCGGCCAGCTTTCCAAGAGCCCATTCACCAAAAATTCGGCGTTGTGGTAGGTCGGCTGGAAAAGTCTTATGGAAAAAATCGTTCTGTGTGTACATTTCACACGATTTGTGGAAAAATCTTCGTGGAAAAATCGGGCAATGTAGATCGGGACTATGAACAGGCAAAGAGCTTTCTTGCCTGCTGATCGTCAACCGGTCGTGAATAAAATATGGGACATTTTTTTCTATGAGGATAAGACATCTGTATATAATTTATTATCTGTGGTATTACCTTACCCATTGAAAGCAATACAAAAGAGCCTTTTTTGTTGGAATATATAATTTTTTTAGCTCACACAGCCAGAGTAGGAACGATTATATGATCAGTGTGCTTTGGGCATGCAATGAGGACGGTTGTGGTGGAGTGTACGATATTTTGCAGGGCATTAAAACAACAATTCATGTACGTTGTTCACTGGTTTAGAATCTTTTTTATTGGCAGTTTTCTCAATTCAGTGTCGTGAATGTATACACACGCGCCACAGTTTTGAAAAAGCTCGCTTATAAGCCCTGTACTGACAATTTTTGTTGAACAGAGTATAGTAGATGTTGACCGTCACCATCCTGCATTTTCTCTTAACTTGAATCTGTGTAGTCCATTTAAATAATATTACCGACAAGATTGAGTTTAATTTCAAAAAATGTAATTATGATCAACTTTCAATATTATTATGTAATGTTAACTGGAATCAGCTTCTTTCTCGATGATACTATTGATGTTATGTGTTTAAAATTTTATAATTTGATATTTGATTGCTTTTATGAAACTGTCCCAATGCCTAAATCTTGCAATAAACATAAAGATCCACCATGGTTTGATACACAACTAAAAAATTTAAAAAACAAGAGAAATAAAGCATGGTTAAGATACAGTAAATCCAGAGCTGAGGATGATTATAGGACATACTCGGAACTGAAATATACTTTTTCTCATTACTCCTTCAACTTGTATTCAAATTATATTTCAAAAACAGAAAATGAACTAAAGTTTAGTCCGAGAAATTTCTATAAATTTGTGATTTATAAAAAGCAAACTGACGGCTACTGTAATTCTTTGTTTTTTTTTTTTTTCAAATATGAGCAGCCATAATTCTGTAGAAATCTCAAATATGTTGGCTAAATTTTTCAAAGATGGTTTTTTAAAATCATTTATAAATAAAAAGAACCATTACCTTCCCATTCTTCGTCGCAAAGTTTCTCTCACCTTAACATTAATTTTTCTATTTGCGAAAGTTCTATAGTTGAGAACATTCTAGAACTCGTCGAATCTTTTAGTCCTGATCCCGATGGAATTCCATCTTGTGTGTTGAAGAAATGTGTATCTCACTTGTCTAATCTTATTCAAGCGACCGAGACGAGACCGAGACGAGACTGTATATTTGGACCGAAATTAAAAGAGAGTCCAATAAATTAAAAAATCCAATTTCAGGTAAATATTTATTTTCTTCTGCACATATTCAAACGATAATCGAAAATATTTCATTCCAATAATCAACAGTTTGTCCGGAAATCATATTTTAATAAATATAAGTCATTATGTGCACGAAGGGCAAGTTTATGAACAAACATGTTCAAAAGGTGGTATTTGAAGAAATCGGTGTGGCAATAGTTAATTGCGTCAATAACTCGCTAATCTCCTAAACTAAGCGAGTTAAAGCGTTAATAATATCATTTTCGTGATCTATTAGGAGCCACCTTTCCAAACATGTATCATTTTTTTACGAAAACTTAAAGTTGAAAAATCGAATTTGAAAGTATAATCCGTTTCGTTTTCATAAAAACCTTTTAAAATTTAAAAACATACAAAATTCAAAAATTGTTTTCAAGATAATTGTATTCATTGATAATGGCAAATAACATGATGCTTTTAAATTTATTTGGTTGTTCTTAAAACTACTGCTTCATTAGGTAGCAAAATAATATGATCTGAGGCAACCTTATCTCCAATTCTTCGAAAAGACTTTTCAGTTACCACAACGTATTCCATTTTACTTGACATATTGTTGAAAATTGAATTTAAGTCTAGTGACTCAATATTCTTGTTGATATTCAGTAATATGACGTAAGTGTAGTTATTTCGAAGATACCTTAAAATTGAAAATTATTAATTCAAAATACGCATATTTAATGGTAAACAATTTTAATTCCCACCTCTTGATAGCCAACACATTTTCGTCCACAGCCTTCACTTCAGAGTCGCCATTTTTGAAAGTCTTTTCATGACGCAATACTTGTAATTGTTTGTAAACATTAAGATGACTATAAGCAATTCCACGTTCTTTCCTAACATTTACATCGCAATACAGGTCCGAAATGGGCAACCATGTTTTTGGACCAGTTGTGAATCCAGCATTCTTTTCATCGTTCCATTGAAACGGTGACCGACAAGGATCACGAGACGTATCCAAGTAAAGAGATTCATCAGCGTTACAGGCTTGAGGATCAACGGTTTCATTCCATGTCATCCAAACATCTGTCATACCGATTTCTTCGCCTTGATATGTGATACTGCATCCAGGCAGTGTCAAAAGTAGCATATTCAGAAGATCAATACGCTCAATTCCCAGGCGAGTACCAATACGTTTCTTGTCATGACTTCCCAACTACATTACATTCAAACGACATATTTAACTTTGAAGAAAAATACTCAAAACCTTATTTATATAAATGTACTTACAACCCAGTTAGCAGTTCGTCCTTTGGGCATTTTATTCATCCAAAGATTAATAGTTCTGGCATAGTCCTTAGCATTGGATCTTTTATCCAATAGAGATATCATTTGAAAATTAAATGGAATTTGAGCACCCTCAGCAGTTTCGTTGCCATAATACTCCATAACAAAGTCGATTTCGGACCAAGATTCAATCATAAGAATCCTTAAGAAAAATATATTTGAAATCCTTCCTGAGTCTTAGACTTGATGATAATAAAAGCTTACCTATCATCGCCGCCATGTTCAGCCTTAAAATCATCCAAAACCTGCCTCCACTCGTAGGCCAAAATGGGTGTCTCTGGTTGATCAGTAGTGTAAATGTGTTTTAAGTAGCCATAATCGTCAGGGTCAGTAGCTCCTTCATTAACGGGTTCGTCGGGATAATTACCTTGTGCATCTGGAGCTACTTCAAAGACAGTTGGTACAGAATCGCAACGGAAACCTGCGACTCCTTTTCTTAACCAAAATCGAAGGACTTCCTACAAAAATCAACATTAACAGTGTTAAATAAATTTCCATTTTTTTATCATTTCTGCCATCAGCAACTTACATTCATGTTCTCTCTGACTTTAGGGTCTCGGTAATTTAAGTCAGGTTGTTTGTCCACATACTGATGCAAATAATATTCCTGACGCTCTTCGTTCCATTCCCAGGCACTTCCTCGGAAGATACTAACCCAGTTGTTTGGTGGTTTTCTAGTACCATTCACAATCTTGCCTGGATGCCACATATAGTAATCCTTGAATTCAGGATCACGTTTGACGGATTTTCTAAACCATTCACATTTATCACTGGAATGATTGGGAACAAAATCTAAAATAATCTTGATTCCAACTTCATTGGCCTTCCTTATAAGTGCGTCAAAGTCCTCCATAGTTCCAAAAATCGGGTCAATTTCAGTAAAATTCGAAATGTCATAACCAAAATCGACCATGGGAGACGTAAAAATAGGAGATAACCATGTTGCTGTGATACCGATCTCTTTCAGGTAGCCTAACTTCTCAGTGATACCTGCATTAAAATTTTAGAGTATAAATTAAAAATGTATAGTTTTTTAATATTCAACAATAATTTGAGAAACATAAAATGCAAATTTTCAAGGTTTACTAAAATTCTTTTGAATGGTTTTTGA
The DNA here is from genome assembly GCA_949320155.1 of Melangyna quadrimaculata. NCBI lineage: Eukaryota > Metazoa > Arthropoda > Insecta > Diptera > Syrphidae > Melangyna > Melangyna quadrimaculata. The sequence goes on from OX439485.1 coordinate 56,774,808, forward strand.
TAAAATTTGCCAAGTCAGAGATTTTTCTATGGAATATGGATTTTTCTTCTGGATAAGGATACAAATTTGAAATTTTCTACAAGGGAATCACATAACAATTCTGAAGCAAATCAGAGATTTTTCTATGGAATATGGATTTTTCTTCTGGATAAGGATACAAATTTGAAATTTTCTACAAGGGAATCACATAACAATTCTGAAGCAAATCCCTCACACCGATTAGGCTCTAGTTTGATTTTATTGGACTGTAATACAAGTTTTGATTAAAACGTCATTGGCCTTCTTTAAAAGTGCGTCAAAGTCCTCCATAGTTCCAAAAATCGGGTCAATTTCAGTAAAATTCGAAATGTCATAACCAAAATCGACCATGGGAGACGTAAAAATAGGAGATAACCATGTTGCTGTGATACCGATCTCTTTCAGGTAGCCTAACTTCTCAGTGATACCTGTATTAAAATTTTAGAGTATAAATTAAAAATGTATAGTTTTTTAATATTCAACAATAATTTGAGAAACATAAAATGCACATTTTCAAGGTTTACTAAAATTCTTTTGAATGGTTTTTGATAAAATATGACAAGTCCGAGATTTTTCTATGGAAGCTATCAGTTCTGGATAAGGATACAAATTTGATTTTTTTTCTACAAGGGAATCACATAACAATTCTGAAGCCTGAAGCAAATCCCTCACACCGATTTGGCTCTAGTTTGATTTTATTGGATTGTAATACAAGTATTGATTAAAACCTCAACATTTTAAATAAATTTTAAACTTTATAAAATTCGCACTTTATTTTCATTTTTTTACCTAAATATTTATGTTAATTTATTTTTGTTTCATCACTCACCTTTTAAGTCCCCAATACCATCACCATCACTATCTTTAAAGGATCTTGGATAGATTTGATAAAATGATGCAGTTTGCCACCATTTAGCATCATCCTTAATAAAATTACTTTCAATATTGAAATCATTCAACTCAGAATGAGGAACAACACCAGCATAAACCAATGTTGCCAGTAAATTTCCAATAACAAAAATTCGACTTAATTTCATCATTATAAGATAACAGAAGCACTATAAAATAGAACCACTCATAACTTTAAATCATTTATAACTAAATAATTTCTTTTGATTTATAACTTTTATTTTCTTGAGCAAATTGCGATAAATAGTTTTGTAGGATTACTTGAAAATAATTCTAGCTTGAATTATCTCTGAACAAAGCAAGGAAATAGAACTTCAACGTTGATAACCTAATCATTTAGTGATAATCTTGGGGTTTTCGCTAGACTAAACAAAATATTAATGAAAATTTAAAAAGATCAATTAAAAAGATCAAGCTTATAACTTTACCACAGGTGAACAGAGAAATAGCCACAACCTTCACATTATATCGATCAACTTTTTTGGAAACGCCAATTAAAAAAACGTCCTGATAGAATTTTGATAGTGCGCTCCACTTGAATAGAAACAAACTTTTTTTTACTATCAGAGCAAGAACGCTTTGTATCTTGTATAGGCTTAAGCAGGAATAACCTCAGAATAATAACTGGTTTCCTCACTGGTCACTGCAAACTGAAAAAACACCTAAGTATTCTTGGCCTGGTCAGCAGTGCCACATGCAGATTCTGCAACACTCATGAGGAAACACCTGAGAATATAGTTTAGGTAAATGCGATGCGAAAAAGTTTATTTTTCTGCAAAGTGAAAAATTATCTCGTTGCATGAATACCCTTATTATAAAAATATCGTACCGGGCGTAAAACCAAATATACCTGGTAAACTAGATAATTTTATCTCGGTAGAAATGAACTGTCAGAATTTGTATGGCGAAAATATTCTGCAAAACAGATAATTTTATCTCACAAATTTGTTGCGAAAAGTGCAGAAATAAACCTGATACCTGGGATAAGTCATTTGTGATGTTTAATTGGATTATTTCCCACGTTTACGCAAGTATTTTTAAGGGGGTGTTCATGTAAACATCTTGCGGAAAGTTATGTTTTTCTGTCAAGGCAGAAAATTATCTCGTTGCATGAATACCCTTATTGTTATTATAAATTATTCAACCACTTGTCTATCGGTTGTAGCAGGACTTTTTGAAATGATTTTATTTGTGACATTTAAGTTATTGTTTACATTGTCGACACATTGTCTACATTTTCGACATTGTCGACCGATTGTCTACGTTGAAATGTAGACAACTAAAGTCGACACGTAGAGGAACAACACTGCCATCCATACCCATATGTTTTCAATAATATTAAGGTCCGGAGAATACGATAGCCATTGAAGGTAACATTTTTCTCGCCTATCCAACTATTAATGATCCTTGCGCTTAGGATTAGCGCGTTGTCTTGCTGAAATGTCCATGGTTATGGTCCAAAGACATCGGTTAATTAGGTGAAGCTTCTTGCAATATTTCATTGCAGGAGTTTGCCGTCGTTTTCAATGTGAAAGTCCATATCAATTGTTCCAAACAAGAAAATCGCACCCCAAGCCATTACTATTACTACGCCTTCTCAGTTATGGTGGCGCTCCAGAAATCTGCGTTCCTTCCTCATAACATGAAAATAGTAATTATATCCGTCCGGGCCATCTAAATTAAATTTTTTTGTCAGAATATACCACTTTTGTCCACTCTTCCTTTTACGTCACATTCTTCCTGCAAAAATCTGTTATATTGTGTCTTCGTATTGGATTTAACGGTGGTTATTCCTTCAATTTTAGGCGCTTTAAATCTACACTTCTAACGGGTAGTTAAATTTTAAGGGCCGATGTTGAATGTGAACCACACCTAAACGTCAAGTTCTTTTTCTACATTTCATTTGACATTTCTCAATTCCAGATTAACTCAATTTGAACCATGGAAAGATATACAATCGAAAATCGCGTTAAAGTTATTCAGGCTTATTATGAAAATGGGCCTTCAAATCAAAATGCATATCGAAGAAAATCATCTTCAGTGATGAGGCACATTTTCACTTCAGTGGATTCGTCAATAAGCAGAATTGCCGCATTTGGGCGAATGATAATCCAAGAGTGATTGTCGAGAAGCCAATGCACCCACAAAGAGTGACTGTTTGGTGCGGTTTATGGGCTGGCGGCATCATCGGGCCTTTTTTTCCAAAATGAGGCCGGTCAGGCAGTTACTGTGAAGGTTGTTCGCTATTGTGAGATGATAAAGAACTTTTTATAACCCAAATTGGAAAATATGGATGTGGACGATATGTGGTTTCAACAGGATGGGGCCACTTGCCACACAGCTAACGAAACAATGGCCCTTTTGCGCGACAAATTCAATGGCCGTGTTATCTCACGTGGTGGCGATGTCAATTGGCCGCCAAGATCATCTGTGATTTGACACCGTTGGACTTCTTCCTTTGGGGAAGAACAGCAACAATTCAAGAGCTAAAGGAGGAGATAATTCGGCACATTAATGGCATAAAACCTTAATTATGCCTCAGCGTCATCGAGAATTTGGACCATCAGATTGAGGTGTACCGCCGCGGCCATTTGGCCGATATTTTGTTCCATACATAATTGAACCATACCAATATTAGCATAATAAAAAGAAATGACAATAATTTCCTAAATAATTTATGTTTTATTCAAAATCAACATCGGCCCTTAAAATTTAAGCACCCTTTATTATTAGAACAATATTTTTTTCTTCTTACGTAATCTATAGAGACAAAACGCACACTGTTTCTATTCTAGTGGCGAAAAAAAAACAGTGTATTTAATGAAGTAATTAGAAAAGTGGTAAAAAGTAACCTAATGGTATTTTCCTGAATTATTCTGTCCCTGCAGTTGTATTCGCAATAGATCCTTCTCTTAGAAACTAAAACCAAACGGTGAAATTATAAATTTACCAAAGCGCTGCATGCTCTGAAAGTAAAAAAAAAAGTTTGTTTCCATTCAAGTAGAGCGGAGTGTATGTATATCAATCTTTAATTTAAATCATTTTTAATAGCAATCAAATTAAATCATTTTTAATAGCAATCAAATTATTACACTACCTTGACAGATAACAGTCCACAAAGTTCACTATGTCTTATACAAATACCTAGATATAATTTTAGTTGTTCCGGTAGTACTAAAATTCGCTTGTCAACAATTTACCGCTTTGATATTTAATTTGTAATTCTAATTAATGTGATAAGTTCTTGGGTTCGACAATTTTATCTTAAAAAACACATAGGCCAGTCGGAATTTAATTTGACATTCAAAAATTTAGTTAGCAAATTCTTTTTGAAGTGAAACTTCTTTGGGCGCGTTGAGAGTGAAATTTAAAGCTTGAATTTTTGTGAAACGAAAAAATGTAACGCCACATGTGCAACGCTGAGATCATTGATTAGCTAAGTGGTGGGAGGTAGAGTAAAAGTTAAACATTTTATTGATAGGCTAATATATTTTATATTGCAATAAGTTTGGATTTTTGTATAATCTATACTATTATAGCAGATAAAAGGGAAAATATCCTTTTATGTCTTTTTTCTAATTTCGTTAATTAGAATGCTAGAGTTTTGAATTTTTTTTTGTGGATAGATAATCAAATTCTAAGAATCTTGCTAGTTTAAGATTTTTGTCTATCTTCTACTGGTATGGAGATATAAATTATTTTAAAAATTTTATCTCAAAATAGGCTAATTTCCATAATTTTTATTAAATCAGGAGAGTCCGCTATAAAAATTTGAATTATATATGGTTGCAAAATACATGAAACCAAATTAAAGTTGTCATATACAAATTTTTGATTTTGCAGATATTTTGAGTGTAGGAATTTTTGGAAATAGTCGGAAAACCTACTCAAATAAACTGATTTATATGTTTTAAATTTTCACCTTTTTTTACTTTAAATTTTCACCATTATTATTTAATTTTCAAGTTTACAACCCGTACCCATCGATCATTTTGATATAGACCACTTCTGCCACGAGTACTGAGTTACACGCGTTCTTTTTTTTTCTATTAATCGTTAGAGAGGTTCATGATTTTCGACCGCCTAGCTCTTTTGCGTTGGCCGCCATTTTGAATTTTCGAAATATCGGTTTTTGTTAAATAACTCATTTATTTTCAAGTTTTTACTAAGAATGCCCTTAACAAAAGTTGTTTAAAATTTAATTTTCTAGTATAACTTTTGCTAAGATTGATAGTTTTCCATATAATCTGGAAATTGTGATTGTGATGGTCATTTTTAGGTTATCCACAATAAAGGGTATTTTTGTATACAAACAAAAGGATAAGGTGTGTTTTTTTTTCAATCATTACCTCCTATCCAGGGCTGTCGTCTCACTTTAAGATCTTGCAGTACTTTCAAAAAAATATGGCAGTACGGGGCAGAACAGCAAATAAAACAGGAAATTTGTTAACAGTTTTTGTATTAAACAATAACAGCCATATTCAAAAAAAAGCGCTTAACTCATCTGTAACTTTCGAGATCTCGTGTAGCCATTGATTATAGTTTATAATTTTAACTATATGCCTGAAAGACCTCAGGTCTTTTAAATGCAATGCACGGCACTAGTTAGAAGGAATAGAAGGAAAGGAAAGAATTTTGTTGGCACAGTGGATTGAGAATAAGATGTTAATTATCTCATGAAATTCCACGGGTGGCATCGAGTTGAAACTGGGGAATATAGAAAAGAATGCAACCTAGACTGGGGCTCGAACCCACACGTCCAGGTTAGCAGTCAAACACTATATCCACGGTGCCATTGCCACCCGCATTTATAGATAAGAGATAACTCGTGAACTAAAACGTATATTTACTTTTCTAAGTTAACCCTTCGCTAAACCACCTCCCTTGTTAGTTTAGCTAGCTCGTAAGTGGCAGAAATCTAACTCCTAATGCATATTTATTAATATGGGGGTAAAAGATTAAAACAAAATTACAAAAAATACAGTTTTTTGATTCAATGAGTTTATTGGAGTACATACATATGTGTGGATGTTTCAATTTTAAAACTGTTAATGAAAAAAGTGTAGAAATCAAAATTAAATAAAAGGAACTAAGTGTTGACAAGGTTTTTTAAATGCTTTACATTTTTTTTAAGCTTAGCCCGCTTCTTATTCTTAAAAAAAATTAAATATGTTGGATTATGTACATACATTTAGTAGGTTCTTTACGCTTTGCTTTGCTAGATAAATAAAATTGTACATCGAAATTCAGTAAATTATTAATGGTATTCATGCAACGAGATAATTGTCCGCTTTGCAGAAAAATATAACTTTCCTCGAGATGTTTACATGAACACCAATTTAAAAAAAAACTTGCGTAAACATGGGAAATAATCAAATTAAACGTCACAAATGACTTATCCCAATGTATCAAGTTCTTTTCTACTCTTTCCGCATCAAATTTATGTGATTAAATTATCTGTTTTCCAGAATATTGTTCCCATATAAAAATTTTGACAGTTTCATTTTTACCGAGATAAAATTATGTGGACAACCAGGTTTATCTGGAGTCTACGTCGCCGTTGCATGAATACTCCTATTATTTTACTGTACTTTATTAATGGCCAATTTCATAAACATTTTACTGGCTTTTAAATTTTTAAATGACGTATTTTGTATGGAATAAACGTCATTTTAAGACTTAAAAGCCTGTTAATTTTTTAAAAGGGCTTTATGAAATCGAGGATAAGTCTTTGAATATTTTTTTATTAAACTTGATGAAGGTTGCCATTGATGAGTGCTATAGTGACCTTAGACCACTTTCACATAAGGAAACTGAGTTGCCAAAAACTATCTAGTTTGTAGGCGAGAAAAGTTTGAGGGGAGATTTGTTTCCTTCCCCTTACGCTCTTTTCGCCTACAAACTAAAAATTGCTGGCAACTCACTTTCCTTGTATGAAAGGGGACTTACAAAGTCTTTGCTGAAAGAATTTTACATACAAGATGGCGGCCAAAGTTAAAGAGATAGGAGGTCGAAAATTTTTATTTAGACTCCTTACGGTCCCCTTAATGATTGAAAAAAAAAACTCTCTTTATCCTTCTGTTTGTCTTTCTCGTCTCGTCTCGTCTCGACTCGACTCGACTCGTCTCATCTCGTCTCGTCTCGTCTCGTCTCGTCTCGTCTCGTCTCGTCTCGTCTCGTCTCGTCTCGTCTCGTCTCGTCTCGTCTCGTCTCGTCTCGTCTCGTCTCGTCTCGTCTCGTCTCGTCTCGTCTCGTCTCGTCTCGTCTCGTCTCGTCTCGTCTCGTCTCGTCTCGTCTCGTCTCGTCTCGTCTCGTCTCGTCTCGTCTCGTCTCGTCTCGTCTCGTCTCGTCTCGTCTCGTCTCGTCTCGTCTCGTCTCGTCTCGTCTCGTCTCGTCTCGTCTCGTCTCGTCTCGTCTCGTCTCGTCTCGTCTTGTCTCGTTTCGTTTCGTCTCGTTTCATCTCGGTCTCGTCATGTAAGACCGAGACCTTCTCGTTTCGTGGCCAGCCCTAGTTGTGAGTTTCTCTCTTATTTTAAGGCTTTTCATGCAGGCCTGAGGCCTATGTAGAGTGGCCCCCTTCGCCTTACCAAATGTATTGTGGCAAAACACCTAACTGAAGTTAAAAAATAAAAAAGTTGCAGAATAGCCCAGTTTCGAGGCTTTATATTGACATATAGAACAAACTATTAATGTATTTCTTTGATGCTTATCGAAAATTGGGTTCAGAGAACTTAGGGGACTTGCAAGTAAGGCAAAATTATAGGCTGTGATTGGATTATAGCTGTCGAAAGTTCCATTCATTTGAAACAATTTGTCGACAGCTGACCAATCACAGTCTAAAAATTTGCCTTACTTGCAAGTCCCCTAAGTTCTCTGAACCTACCCATTAAATCACACTTATTCATCACAATGTCAAGGCTTCAATAAAAAATTGTTTGTACCTAATATTTTAAAATTTGTTTGTAATATTTTATTGGAAATCAATTTTGTTCCTCGTTGGTTATTCTTTTTAGGACAACAGCTTCATTAGGCTTCATATCTATTTTATTCCCGTCAACCTTATCCCTGGTTAAATAAAACAAAATTAAACATTTTTCGCCGTCATTTAAAAATTAAAAAAAAAAAAACATACCCAATATCATGAGGTGAATATGTGTTTGCTATAAAGTACTCCAAAAAACATTCATTTTCATCCTTAGGCTCACATAAAGGCTCACCGTGTTCATCATTGCTTCCCAAATTTACAAGGATAAGATATTCTAAAGTTGAATTATACCGCCTGTACAAAAAAACAAATAAGCAACAAATTTGCTAAGCCCGCACTTAAGAATGTTTTCAACAATATTATACCTTACTATCCGGAAAAGGTTGTCACTTACAGCACCATAACTCCAAGCATCTTTATCTTTAATTGCTTTAAATGTTTCTGTTATTTTAAGTTCATTTAATTGTCTTGATATTTCCAAGGAACTCCTGTTGACTCCAAGCTGAGCTTTCATATTTTTTGTTTTATAATCTTTAGCAACTGGCAGCCATGTTTCATAAGAGGTAGAAAATCCAGCTGAAGTTTTATTATCCCATTGGAACGGAGTTCGTATGCCATCACGAAAGTCACATGTATTTGCACATCCAGTTTCAACATCACACATACCAATTTCTTCACCCTTAATAATTATAAATTGATATTAGCCGTAATTTACTGTCATATATTATCCATGTAGACATGCATTATAGAAAAGAACACATTTTTCTAGGAAATTTAAAAAGTTTTATTGTAACTCTGTATTATAACTCTGTTCCGAAACAACAACAAGCCTCGGATATGGATGATTTTAAAGTTGACGACCCCAGCAAAAGAAACAAGGACAATAAATTTCGGATCTGCACGTAGAACGTCCTGTCCTTATACAGAACACGTGAAGCCGAACAGGCTTAAGGCTGAAGTAACAGCCATCCAGGAAGTGCGATGGGATGCAGAGGGCATACGGAGACTGAAATCGTCTGACATGGACTACGGCGGGTGCTTCAAGGAGCAGCGTCAGCGGATTTTTGGTTGCGGTTTTGTGATAAAGTGAAGACTTAGGCAAGAAGTTTAGAACTTCCGAAGTGTAAGCGAGCGCCTGGTCACAATCCGCATCAAAGGCAAATTTAAGAACATTACGCTGATCTGTGTTCACGCCCCCCATGAAGAGAGAGATGACTCAACCAAAGAAGCATACTACGATCTCCTGGAGACAACGTATGATATGCGCCCGAAGTACGACGTGAAGATCTTTCTAGGTGACTTCAACGCGAGATTCGGAAAGGAAAGCATCTTTGGTACGATAGTCGAAGGACACAGCCTTCACGACGAAACTTCTGGCAACGGACACAGGATGGCAGACTTTGCGGCGGCGGGGCGAAATGTCATCATCTCAAGCACCTGTTTCCCTGACCTCAATATTCACAAGGGTAACTTGGCGGTCGCGTGATCAACTAACCTTCAACCAAATTGACCACGTTGCGATAGACGCGAGACATACTTCCAGTATTTTGGAGGTCCGAACGTTCCGAGGGGATATCCCTGATGACACAACGCAGAGCAGATGCTGCGAAAAGGTACGATGTCGAAAAGCTTAAATCGCAAGAGACCACCAGAACTTCCGAGAACATGTAACTCTTAATCTCTCAGGTGGTCCGCCATCAGAAGCACCTCCTCTGATGTGCTGGGTTGCACTAGGCGACCACAACGAAACCCCTGGTTCGGTGAAGAGTGCCAGCTGGCGCATGCAGCAAGGACGAGGCCTACCAGGCAATGCTGCAGACTCTAACAAGAGCTGCTGAGAGAGTAGCCCGGGAGCTCTACGAGCTGAAACGAAAAGAGGAACGCCGACTTCTCAGGGGAAAAAGAGAGAGCACGAGAAGCGGGTGGTCGAGTCTATTGAGTGTTGTAGCGGCAGGGGAGATGTTCGGAAATTTTATCAGAGGGTGAAACGATCCACCCAAGGATACAAAGCTAGAACGGAAGCCGGCCGAGATGAGAGTATGGGAATATGGTAGTAGATACAGTACTGAGGGCTGGAAAGAACACTTCTCTAGACTGCCTAATGGCGAAGACAGCCAATATACCGCTAGGAGGCAGAACACCCCATTCAACTTGGACGATGATGGCCAACAGTTCCAGCCATCCGACCTAGCCGAAGTGCGGCTGGCGGTATCCAAACTTAAGTCGTCCAAAGCTGCTGGTGCGGATGGCCTACCACCCGAACTATTCAAATCAGCGGGAGATGAATTGGTTAGGAGCATACACCAACTGATCTGCAAAATTTGGTCGGAGGAAAGTATGCTCGATGAATGGAACCTCGGTATAGTGTGCCCCATCCATAAAAAGGAGATGCTCTGAAATGCACCAACTACAAAGGAATTGGTCTCCTAAACGTCACTTATAAAATCTTGTCGGCTATCCTATGTGACCGCTTAAAACCTTTTGTCAACGATCTGATCGGCCCCTATCAGTTTGGTTTTAGGCCAGGCAAGTCAACCGTCGATCAAATGTGTTAGATGACATAGACATTGTCGGCAGAACGAAGCGAGCTGTGGCAGGCACATTTGCCAGGATTGAATCGGAGGCGGCTAAAATGGGATTGGCGGTTAATGAGGACAAGACGAGGACAAAATATCATCACGATGGAAGGATATAACTTCAAAATTGTCAAGGACTTTGTCCATCTGGGCTCCACTATGCAAAATGACATCAGTGCAGAGATCAAGCGAATAATTACTCTTGCCAACCGCTTTTTCTTCGGTCTAAATAAAAAAATAAATCGGGTGGCACAACGGCTCATGAAGAACCAGGGCCTAGTGACTAACAACTCGCAACCATTCCTGTGTGCCTTTCGACAGGAATGGAAGGGACCTACAATTTTATGCCGAATCCGAACGGCTAGACGAGAAGCACTTATTCGTGACAAGTGATACTCTTGGAGGATTTGTCAATTCCTCGCAAGAGGCAGTAGCCCTGAAAAAAAAACTTTTTAGTTTTTAGGTGGACGAGGCTAGGAAGCGATCCCAGACCTCCAGCGTGAAAGTCGAACGCACTAACCATTACGCTACGGGCTACTACGTTTCTTCGGTCTAAGAAGGCATTTAAGTGGTAAGGCCCTATCAGAGAACCAAGGAGACTTTATACAAGACCATTATCATCCCGGCCCTGCTCTATGGGTCAGACATATGGACACTGAAAAAATCGGATACAAATCTGCTAGAGTGCTTTGAGAGGAAGATTTTTCGTGTGATTTCCGGTTCGGTGTGTATCGAAGGAGTTTGGAGGAGAAGATTCAACGACGAGCTATACGGGCTATACAGTGACGTTGACCTGGTCAAAAAGCTAAAAATACAGTGGCTGAGATGGCGGGGGCACATGGAGCGTAATGACAGCAACGCACCTGCCCGACGAGTCTTCGAATACAACCCCGATGATGTACGCAGCAGAGGAAGAACCCTGCTAGGGACAGAGCTGGCTGGAGGGGCTTGTTAGTTGAGGCCGACGCCTATCCTGGGCTGTGAGCGCCATCTAAAATAAGTAAGTTTAATTTTTTTCTCTTACGACAGTCCCTGGTGTAGCTACCAATGTACTTTATAGTACATATCTGTAGTGGAGGCTATTTAGCCCCAAAAAGTGCATTATTCAAGAACCCGGGGACCTGCTCCGATTTTGATGATTTTTTTTGAAATTTAAGAAACAAACTAAATTTAGAAAAAAGTTTACTATTCAAAAATTGACGCAGTTAGCTCAAATTTTTTTTAAATTTAAAAAATCCAAAATTTATCAGCAAAAAAATTTGGAATATTATTTGTTAAGAAATATAAACCAAGTGTAGAAGCACTTCAAATATTTATAAATTGATTTTAAAATTAATATTTAATATAAAGTTATAAACTTAGTATAGTAAAACCCGCTTATATTCACGAGAATATGATAGATTCTTTATTTTAGTTTCAGTTAAAATAATATTTATTAATAATTAAATGTAAAATAATATAAAAATTCAAGCCCATTTACATTAAATCCCGCTTATATGCCCAACTGTTTTTTTATTAAATTCAAAATAATTAATAATAAATACTTTACCTTCCTAATGTAGTAGCCCGTAGCGTAATGGTTAGTGCGTTCGACTGTCACGCTGGAGGTCTGGGATCGCTTCCCAGCCTCGTCCACCTAAAAACAAAAAAGTTTTTTTTCAGGGCTACTGCCTCTTGCGAGGAATTGACAAATCCTCCGAGAGTATCACTTGTCACGAATAAGTGCTTCTCGTCTAGCCGTTCGGATTCGGCATAAAATTGTAGGTCCCTTCCATTCCTGTAGAAAGGCGCACACAGGAATGGATGCGAGTTGTTAGTCACTAGGCCCTGGTTCTTCATGAGCCGTTGTGCCACCCGATTTATTTTTTTTTTTTTTTACCTTCCTAATGACGAATGACGAATAAATTTATGTTTGTTAGGTATTCAAAATGCGTATGATGGATCTTGTGGAGGACAAACAAACACGTGATTTTTTTCTGGGACATTTTCAAAATTATTTTTTCAGACACTGCGGCCGTTTTAGGGTAAACAAACTCATCATTTTTCAAAAATCAAATAAATGGTCAAGATATTTGCTTCAGTAAGTGGTTACACCTACTTAAAATTATTTGTTTTGTCTGTATAAAGGATGCTTATAATAAAGAAGCACAGGTAACTGTTCTTTAAAATGTCATAAAATGCATTTTTACTAGAACAATTACTGAAAATCCTAGAAAAATCAATCTATTTTCAAGCTGTTTTTGATTACACAGCCCTACTAGGGTTTGAAAACGAGTCAATGAGAGCCGTTTTAGGGTAACTAAAACGGCCGCAGGGTCTGAAAATATAATTTTGAAAAATGATCCAGAACAAAAGTCACTTGTTTGTATATCCTACACAAGATCCCCCATACCAATTTTAAATATCTGACAAAAAAAAATATCCGATATTCTTATTATACATAACATTTTTTTTAAATTTAATTATTAGGTAGGTATGTATTATTATTATACATAACATTTTTTTTTTTAATTTAATTATTAGATAGGTATGTATTATTATTTGTTTTTAATATAATAAAAGAAATTGTGCATATAAGCGGGTTTTACTATAAATGGTTTTGAACTTTTATATTTAACATTATAAATGTTGTATGTTTTGTAAGAAAAATTAAGTTTGGCTGAGTCATGGTTGACAAAATTTTTGTTAGCTATTTTTGACACCTAATATTTAAAAAAAAATGTACTACACCACTCTTGGCAATTTATTTAAAAAAGTGCCCCTTTTTATCTAGATTTCAAAATGGTACAACACTTGCTATTTTTTTATTTGTAAACAAAAATATTTTGTTATTATTTTTGTAAAAGGACCTCAGTTCACTTCCTATCTCTTTTAATTTTGTTATGCTTTTTAATGCTTTTTTATACTCAAACATCGGTTTTACCATGGTGTATGTATGATAAACAGAGGCATTACAATAAAACAGTGTTTGCCTTAAATTAGAGTGAGACAGATCTACATTACATACGGTTCGCTACTACTTCGTTAGGTACGCTTCTCCCTACTCTCGCTGGCAACTTCTCTGCGCTTTTATGTTATCAAATTCGTTTGCCTTTGTGTTAACCTGGACGGCTCCATGAAGTTAGGCCCCACGAAAAAAAAGCAATGTGTTGTACCATTTTGAAATCTTGATAAAAAGGGGCACGTTTTTAAATAAATTTCTGAGGGTGATGTAGTTCACTTTTTTAAAAATATTAGGTGTCAAAGTTAGCTAACAAAAATTTTGTCAATCATGACCCAGCCAAACTTAATTTTTCTTACAAAACATACAATATTTATTTTTAAATTTGTGATTTAGATCAGTAGCATGGTTATTAAGGATTAAGTACAAAAAAAACACCCCAAAATTAGCAGTTTTGTGACCACAGCACCTAAAAAAGCCTAAAGTAACAATTTTCACTATTTTTCTAAATATAACTGTTATTACTATATCAAGCGAGATATATTTTTTTTTTCTTACTTTTCCCGTAACGGGTATAACCTACCCTATCACCCGGTGTCCGTTTGACATTGAGTTTCGGGACACCCTGTATATAATTTATTTTAAATTTAATTATTTCTATTTACTATTTTAATTTGCAATTAAGAAAATTCTATCATCTCACCGTGAATATAAGCTGGTTTTACTGTACGTAGTTTTGAAATGAATATTAAATACAAATTTAAGAAATACTTTATAAACATTTGATTTGTTTTGTATTTAATTTATATATTTTTACAAATAATAGATATTAAACAATATATTTTTTTTTTTTTTACAAATTTTGGTGATTTGAAATTTAAAAAATTTTGAGTTGAGAGCGTCAATATTTGATTTGTGAACTTTTTTCCAAATTTAATTTCAAAAAAAAAATCAACATCGGAACAGGTTCCCCAGCTTCTTGTATAAAATGCTACCTAGCCTACACTACTAACCAAGGGTCAGTTTAGTGCTAGAATATCTAAAATATCTACACATAGCCATACATACATGCTCAAGAAATCGGAATACTTTAATGCATGCAGAAATGCATCTTAAAAAAAATTCTCTACTTAATAAATTTGATGAAAGGCATTCCAAAGTTATATATGAATTATAGGTATATATGAATGCTTACCAAAGTCTAGATAATTTTATTTTTATAAACTTACGTAATAGGTAACAGTTAATCCAGGCAATACATGATTTATAATATTCATCAAATCAATTTTCTCTTCTCCCATACGAGTGCACGCTCTTGGGTAATCGTGGTTACCTAACTTTAATTTTCGGTATTATTAAGGAATGACTATTAATTTAATCTATTCATACCACCCAATTAGCTGACTTATGCTCTTTCCAAATAACATCCATCCAGTTATTTATTTCTCTGTCAAAATCTCTGGCATTAGACGTTTCATTTAAGTTCATCAGGTTAAAGTTGAAAACAAAATTGACACCTGGGTTTGTGGCATTACCGTAGTATTTTGAAATATCTTTAATGTCAGCATAAACTTCCGCAAAAATCACCCTATTTCATTTATTTCCTTGTATTTAAATGGATTTTGTTAAGTATTTTTTTTTTTATTTGTTACCTCTCTGCTCCACCGTTTTCTCTTCGATAATCTTCCATGAATTTTCGCCATTCCATCAAGATCTCTGTAGTTTCATCTAGATCCCTTGTATACATATGATTGTTGTACATATTACTATTTGTATCATTTGTTTTGCCGCTAGGTGGTTCATCAGGGTATGTGCCATCTTTGTTAACCTTCTCCATTATATATGAAACAGCGTCAATGCGGAATCCATCTACACCTCGATCTAACCAAAACTTTAAGACATCTAACATAGTTTTGCGTACCTTAGGATTCCTATAATTTAGATCAGGTTGTTTGGGTTTAAATTGATGCAAATAATACTGATTACGTATCTCATTCCAAGACCAAGCTGAACCTCCAAACTCAGTAATCTAATTCCAAACAAAAAATTTATAGGTATAATTATTAATTTCTTTAATTATGATTGCGACCTTTTATAAATTATAATAATTTCTTGTTTTGTAGGCTATAGGGCAATTCAAACAAATTTTGATTTTTTTATTTCGACGTTTCGGGTATGTTTATACCCATCGTCTCGTTTCACACACATTCGGTTTCATTCGGTTCGGTCTCTATTCGGTTTGTATTCGGCTATGCCTGATATGTGTGAAACGATAAAACGATGCTCTACGGTTTCTATTATGTTTTTATTTTTGTCGTTTTATCGTTTCGCACATATCAGGCACAGCCGAATACAAACCGAATAGAGACCGAACCGAATGAAACCGAATGTGTGTGAAAGGAGCCTTCATCGGGCCTTTATTAAAATAAATACATTATATAATATAGCCAACTTGCGAAAAAATAAAATTTAAGGGATTTTCAACTTAATTTTTAACTTGTTTTTTTAAATTAAATTAATGTAGATTTTGTTTTCGATAATTTTCTAAATTTAAAATTAAATATTATTCGATATCATACACATGTATGTACAAATTTGAGGCTCAATTAATTGTAAGTATTTATAATTTCGTCGCCTGAGAATTGTTTTGTTCCATACGCCACTTTTGTCGTTTTTGAGTTAGGGATGGATTCTATGGTAATTTTGTATGCTCTTTCTAAATCTGTGATCCGATTCGCGCTATGTCTTTCTAGTCCCGAGATATCGAACATCGATTTTGTTCCATATCCACCAAAATCGACAGTTTGTAGAATTGTTTTGTGCCATAAACCATTTTTTGGCTTTTGGGACAACTTTTCCATACAATTTTTCGCAATTTTTTTGTGAGAATTGTTTTGTTCCACATGCATATCACGGCGACAATAGGTAAAGAAAATACTTAGAAAGTTGAGAATTGGTTTGTCCTATGTGCACTTTTGTTAAAGAAATGCTATGTATGTGGGACAATGATCGCAAACAAAATTTTAGTATTGGTTTGTGCCATCTCCAATAAAGTTGTGTAGATATTCGGAGACGATTGTATAAAATCAGTTAGTCGTGGCTTAAAGCTGACTGCCAAGGTGAAAGGAAGCGCGATCGCGGATGTTTATGAGTTTTTTTTTTTTTGTAATAGACACTGTTTCATATGAACCTGGTTCTGTGGCCAGCGGCATCCTTAAGTACCTGCTTATTTTTTTCAATTTATTTAAATAAATGCAGGATATAAAATATATGTATATTTTTGCTCAAGGATTTTTGTTCTTCCTCTTCGTCGTCGGGCTATTTTTCAATTTATTAAAACTTACTCAGTTATTTCAAGGTAGCACATTCAATGCTAGCTATTATTTTTCCGAAAGGTGATGATTCAAGAGCTGATCTAAATTATTCAGCTAACAGTAGTTGTGACAGCAAAATCCCAAGAAGGTCAAAAACAAGTAAACAAAGTAGTCAACAAAGCAGTAAAACTGCTTTAATATTTGTTGTTTTGTTTGTTTTTTTTTTTTTTTTTTTTTTTTGTACGAAGAATATTTAATGTTAATTGTTTATTGGATTTGTTAAGTAAAAATTTTATTGAAAAAAGAGATGCAATCGATTTTCTTTTCAAATTTTATCGTCCAACTCCATATGCTTTCTTGCCTTTCTCCTATATATTTTTGATGAGAATTGCTTTGTGCCATATCCATTTTCTTTGTGTTCCACGTGTATAGAAAAAAAATCATTTTCAGAATGTAGGAGGTGGAACACAACTCAAAAAAGTGGACATTTACGCTAATTAACGTATCTTGTTAACGGTTTGGCAAAACACTTTGAAAATTGGTAGGTAAAATCCTTATAAGACTTACTTCAAGTTAAAAAAATAAAAAAAATCCTATCACACAGTTTCGGAGTACCAAGTACGCAAACCTTTAAATGCGTTTTTCTCGAAAAAGTGCCACTGGCGTATGGAACAAACCAATTCTCGGGCGTCGATTTGTATTTTAGTTGATTTATAATGTATTTATTTTAATAAAGGCCTGATGAAGGGTATAAAGATACCCGAAACGTCGAATTAAAAAAATCAAAATTTGTTTCAATTGACCTATAGCCTACAAAACAAGAAATTGGTATAATTATTATGTATAAATTTAACGTTTTATGTTGTAAATTATATTTACCCAATTGGATGGAGGAATTAATTCGCCTGGATTTTCGGGATCATCCTTACCATCGGCCCACACATAGAAATCGTCATATCCATCCTCACGATTGATTGATTTTTGAAACCACTCACATTCGTCGCTCGAATGATTTGGTACAAAATCTAAAATTATTTTCACGCCGATCTTTTTGGCTTTGGCAATAAGCGCATCGAAATCCGTCAAATTACCAAAAATTGGATCGATATCGTAAAAATCCGAAATATCGTAGCCAAAATCAGCCATTGGAGACTTGAATATAGGTGACAACCATGTAGCATAAATTCCAATTTCTTTCAGGTAATCCAAGTTATTAGTGATGCCTTTTTTTATTAGAAAAAAAATCATATAAGAATCATTTTTTTAGAAAAATGTAGGTACACATACACACCTTTCAAATCACCAATTCCGTCACCATTGCTATCTTTATAAGATCTTGGATATATTTGATATATGGTTTCATATTCCCACCAATGAAGTTCTTCAGTTGAGAGACTGATACCGATCAAAATTGACAGAAGGCAACTCAATAAACATATCTTTTCCATAGTTGGTCAAGCTTGAAAAAGCTTTAAAGAACTTTTTTGTTTGTACTGGAAAAAGCACTTTTGGAAAATTAATAATTTAGCATGATTTGGGGCAGAATTTTAAGTAAAGAGAGGAATTTTGTAGTTTAAAAAAAATTATTTGGGGGCCAAATTTCAGAATAATATCTACTGTCTTTAATCGTAATTATTCGGTGTTTTTTGTCAAAAAAAAATCGGGGTTTTAATGTTCTAACATTAAAAACCAATAAAAACAAATTAAAAAAAGTAATTTTATTTTTGCAAAAGAGAATGCGCAAAAATGTATGTGAGCCTGGGGGTCAATTCCCGATCTGTGAAGCTGTGAAGTGATAAAAAATATATCATTTCTGTTTTCACAACAATTTTTCATTTTATCACTTCACTGGAATGCCTTACGCGATTCTGGAACTAATTATGATAAATATCTGCCAAAGTGTGTTCTAAAATGTACTAAATGATAAATGACATTTCATGTTCTGATTTGAAGTCGGAATGAAATTATGTCACGTGTATTATTGTTTTGCTCGTTTGAGTTTTTGTAAAAGCTATCAATATTTTGTTCCGTTTTGTAATAATATATAAAAGACGATATATAAAAATAAAAATATAAATAAAAATAAATACAAACATAAAATATACAAATTAATAGCAAAAATGCAATGCGTAAAATCAATTAATTAAAAAATGAAACTCAAGTTTTTTTTTTTTTTTAAGTGAATCTACTTAAATGAAAGTCTAAATCAACTGAATTGGAGATAGAATTAGTTTCCCTAACACAGCGAGTTATTGGCTCATTAAGTCCATAATTCACCCTATGGTAACTTTCGCGGAAAAGATTATTCTCTCTTATTGGCGAGATGGTATATTTATGTCAATTAAAGATAAGAGATGAGGGCAGTTGATATGATGTGACAAAATATCACAAATAAACAAAACAGCGCAGATTTTGCGTCGATTCTCAAGTGAATCTATGCCGATTAGTTGACATCTTGTACTATACGAAGGCATTTCAGTGTTCCAACCAAGTTTCCATACAATTTTTTTTTTGGATACTTTCTAATCTCTTGGAATGATTTGTTGTAGTAGGGGTTCAACTTCCAAACCACATAGCAATATTCCAAGATAGACCTTACATGCACAAAACAGAGATTTAAGAGTGTATGGGTCTGTAAAATCATTCGAACTACGTTTAATAAAGCCTAGCATGGAATTAGCTTTCGCAGCTATATATTCAATATGTTTGATAAAACTAAAGTTTTGGTCAAAAACAACACCAAGGTCTTTCTTTTCGTTGACTCTTTGAAGAACATAGCTGCCAATTTTGTATTCGAAGAAAATTGGGGAGTAAGATCGACAAAAATAAAAACATTGACATTTGGTAACGTTCAAAAATAATTGATTGATATTACACCATTCTGTAAGCCTGTTAAGATCATCTTGAAAACGAAGGTAATCATCGTTTTGTCTAATGCATCTGAAAAACTTTAGATCGTCCGCAAAACAGAAGGCGAAAGGAATTTAAAAAAACATGTGGCATATCGTTGATAAAAATAATAAAAAGGAGCGGTCCTAGGTGGACTACCTTGGGGTACACCTGATGATACACATACCGGAGTAGACAGAAAATTATCAATTGATACAAATTGAATGCGTCCTATAAGGTAAGATGTCGACCACTTCAAAATACTAGAATGAAAACCAGTTCTTAAAAGTTTGTTCAATAGAATTGAGTGGCTGACTCTATCAAAAGCCTTTGCAAAGTCAGTATAGACGACGTCAACTTGATACCCTTCCTCAAGTTTTTTTAAAACATAATAAGAAAAAATAGAAAGGTTGGTAGTTCTTGACCTACCGGAAATAAATCCATGCTGGAAAGGTGATATTATTTCCTTGGGCATAAATGAAAACTTATCACAAACGAGCTTTTCGAAAAGTTTTGGAATCGTTGACAACTTACAAATTGGGCGATAGTTGGTTATTTCCTGCTTGGGACCTGATTTATGAATTGGAATTATAAAAGATTTTTTCCAATCAGAAAGAAATGCTCCTTCCGAAAGAGAGCAATTGAAAATGATAGAAAGAGGTTCGGAAAGTGCCGCAGCACACATTTTTAGAACTATTGAAGGTAAACCATCTGGACCAGGCTGTTTATCGCTGTTCAAATTCAATAGCGCTATTCAACTTCAGAATTACTGATGACTAAACGTCCAATATTAATCACAATGTTAGCATTGTCGTTACCATCAGCAGACTGTTGTTGAGAGGAACTTGAAAAGTTGGATTCAAGGTATTCAGCAAATACGTTACATATTGTTGGCATATCAGAATAAGTTGCACCTTTATATTGCATATTTTTAGGAATTCTACTGTTCTTTTTTTTGTTTTTTTATGAAACTCCAAAAGCATTTAGTATTATTTTTTAAACTAGTTTCTACTGAAATAACATAACTTTTACATAGAAATTTGTTTAGAACATTGAATTCGCTTTCAAGTTGAATATACTTGTCCTTAAATTACAAAGCCTTTTGTTAAACCACGGGGGCTTTGAATTGATGTTAATTTTAATTTTAGGACAAACATACCAACTGCACATTTCAAGGAATTAGTGAAAACATTATAAGAATTTAATAAATCAGATTGATTAAGTTGAAGATGCCATGGAATACTCAACATAAAATTCGCTATGTTCTGAAAATTAGCTTTTTTATAATTAAATATAAAATTATTGCAATTATATTTCGAATACTCGTAAAACTCAAAATTAAAAAATGTTGAGCTTGATAACACCGAAGAAGACAGTAATGCAATTCTTCATTTGGAGCTTGTCTTACTACCAACAATCATGTTGGTAAACATTATTGTTGAAAAGATTACTGCGAGCACTTACTTCATTTTGTTATACGGCCATTAAGATCTAGATCAGTGTTTTTCAAACTGAATTTCTTGGGGGTCGCGGTGGCAAGCTGGGAATTGTTGTAATAAAGTCTATTTTTTTTCGGTTTTGCCTTGCGTTCAACTTGTACCAGATATGCAAGGCTGCGACCATCTTTTGAGAAACTTATCCATTTTATGCTTACTCGCAAAGATATTCCCCGACAGGTTATACACAATACTTTTTTATTTCATCAATAGGCGTTTTTACTTTTTAGCTCCGAGCAGAGCGTGGATCATAGCTCAATCCATCGTAGTAAGCTCTGAGCTGAGTATGATCAGAGCTCTGCGATATAATTTTGGAACACACCTATAGCACTGAACTGTCATAGGTACGATGTGATAAGAATAGTTGCATACAACGCACCAAAATAAAGTACTGACTTTAATTTTAAATCTCAAAGCTGACCAATAAAAACTCGAAAAATTTAGAAATCTGAAGTGAAATTTAATGTGTTGAACGTGTTGAAATGTTTGAGAAAAAGAAAAAAAGTAGATTTGGTTGCAGTCAGCTTTTTGCTCCATTTGCTCGGTCAAATGGAGCGTGCTCCGAGCTAGCTGCGATTGAAAAAGAAACACAAGTTGAGCACTCTGAGTGCTCTGAACTTAAAAAGAAACACAGATCTTTTTTTGACAGCTCAGTTTAATGCTCTGAGCTAAAACTAAAAAGTCCCTAATAAGTATTCTCACATAAGAATTGCAAGGACTGCTCAACTTTTGAATTTTTGACCATACTGGAAAATTTCATCCCGACCAGAATATTTTTTTCTAAAAAAAATCTCGCTTATTAAAAAAGTTTGAGAAACACTGATCATGGGACTCGTGAGATACATTATACATATAAGGGTGTCCGTTAGTTCCCAAACTCATTTTTTTGGATAGCAAGAAAGAAAGATAGAGAGAAAGAATTGTTGACAACAAAATTTTTCCCCGAGGTCTGTAAGGTCATGCTTTTCCCATACAAATTTGTATGGGAATTTTACACTCTTCTTATTTTATTTTTTTTGTCTCCCGAACTATAACAGTTATTTTAATATTTTTTTGTGAATTCAGATTGATTTATTGATCCTTTAAAAAACTGCATTTAAAAATGTATTTAAAAAAATTAAATTATAATTTATTTAAATTTTTTAAGTTAATAAATATTTTCATATTATATATTTCTCTTTTATTTTTTCTCTCTCGATCTTCAGCATTTTTTTTTTTTAATTATGGTAAATAGGGTAAATGCACTAGTAATCCGGACAGTGCTAGTGTCCGGACACTTGGTCATTTATTTGAGAAAAATAGGCATATTATACAATAACGGTATGAATTAAGTATCAAAATACAATCTTTCATGTATTTAACAAATGTATGCAATGTTTCATGTACATTAACGCAGCACTGTAAGAGTTATGCGTCTTTTCAGTTTTGCATGTATAAGAGAAACATTAAAATGTCATTTTGAGTCTAAAAAAAATAGTGGAAGCGTTTACAAGATTTAAGTATTGTATGCAGTCTGAATTAATTTCTTCTAATAGGAAGTGACTAATTTGCTTTAAAATATTATAGTTTTTATTATTTAAAGCATAAAAGTTAATAAAACTTAAGTTTTTGTCAAAATATTTGGTGTCCGGGTACTGAAACAAATTTTTTTCTTTATATTCAGTTTCCGGACAAAGTGTCCGGATACTGAAAATAAGAGAAAAATATTAAATGTATGTTTTAATGATCTTAAATGAAAGGTTTGTATGTTCTACATGATTTAATAAAAGAGAATTGTTTTTTTTCTCACGGATTTTCAGTATTCGGACAAGGTTTTCTAAGTGAGAAATCGGCTGTCCGGATACTAAAAAATAAAGTCTAGTATCCGTACAAGTGTATTTTGTATGAAATTTAAGGATATTGTACATTGTAACTTTCATCACATTTCGAGGAAATGGTCCTTTAGGTCCTTTCGAAATTTAAGGCCCTTGAGGATATTAGAAGATACAAACAAGGCACAATTAAAACAGGTGCTAAATATGACCCTTGAGTCGGCCAACTTGCTATGATTGTTTAAAAGAAAAAAACCTAAAGTAACTTGTATTTTATAACAAGGAATGTAGTGGCTGATTAAGAGGAGGCTATTTGGGCTTAAGTTGCCCACCCCTACAGCTTATACCTAAAGTGTTTCAATGATATAATGCAAAACATTACAATGTGTAGAGTTTAAACCAGAGCTCTTGAATTCAAATTTGTATGGTGTATTTGTTTAAAGATATGGTGGTTTTAAAAACTCCAGCGATTCAATTAGGTTCAGTCTATATGTGCAGTAGTGGGTCTAGTTCAAACTTGGAGATTAACTCTAAAACTGTCAAGTCTCAAAATGAAGGGTAACATTTAAAGCTTTATATTGCACGTGTACATGTTCCAACGTATGTACCTACAATCGAATTGTTCGTGTATTATCAGTTGTACATGTGTTTTTAGTAATACAGGTGTATTTAGTATAACATTATCATATGCATAGTATTATGTTATTTAAAACAATTGTTGAACTAAATTGCAGCTAGTAGCTATTGCCCGCAAGCAGCAAAGAATTATCTAAACAAAACTAGCCTTATCTGCCACCAAGGTTCTAATATCCGTTTGTGAGGTTCAAATAGGAACAAAATACACACCGGTTTTTTAATTACACGTGTACTCAAATTATATATGTATTCTGATTACATGTGTATTTTGATAACAGGTGTATTTAAAAGTTATACATCTTAATCATTTTTTATTACTCCTGACTCGAAAACAAGAGTAATTAAACCCACGTTTGAACCGAGATATTCAATACAACTGTACCTTCATTATATACGCACCTATGTAGATAATGTATCAATAAGCGAAAAGTTAATTAAAATAACTATATTTTAAAAAAATTAACGATTTTTCATTTATTCTATTCAATAATGCACTAAGATTTCATACAAAACAATTGCGTCCGGATACTAAAACAAAAGCGTCCGGAAACTAAATTTTGCTGTCCGGATACTAGTGAAAATCGAACTTTTTTGAACTTTTATCATTTTAATTTTGTTCAATGTTATAGTTGCAAATTATGTGGACACTTTATTATAAGGAAATATCTACACTCTTTGAAACAATATAACTATATCCACGGTCCATCCATTTATAGTAGGAAATGAGACGAAGTCAAAGTTAAGAAAC
Source organism: Melangyna quadrimaculata (assembly GCA_949320155.1). Classification (NCBI taxonomy): domain Eukaryota; kingdom Metazoa; phylum Arthropoda; class Insecta; order Diptera; family Syrphidae; genus Melangyna; species Melangyna quadrimaculata. The sequence continues at coordinate 56,799,131 of OX439485.1, forward strand.
ACGTTAAGTGTGCGGATACTAGTGCGTTTACCCTAGTCAAAAAAATGTTCTTCATTAAAATTTAAATGAATTTTGTAAACATGTTTTTGGAACTGCCGTTTCATTTGATGTGTCATCATTATTTGTCCAGTTGTTTTTGATCATAGACAAAACGGTGTTTTTTCATTCAAGATAAACAATCTCTATCCAAAAAACAACGAATAAGTGAATTAACATTTTATCAGGCGAGAACATTTTTGGCTCGTGATATCTTAAAAAACAATAATATAAAAAAAATTAAAACTACATAGAAGTATAAATCTTAGGAATGTTTTTTTTTTTTTTTCATCTCACTACTACCGTTTTTTCTTTGTAAACAAAAAGATACATATCTTCAAATAAAAACATTAAAAAAAAAAATTATGCCCTTAATTTTTTTGACAACTTTGAAAATGTGGATTAATGTGTAGAAAAATAAATTTTTTCTTTAATTTCATTTGTTCGTAAAAAAAAAAATAGGAACAAATTTAAAACAACAAAAAACAAAAACTGCCCTAAAGCCCACAAGAGGGAAATTTAATATCAAAGAAAATGTTTTTTTTTTCGGGATATTTTTCTTTCACGCAGGATATTAAAAAAAAATTATTTAGGTTTTCCAAACTACCCTTTAATTTTGTGTGGTATCATTATTTGCTGAGAGATTGGTGATCAAAGTGGAAAATTCCTTTCTAAATTATTTAAAGTCAGATATCTTAACAACAACCAACCAAAAATCATACAGCAAAAATGGAATTAAAGCTGAATAAAAAAGTTATCGCCAATTCAAAATAAAATCCCGGATTAACCACGTCAAAAATCTTTAAAAAAAAAAAAAGTACAATCTAGTTTGTGTTATAAAAAAAAAAAAATTTAAATTTTGCTACACAATATTCCTATCAGTACCTAATTGAGATTTTTCAAAATGGATATTTGATATAAAATTTAAAAGTATGTATGCACTTTTGACTTACCTTTGAATTAACTTTGGTTAACTTCTAACGACCGAAATTAAAATAGGAACTAATTTTTTGTCTCCTATGCGAAGCTCTTTTATCCCAGAAAAACGAAATGATTTTCAACGGTGTTGTGGTGGACCTGGTTATGTGACAGCCAGTAGCGGATCTAGGATTTGGCTGTGGGGGGGGCTTGGAGTTTGGAAATCCAGTTTGTACATTTATGAAGTGATATAACAGAAAACGAATTTTGACATCATAATAATAGCCGTGTTTTTTGTGCCCCTATCGCGCCTTAAAATTTTAAAAATAAAGCACAATAACAAGAATTTTGGATTGATGTGTTATGCATGGAAATTATTTTTAAAGGCCAATTTTAAGGGTTAGCAAAACATGGTAGTATAACTTGTATAACTTTAAGTTCTAGCCACGTTACAGCCTCAAACCACACGAGAAAATGCGTTTATTTATAGGTATATTGCTTAATAATTGATAAGGTATCAAGTGCCCACCTATGTACACTATGTAAGTGTTTGTTTGAATTAGCTGAAGGTATGCTTTGAACTTCAACTTTTTAACAAAATTTAAAAGCTGTTTGTAATGCTAGTTCAGAAAAATGATGTTTAAGTGGTTTTACTGGCAAAAGCTCATATGTGTTTTGACAGTATCAGTGCCCTGAAATCTCATTTTCGTTAATTAGCCAAATCAACGAACCTACCTGTTTTATTCAAATTATCACTGGAAAGCACGAAAATAATATTTTGTGGATCGAAATATAAAATATCAAAATTTCAAGACTTTTAGTCGGGCATAAGAAACAGCTGATCTAAAAAATAAGCTGCACGGCCCAATTCTGCAAGTGTCAAAGAATTTTCGTTTACACTGCACCTACATACACTTTCTATTCCTCTTCAAAAAATGTGTCGATAAATTTATAAGTCACTCAAGAGTCTATAGAGATTGTAAATATTCATGTCCACCTGCAAGACTTTTTTGAGTTCATAGAGTTTGTCACGCTTTTGGAATTTGGCTCCTCGAATAGAGAATTAGTATTGAATTGCTTACCCCAAAAATGTTTTGTATGTTTTGCGTCGGACATTTGAAATTTTAAAAACTAAGCCCCAAAATACTCTAAGCCCAGTCAAGGCCGTAAGAAACAAGTCCTGTTGTTTTAAACATTTACACTTAGCTTTACACCCCGGTGTTCTCTTATAGTTTTAGCCTTAATTGCGTTTCTTTCGTGAAATTAGCTATGTTTTTAGTGTTAACAGTTGTTGCTTTTGACATGTAAATGATAAGCTCCGACCACGTTTTTTTTTAAATTATATCTTCAAGTTTGAGCCCCAACTTCGGACTTTGGAAATCCTTAGGCTTATGCCCCAAAAGCTCTCTGGAATAAGGTTAGTTTATAGGGAGTAAGTTGTTTAACCCTGATTACGTTTTTTGTCCAATATTCTCAGACCTTATTAGTCCCAAGTTGTTTTTTTTTTTTCAATTCTCTGGGTTTTGTTTTAAGGGAAAATTGTCGTTGCTTGAAACATGTCCATTACTCATAGCCCCCAATTGGTATTTTTTCCAATTCACTTAAGGCTTTAGCCCCAACCACGTTATTTTGTCCATCAAAATTCTCATCTTAACAATATTTTAGACGAATATAAAACTACACGTTGTAATAAGCAATCGGTTGTGGGGGGGCTTTAGCCACCTCCCTGGATCCGCCACTGGTGACAGCCTCCATATTCTTAAATTATAACACAATATTACTAAAATATAATAAAAAATAAGATTTTTGTTGGCATGCTCATGATATTTTCGACACACAAAAATTAAATGTATACCACAGTCGGCTCTATATAAACGGGGATTTAACATCTGCTATACAAACTTATTTAAACATGATAAAAACAGGCGCATGTGCTTGATTAAACAATTATCAGATAAGACTAAGTTTGGTACAAAGACTTAGTTATCTTAAACAGTTATAGGTATGTATTGTCTTATAGATACAAATACAGTTAACTGCCTAATTTTTTGCAACAGATATGTGTATCCGTTAAAGATACATTAAAAATTATAATTATTTATACAGCTTTGTATATTATGGTCTTTGCAAGAAAAAAAAAACATAACGAAAAAAGGTTTTTGGCAGTTTCTGAAGAATAAATATAGCACAAGTTTTGCGTTGTTCCCTTATTGCATATAATTATTAAAATTTGATCGAAAGCTAGCTAAACAAAAATTGCCTTTAAAAATTGTATATTGTATAAACATAAAAAAAAACTGAAGAAAACAAATCAATTTTTTAATATGTACCTACTTTTGGTATTTTTTTTTTAACATTTCTTGGTTAACAAAATTAATGAATTAATGAACCATCACCATCAATTTGAAGTCAAGCATTTCTGTATAGTTTTTTTTTTAAACACAGGAGCTAATTTGTAATTTTTCAGTCGTGTATTTTATTTTTGATGAGTAACATCTTAGATATCAGTTTTGGGTTATCTGTCTGTCCACGAACCTACAGCGTAGACGGCTGAACGGAATGTCTTCAAACTTGTTACTTACTGCTTTTTGAGTAATATTTTTTTATTTTACCGAAAATAACGGTACCTGACACACAAATTTTTGTTATCCAAAAAAAAGAAAATATTTTCTTCTCATAAACGGATTCAAACATTCTCTTTTGGTATTTTATTTTTTCAAAAAAAAATTTATTTTTGGTAGGTACCTCTACCTCTAGGAGAACCATATTTTTGGTTTTTGAATTTCTCGCAAATAGTGTAGTGGATATTTTTCATTTTAACCAACATTAAAAAAAAAAACTATTTTTTTTAATTAAAAAAAAAAAAGTTTAAAACTTTTTTTTTTCAAAACTCAATATTTTGAAAACGACTTGGTCAATTTTTTAAAAACTTTGTTAAAAGTGATACTTAAAGCATAATATTTTATTTTTAAATGCCGATAAATGATAGCATATATAGCAACAAAGGCTGGTATTTCTTCTAAAAATAAAGGCCTAATTTGAGTTTCTATCATTATTAATTATAACGCAATTACCGTTAACATGGGTCAGGGTACACCAAATTAAGACTTATTTTTAATCCCCGATAAATGATATCAAAATTGGTGATAGGCCCTTACTGTAGAACAATTTTTTTCTTAGAACACACACAAGAATCATGCCCTAAAATATTATTGACGAATTAAGGGACACCCTATAAGTTTATTAATTGCTTTAAGTAAACTATTTGAAAAGCTTATTAAACAAAGAATGTTAAACCATATTGAGGATGCGAATATTTACCCTATTGAACAATTTGGTTTTTGACCTGGTCACTCCACAAGCCATCAAATTTTAAGAATTAAAAATCACATCAAAAGTAATTTAAATTTAAAGCTTTCGACTGGCCTAGTACTTTTGTACATAGAAAAAGCCTTTGACACTGTGTGGCATCACGGGTTAATTTACAAACTTGTAATGTTTAATTTTCCTATTTATCTTATCAAGTTAGTATGGAGCTTTTTACTTAACAGAAAATTTGTTGTATACTCCTGTGTAAAGTCTGCACTTTATGATATAGTGAGTGGCGTCCCACAGGGTTCTGTCCTAGGACCCATACTTTTTAATATCTACATGTCCGACTTGCCATTTTTGGACGTAAATACTAATATATGTAGCTTTGTTTGCTGACGACACAGCCCTTTTTGCGTCAGGCATATTGCCTCAAGTAGCCCTTGAAAGTTTACAAAACATTTAACAAACTTTTTTTCATAGGTGGAAAATTAAAGCTAATGCTCAAAAATCTTTAATTTTCTCGGCGTAGAAAATTAGAGTATTTGCCACAAACAACTCTAAAGCTAAATTGTACTGATATCGCTTGGTCTGATAGCTGCAAGTATCTAGGTCTTGATAAGAAACTGACTTTCGATAAACATACTTCCAGCACGATCAACAAAACAAATCTTTTAATAAGAATTTTATACCCTTTCATAAATCGCAAATCAAGTCTTAGCATGCATAATAAAATTTTAATATTCAAAACTATTTTCCAGCCTATACTCACTTACGGTGCTCCAGTATGGTTTAACTGTGCTGAAACCCATTTAAAAAAAATTCAAAGAATGCAAAACAAAATTTTAAAATTAATGCTAAATTTGCCATGGCATTTCTCAACTGTAAGGCTTCATGATGAAGCTAATGTTAAGCAAATTAAGCTTGTACTATAAAACATACAAGATAACTTTTTTAGAAGATGTTCCTATTCTGATAATGAGCTTATTCTTAGTCTCTTAAATTAGATATTTTGTTCATACCGCATTTGGGTTTATGTGCAATTTTAGTTTTTAAGTATTATATAAGGGTTTTTTTTTCTTGTAGCTTTTCCCTTAAATCTTTGTTTGTTAAATCATTTAAGTTATATTCATTTAAGTATTAAAAATATTGAAGTTGTAAAGAATTTAATTTTCTATATCTCTTAAATATACATTCATTAATGTAATAAATATCGAACTGCAATAAATAAATAAATATTAATATTGTAGCATATGTGGATGTAACATATAGCATCCTAGATTTTTGTAGGATTCGGTCAGAAATAATAAAACCAATATGAGGTTGGTCCCGCTCAAAAAGGTGTGCATTATTCACTCCCTGTTTTTTGTTGTTTTCCTATATAACTTTGGAAATATGCATCTTTGAAAAAAAAAAACATCAAGACAGAATTGGTTTGTTATAAAATTCTCCACAAGATGACATTTATATATAGCTTTCTGGTGTTATAAATATTTTTGTTGCTATATAGCGTTGAATTCAGAAAAAAGCTGTTAAACAAAGTAGTTTTGAAGCGCTTAACTGACAGATAAAAATGGTCCAATTCTACTATAAATATTCTAGGGAATTACAAAATGAAAAAGCGAAACCCAATTGAAATCGGTTTGATAGGTTCGGCACGGGAGATAATATTAATTAAGTGCACCGCGAAATTTTTGCGTCCATGCAGTGGTCAAAGTTAGACATTTAAGCTGGCGCTAATTTTTGTACACATATTTGGAACTCTTAAATATCATAAAGTATCGTTATAATATTTATTTTATTTAGTGATTTTTGTAGCCATTTTAAAAGTACCAAATTCGTATGTAAAAATGCTTTTTAAAATAAACTAAAATAATTATTTTATTAAAAAAAAAAACATTTTTCTTAGGATTTTTGGTCTTTTAAATTCTCAACAAAAGTTACTAAAAAAATAAAATAAATATGATTACGATACTTAACGACCGTTTAGGGTTCCAAGTATGTGCAAATGAATTTGGAACGAAATACAGGACGGCTGAATTTTGTATACCTGAAAGAGGGCTATTGGAAAAGCTTATGTTAACTTTTTCGGGACGCCATCCCCCTGGGGAAATCCACCATTTTGGAAAACGTGAAGTGATCTAATCTCCGAAACTATTGATCTTAGATGAAAATTTGTAAGGCCAAGCTTGAAAGTTATTAAATTATCTTTCGTTCACTAATACATTTTTTTTCGGTGCGGGCGATATTTTCAAGGTTATGACGTCTTATTATTTTTTTGTTTTTTTTTTTTCATACTAACCTACACCTTTTTGTTATTCTAGAATAAGCTAACGCGAATTGTTTTCTTAATGAGAATTTAAGAACACTAAATTTCCAACATTTTGATACATCTTTGAAGATGATGCGATACCACAAAGAACAACTTTGGCCACTATTTTGCACAAGGATTTGCATTTGATTCCATTTAAGATTCAGTTGACACAAGGCTTCTTCCACAAGACCATTTACGCCGACGTACATATGCCAATAGGATGTTACAGCTATCCCATGACAACCCCGATTTTCATAAAAAATCATAATGAGTGAAGAGCAGTGGCGTAGCGTGGGTTTTTGTCGCCCGGAGCAGCCCCAATTTTTGCCGCCCTCCTGAATTTTTTGTCCAGCTTTAAAAAAGTAGTAACCAAAAACCACGGCAATTAAATGATATTAATGTGTATTTGATTGAATAAAATAAGAAATTAATGATAAAATATGAAAAAAATCGTATTTAAGCGATTCCGTTACCGCGGATGCAAGGGTGCTACATGAACAGGTACATAATAAAGAATTATCTTGAACCATTTACATGGCCAATAAACAAATTTTAAAGAAATTATGGGAATTAGATTTTTTTCAAAACAGCTTTGAACCTGGTACAAAAACTTTGAAAAATGTGCCGCCATGGGATATCCCTACCTATTATAGATCGAGAAATTTTTAGCCTGCGTTTTTGAGATCATGTAATTTATTTGGCACATACATTTATTGATCAAATTCCTATTGTTTGATCTCCATCCGGATTAACAACCCACTCTAATCGACCAATCTATCGGTCTTCCACTCACTTTAAAAAATCAGGGAACCAACGTTACTTCATAATAAATTGAATAATATATAAATTGAAATTCTAAACAGAAACATAATACGACATTTTTCTAATTTATTTTCTTTTTAATAATTTGTTTCATTAAATTGTTGATTTTCTGAGTTAAATAAATAAATAAAATTAAATAAATATATTTTTAAATAAAATAAGTAAATTAAATAAAGAATTTTGATGTAAAAGGAAAAGATATTAAAGTTAAAAAAGGTATCTTTGTGTGTAGGAACGTATTAAATTAATTTTATTCAAAATGTATTTTTATAAAAGAGAATTTGTTTACATCTGAACTCTACTGCTTTTAATTACAGCAAACTCTTTAATTACCGACTCGATATCAATGGCCTCAGTCATTGCTTGCTTCTTGAAATTTTGAATTGTATTCTTTGGGCTCACCAAATTCAATAATTTGAAGAACAAAGGATTTTTTTAATTGCTTGTCGCCGATTTTGCCGCCCCTGGCAAAATGTCGCCCGATGTGGTATTTTTGTTCAGCAACGTAAAACATAATCAATGTCCGATTATTGACTATGCCCATGAAGCATGTTTACCAGTGTGGGGACATTTTTACTTGGATTCTTTAGGCTCAACAAATTAATTAATTGGAAGAATAAAGGATTTTTTTTTAATTTCTTGTCACCGATTTTGCCGCCCCTGTCCTGGCAAAAAGTGCCGCCCGGGGCCTGTCCCCCCATCCCCCGCCCATGCTACGCCACTGGCGAAGAGGCACATTTTCATTTGAATGGATATGTGAATAAACAGAATAGTCGGTTCTGGGCAATGGAAAACCCTCATATTATTCATGTCACCTTTGCATCCATTAAAAGTTACAGTCTGGTGTGCAATTTGGTCAAGAGGAATCATTGGACCTTACTTCTTTGAAAATGAAAACGGCGTAACGGTAACTGTGAATGGGGAGCGATGTCGTGGTATGATTGAATACTTTTTAACGCCACAACTGCATGCTTTGGGCTTGATAAACATATGGTATCAACAATACGGTGCCACATCGCATACAGCCAGGATTACAATGGAATTACTGCGAGACCTCTTTCCACAACAAGTTATTTCAAGAAATGGTGATGTTGATTGGCCTCCACGGTCGCCTGATTTGACTGCTCCGGTCTTCTTTTTGTGGGGATATCTGAAAAGGAAGGTGTTAGCAAACAAACCGTAAAAGCTTGAGCAACTCGAACAAAATATTCGTGATGAAATTAATGAAATACCGCGTGAAATGTGTGAGAATGTAATGAAAAATGTGCTCAAAAGAGCTCGCATTTGTGAGACTAACAGAGGGGGACATTTACCTGATATTGTATTCCATACATAATTGCCGACATTAAATAAAACATCAACAATTAAAAACAAACAAAGTAGTATACCTTCCCGGCGGACACCCTGTTAATAAATCCATGCCAAAATCTAATTTGCCTGGACTATATGTAATCAGAACAAAATTGTTTTAAATTAGAAAATATTTGTTTCGCTTTCTTAGTAACAGTACTTCCAATAGAACAACTTTTCATATTTTCGACTTTCTTATTATTGGATAAACTTATTAAACTAATTTTGCTACATATGAGTGTGTCAACTGAAGAGTCCAAGTGAGAACGCTGGGACGAAACGCCAATTTTTATGGACTAAAGGCCATTAAAAGCTATATTGAATCACTAATTTTGTTATGCAGATGCTCCTAAAAAAATATTAATGATATTGAATATCAAAGTTAAAAAAAAAAATCATGAAAAATCGATTTATCAAGAACGCTTTAGTGAATTTTTTTACCGATTTTAAGTGTCTATGTGGTTTTTCAAAGAAGAATGTTAGAACTTTTTTAATTATATACATTTTTTGCTCAAGCTACAAAATCAAGTACAAGTTTAATAGTTATCTAAAATAACGATAATTAAAACGAAGATTTAGTCTAAATATGTTTTTGTTTTGTCTACTTGTTCAAAAACTACGAGCTGGCTTTGATTCTGGACTATTTAGTGATTTTTGTGTAGGCTAAGTTCGGGCATTATGGCGCAGTGGGCATTATGGCGCACCTTGCAAATACCACAATTCCAAAAGTCCGATTAAAATAAGAACAATGCAAAAACTTGCGTCTTCACCGAACACGTGCCGGGTTAAGATCGTAAGCTGATAGGACTAGTTTAGTACAACAAAAAAAAAAGTAAACAAAAAAAAAATAAAGTGGTTCTGGGTGGCACTGAATTTTGCTTTGGTTTTGATTGTGTGTATCTCAGTAACCATACACCGCACATGTTTGATGTGAATATTAGAACGCAGAGTACAGTTTTGGCTTTCTTGTGTAACGGGAAATATTTACAAAGTAAAGAGAACTTAGTTTTTTTGATTAATTTGTTGTAAATATGTGTGCTTTGTGTAATATGGCTCACATAATGTAAGGGCATTATGGCGCGGTTGAGCAATAATGCCCTTATGAAGCTAACATGTAAAATTAGTTTCATACTTACTCTAGTGGTTGCAAAATTGAACATTAAAAACCAAAAGGCTATAAGATCGCTAAACAAAGGAAAAAAAGGGACGGTGCGTTAACACGTTAAAATCCAGCTAGCTGACGACTCTGATGGGCCTGAAGATTTTGGCGCAAATGTTTCCGCCGCCGGTTGTGGTGAAGATTATACAACTACAACAAAAGACGAATGGATGCAGTGTACCATTTATGGTCAGTGGTCCCACGATTAATGTGCTACTTTTAAAAGACTTGTGATAGATGTGGACGAAAGAAAAAGCTGATGGCCATATTGCCCTTAGGGGTTCGCCATATTGCCCACAGGTAGGGCATTATGGTTTTTTTTAAACTAGTTTTTAATAAATTTATTTTTTTCTTAAAAAATATGATTCGCTTTCTTTTTTTATTTGTTGTATGTTCCGTTTTTCTTAAATTTAATAAATATTGTTGATTGAATCAAAAAATGTTATCCGTAGTAAAGTTATTTCAAAATGAAGCTAAGTGCGCCATAATGCCCGAAGTTACCCTAAGACAAGGACCTGGATTAGTGGTTTTTGTGTATGATAAAAAAAGAGACTAACATTCTTCTTTGAAGAACCGCAAAGAAAATAAAAATCGGTAAGGAACTGACTGAGTTAAAAATCTTTTAGTACCATAAAAAGCAAACAAAATGTTATATTTTTTTTTTATCTATTTTGTGATTTTGTAATAAATGTAATACCAACTTTTTCGTTACTAAATAAGGAATAAGCTAAAAATATTTCAACCCCTTATTATAATATATAAGGGTGGTTTTGAGGGTCGCTTTATGAGTTGTTTTGTCTTACTTTTACGAATTTGCAAACGAACCTTAAAAACAATACCTATTTTTATTCTGATAAATGAGGAAAAAATTGATATTTGTTTGCTGTTTTTCAGAGATGATTTTGACATCAAAAAGATTATTTAAAAACCAATATTTGTATTTTTTACAAATTAAATACTACAAGAACTGCATTTTGCATAAAATTGACCCCTAAATATTATTTTAAAAATCCGAAAAAATTCAGGTAGTGTGTCATGGGTTCAAAGAACTGAATTCCAAAAAATGTCTTAAATCGAGCGAAAAATACATAAAATATTAAAGAAAAACTATGGAAAAAAGGAATTTTGTCCCTAAAACTAATTTTATTCAAAATTAAATAACTTTTGTCACACAGCGAATTTGGACAAATGGTAAACGGATAATGAATACGTAAAAATGTACCTATATACGATATGAAGGCCGTTATCATTGGTGCTAGGACCACGCTCCATACATTTTTGCCCATTGTCCTTTGTATGTGTAATGTTTATATTGTATCTATATATTAATACGCTTAGCAAAACCTAAGCAAAACCTAACGGTACACTTTTCTCTGTAAATACTCAACGGAACTACATAAATTATATAACGTTGGAAAGGTTTTGCCCCACAGATGTGCACAAATCAAAAATTATGTTTGAATGTACCCGTTAAGGCAGGTAATGGTCGCTTGCAGTTTTTAAGATAATTGATTTTTATCATTTTAGGGGGCTAGTTTAGAAGTTTGAAATTTCGGGAGATGATGAACATTCTAAGTTTAGATTTTCTGATGGTAAATTGGACTTATGACTTACCGTAAGGCGAAGAAAGTAACATTTTTATATAGTTTTGCTCAAAAGAAACTTTCATTAGAAAAAAATTAATGTTGATTTATAGCAGACTAAGATTAAAAATCAAAAAAAAAATTAAATTAAATTAATATTTTTATTTTGTGAAAAGAAATGTGTAGTTTAATGAGTTTTATAATGGACTATTGTAGGCACATTCTAGAAAGCTTGACGGATCATATCTTCACCAGGAGCCCAATTCCGCAAACGTGAATATTTTGGTTTTATTAAAAATCAATGAGAGTGAATATTTTGGTTTTATTAAAAATCAATGAGAGTGCTTTAAAAAAAAGGGTTTTTAAATTACATATGTACAAGTACATACATGCATACATACATACATCCATAAGGCCTTTTTTGTTGGTAAGTGTATACACAGCGCAGCAAAATTTTTCACTGTAAACAACAACAAAGGAAAAGTTCGGATACTACATAACGTGTTATTACTTTGTTTTGTGATGTTTAAAGAATATTTGATTCTTTTTAAACATCACAAAACGAAGTAATAACACATTATGAAGTATCCGCACTTTTCCTTTGTTGTTGTTTACAGTGTAAAATTTTGCTGCGCTGCGTATACACTTTACCAATAAAAAAGGCCTATTGTATGTAAATACATATGTATGTATAAAATCAAAAGTTTGGCAGGTTTATTTTGATACCCTTGGTGGGAGGTGCGGTTGAAAATTTCGATTTTCCGAGTTTTCTGTCATGATTTTTGCTCTTTTACACATATACATAACATATGTATGTACATTATGCTCATACTCATATTTTGTATAAGTACATGCATCCAAACCAAAAATTTGCTCTTTATCAATGCTGATTAGTTTTAAGTACATATTTATATGTATGTAGGTATTTATTAGGGAATGGTATGATTAATGTTATTTGAAATTTGCCAGAAACCGATTGTTGGACCTGAGGTTATTTGATGAAATAACGTAGGTCTTCTGACCTTGGTGGTTTGCAAAAAGAAATGTAACAGTTTTTTATAACTAATTGTATACCTATGGGTTAATAAGTGTGTGTGTTGGCCGAATTTTCCTCCTCAGGGTAAAGCTTTAGAGTTTTCACTAAAATTGGTAAAACTCTGAAATCTTTTGTTTTCAAAATTCATTTCAAACGTCTTACAACATTTGTTTTGGAAATCAGTTCGTTGGTTAGCCCGCTTCACAGGTTCCGAGGCTTAAAACGCCTTCTTGGGTTCCTCTGTCCCGCTTACGCAACTTTTTCTTAAGCATTAAAAAGAGCAATATTTTTGTTTTTTGTACTCGCCAACAAAATCTTATTTAGGACAAGGTTTGTTTTTAACTAAAAGAAAGGATAATATTTGCTTGAGATTAAGTGAAATATATGCGTCTCTTTTAAACTCACTAAGCGGTAAAATATTTTTATATTTTTTTTTTTCAAAGTCATGCAGTTAGTCACTTTTTTAATTTAGAAATTGAAAAAAGTACGTATACGCCACAGTGTACGTAATCTCGGATTTCAATTTAGAAATTCATGTTATCAATATATAATCAGAACAAAAATTTGTGTTAACTAAAAAACAACAATCTAATGTGTGGTTGGCCGAATATTCGGCCACTGGCGATACTAGTATAAATAATTACTTTAAATTCGTGTGCCAAACTGTTTTCTTACAAATATTTTCAAAATCTTATATCTATAATGCATATACATAAATTTAAAAAACACTCTAACGATTTTAAGATTTTTGTTTCATATATTTATATTAGCTCAAGAAATCAATTGGCAACTTTCTTGTTTAGATCAAACTTCTAAGGCTAATAGTACGGTAGGTGAAAAAAAGATGATTCCAACTCATGTCTTACCAAGAACAAAACCGAAGGTTTTTCATGTGGCAATGGGTAGGAAACTCACTTTTTCAGTTGAATTGTTGGCTTATTATAGCTATTAACCATAATGGATTTTTATAAATGGAATATCAAATGAAAGCTTAGAATGCCCCCTTTAAAAAGCCGACCACTTTTGTTAAAACAGCTATTCATGGAAAAATTGCCCTTTATACCTATTGTCCAGCCATTTTATTAATGTTAAGGATAAAGCTAATGATTTGCCATCATTTGTTTCCACACCCGCGATGAGTAAGGTAAACCTACGGTCGCCTCCCGTACTATAGGGATTTAAGGCAATTACAAAATTAATTTCATGGTTTGAGCATATTTTTAATATTCATCTTTTAAGTTGTAGATAATAATTGTACCCATAAAATTTCGTAATAAATCTTAAATTTAAAAAATTTATTTTAATTCTTTTATCATTAAATTATTAAACCACTAACATACATCGTCAATACGTCAATGTTTAACAACATTCTAGCTCTAAAGCAAGTTCTTATGCGATCCAGTCGTGTATATTGTAAGACCACGGTCTTACTAGCTTAGGTGCCAGTTATAGCTATCATTGGAAACCATCGTTGAAAAAGTTAGCTGTTGATTTTGAAACCCCTCGAAAGTTTAATCATTGAATATTTAAATGCAGAAATATAGCTTACGACTTCAAAATTATTTCTCCTCTAAAAAAGAATTCATTTTGAATCGTATCTTCCCCATAAAGTAAATTTTAATTTTTTCAATGATCATTGGTAAGGTAGTTTCATCATTGAAAAATTAAAAGCCATTTTATGAGAAAAGTTTTGCCAAATTGATTTTTTTTTAACCTAGAAATGATTACGAAGTCAATTAGCTTTACTTTGGCATCAAAATAATCATTTATTTTTTCTTCAAAATCTCTCAAAATTGAAAATTAATATTTTCAATGATGGTTTTCAATGATAGATATAACTGGCCCCTTATTATTATGTCGTTACTTACAGAACATATTCAAAAATATTAATCGAAATGAGAAGATGTTCCTTGACAAGTCTTAAGAGTCTGATTATTTCACTTCGTTTTTTTTCTCAGTATAAAACCATCATTTGACCTTGGTAGGTACTGAAAATTATTTAAAAAGCTTAAAACCAAATTGGTGCCACATATCAACTTGTTATCATAAAAGATATTTGTTAAAATCTGTAATTATTTGCTTTTGTTTTTATGAAAATACTTTCTTTTTTGTTTAAACCAATAAACAAAAAGATACAGATAAGTAGGTACCTTAGGTAAGTTGTTTTTGTTTCTACATATGTATGTTAGGGGTGTCTAATAATTGTTGTTTGTCAGATATTCAAAATGGATATCGTGGATCTTGTACACTGAGGGAAAAAATGCCTTCTAAAGTTAAATACGAGCGTATTTGATCTAAAGTTTTTTAAATGAAGTGGAGCATTTTCATTTTTACGTTGAAACAATGTCAATTTGAATATGCGCCGTAATTTTAAGAAATTAAACCTAGTTTCAAAGTAAAACGTGTTTATTTATACATCGAAATCAACTTTTGTACATTCACATTTCGTTCAACCTTGTTGTTAAGTAAAACGTTATCATTTTTAAATTGAGATCCACATTTAAAGTGCCCTCAACCTTGTTTCAAAGTGAAACGTATTCATTTTAACATTGAAATCCACATTTTACTTTGCGATCCACTTTTATGGCATTTAAAGTGCCATCAACGTAGTTTCAAAGTGTTGCATAGTTAAGTAAACCTCAATTTTTTTGTATTTGTAAGCTTAATATAAAGTATTTCGAGAGCGCGTTGTTGTTTTTCGAAGTGGCTCCCTTACATTTGTGAACAAATTAAACGCGCACTCAAAATTCACTTTCATATTATCGAAAAACAATATTTAATTATTTTTTCTATATTTATTACTATGAAATACTCATAGCATCAAACGATTCACTTAAGTCGTCACAAATAAATGATTCACCATAAAAATGAAATGCGTCGAGCATGAACATATACATTTGTCTTTGTCTTACATAAATTTAAACAAAGAAGCGTGGCGTGGGTATCCATTTTGAATCAATACCTAACCGAGCGAAGTTCAATCTACGTTGATTCGAAGTAGATAAATGTTGTTTTAAAAGATGGATGAATTTGATTTACCTATGATTCCACTTTATATCATCATGTAAACGTAGTAAAATCTAGTTCGTTTTTAAGTAAGGAATCACTTTGAAATAAAGTCGCTCCACTTTGATTTAAGAATTTTCGGCGTTGGCGCCAAATCGTTCCGAAAAATATTAGAATCAAAGTTTTTTGCTTTGATTTTACGTTGTTTTTTTCTCTGTGTAGAGGATACCCACACTAGTATTTCTACGTTCCGGAATTAAATAACCATTTTTTCACCTATTTTTGAGATTTTATAAAAATTCGAAATGCTTTTTTTCAAAACAAATGCACCGATTCATCAAAGTACTGCACTATGACTCATGTTCATGTATGAATCGGTGCATTTTTTTTTGAAAAAAAGCATTTCGAATTTATCCAAAATCTCAAAAACAGGTGAAAAAATGGTTATAATCCATTTTCAGACTGTAATATCTCAAAAACTAGAGCTGATGGCGAAAAACTTATTTTATTATAAGCATCCCTAGAGAGTCAAATGAAATCGTTTAAGGTCGGTGAAACCACGTTTAATACGCGAAATTCTTGATCATTTGTTGACTTTGAAAAAAAGTGTTTTTTACATAAAAAACGGCCGCGGGGTCTGGAGGTAACATTTTAAAAAAATTCCAGAACGTAGAAATACTTGTGTGGGTATCCTCTACAAGATCCACGATACCCATTTTGAATATCTGACAAAAAAAAATTATTTGATGTATATGTATATGTATATACAGCTTTTCGTTATCATTAAGAGAAACATTTTATGTAGTAGCCCGTAGCGTAATGGTTAGTGCGTTCGACTGTCACGCTGGAGGTCTGGGATCGCTTCCCAGCCTCGTCCACCTAAAAACAAAAAAGTTTTTGACAAATCCTCCAAGAGTATCACTTGTCACGAATAAGTGCTTCTCGTCTAGCCGTTCGGATTCAGCATAAAATTGTATGTCCCTTCCATTCCTGTCGAAAGGCGCACACAGGAATGGTTGCGAGTTGTTAGTCACTAGGCCCTGGTTCTTCACGAGCCGTTGTACCACCCGATTTATTTATTTATTTATTTATTTTAAGAGAAACATTTAGTCGACAACTATCTAAAATAATTTAAAAAGTTTAAATGCAATGAGATTGAGGAACAAACATTTTTTTGTTAAATGTGAAAATAGTTTATTAATATAATGTATGTCAAATTAGCACTACATTTGTGGAAATTCAAAAAAGTAAAGATGCAGTTAAATGTAGCTTTTTAGTAGTAAATTAGTTGTGGAAAAAAAATGTGTAGCTCTACTATTTTAAAAAATATGGTATGTAGTGCTAACTTGACATCAACTTGGCACTACACTATCTCGAATTCCAAAACCTAAGTACTAAAAAAATTTGTTGCCGTTCTTTCTTTTTTTAAATAAGGGTAGCTAGTGCTAACTTGACACTGGTGAAGTCAGCCATTAAAAAAGGAAAAGTACCTATCGTCGGCTAAGGATGCAATCCTCGTAAATCCACTTTTTACCAAAAATGAGATTTCTTTAAATATATAAAATTAGGATTGAATTGTACATTTCTATAAAGAAAAAAATATAAAATGTCTTATATATCGCCTAAAAACGCAGAAAAAGAAAACCTTTTAAATCCAATTTGTCTATTCTCAAGTTTGAAAACCTCGTAAATCCAAATTTTTGTAAGGAAAATATTTAAGCATAAATAGTATGAATTGAAAAAGAGTTATTTAGCACTTAATAATTTATTTATATTTTTGCTTTATTTACTAAATTGAAGGGGAGGATGTTAGGACGAAGAAATTTTATAAAAAAGTTGGATATAAAGTCAAATTGTTAAAGATAAACAAGGTTTTTCATAATTTCCACATGGATATAAGTGGTTTTCTTGTTTTTTTGCTAAAAAATGATATGGATTTACGAGTATTTCTTCCTTTTTATAATTAAAATTCTTAATTATTCATCTTTTTTGCCCATACCTTAACAATTTTGAGCACTGAAATTGTACCCTGAGTCAAGAAGATATAAAACACGTATAAATAATCAGATTCATTTAAAATTCCATAATAAATATTAAATATCTAGGTTTGGTATTATAGTGAAAGTTATAAATCGCTCTCCTGTAAAATTAGCAAAAATGGATTTTCGAGGTTTGCATCCATAGACGACGCTATGGCAAACAATTTTTTGGAATTTTTCCTCTCCACAACTAATTTACTACTAAAAAGCTACAAATAATTTTTTAATGTTCACCAGTGTCAATTTAGCACTACCTAACTACCCTTATTTAAAAATAAAAAATACGGCAACAATTTTTTTTGAATTTTTCTCCACAACTAATTTACTACTAAAAAGCTTGAATTAACTGCGTACTTAGTTTTTAGAATTCCAGAAAGTGTGCTGCCAAATTGATATCAATTTAGCACTACATACCAATTTTTTTTTAATATTAAAAATAGTACTCAAAAATATTTTTAGAATTTTTTTATTTCCACAACTAATTTACTATTAAAAAGCTTCAACTAACTGCTTACTTAGTTTTTGGAATTCCAGAAAGTGTAGTGCCAAGTTGATATCAAGTTAGCACTGCATACCATTTTTTTTTTTTAAATAGTAGAGCTACACATTTTCTTTTTACAACTTGTATACCTACTACCAAAAAGCTAAAATTAGCTGCATATTTACTTTTTTGAATTTCCACAAATGTAGTGGTAACTTGACATACATCTTTACGTTGGCAGGGCAGAAAACTGCAAATTACTGCGTTGCTTGGTCTCTCGGGAGTTATTAATCAAAGTAAGAAAAATCAAATTTTTGAAGATGGTGACTAGGGTTGCCGTTCTAGCGACTTTGTCGCTAGATCTAGCGACATTTCAATCTCTTCCGTGACAACAAATATTTGTATGTCGCTAGATTATTTCCATTAATTGGGTACTGAAATTCACTTCAAAAAGGTACACACACATCAAAACATATGCAAAATGTAAGTGCGAGTGAGCGCAGTAGTCTGCCTTAAGCAATTCATCTGTTTCATATTTATTATAGTCCTAAGTTTTTTGTTAATTTAAGGCTTAACTACTTGTACCTACTTTTTGCAAAAAGTGCAAAAGTGAGAAATTAAAATGTTCGCTAAAGAAACATGGTTACAAAAAAACATAAGAAAATTGTTCTGACCTTTAAATTAAGCAACAATTCACAATTTTTAAATGTTTTTTTTGCAAGCAGGCGTCTTCAGCATAGATAATTATTTCTCACTTTTTGCAAAAAGTACGTCTATATATATATATATATATAAATATTTATTGAACAAAATAATATTTACAATTTGACTTATAATAACTAGTATGATACGATGATATTATACATTTATTGGCACATAGGGTGTCTAAAATATAAAATACATGTCAAAAAATTAAACCTAAAAGTCGGCTGACTTTATTGTGCTCGGGTGTTCCGTCCCGGTTGTCAAGTTGTGGTTTTGGTGGGGGGCTGGGTTGGCCCTTAGCTGCGGTGATATGCTGCCCTCTGTCAGCGTAGAACAAAACTGCTGACTCGTTGTCCGTGATGATGTTGTCAACCAGGATTTCCATCGTACTGAGGTATCTCGGCTCGGAGTGTCGCTGCTGAGTGGCCATTCTTCTCATCAGTTGATTTGGGTGCCTGTTAGTGAGTTCTACAAGCTTCTTTGCTTGAAGCAGTTGGTACCTGTGCAGGGGGATGATGTTAGCTTCTGTGTAAAGACGCTCGTTGCAGTGATGTCTCATTCGCTGCCGATCAAAAAAAAGTAGGTCTATGTAGTTAGGCCTTTACTTTAAATTTTTAAACAAAAAACCCTTAAGGCTTGACTACATAGGCCTACTTTTGTACAAAAGTACACAAGTGAGAAATAAATATCTATTCTAAAGACACCTGCTTGCAAAAAAACAATGGAAAACTGTGCATGGCAGTTTAATTTATGTGTCAGAGCAATTTTTGTATGTTTTTTTGCAAGCATCTTTCTTTGACGAGAATGTTAATTTCTCACTTTTGTACTTTTGTACAAAAGTAGGTCTATGTAGTTATAGCTTTATTTACCATTTTTTGTCTAGCGACTTCTAGCGACTCTGGTACCATTCTTTAAACTTGGTTCTTTAATAAAAAATATTTTTCCACGCATAGGTAACCACTAAAAAATTTCCACTTGCAAAAATATAATAAATATTCTGCCATATTAATTTTTATTTAACTTAATGTATTGCAGCCAGAAAGGATTGACAATTTTACTCCAAATCTATCAATTGTACGATAAAAAGTGTTATAATATTTTGTGTGTAGAATTGTATGAGCAATGCTTTTCAATAGAACCTACATTTTTGAGTAATTTGTCAAAAAAAAAAAAACAAAAATGGAATTTCTTAGAAGTGGTTAGATTTTTGTATCTAATTTTCCTGGAATATTCGTATACTGGAGGCTAGATAGCCTAAAAAAGGCCATTATGCAAGAACCCGGTGAAACTGCTCCGATTTTGATGATTTTTTTTTTTTAATGTAGGGAATTGAAATAAGAAAAAAGTGTACAATTCAAAAATCGACGCTCTCCACAGGTTTTTTTTTTAAACTCAAAAAAAACAAAATTTTCAAAAAAAAATAATTTCATTCGTAAAATAATCTTAAACTAATAAATATCACTGCCATAGATTATAGAAAGGTTTTTTGAAGTTATATTATAAAAGTCCAAAACCAAAAACCCACAGTAAAACCCGCTTATAAGGTAAACGCACTAGTAACCGGACACTTAACATATTTCTTCACTTTGCTCTCAATTATATGTCTTACTATAAAAGTTTTACTAAAAAGTTATGGTTTTTCTTAAAATAAATAATAAATCGGGTGGCACAACGGCTCGTGAAGAACCAGGGCCTAGTGACTAACAACTCGCAACCATTCCTGTGTGCGCCTATCGACAGGAATGGAAGGGACCTACAATTTTATGCCGAATCCGAACGGCTAGACGAGAAGCACTTATTCGTGAAAAGTGATACTCTTTGAGGATTTGTCAATTCCTCGCAAGAGGCAGTAGCCCTGAAGGTGGACGAGGATTTTTTTTTGTAAAAAGTTCGTTTTTCGCTAGTATTCGGACAGCAAAATTTAGTGTCCGGACGAATTAATTTTAGTTTCCGGACGCAATTGTCTTGTATGAAATGTTAGTACATTATTAAATAGAATTAATGAAAAATCGTTAGTTTTTATAAAATATAGTTATTTTAATTAATTTTTTCGCTCATAGGTAGGTACATTATATAAATAGGTTCGTATCATGAATGTACACTTGTAAAGTTTTAATAAAGATCTCGGTTCAAACGTTTGTTAAATTACTCTTGTTTTCGTGTCACGAGTGATAACAAATTATTTACATGGTATAACTTTTAAATACACCTGTAATCAAAATACACGTGTAATCAGAACACATGTGTACATGTGTAATCAGAATACATCGATACCTTAAAGCACACATGTGGTATGTCCATTTTTGCTGTTTTTGGGAAACTCAAAGCTAAGTTTTGTTACGTGCATAACTCTACTAGTGCAGCTCAATTGGCTTTTTTTTAAGCTTACTATTTAAGTAAGTTACGGCCTGATACCTCTTAGTATAAAAATGAAAAATAAATTATGCTTTAACCGATTTTCAATTCATGCATGATATAATAAAAAAAAAAGTATGGACATAGCACTTTTGTGCACGATGCCAGTTGTTCAAATAGGACATAGAACACAATTTAGTTCCGAAACCGTTAACTTATTACTTGTCGACACACATGTTCAGTGTTCAGCCTAAAACAATAACATAACGGGTGATTGAAGACGATGCGAAACCAGCCAGTGAGAAGTTTTAACTGTCGACATTTTGATCAGATTATGGTTCATGGAATGATGTTTACATAAATCATAATCTGATCAAAATGTCAACTACTTATTAAAATGTCGATTTACAAAATGTCGACTATTAAAATCTCAATTGTTAAAATGTCAATTAAAGTCAACATTTTGAAAATCGCATATTAAGAACTCGGTCTAGCTTTTTTCGATATTCTGTTCAATCGGTCGTTTAACTAGTCGATATTTTTTCTGTCAAGATTTTTAAAGTCCATCTTAAGAATGCGATGTTTTGAAAGTCGATATATCGTACCCAATCCGTGATGAACAATGTAGGAAAATGGTGTTTTGCTGCTCATTTCATTAAAAGAGTTGTACTCATTACGGGAGTACTACTGTTTTGACTTGCGAGTTGCGAGCTCTTTCGATTGTTGCATGAATGCTGTCCGCTTCGAGATAACTATGAATGCCCCGATTTCCACGTATTTTAAATCAAGCATTTTGCATATTCCTACTACTTGCCCTATTCCAAGCATAGAACATGGATAAAAGGACATTTTGATTTCGTTTCTGTCCTCCACAAGTATCAGCAGGTATGTATATAAACCAGGTGGTGCACAAAAGTGCTATGTCCCGACATAGGCGCCAGTTATAGCTTTCATTGAAATCCATCATTGAAACACAAATCAGTGAAACAGTGGAATATTTTCTGACAAGTCGGTTATAGCTATCATGAAATTTTATTTCATTGAAAATTCCATTCCCCATACAAAAAACAACTCTGAGGTTAAAGTCGATCATTGAACGAAAAACTGACAGACGAGAACAGGAAGAGAAAGGAATACATTTCGTTGGAACGAATGTGTTCCACTTTTGGGAACAATATATCAGCTGTTCATTGAAAACGATTTTCATCATTGAAAAACAAAAAATGATTTTATATGAAAGTTGTAAAGAAAACTAAACATTTTTTTCACTAAAAAAATTATATAACTGACAACCATCATTTTGGTACCAAAACGCCATCAGTTTTATTTGTTTAAGTGCATCAAAATTGAAAGACAAAATTTTCAATGATGGTTTTCAATGAAAGCTATAACTGGTGCCATAGCACAAAATGCGAAATATAAAATGGACGTAGCACAAAATGTTGGACATAGAACAACTGTTTTGTTTTTCCAATAATGCAAAAGCGGACATAGAACATCCGCCTTTATTGCAAATTTAAGCAATTTAGGACTTCTGTTGGACAAAGGACGTGTGTTCATATAAAAGCATTGATTCTCACCTTTCTATTGGTACCACTATCTCTAAACACCAACAAATGGACATAGCACATGTGTGCTTTATCGACATGTATAAACAAAGTACACGTGTAATTAAAAAAACGGTGTGTATTTTGTTCCTATTTGAACCTCCTAAACGGATATTTGACCCTTGGTGGCAAATAAGGCTAGTTTTGTTTAGATAATTCTTTGCTGCTTGCTGGCATTAAGCACTAGCTGCAATTTAGGTTAACAATCGTTTTAAATAACATAATACTATGTCTATGATAATGTAATACTAAATACCCCTGTAATACTAAAAACACATGTAAAACTAAGACCCTACACGTGTTAATACACGATCAATTCAATTGTACATACGTATGTATATCACATGTACACGTGCAATAGAAAACTTTAAATTTAACCTATGTATATCTATCCATATATCTATCTATATATTCTTCGCATAGTCTGAACAAGATGCCTTTGTGCGAAGAACATGTGCTATTTTTACATGCATTCACAGGATGTGATACTACGTCGGCCTTCCACAATAAACGAAAAATCACATTTGCTAAAAAATTCGAAGATCAAAAACATTTAAAGGATGCTGCAAAAATATTCAAGCAAGCGAATCAAGACAAAGACACCATTTATCAATCCGGTGAGATATTTATTTTAGCTTTATATGGTGCTCCAAATCTGTTCAGATATCATTTTTTTACTAAAACAATTGTTCATGACGTCCTTGTGCAATTGAACAGTTTACCGTGCACAGCGGATGCAGCGATGGAACATTTAAAAAAGTGTATCTGCAGATTCAATTATGTCTAAGTAATTGTTCATCACCAGCCGAATGGGTAGGGAAGTTAAATAACGGCCTAATACCAAATCCCATGAAACAGTCACCTGCTCCGGAAAACGTATTAAAAATAATATTCAGTCGATGTAAGTCTGGCTGTGGAGGGAATTGCGGTTGTCTAAGAACAGGGCTTTTCTGTACGCAAGCTTGTACACTGTACAGCATGTAGTGGTGATGGCTGTAGTTACCGTCAGCCAAATATAAATTTCCAAAAAAATGAAATAGAAGAGGAATACATAATATGTAAATAATGTATTGAATATGTGCCTAGGTGCTGGTGCCTAACTATGTACCTAAACAGAAAAAATACTTTATTTTGTTGCTTTTCCAAATAAAATATAAATGTTAACATTAATAATGCTCTTAAATATAACATTATATTAAATATTATGTTCTTAATGTTGTGTATTATAAAATATTTCCTCGTAATTAAAAAAAAGAACTATTAATTATTTTTAATAAAATTACAAAAATATGTGTGCATATAAGCTGGTTTTACTGTACTTGATTTTGAAGTTTTATATTTAAAATAACATATAATAATATATAAAATATAAAATATAAAATATATATTTACCTAAAAAAATTGGTTTCATCGCATGTGAATATAAGCGAGTTTTACTGTACTTAGTTTTGAACTTTAGTATTAAATACGGGAAGCGTACGAATGGTCGACAAAAAAAATGTCGACTGGACAAATGAAAATTTTCTCGACTGTTAAAATGTCGACTGAAGTTTGACCGACAAAAAAAAAGTTAACATTTTAAATGCAGACTATCTAAATGTCGATTGTAAGTTTGTCGGTAAATATGTCGACTGCTATCCAAAATATAGTAAAATAAAACAAGAATGATCTCTTTTATGTGGAAACTAAATTTTCTTATTAATTCAATGATATAAATAGAAAAGAAAAATTCATATTGTCTTTATACAAAAACATACCTATTGTGTAGATACACATACACAAAACGTTAAATGGACTGCAATACTATTTAAGAAATTGATTTTATTATAATTATTTTTATCATTTAAGATATTCGACAGTTGTTTCTCCTGTTTTAAAATCGACTTTTTGGGCTCTCTTCTCTCTCATTTCTTAAACTTGTCAACAGTCTATTTGACACATGCACACGGTTGCCACGTTGGTCATTTGTGACCAAATTTGGTCATTTTCTTTCCACTTGGTCATTTTGTTCTCTATCTGGTCACTTTTTTTGTCATATTATTATTTATTATTTGCCCGTTGAAGTTGTTTTTATTGGAAACAAAGCTGAGGAATTTCTATAAAAAAAAACCAAACATCACAAGTTTTAATAAAAATTAATTTAAAACAAACGCTTTACATTTTTATTTAGAATTTTAAAACAATTGCTACTAAGATTTGGTCTCAATTACAATGATTTGAGAAATTTGTATAATAACTCCTAAAAGTATCTTGTCGTATTCCGAAGTTTCGACTTAGATTAATAGTTTTTCATACTTGGTTGAGGGCGATCCTGAAGATGTAGTAACGCAATGTAAATTGCTTACAGCCAATTTCTTCACAGAGTACCAACGCTGGGACCGGTACTAGTCCTTAAGTTAGCACTCAAATTAGTATCAAATAATTTCTTCACACACAAGTACTAAGCCTGTCAATTTGATTCCGAGTATTAGGTAGTACTCGGTACTAGCTACCTCTTCAAAATCACCTAGAACCTGGTTATTATACCAGTTGTTAGTACTCAAATCGGTATCAAGTGATTTCTTCACATAAGTATTAAGCCCTAGTCCTATCAAATTGGTACCGAATACCAGTTAGGACTTGGTATTAGCTAGTACTTCAAAATCGGTAGTCTAGTGGCGTTAATACCTAAATCAGAGCAATTTTTTTGAATCGTTTCACTAAATATTGCACATTTTGTATAGTTTAAGGTCGTTGATTTTCTAAAAATAGGTAAAAAGTCCGTTTGTTTTATTTTATCGTTTTGTATTCTTTGTATAAACCTATAACATATATATCGTTTGCGCTTATCAGAAAAAGTGCATCATGATGCCTCAAAAAATCCGCTTTTAGGAAAAATAATATGCATTATGCCGTTATATAAATATTATGTAAAAATGTATTTACATAAAGCTACATATATACCTACATTGGTATGTGTAATATTTGTTTTAATTATTTATCCGTCAATATGGTAAAGCGTCATATTTTGTACAGACTATTATTAATAAAACTTGATTTTTGTTAAAGGTTCCAATAATAACAAAAGTGTATTTTTCTGATACATCTTAAAAAGCTTATTAAATTGATTTAAAAAAATGGCAAAATCACAGTTAGACCAGTTTTAGACGTATTATCTCCTAATACTGCCTTTTGAACTTAGATCCGGTACTAATGATGTGAAGAAATGCTAAGGTACTAACTTTTTGTTAGTACTGAGTATCAGAGCTAGTACCTGGTCTAGCTAGACTGGGTACTAGACTGGCTTAGTACTTTTGTGAAGAAATTGGCCATTATATTTTCAAATAACAATCTTAACCCTAAAATGGACATATGCGAACTTTGGGAAAAATACAGTTAGCTTAAAAATGGTTTAAACGAGTATTGTTTTACAATTTAAACAGTTTTATTTACAATTTGATGTCGTTACCTTGCAGCTCAGCTCTTGCTGAAAGAAAGTTTTATGTTTTAAGTTTAATTTAAACTTAGTTAAGAAACAGACTTAACTTTGACACCATAAATAATATTATGTTGGCCAAACAGCTTCACAATGAAAAGCCATAGCGTTTGGTCGGAAATGCGCGCCGCATGCATGTGAACATCATTCATTTTGCCACTGTCGATCTTTTATCAGTCGATATTTCAAAATCAACTTTATAAGAGTCGACATTTTGATCAGTCGGTATTTTTACCGATCGACATTTTGAAAGTCGACATTATTACAGTCGATTTTTTTAAATTGACAAATCGTACCCAACCCATTAAATACAAATGAGAAAAAAAAAAACAAACCTTTGGAGTGTTTTCTTTTTATTTTAAATATATGTATGAGCGAGTTCGTAATCGCAGAAATCTGTGACAGATCTGCCGCATTTCTGCCTAGCTTCTGCGTACCGATTTTATTTTTCTACTGCCGGCGGAAAGTAAGCAGGCGGCAGTTTTTGAAAAAAATTTGTATTCGTAAACATCGCAGCGCAGAAGATTATTTGTAAAAAATCGCGATTATCAAACAAAAAAATTTTGTTTATGAGATAAAATTTTCGCGCGGTAAAAGGTGATTTTAGGTCTTTTGGGTGAAATTTGGAAAAAGAATATGCTATGATAGACAAATATCTTGATTATATATGTATGTTGTACGTCTGTACTTCGAAGCCATTTCATATACAGGGTGGGCCAAATACAAGTTTCATTTAAAAATGCAATAAAATTGTTGTTGGCATAACATCGGTCCTTTACGGTTCCCAACAAAAAAAAAGTTAAAAGGGGTCAAATTGCAGCTCCAAGGCGGTCAATTGACATCGCAAAGACGGCTGATAACACGATTTCGAAATTTAGAGCGATCGATTGTGATATGGGCTGTGTGGCATGGCACACCATCCTGCATGAACCAGAGGTTGTCCAAATAGGAACATGTCTTTAATTTTAGTAAAAAAAAGGTTGGTTAACATGGCTCTGTAACGACCATTGTTGACCGAAACGTTGTTCCCAGCCTCATTTTAGAAGAAAAATGGTCCAATGATGACCCACCCTCTACCTATGTAAAAGTTTTCCTGTTTTAATTTCAATTTTTTTTTTGTAGAATGTTTTTTTTTTCTGCACAAACTGCCCGACCCCGACTTGATTTCTGCGTACTTTTGATGTTTACGAACAGTGTTGCCGAAAGTACTCCCATAGGAGTATTGTACTACTTTCAACACCTCCGTACTCCCGTACTCCTCCTTTCACATTCATACTAGTATTTTGTTTAAATACCTAAAATATCTAAGACGGCTTTCACACAAGGAAACTGAGTTGCCAGAAACTGGCTAGTTTGTAGGCGAGAAGTGTGTGAGGGGAAATTTTTTGTCTTCCTTTTACGCCCTTCTCGCCAACAAACTAAAAATCGCCGGCAACTCAGTTTCCTTGTGTGAAAGGGGTCTAACAGTTGCAATAAAGTGTAATGTCAACCTAAATAAATTTAATTTACTTTAAATTTAATGCAAATTTGGCAGCACATTTATCATCAAAACTGTCGTCTAAAGGGAACTTCCATTTCTTGTTTTTTTTTTTTTTGTTTGTCGTTCGCCGCATTCGGGTGGTAGGCAGATACGTATCTGAGATACGTTAGAATCTGATATGTTTTCGAACGACCAAAACCGGATAAGTAACCAAAACAAACGAAAACCAAAAAAACGAACAGATGAGATGTCAGCTGTTAGTATAATCCAAACAAATCGGAAAGTTTTTGGGATAGCTCTAGATTTCTTTTTGACATCAGCTGTTTGGTTCGTCAGCTGATTTTGCCTTAGGCCTTACAACAACACGAACCAATCCCGACACCTTTGGTTACGTACCCGATGGGGGCCGTTATTGGATTCATGCAATTTTCATCTGTCAGTTCGGTATTTATTTTAGTGCCCGATTACACGATTCGTTTTTTCTGTTGTTTCGTCTTTCGTCTTTTTGACAGCTTGGGTAAGGAGAGTTGAAATGTAGAGGCAAGGAAGTAACGAAAGCAGGAATGAAAATTTCAAGACTTTTTCTGGTTGAACTTTGACGTTTCTGATTTGGCAAATACAATGCTTCTCGATGTAAGCAAAACACAATTTGAATAAAAATTAATGAATGGGAAAATTGTTTTTCGTGATTGAATATATAGAGTATATTTGAGAAAGAAATGATTACAAATTATTTGTATGTTTAACCTCTGATTATTTTCGCACAAAACAACCCAAAATTCCATGAACTTCAAAATAAGGAAAGGAAGTACGTCCGTAATTTCGCAAACCATGTAATCATGAACGTTCGTGCCTGTCAAAAACACGAAAGACGAAACGAACGAACAACTATATAATCAGACTCTTATTGTTACTTGAGATTGTGGTTCGGTGGTTCTGTTTTTGTGTTTGAACTCCGTGAATTTTTATGTGTAGTTCAATAAAATGAAGAGGTTTGTTAAATTAATGCTTGAAATTTTGTTATTTTTTGTAAGAATAATTCAAAGTAAACTTGCATAACCATACTTTTTTTTTTATTTATTTATGTTTCGGTTTTTAAACCTAAAAAATATGTGTTCACAAACTTATTTTTGAAGACTAAAAAATATCTGTACTACTATTTCTTTCGAAATACTCCCCTTTTGTTGGCTGCAGTACTACCTTCTAATATTTTGCTCCGGCAACACTGTTTACGAACGTAATTTGTTTTGCAGGCCTACTGAAGTCAGATTTCAATTTTTGTTTACGAACACAAACTTTGCAGATCTAAGTTAGTCAGACGATTACGAATTCGCCCTATGTATTTTGAAAACAAAATACAAAAATATTTTATTTTTTTTTTTAATTTTCGATTTTTTAGTTTTAAAAAAAATGTCAATGGAGAGCGTCGATTTTTGAAATGTAATCTTTTTTCTAATTTCGATTCCATGTACTTTATAAAAAAAATCATCCAAATCGGAGCAGTTTCCCCGGGTTCTTGAATAAAATGCTATCTAGCCTCAACTATTATAAGAAGTTGGTTAATTTATTTTTCAATATCTCGGAAAGTAAAATTTTTAAAACCAGTGGGTTTCAATGTTTGACTAAAAATTAATAAGAGCATTGATTTTGAAAACAAAAATAGTATTTAATTACGAAGAATTTTGAATAAAAAAATTAATTTGAATTTTTTTGTTTGTCAAAATTTTGAGTTCGAGAATAGAAAAACTATATAGTCGCGTTTTTGAGTATGTTTTTTTACATGCAAAGAATAACAAAAAATACATCATTATAAAGAATTTTGTTTTGCGTGTAAGAATTTTGCTAAGTTTATAGTATCTCAAAAAAACACAGCTTATGTTAATATTTAACATTAAACATGCTCTTATACGAATGCAAAATAGTTAACTTATTTCACGCTGATAACACATTCGAGTGGTGCAAATAAAATGGAGTTTCTTATATGAATGCATCCATGTATGTATGTATGTATACCCGCTCCTATTACCATTACAGATTAATAAATCTCCGTTTATATCCAAAGATTCCTTTAGGCTTTAGTACATTGCCGCTTGTGCGATGTTTCATTCCACTCTTTTACAACACCAATTGCGATTAACATCCGGATAGCTGCATCCAATTCAGAATTCACTCATGATGGAATGGAACACAATGCAAAACACACCCATTTCCTTGGACGTAACGTACATCTACATCTACACTCGTAGTAATGCAAAGCACTAGGAATTACCTCCATTTGAATATTCATGGAATAAATTTTCCGGCAAAAGTGTAGAAAAAAATAATTTTTATTCCATTCTGAATAATTCTGATGAATTCACAATGAGAGAGCCGCCAACGACGACGAAAAACAACCTCAACTCTAGTTGCAGCATACAAAAAAAATCAAATCAAAGAAACAAAAAAAAATAAACAAAGAGACAGAACATGAGAATAAGTGTCCAATGTTATTTCCGGGTCCTTTTTTAACGGGTATCCTGTGCTACTTTCTTTTTTTTTTGTTTGTTGTAGGGACTATTTACGTCGTCATCTTTTTTTCGGCCTTGAAGTTGGAACGCTTTGTGGATATAACAAGCACCCTTCTACTTTAAATGAAGGAGTCAGTGCGGTGCGCGGTGGCATAGAGATGTACAGAAATCCATGACGGCAACGGCAGATAATTGGATAAGAGTGGAGTTATCGTCACGTAGATAATGAATGAGCGACGATCAAATAGAAAACCCCAGAGGGAAAGGTGGCTTGCAGTGTAATCATGTCTGCTAATATTGTATCTCCATGGCTAATTGCATTATTCGAATGAGTGAAGGCCTTAAACGGAATAAATTGCGATTCTATGTTATTGTTGATGCTTTGGATGGGATATTTTTATTGTTTGTGTATAGGCTTGCAAGTAAGTCGGAAGGTGGTAGCACCATCTGGTGTTAATAGTATATGAAGTAGAGACTTAAGGAAGATAATTCTGTGGGAGTTATTCATTTTTTCCGATTAAATACTTAATTCAATCTCATAAAATCATGTTTTGAAAAAATAAAGAAATAGCTTTTGAACTTTTTTCTTCGTTTTGAAATTAAAATAAAATGCCAGACTGGTTTGCACGACTTGCTTTTGAAGTAAACAGCTAGAATGCACATAGCTAGATATTGATGATTAATGATTGGATATTTTTTTTATGTCGTTATGTCGAGAAAATGTTATGAACAAGCTAAAATAACAATTTTGAAATTTGTACGATAAAAGGACGACTGGATCGCATGTACTTCATGTTATGTTCACGTGGCTTGTGTAATTTAAAAAAACATTGTATGCGGGTGGCAATGGCACAGTGGATATAGTGTTTGACTCCGAGCGAAGCGGGGCTAATTCCCTTTTAATTTGGAAAGTCGAGCTCCAGATCATTTTCGCTGCATTAAAGAAAAAGAAGAAAAGAAAAGCGAAGTATTCCGTGCATTTAAAGAATTTAAAGCAGAGGTAGAACGTGAAACTGCACGTAAGATAAAGGTTTAAAGAAGCGACAACGGTGGGGAGTATTTAAATTCGGATTTCTCGAAGTTCCTTTCTGAACAAGGAATAAAACGACAGCTGACTGTGGATTACACGCCTCAGCAAAATGGGGTTTCAGAAAGGGCAAATAGGACTTTAGTTGAGATGGCACGATGTTTACTTCTGAGTTCTAACTTACCTGAATCATTATGGGCAGAGGCGTTGAATACGGCGGTTTATATCAGAAACCGATCACCTACAAAACTTTTAAAAAATCTAACCCCTCACGAAGTTTGGTTTGGACGAAAACCCTCCATAGGGCACCTGAAAGTTTTTGGGTCGAATGCTATAATGCTTGATAAAAAGCCAAAGAAGTCAAAATTTGATGCTCGGGGTATAGATTGCGTTATGGTAGGTTATTCGAAAGAATCTAAGGCATATAGGCTTTATGAACCTACAGGAAGAAAAATCCTTAAAAGTCGGGACGTGAAATTCAAAGAAGTTCCAAATGGTTGTAACATCATTGGTTCTTATGCTCTAGAAGAGGAGGAGGTAGATGCAGATGATACTCCTTGTGTTAAAAAGGAGAAAGGTTCTCCCAGAAAGGACACTCCTGATGAGACCAGTTTCGAAACGTTGCCGTTGGCTTCGAGTGAGGAGAAGGATGATAATTCTGACGATGATGTTGCATGCGAGGAAAGCAGCGATGACTACGACAATGTTGGGTGGGACGACGACAGGAACGAAAAGAAGGATGATAACTCTGATATTGAGGTTCCATGCGAGAAAATCAGAGATGATTATGACAATGTTGGTGGCAAGGACGGTAACAGGAATGAAGACGAGGATGATGATATTGATAGCCAAGGTGATGCAGATGAGGAAAAGCCTATCATGGAGTTGAGGTCAGGAAGGAAGAAAGTCAAAGCAACATATTTAATGGATAATAACGCACAGTTATTGAAAACCAATCCACTTTCAGTAAGTGAAGCTTTAGGTAGAGCTGATTCGAATCTGTGGTTAGAATCCATGCAAAGTGAGTACAACTCTTTGACAAATAATGAAACCTGGGAATTAGTTGACCTTCCCCCTAATCGTCATGCAATAATGTCAAAATGGGTTTTTAACATTAAACATGACAAACATGGGAAGCAGGTTCGATATAAGTCAAGACTTGTGGCAAAAGGTTGTAGCCAAAAGCCAGGGATTGATTACAATGAGACATTTTCGCCGGTTGTAAGGCACTCAACTATAAGATTGGTTCTAGCTTTGGCAGTGGAGTTCGATCTCTATGTTCACCAAGTAGATGTCTCATGTGCTTACCTGAACGGTGACATACACGAGGAAATTTATATGCATCAGCCTGAGCATTTCGTGGACTCAAAAAACAGAGGGAAGGTGTGCAAATTAAAAAAGTCCCTGTACGGTTTGAAACAAGAAGGAAGTGAGTGGAACAGTAAACTTGATTCGACTCTAAAGGAAATTGGTTTTTCCCGCTGCGATGCAGACTTGCGTCTATACGATGAACAAGAAAGCTGATTTCAACATCATTGCTGTTTATGTTGATGACATTATCATCGCTTGTACAAATGAAGATTTTGTCTTTCGTATAAAGGAATCACTCGCTAACGCATTTGATTTGGTGGACAAGGGACCAATTGATTTCTTCTTAGGCATTGAGATCAGCCGTGACAAAGATACCAGAACGATCACTCTTTCACATGAGCAGTACATTAGGAATCTTTTGTCAAAGTTTGGCATGGTTTCGACCAGGAAATGCAATACTCCTCTGGATCCAGGTGAAAAACTGATGAGATGCTCGAAAACTACGTGCCCTAAGGTAAATGCTAAGGAATACCAATCGTTGGTTGGATCCATGATGTATCGTCTAGGCCGGACATTATGCATACTGTTAGCAAATTGGCTCAATTCAATATAGAGCCGCACAAAGAACACATGATTGCTGCCAAACACTTATTGAGGTATTTAAATTATACATGTAATTTTAAACTTTCTTTTAAGAAAACTGGCCGGCTACTTAGAGGGTATGCTGACGCTGATTGGGCTGGTAGTTGCGATGACCGAAAATCCTACACCGGTTACGTTTTTTTTTTGGCTGGTGGTGCTGTGTCTTGGGAGTCGCATAAGCAGTCTACAGTGGCTTTGAGCAGTACTGAAGCGGAGTATATGGCGTTGGTGGCAGCAACAAAAGAAGTGGTCTACCTGCGGAGACTACTAACTGAAATTGGATTTGGTTCTATCGTTAATGGGCCAACCGAGTTATGCGGTGACAATCTGAGCGCACAACATTAAGTAAAGAATCCAGTGTTTCATTCAAGATCGAAACACATAGATATTAAATATCATTACATACGTGAAATATATCACAAGTTTTTATTTGAATTATCATATGTACCCACAACTGAAATTATAGCAGATATTTTTACAAAAATATTAAACAAATCAAAGCATTTGAAGTTATTTGAGCTATTGGGATTGTTAACTTAAATTTTGTTTTTGAGATACTGTATTGAGGAGAAGTATTGAAATAAATTTGAATTTGTAAACTATTGGCAACTCACAATACAATACTCAAAGCTTTTCTAATAAACTCTTATACTGAGTTCTTAATAATGTCATAAATGGGGAGTGTTTATTTGTGAAAATTTGGCGCTGCAGATCTTTATGTCTAGGGCTCTGAACTGTTTGTGACTTAAGGGGCGTCATAAATGGGGAAATAATGACTGAGAGAGGGGATGATGGACTACTCCTATTACATACCAATGATAACTACATATATGTACATTAGGGTGGTCCTTATAAGGGTCATTGTCTTACTTTGAATGACGCTACCCCCATTATTTGTTCTAAATAATTAAAAAAAAAATCCTGTAAAATTTAAGCTCATTAAATTAACGTTAACCCGTCCCCCAAGACGTCTGAAGTTTTATATGAGAAATCCCATTTTTTTTTTAAATTATTTAGAACAAATTAGGGGTGTGCGTCATTCAAAATAAGCCAATGACTTGTATAAGGACCACCCTAATGTACATAGAACAAAGGAAAAAATCGCATCGTAATGAAAATAACAACGCAGAGCTAATTTTTATCTTTTATCTGTACTTTAAGGAAATCTATAACAAGGTCTCAGAGGTCCGTTTTCTCCCATTAGTGAGGTCATTCATTCGCATGGATAAAATCGCATACAGTTGCAATAAGGATTGTATGCACAACTGTATGTTAACTTAACTCGGATTATTGAAAAGCGCTCAATAAAACTAAGTATTTTTAGGTTAAGTTTTGTCCTCACGCTTGAATTGATTTCATTTAATATTATTTATTAGTTATTCAAAAACATCCTTCCTGTTCCATTTATTCGAATAAATTCTAAATTTCAATAGAGATAACTGAAAAAGCAGTAATTTACTTTTTTAATATTTATACGAGAATGTATAGTTAGATATGCAAATAGGTAAACATATAATAAAATCGTTAAATTACATTTCAATTGAGTGCTTTGCACAAATATATTATCTTATGTATGATCATAAAGTTTCAATGAAAAGCTAAAAATTAAAAATAAAATCCCGCATACTCCCAAATCTACGACGTCCGCATATTTACATACATAGGTACCTACATATTTATATTCGCATTCAAAGATTTGACACACCATAACTTCCGCTGGGATTATGCCCTCACACCGCGCCTCATTAGTTATTCGGTATTCTGATGCATACAAGTGAAAAACAATTCCAAAATCAAAATATTCATTCCGAATGCAATGAAAATCCAATACATCCCCGGTTCATTCTTAATTGTCATGAAATCAAAACAGTTTAACGAAATGGTGACATTTCGAAATAATTTATGAACTACACATGTAGGTACTATACTGCACTGTACTCATACTTACTCCACGGGGGAGTACATATCAGTGCTGTGGCATCAGTTCGAACAGCAGCAGCATAAATATCCCGCCGCACGCCGCGCCGCCGTTATCGGAGAATAGCAACAGCCATCATAGCTCGCTTTTCATTCATTTAAAGCTGAGTCCATTGAGGATAAACAGGAAGGACAAATGCCAGTGAATTACTCAAATTGATTGAATTTATACTACGGGGCTTCGGTTGACATATCTGTCAATGAAAATTGACTGAAGGCACAGAAGGCCAACCTTAACTGGTATTGATTGTGCCTATATTCCATGCCTACAGGCAGTGTGGTAATGGATCAATTGAGTTTGGAAAGGGTACTCAGATCCCTAAACAAAATTCAATGTAAAATGTTCGATGGCGGAGGGTGGGGTTGGGGAACTCCTGCACTCTATATGGCGGTGGTACTGTTTCAAATGTGTAGGTTTAACACTCTTGAATAAATTGATAGAGAGTGAGTGCAGGATAATAAAGTGTACGTACTTGATTAAGTGGTTCGGGTGTCAACTGAGATTAAATAGTGGGTGGGGTTCATCGAATAAAAAAGGGTTTTAACTTTGCATCCATATAATAAAGAAATGTTTGCATTTGAAATTAATCAGCTGACAGAAACGAGTTCTTCAAAATAGTGGTCCGTTGATAAAACTTGGTATCCATGAGTAGATAATTTCTCATGAAAATCAGGAATGAGAATAGTCCATTCCAAATATTTATGGTAAAAGGCGCTTTTTTCCTTGGGGAGTGTTGAATTATTAACTCGTCCAACAATTGTACCTTCATGAGACTTGGTAGAAATGTCAAGAATCATGACAACCAAGAATCAAAAGGCAGAGGGTTTTTTTTAAGAGTTTGTATTTCAGTGGTGGTCCGGTTGGCACTTTCCCAGGGGGCACTACTTTAAATGCTTAACACAATCTAATACAAGGAATTGATAAAAGATGGCCATCTGAGTTATAGATAATTGTTTTTTTATTTAAAAACCATGGCATTTTAATTTATCCTACATAAAGAAAAAAACACATTTTTTTCTATGGAGCAACTTTGTCCAACGCAAAAAGAGTCACGGGGAGGATTTTTATGTCTAGCAAAATAGTTTGTTATACAATTTATTATTAACTTAAATTACACTTATCTTTTGAGATAAACATAACATTTGTATCTGCTTTTTAAATTTTTCGAGATAGCTATTCCCGATAAAAAAATTTAAGAAAAACTAGTGTTGTTTTTTTCTATTTTTGAGATTACTGTCGCAACGATTTTTCAAATGACCTTTTTCTTTAAAAATAAATTTAAATCTCTCGAGCTATATTTTCGTTATCAAAAAATCGTTAGTTATTTAAAAGTATAAAATATGGTTTTATGTGGAAAATTGAAACACACATAACGTTATGTACATTTAGAGAAAATCTTTTTTAGAGAGTAAATGAGAAACTGGAAGGACTAGACCTGAATTATAAAGAAAAAAACTATTTATTTGAGGAAAAGTTGTTAATTTTACTGACAAAAATTACCTCGCGTTGTTACATAAGCTCAGAAACAGCAAAAAATGGGTGGATGCTAACATTTAACTCAGTTTTTTTGGAAATAAAAAAAAGATAATTGAAACATTTAAACCGAAACAAAAAATGTACAGATTTCACTCATAGAGTAAAAATGGGGGCATTGCAAATGACTTGTATTTGCTAGATAAAACAAAGACATAACTAATTGTTTGCACTTAAACAAAATTAAATAAATTAAAATTAAGTTGAAGCAAAATATGATAATGTTAATTGAACAGAAGAACTCCTTATTTTAACATAAATCCACAATAAAAGTAAAAAATTCCATGTCTTTTTGAATTTTGAAGTTC
This sequence comes from Melangyna quadrimaculata, assembly GCA_949320155.1. Lineage (NCBI taxonomy): Eukaryota > Metazoa > Arthropoda > Insecta > Diptera > Syrphidae > Melangyna > Melangyna quadrimaculata. Next base: position 56,836,112 of record OX439485.1, read on the forward strand.
TTGTAAGGAGGTAATGTTGACAACCTATCGTGATGCAATAAGGTACATTGTAATTATTTTAATTTGGTAAGCTTTTCATTTGTGAAAGCTACACAAATAGTTGTAGGTAACTGATGGCTGATTACCATACATTTCTTGCAACAACTAAAACGTTATATTGTAGAGCTCCTCACTATTTTCGTATCTTTTTACTTTGATAGTGATATAGAAGCTTCATCCACAGCTACCTACACCATTAGGCTTAACTATTTTCCAATGTTATTGGAAGGTCGAAGATCCAAGCGAATTAGGTACCTCTTCCTATCATTACTAATTATTTTTTTGGCAAATATGATCTTGCCTTAATCTGTTATTCTACTTTTACTGACTAGACTTTTTCCGACTTAATTGACTCAGTGGCGATTCCTCTCAGTTAGCAGGTTTATCGCCGCTAAACCAAGAATTTAAATGAATAAATTATATGATGTACTTTTTTTATTTTCAAAAAGTAACAAATGCAATAATCAAAACCATAAATACAAAAAACTACCCACCTACCTACCTATTTTCAAATCATATTTGCCTTCACACAACACAAAACTCCCATCTTCCTATCTGCCTCAGCGTTACAATATGCGATACCAAAACAAAATTTTCTACAAAGAGCATTGATATAATAATAAAAAAAAATAGATTCCTACCTAACCTACCCCCATATTGTTCCCAATTATATTTTCCTGCAGACACACAACACAAAATTTTCATACAACAAGTCTCCCTTGAAACATTTTAGCTTGCAACATCAGCGCTGGACAATTTCATACAATTTTTAATAATATCTATACAAATTACAAATCCAGGCACAAAAACAATACAATCTAGAATTCAAGAGCGTTTTACTACACATGTCCTAAGTCTGCTATTAAACCATGCATCTAGACGCGTGCGACTTTTCGAACATATGTAAGTGCAAAAGAAAAAACAAATTCGAAAAGATGAGACGGAAGAAAATCTGCCGTGTGTCGCGTGGGTAAAATATTCGTGCAACGAGAGAATTCGAAAAAGTTCGAAGAAGTTGCACCCGTCCATTGTATATATACTCTGAGTATATATACAATGACCCGTCTAGATGCATGGTGTAATAGCACACTAAGACCCCTTTCACACAAGGAAACTGAATTGCCGGCTATTTTTAGTTGGTTGGCGAGAAGGGCGTAAAAGGAAGACAACAAATCTCCCCTCACACCCTTCTCTCCTACAACGAGCTAGTTTCTGGCAACTCAGTTTCCTTGTGTGAAAGCAGTCTAAGCAAAGCCCAGTTAAATAAATGAAAGCGTAAGCGTAAGTATGATGCAGTAAAGCACGATACATCAGGTATGCAAGCCCATGTACCTACATTTTGGGTACGTTTTTTTGTCATTCTCTTTTTTTACTTTCGTATAATTTTGTAGGAAAATGCGATAGGAAGGATGAATGCGTGTGCTTATTGTTTTGTTTTTAGTGTTCTTTGATTGATATGAGTAAACATTGAGATTGAGTTCTTTTAACAGATTTAGTCAATAATTACAAAAAAATTCTTCTTCTTCTGTTCTGTATTTTTGATATATTAGGACATGTTAGAGTAGTCTATAGCCAAGATTGCAACTTCAAAAAACCTGTGATCGCTCCAGGAAAAATGCAACAGTGAAAAAAAACGCTAAAATCACCCCATTTTGTCCGACATTTTCTATTATAACTTTGGAAATATGCAACTTAGGAAAAAATCCTCCACTATAAACTTGTTTGTTATAAAATTTTCTACAGAACAACATCAATTTTAAATGCATGTTATATTTGTGTTGCTATCTAACCATGAATAAAAAACAGAATCTGAAAAACTAAATAATTTTGAAGCACTCAAAAATAGGTCAAAAATTGTCCAATTCTGCTAAAAATTTGGAATCAAATAGTCTAGAGTATTACAAGAAGAAATTCGACCCAAATCGGTGAAATAGTTTTGGCAAGAAGCATGATGTTAACTAAGTGCAACACGCAATGTTTGCATCATTGCTGTGGTCAAAGTAGGACACTTAAGTTGGCTTGATTTTTGTACACGTACTTAGAACCCTTAACTATCATAAAATATAGTTATAATATTTACATCTTTTTTTAAGCCAAGTGAACAATTTTCGGAACTTTTAAATTCAGTACCAAAGTTGCTTAAAAAAAGATATAAATATTATAACTATATTTTATGATAATAATTATTCCTTCTTCGTGACTTAGCAGCATATATGGCCAACTCATTGAAAGGCAATAAACTAAAACTAAGAATTTATATTTAACTTGTTTTGTAGGTTAGAATTATTTAAAATATTTTGAATTATTATTCAACATATAATAAATTTAGTTTGAAATATTTATTATTATTCAAACCTTTGATTTAAAAAACGTCATTTTCAAGACATTTCTTAATCTTAACATTGAAAAGTATAATTATTGCATTCAAAAACCAAAATACAACCAAAAGAGGATTAAACCTTGATATTATTTTTATAAGAAAAAAAATTTGTAAGTACATATTCTATAATTTTTAAAAATTGAAGCTATAAAATATTAATAACTATGTTTTTGAGACCTGAATAAAAACGTACCCACGTTTGAAACGTTGCCGTCGTCTGATTTAGATACTTAGATACAAATAAAGACCTATAGCATAATCATATATTTTATGATAGTTAAGGGTTCAAAGTACGTGTACAAAAATCAGTGCCAACTTAAGTGTCCTTCTTTGACCACAACAAAGTCGGCGAAAATTTTGTTTCCGTCGAACGACGAAGCGAATTTATGTATCGATAAATTTTTTAACTTTTATTTTATACCTATTATTTATTAAAGTTTTTTTATTAATTGTGGTTATCAATAAAATTTAAAAAAACTAAGTATGATTTTCTTTTATTTTAACCTTCCCCAGACCACGAAGCTAAACCAATACTAAGGACCAGGAATCGCCACTGAATTGACTGCCTCACCTACCTGTAGCAAAAAGTTGAAGTTTTCTCAATTTTATACTGCACCGAATTGCGTTTAATAATTAACTGCAAGTAACACTGGAACTTTTTTATCGTCATTTAAAATTTTTTTCTGTGCGCCAAACCAACTTTGCAGTCGGATAAAAGCATAAAGGTTAAAAGTATAAAGAGTCAACTTTATACTATTTTCTTCCTTTCGGCTGACTCTACTGCCTCGGTTTCCAAATTGTGTTCCGCGGAACCCTGGGGTTCTGTCGAAGAGTTTTCAGGGTTCCGCACCTTTTTCGAAGTAGAAACAGTAAAAACACAAAAATATTTGTTTAAGTACCGTGAAACCGGGTGACTGGCGCATTTTAAAAAATGAATAAACATTTGCATACTGTTTTTACAAAGTAAAGATTTTTTTGCACAATTTTCGTTAATTTTAATGAAGCTGAAGATCGCTGCCTTTTTTTTTTTCTTTTAAAGTAGCAGACCTCGAAAATTGTCACTGATATTGCAAAATTTCAAATACCAAAATGTTGTGCAAATAATTTTCCAGGGGCGATGTCCGTTACTTTTTCAAATTAGCGGTATTTTTTTGCAAATTAAAAAACCTGCCGACTGGCCTTTTTGTTATTTTTTCGTTTTGTTGTACCTAATGCTAGGCAAAACTAAATGGCTTAAGAACATGAAAAAAAAAATAAAAAACATCGCCTCTAGAGATTGGAAAACTAAATTTTTCTGTGTACTTTTTTTTATGTAGCATTCGTTGGTCCGAAGTTATAAGGGTTTAAAGTTCTGTTGTTCTTTTTTTATGTTTCATTGTTAAAAACGCTTAGTAAAATAATAAAAAAAAAAAACTAATGAACATCGCCTCTAGAAAAAGGTCTGTTCTACACAGCGCATTTTTTTTTTTTTTTTTTTTTGTAACCGTTGTTGGCCTATCTGCTCGTTTAGAAAAAAAGTAAAAAAAAAGGAAAATTATTTGCACAACATTTTGGTATTTGAAATTTTCCAATATCATTGATACTTTTCGAGGTCTGCTACTTTAAAAGAAAAAAAAACCTCGAATGCAGCTATCTTCAGCTTCATTAATTTTAGACAAATCAGTTAGCTTGTTTATTTTTTGAAATACAAAATTGGGTGGTCAAAGTCATTCTGCAGTTTCGCGTGACTTTGGCCCCGTAAACGTATTCCTTATTATTTCATTGCCAATCAATCAATGATCCCTTACCAATAATTGATTACACAGATATTTTCTTATACTGAAGATTTTTTGTTTATTTTTTAGGGTTTCATTGATTTGTTTTTTTTTTGCTGTTTAAATACATAGATTGTTAAAGTCACAGGAAAAATATAAGGAGATTCAATCTTTATCTGCTCTTTTGCTGCCTTATTAGGAGATTGTACTTATAAGCTTCGTACGTCATTTTTTGACAAGTTTTCTTATAATTTTTTTTATAACTGTGGCCAAAGTCAGTCAAAATGCAGGCCAATGCAACCTCATATGGTTATTTTTTATAAAAAAGTAAATATAAATTTTTGTTTTATTGTTACATAAATAAAGTAAAGCAAATTCGATTTGCATAATATTCCACATAACTGAGTAAAAATTATTTTCATTTCCACAACATATTGAAACCTTTCAACATTTGTTGGTGTTTTTTTTTTTAATTAATTCTTATGTAGCTATTAAAATGATTTTTAATTTATTAAATTAAAATTTTTCATTGAAGGTTGGCTACCACCGAGTATTACATTTGGCTGGAATTATTGCAATTTCATGGCTGCCACACCGATCATCAGATTCCTTTAGTGGTGCTTAGTCTATAGTTCCAATTTTAATTTATAAATTATTTTACCGTCAACTGGATCTGAACCCAGACCAAGCTACCTCAGAGGTCGCTGCACTACGCATTGCACCACCGAGCAAAAGCTATGCAGCCTAACTGCAAGTGTTATCACGAGAAAACACCTTTGAATTAAAAATTTTAGAAAGAAATCTGAAAAGATTCGAAAAGATTTTTTTATTTAAAAAAATGGTACCTAGAAAAAATGTGCGAAAAAAACACCCTTGGAACACAGATATTTTTATGGACTTTTTATTCGAATGGTTAATCCTACGTTCCCACCAAGTTTCAAAAATGTAAGAATTTTTTCCGTATGTACTATGTCCTAGTTTACCTGTAAAATCAACTAATTGCTGAAATGATCATTTAGCCGCATTTTTCTTAGTTTTATGAGAAAGCTGGTTCATTTACTTTTTAATATCTTGAAAAGTAAAAGTTCTAGACACATCCGGTTTTCAGTTTTTGACAACAAATTTATAAGGGCATTGAATTTTGGAAGCAAAAATAGTACTTAACAACCTGAAATTTTGAAAAAAAAAATATTTTGAAACTTCTTTTATTTTAATTTTTTTTTTCAAAATGTTTAGTTCAAACATTAATATTTCAAAAACTGTTTATTGAAAGAACTTTATTTAAAAAGCAGTAAAAGAACGTAGAAAAAGAACAAATGCATGTGTGCGCACTTTCATATAAATGCATATGATTCATTTAAGCAACCAAACAGTTTCGTGACTAAAAGTTGCATGTGGGCGCCAGCCCTTTTTACTATATGACTTAACGCTTCTGACGAACAATTCTGACAAATACGTCAAAACAATTATTTGGTGAGCTAAAGTCATCCGCTCGCTATCATTTAAATTGTTATCTAAAAGTACAAAAATGTGGTCTAATGTTCGTTAGAACACTACTGACAGGTAAGTACATAAGCCTTTATTATAGAAGCGGATAATCATACAAGAAATTAAATCTGTAATTGTTTATTTTTATTGCGCCTTATATAGTGGAAAGAAAAATCGAATTATACTATAAATTTTCACCACTCTTGTGGCTTTACTTTTTTCTCTACTATTAGTTTAGGGTACAGGGTATTGCAAATAGTTTTTCTAAAACAAACAAATAAAAATAAAATATATCAACTGACTGACAGTCCCTGAAACACACACCACACAGTGATGCAGTGCACACAAAGACACAAAACATTGACTGGGTTGGTATAGGTATTGGGCTACCATCAGAGCAAACTAGGAGAAAAGGAGCTCTTCAACTTAATAAAATATCCTATAGAAAATTTGCCCGCACATACACACACATACAAACGTTAAAATGCGGATTCTCTAATTACAAAACTTTTTTAATAAAACAAAAATTTTCCTTACTTTTTTTTTGTTTGTTGATGCTGTTGTTGTTTTATATGGTGTTTCTCACTCAGTCCCGGATTAATGATTTTTTCAAACTAGATTTCGGCGCCCCTCCCTCTTTTGAGATAGATAAATGATAAAAAAAAGAAATAGTTGTAATGTTAGGCACTTGGTTGGATTTTTATTATTGGTTGCATTTAAGGTGTAGATTGTAAAACCCTGACCCCGTTGCAACCAGATCTCCTAGAATTGTCTAGTTTTCCGCTATGGATAGCTCTCAAAAAAATGTTCCATTGTAGACATCAAAGGTATCCAAGATTTCATAACTCAAACAAAATTTGAATGCAAATACATACCAAAAACTAGACCTAGACAAAACCTTTTTATTAATGTACTTATATAAGCGTGTTAGCGTGTAAGAGAGTAAGCGTGTAAGCGTGTTAACGTGTAAGCGTGTAACCGTGTACGCGTGCCGTGCAAGCGTGTAAGCGTGTAAGTGTGTAAGCATGTAAGCGTGTAAGCGTGGTAGCGTGTAAGCGTGTAGGTGTGGTAGCGTGTAAGCGTGTGAGCGTGTAAGTGTGTAAGCGTGTAAACGTATAAGCGTGTTAGCGTGTAAGCGTGTTAACATGAAAGCGTTTAAGCGTGTAAGCGTTTAAGCGTGTAAGCCTTTAAGCGTGTAAGCCTTTAAGCGTGTAAGCATAAAAGCGTGTAGGCGTGTAAGCGTGTAAGTGTATAAGCGTTTAAGGGGTAAGCGTGAAACGTGTTAGCGTATAAGCGTGTAAACGTTTAAGCGTTACACGGTTACATGGTTACACAGTTACACGGTTACACGGTTAATCAGTTACACGTTTACACGTATACACAGTTACACGGATCACGGTTACACGGTTACATGCTTACACGGTTACGAGGTTACATGGTTACACGGTTACAAGGTTCCACGGTTTAACGGTTACACGGTTACTCCGGTTGTCAAGTTGGTGGGGGGATGGGTTGGCATTTAGCCGCGGTGATATGCTGACACTGTGTCAGCGTAGAACGAAACTGCTGGCTCGTTGCACGTGATGATGTTGTCAACCAGGATTTCCATCGTACTGAGGTATCTCGGCTCGGGGTGTCGCTGCTGAGTGACCATCCTTCTCATCAATTGATTTGGGTGACAGTTAGTGAGTCCTACAAGCTTCTTTGCTTGAAGCAGTAGATACCTGTCCTGAGGAATGATGCTCGCCTCTGTGTAAGGGCGCTCGTTGCTGTGATGTCTTATTCGCTGCCGATCAAAATGTAGTCCGGTACAAATCCTTAGTAACTTTCTTTCGAACATTTGAAGTTCCTTCATGGCCGTCTTCGAGATGGAGAATCAGACTGGGAAGGAAAAGCTGATTACAGGCCGCAGGAGTTGCTTGTACATAAGTATCTTCGTCTTCTGGCTTAGTCCGTTTCTGCGTCTCATCAATGGGTGGAGTCAGTGGAAGACCCAGTTGGCTTTTTGAGGACGTTGTGTGATTGTGGGTTGAACCTTAACAACTCGTTGAAGTGGATGCCTAATTACTTCACGTTCTTTTTGGCAGCTATTGTAGATCCGTCCGGAAGTTTCAGAACCAGACTTCTGCACTTGGCTGCGCTGCAACTACCTCTACTGGGTCTCCTGAAACACACAAGCTCCGAATTGGAGGTGTTTATCCGGATGCCCCATTTCTTGTAGAAAGCGTAGAGTCTATTGACGTGTTGCTCAACTTTTCGTAACGCTACCAGAGGAGACATCGAGGCGGCATACGTAAGGGAGTCATCAGCATACAGGAGATTTTCGCATCCAGATGGCAATGGTTGGTCAGATGTCATCAGGCTGTAGAGAAAGGGGCCTAGCTTCAAACCTTGGGCAACTCCGGCTTTGATGTTCTTCACTTGTGATTTACAGTTGTCCATTTGTAAGTAGAATTTTCTGAAAGAAAGAAAAGAAATAAGAATTTTTATTAGTGACGGGGGTAAATGTAATACGTGAAGCTTATGGATAAGGGCTTTAATCCATACGCTGTCGAATTCTTTCTCGACATCCAGAAAGCATCCAACGGTGACACGATGGTTGTTGAGCGCTATGGTGATGTCATGCTGGAACTTCAGGAGCGGATGCAAAGTGGAGTGCTTTTCCCTAAAGCCAAACTGCATGTCCGGGGGACTATTGAAAAATGTCTGATACAGTTCACGCGTTTGCCACATAAATTTGGCGCCGCTGTAAGCTGCCGCCCGGGACATATACACTGGTAGATCCGGGACTGTTCTCACTTCCATCCTTATGACAGTATATACTGTATATGTAGGTATATGCCGAGGAAAGTCCTTTCACTATTTCTATTGTAGTTTACACCACGGATGCTTACTGCATTTGCAGATCTTTCTGTATAGTTATTTGCGAAATAAAACATCAGCAAAGCAGAGCAACAAAATAAAATTTAAAAAACAAGGCAAAGAACGTTAGGACGGTAGTTGTATGTACAACTAGCAGCAGCGTATAGGGTATATCCTTTTTGCCGCGACTATTCGCTGCTATTTTTAGAGAGAGGTATATAGTTAGAAGGAGAGTATAATAATAAATTCTATTCGTGTGTTAAAACTTTTATTTTTGGTTCTGCTTCGATGCAGTTAACGAAAGGACCTGCAGCGCATCCGATAACCGTTGATGAGGTGATCTATTGCAAAAGTTTCGTTTTTTTTTGCTTACTTTTGCTAGAAAAATACTATGTGGAATGTTTTTTTATGGAAGGATGATTGTATGTGCACAGATAGGAACAGCAGGATAAAAGTATTTAACAGTGGTGTTAAGTGATTCCAATCTAAACCTCTTATAGGTAAGTTTACCTAAAGGAGCTTATATGTACAACATAAACTGTCAGATTAAAACAAAAAACTCTAGTATTGGAGCAAAAAGTTATTTTATTTTATTTTTTAGACACAAACAAATCAACATTAAACCGCAACTACTTCACCTTTATATATACCTAAATATGTATAAGAATAAATTATGCTTGCTCTTATTTAACTGGTGTTGTAACTTTGAGGTATTTGCAAAGGGAATTTTAAAATTGCCCTTTTTTTTGGCCAAAGGATGATGGGCAAATTTGTATGAAATCTGGTCGTTAGACCAACACTTATGAAATTGGTATCAAATGAAAGGATACAAATTTTTCAGAGGACACCTTATAATGCTCATAGACCGGGAAAAGTAGATTCTTAGTTAAAAAAAAAAAAAAAAAACAGTCTAACGACTAGTTTCGACGTATAACTGCACTCTACTTTTTAATTTACCTAATTAATTTAAATTAACTCTGGTTCTGCCGATTAAGTCATTTTTTTATTTTAAAATCTGAAAAGAAACATCTACCGGACCGGAGTGTATGGTTTAAGTTCTTATGTTTGGTGAGAATAAATAATATCGCTGTGACCAAATAAGGTATGCACCAAGTGCCGCCGCCACCAAGGTCCGCTGCCGAGCGGGCGCCGCAAGTGGATAAGCCACTATTTACTAACGTCGGCCTCATAAACAGACCTCGTAACTCCACCCTTTAGTGAAAATGAGTTTTGAATGCTATATTATAGAAAATTTGTTGGCGCAGCAACCTAAAAAATTTCGTATCCTTCTTTAAACTCTAAATAATTTTAAATAAACAATTATCATAGCACGTAACTCCACTACTACTCTGTTGTCTACTGACCTTCAACTTCAACAAAAAGATTGCTTAGAAAACCTCGTTCTTTTATTTGTAGGTAGCAAAACTCGTAACTCCATTAAATTCAGTTGAATTGGCACCGGCTTAAAAAAAACCGCCAGAAAACTATTAGGAAAATAGGTAAAAACTAGTCCTAACTCGTCGGGGAATCCCAAACTTCTTCAATTTCTACTCATTCCTGAAGTTTTTTCTTATATCTAAATTACATCATATTAGTTTTGGCCGCGAAAAAGGTTGTATCGAAATGAGTTTCTTAAAAGTTGTTACCGTACAGAATAATGAATTCAAGAGAAAGCAACTTGTTCAGCTGGCTGACTATTAATTTTATCAGAAAACCTCGTAACATGAGATGAAATTACTGAGAATACCTCGTAACTCCAATAAAATAATAAGAATTGTTATTATCATTTTAACAATGTTTATAGATTAAACACATTATTTTTTTAAATATATTTCTTTAAAAACAATAATATTAGGCTAAAAATAAGCTTCGTGAGACATTTTCGTCTCTTCTGAAAAATTTGAAATTTGTGAGTTACGAGGTCTGCTTATGAGGCCGACGTAATATAACTTGTTGGTTGCCCGATGCGGTATATGTTTTTCGATATCGTTAGTTAATTGGGACCTTTAGTGCAAATATGTTTTATATGGTAGCAGAAATATTTATGGTTATCAAAAACAAAAACTTAAACCATACACTCCGGTTCGGTAGATGTTTTTTTTTAGTTTTTTAAATAAATAATGACTTAATCGACCGATCCAGAGTGTATGTATATTTAATTAATTTAAATTAATAAGGTAGATTAAAATGAAGAATGAAATTATACGTGGATACCAGTCTTAAGACCATATAATTCCTTTGTTTTTGACATTGAATCTACTTTTCCCGGTCTATAAGCATATTAAGATCTCCTTTGAAGCAATTTTTGATTATAAGCAAGTATTTATTGAGGAAAGGACACTTTCTGGTGTATTAAATTATAATAGCTTATCGATAGTAAGTATACGTCACCCCCGAATTTTTTAAGATATTGGTGTGTAAAGCTAGTGCTAAAAAAGTTTTTTTTTTTCAAGACTTTAAAACTTAATATCTCAAAGTGTATAAAACGAAGCATAATAACTTTGCTTTTATTTGAAAGATGAGAAAACTACCGTTTATTTAATACCAATGTCGTTTTCCTACATCTGCACTGAAATATGGTGTTTGCAATACTCATATTCAAGTGGCTATATCTCTGTTCTCCAGTGGTTTTGGTTCTTGCCGCCATATAATGAAATAAAGTACTGGACAAAACCTTTTCCATTCCCAAACCTTTCATTTGAGATTTATTTTAACTCTGTTGGATCAACGACCAATTTGCCCATCCTTTGATCTAAGCATGTAGACTTCATTTAGTACAAATTAAAGCATTCTCTATATTTTGCATCAACAACATATTCGCCATGCGTTCATACACCATTCTCCAGAAGAAGCACCAGCCTAATTATTTATTCAATCTACTAACACAGGAAAGATAGATTTTTTTTGTGGAACGAAATTTAGGACGGGTCAATTTTGTATACCTGAAAGAGGGCTATTAGAAAAGCTTATGTTCAGTTTTACGGGACGCCATCCCCCTGGGGAAGTCTGCCATTTTGGAAAACGCGAATTGATCTATATCTCCGAAACTATTGATCTTAGAGGAAAAATTGTAAGGCCAAGCTTGTAGGAAATAAAATTACCTTTCGTTCACACATAATTTTTTTATGTTGTATTATTATTTTTTTTCACATTAACATATTTTTTTTCTCGAATAAACTAATGTGAACTACTTACCAAATAAGAAGCCTAAACACCAAATTTCCAACATTTTGATATATTTTTGAAGATGATGCGATACCGCAGTCAAAAGTTAAAGCCATTTTGGTTGCGCTAAAATAAAAACTCCAGAGTAAATAAAATACTAAATTGTTATTAAAATTAATACAAATACCGAAATGGCTGTAACTTTTGCCTGTGGTATCGCATCATCTTCAAAAATATATCAAAATGTTGGAAATTTAGTTTTTTAAAATTCTTATTTGTAAAGTAATTTCCGTAAGTGTCCTCGGGAATGTCAAAAATGTGTAATTGCAAACAAATTAAAAATATAACGACATAACCTTGAAAATATTGCCCGCACCGAAAAAAAGTATTTCTATAAATGAAAGATGATTTAATTGCCTACAACCATGGCCTTACAGTTTTTCCTCTACGAACAATTATAGTTTTGGAGATATAGATCGATTCGCGTTTTCCAAAATGACGGATTTCCCCAGGAGGATGGCGTCCCGAAAAACTGAAAATAAGCTTTTCTAATAGCCCTCTTTCAGCCGTCCTATATTTCGTTCCATAAAACGATTGTTTTTGTGCTTATTTTCCTATACTATACGAGTACCAAATGATTTTAGCTAGAAAATTGTAAATTTATGTTTTATTGGATTAACTTAGCAAAGCAAAACGCTGTTTGTAATTGTATATGTATCGTAATTTTTCAAAGAGAAAACCCCCTGTATACTAAAGCTGATTTCTTTTTCATCTATACAGGGTGCCCCGTAAAGAATGGATAACCCTGAAATGCCTCATAATAGACTTTATGGCCGTCCTGAAAACTGATAAAAAAGTTCTATTCCAACCACAAGAAAAGTTACATGCATTTTATTGTTCAGTGCATTATTTTTTGCCTTACTTTACGTTTTTGAATACCACGACTGCAAGTGAATGAATTTCGCCGTTTTTTTTCGTAGCAATATTTTATATTATTTGTGCCAGAACATTAGTAGAAAAAAATTATAATAAATGTTGGACTTTTTAGTGGCTACTATAAGGCATTTCAGGGTTATCCATTCTTTACGGGGCACCCTGTATATCATATCAACACAATCATACAAGTCTTAAATTCTTCATGTAGAAAACTCAGGCATATATCGGTTGTAGTCCAGGAAAATCAGATAATCACTTCGAAAATTTCCGACAGAGCTGAATTTTGGTGGAGAGCTTCTTTTTTTTTGATCTTAACATTTCCTGAAAAGTATCCTAAATTTGGGGAGGAGCTAAGAATTTTAGGGGGGGGGTAAAATGTACTCTTTTTTCTAAATTATTCAAAAACTATAAGTTCTTTTGAAAAAGTTGCAGGTACAAACTGTTGCTCTTAAATTCTAAACAAAAAAGATTGTAACACTTTTTTTCGTATAATATGGACAGATTTAAAGAAAAACTGTAGAAAATATTTGGGTGCAGTACATTTAGTTAAACAAATGTAATATTGGAGGATATTAATTAAATTTTTGGATGGGAATTTTTTGTTGTACCAGAAGGGAAATGCCGCCATCTTAATAACTCCAGAGAAATTTATGTTTTCACAAAATGATTTGTAAAAAAAAAAAACTTGTGGACAGTACAATAATCTACAAAATGACATATTAACGACCTCTATACGTCTATTCGTTCTTAAGTTATGGCGCTCCAAATTTCTTCAAATTTAATTTATTTTAAAAAATAACTTTTTTATTAGATTAGATTATATAAGATTATTAAAGATTTTATTTAAATTAAAATTTCCAATGCCAATCTGACCGACAACTTTTTTATTATAATTTGAGTTAAGGTGCCACACAGTGGTTCCATTTGTATGGGAAAGCGGAAAAAATTCTATTAAAACTGAACCCCTCAACCGATTTCGATGAAATTTTCAGGGTTGATATAGTAATTTTGATAAGAAATCACCAAAAATCACCAAAATCGCCCACTTAAAAAAATAATTAAATAAATCGTTGTTAAACTTGATGAAAATCAAGGTTGTGTTCTAAATAAACTTTAGATGTTTTTTTTTTAAGAAAAGCCGGCCATACAAATATTGTTTTCCCACCACCACTTTTTGGAAGTTTTTGGCTTTTTTATTTACTTTTTATCTCTTTGGAGTCTTATTTTTATATGCGAGCAGTCTAAATTTTTTCAAATATAATAAAGGGTATACTATGAGTAATTACCACACAAAATTTCAGCCTACTTACACAATAATTCATCTTAGCCTCAAGGTTGGTTAATTAAATGTAATGTTCGTGGAAAACATAATTTCACAAAAAGTAAATTGTTGGATACCTGGATATTCTTATGTACGGTTTAGTGTATTTTTCAGCTAGAAAATAGGAAAAAGCGATGTAATTGATATTTTTCCGCAAAAATTATGAAACTTTGGGTTTTCGGGGTTTTCGAGTGCTTAGTCGATTGTAATAAGTCCTGTATTCCGATTACTATTGCAAACTTGCATAAAATGACGCGCAAACTTCAAACAAGCCAAAACTACGAAGGCTCTTGACGCTGTTATGCTGATGCATTGCATCAACATCAGCTGCGTTGTGCATCAGCATTGCTACAAAGCAGTGATCCATACATTTTTCGTAGTTTTTGAATTTACTGAACACTACTTATACAAAAATTCAAATTTTGAGACTCTAGAAGGAAGAAGCGTGATAGAGTTTAAACTGTATCGGTTGCGGTTCCTGTAAATTGTTGAAACACATAATATAAAAATTGATTGTAAAAAAAGAAAACTAAAATATTAATTAAAACATTGATAATAAGGAATATTTTTTTTTTTTCGAGAAAACACTTTTAATGTAGCGCATAAAATGCTTAAAATATTTATTTTTCAAATTTGCAACAGATACTTTTTAAACCGAGTACATTCGCCAATAGTATATAGAAATATTCCTTTCTAGAAAACAGAAGTCACGAATGAATAGAAATGTTTTTTGCTTTTTAATGTTGCTTCTATAAAATCGACCCCACTGTGCGGATACGCAGGTAAACGCAGATTTGTTTCGTCTTAAACTATAATATGCATATGGGGAAACCATCCTGATTCCGGAGGAAAGCGGAGCTTTTTGTTTACGACTACCGCATTCCATAACTGTGGAATAACTCCAACATTATGTTCCTGTAGTTCACCCAAATTTTGTTTGCCAAAATTAACCACTTTATAATATAATTAGATAGCTATAGATATCCTCAATTACCAAGAAAAAAATTAAATTTTTATCTAATCTTGAATCGACGTAACACCCTTGGAAAGCTAAATCAAATTCCCATACAATTTTAAGTATTTTGACTTTGGGCATTTATTTAGGCCTTTAATCTTGATTTTTGATCTGAATCGTTGGTGTTACTAGATTATATGGCTAATATACTGTGAGAAACATAAATCAGCCAATTAAAATCAGCACTTTGGAAAATCGTTTTTTTTCTACCTCGCCTCGGGGCCACACTGAAAGGAAATCAAAACTTTTATAGTGTGACGACCCGAAAAGTACTTTCCTGAAAGCGTTTTCTGAAAGTAATTTGTTTTGCTGAAAACGCTTACACAAAAAAAAACTTTCACTGTACTGTGTGACTAGTTCCTGAAAGCGTTTTCAAGAAAGCAAATCACTTTCAGAAAAAGCTTTCTGCTTTCAGAAAATGTTCGTGGAAGTTTTTCGCTTTCTTTTACCGCGAATTGTTCTTTTTCAGCTGCATTTTTTGGGATCGTTAGGTTTTTCCGCAACTCAGTTGACCGGGTAACGTTTGCCCGCCGATTTTTAAAGTACATTCACTACCTCTATCCAGAAAAACGTGATCTAGAAAGTGCCACATTTCAATCGATGTATTGAGCGATACGAATTTATTGTATTTTATAATACACACTAGATGGTCAAAGGCGCCCGGTCGAACATGTTATGTTATGGCTCAGCAGCAGTCTATAATATAGATTAAATACATACATATATAATACATATATATAATTTTTATTTTCAAAAACCTCAGATAATGCTTTCGCTTTCAAAGTGTGACGACCCAAAAATTGTTTTCAGAAAATCAGCTTTCTTGAAAGTAAAAAGTCGCTTTAAGAAAGCACTTTCCTTTCATAGTGTAACTGCTCTCTGAAAACATTTTTAAGAAAATTTCAAAATCGAAATTTTCGAAACGCTTTCTGAAAGCATTATTCTTTCAGTATGTGACGGAATCTTTTTTCTATTAAAATTTAATTTAACTAAGAATCACATTCTTAACCATTTTTGGTGCCCTGTTTTAAGGTCAGGTCAAATAATCACTTCACAAGTGATTATCCTAGTGTGCGTTTGTGTTTCTTTGATCTTGCTTATAATGGCTAGTAATAAAATAAAAATGTGTTTTGGGTGCAAAAATCCTATTCTTATTGCGGCTTCTTTTGTGGAAATGCATATCATAAGCTGCTAAATTATCCGAAGACATGTATAAAGAAACTCTAAAAGAAAATTCTACAATTGTTTTTCGCTGCACTGAGTGCGCTAAATTTAAATTACCTATGAACCAACCCGCGCAGAAAAACATTCTGGTTTTCGACATGGCACTTGAGAGTTTTAAATAGATTCTGGCAAGGCCCTCGCATGGCTGAGTAATGGCCAAAACTAGGGCCTTGTCGATTATGAACCTTTTTGCCTCGTCAGAAAAACCACTCTAGGCCCCGGACCAGCAAAAACTAGATTTGTTCATATTTTTGCTAGAAACATTAAACAAGGGTATTTTAGTATCGGTTGTGATCCGATAGTAAAATAACTCAAATCAAAAATAAAAACCTGAATAATAAAAAAAATAGCGCAGAGTTGTATGAATTTAATACGATATTAAAGCAATTTTAGCATGATACTGGGCATTTTTGTAAAATACTCTTATTATTATACTATTTGATTTAGTATCGTGTACAAAAATGCGCTAAATCTAAACTACATCACACCACAAAAACAACCGATATGAACCACTTGAGATAAACCATCTGGAATTAAGTAAATATAGTTTAAAGCCTAGTACACACCTCTGAGTGAAATGAAAAATAAAAGCGGTTTAAAATTCACGTGAATAAGCTTTGTGAAACCATAATTGATTATCCACGTGAATTTTCAGTCCTCAGTTTGAAAATTTTTAATACTCACTTTGAATGAAAAAAATAATTTAATTTGTCTGTCAGTTCTTGAAATCTTGAAATGCTTGAGGAGAATATTTCAATTCAATCGTTTGGTTTTTGGCTTGGCGGTTACACTTAATATTGAAAAATAAACGATCAAAAGATCAAAAATAATTCTGTAGGCTGTTTTATTTAAAGCCTAGTACTCACTTCAAGTGAAAATGAAATTTCCATATAAAAGTGACACATAATTCACAGCGAAGAAATTCATAACGAGAGCTGAGTACCCAAAATGTGAGAGTGAAATATGAACCGGTTCAAAATTAATTTCTTTTCATAATTTTCATTTCCTTACGTACGACCACTAGGAACAAATAATAGAAGTGTGAAAAAGTGTGACATTTGTCAATAAATTAAAATAAAAGTTGTAATTAATTACGATGCGTGTTCTTCAATGCCAATGACTGATTGCTGTCATTTTTATTGCGATATAGAAGATATCACTCACTACTGTATTACATGAACTGGACGCATCTACTTATTTTGATTTTCATGGGATTTTTCCAAATGTTTTTAAACACTGCTCTGAAGCCTTCAGTGATCCACTTCAAATTTTATTTAATCAGTCTTTGTCTAATGGTATTCTCCTAGATGAATGGAAAGTTTCATATATAAGTCTGATTTTTAAGTCCGGAGATAAAAGAAACATAGTGAATTATCGTCCAATAAGTAAAATAGCAGTTATTCCTAAGATTTTTCACAAAATTGTTAAGAATAAAATATACAATGTTATCAAATGCCACATTTCGAACACTCAACACGGGTTCTTTAGGGGGAGGTCAACCACCACAAACTTGGCTTGTTTTTCTAATAAATGTTTCAAAGCATTAGAAAAGCAATGTCAAATGGATGTGGTGTACACGGATTTTGTTAAAGCATTTAGTAGGGTGAATCACCAAATGATAATTAAAAAAATTAAAAGCTTACGGTTTTGATGGCATCTTACTAAAATGGTTTGGTTCTTACTTGATTGGTATTGGTACGGTCTACTCAGGTGTTCCAGAAGGAAGCCATTTGGGTCCTCCCATGTTTGATATTTTTATAAACGATTTTTCATCAGTCTTATCTGTTTCCGAAGGTTTAATATTTGCTGATGATATTAAGATGTTTAAAATTATAAACAAGTACAATGATTGTCTTGCATTTCAAAAAGATTTAAAAAACTTTGACTGTTGATGCAAGCAAAATGATTTGTTCTTAAATTTGTCAAAGTGTTCTATTTTAACATACTGCCGCTTATCGAATCCTATAATCTTTGACTATAATATAAACGGTAATAAGTTGTGTAGATTTAATGAGATAAAAGACTTAGGGGTCATATTTGATGATAAGCTCACGTTTGAGTCTCATGTAACTTATGTGATTTCTAAAGCAAATTCTATGCTAGGATTTCTTAAGAGAAATTCTTCCGACTTTAAGGATCCGTATACCATTAAAGCATTGTTTTCCTCATTAGTTCGTCCCTTGCTAGAATATAATTGCATTATATGGAATCCAGATTCTAAAAAATTAACTATTCGAGGTATGCTTTGAGAAAATTTTCTTTCAATGGTAATATCAATCTAAATTATAAAAGCAGATGTTTTTTGCTAGGAACGCAGACTCTTGAGTCAAGGCGTAGAATGTATAGCGTATTATTTATTCGTGACATTCTTTGTAATAATATTAATTGTGGCGATTTACTTTCTTCATTGAATATATATGCACCAAGTAGATCATTGCGAATGAGGAAATTTATTTTTGAAATACCTCATTCTACAAATTATGGACAGCGTGAGCCAATATCTCATTGTTTTAGGCTTTTTAATATGTATTATTATGATCTAGATCTTTTTATACCGAGATTTCAGTTTAAGACTAACCTTATATATGTATCTTATTCAAAATTGTTGAATTGTTTTATGAATTATTGACATTGTTAATATTTAGTAATTTAAGCAAACTCTGTGGATGTAGTAAAGTAGATTTGAACGAATAAATAAATAAAGCTTTTATGTGAAAATTGTTTTAATTCACTTTTTAAATGTGAAATTAAGGGCAAGTATTGGTTTATATCGTGTCATACAACATTTTCGAGGTTTTAATCAAAACTAACAATTCGAGAAGAAGGTGGTTTTCGTAAAGATGCTCGTCGCACAGTGGGGCACTTTGTATGGGAAGGTGGACAAAAATCCCTAAAAACTAAACCACTTAACCGATTTTGATGAAACTTGCAGGAACTATAACTAATAAGATGGGAAACTTAAACCATAAAATAATACTAATGACAGTTTTTAACGGACCTGCCATAGAACTGGTTTCTAAATAAATTTTCAAACTTTTCGTGAAAGGCTTTTTTAATTTTTACCAAATTTTGTATTCATGAAGCCCTTCAAAATTTTAACAATTTTATATATAAGGTACATACATAGTAAAAATTCGCGATTTTTTTTATATTTAAAAATAAATTATTTTTTTTTTTGAAAATTCAATAACTTTAATAATGGCGTATGATTTTTTAAAATTTTGTTTAAGATTGTATTTTAATAAGTATTAAAAAATGGTTTTAAAAGTTTTCTTCAAATAAAGAAAAAAAAAATTTAAATATTAAAATTACTTTGGTTTTAAGAGGAGTGAATGAATATAATTTAAATAAAAAGTACAAGTGACCTCAACTCCAGAAATCATTGTGTTTCACCCAAGGTATAACAGTGGGCTCTTCAGTCAGTCTGTTATACCCTACTAAGACACAAATTTTGGTTGATGTTTACCGACTCTTATAAAAATCACAGCAAGAAGATACTGTTTTCTGGGTGCACGAACTTAAACAAATTCCCCTAGAATAATAAAATTCGCAGTATCTTCTTCCTGTGATTTTTATAAGAGTCGGTAACATCGACCAAAATTTGTGTCTTAGTAGGGTATAAGAGACTGACTGAAGAGCCCACTGTTATACCTTGGGCGAAACACAATATTTTCTGGAGTTGAGGTCACTTGTACTTTTTAATTTTCTTCAAATTTGATGTGTGGTATTTTTATATGATCTCCTACAAGAAAATTCAAATTTCTGCCTAGCTTATCTAGAACTGGTAGGTTGCCATACAACAATTTCGGTTTTATCAAATTTTGTCGAAAGCTGCCCCAACGATTTTGATTAAACTTTAGATATGCATATAATCTCTATAGAGCAGTTTTAATTATGTTGCATACATAACGGAAATAATGTTTTGAGGATTTATAACCAATTTTTTTTTTTGCAAATTCCTGAATATCTCGTTAATAGCTTAGTTAATTTTCTCATTATTTTGGAAAACGTTATTTTAACCCATCCAAAAAAAATTGCATTAAAATTTGTATAAATAATGATTTTTTACGAACAAATAATATCAAAGAAAAAAACTATTTTTCACAATTTCTTTCTTGTATGTTTTTTTTTTTTTATTAAATCAAAAGAATTCAAAATTGTTATCCAACCTTGTTTTTAAATATTTTTCGTTAACGTTACAGAAATATAATAAGTATATTATATATATACATATATTCCTACCTACGTTCTATTTTGAAGAATCAACGTCTCTACCGCGATTTGCGGCTAAACTAAGCGCCTGAGTGCCTTAAAGCATTAGCACAATCGTGATCTATGAGATGACACTTTTTCATTTATTTATAAAATGGTATACGAAAATTATAAGTTGAAACATCGACGTTTCTCTTTCACTTTAAATACGACTACCTATCTCTTTTTCTTCAGTAATGACAACAATAACCCCCCAAGTATATAGTTTTTTCATCCAATACCGGACACAGGCTTGCAAAAAAATAAATGGTATAGCACATAGTAGAACCGTTATCCATGGTTGAATCCCATCATAGTTAAAAGTTCTGATCCCAAGGTCCAAATATTTGTACAACTCGTCCTAAGAATTACTTTAAATTTCTTCTTATTTTCCATTTCAGTGTCAGCATGTCAAAGTTGAGGATCATGTTAGTACACAAATTATGTCAAGCTTAGATTCTTGAATGACTTTTTTTTATGTTAGAAGTTCCAGAGTTTCCAATATGTACAAAGGACATTGATTTTGTCTCGTGGTTCAACAATTAAAAACAAATTCGAATCAAAAAAGGCTTTTTTATTCATCGAAGTATTTGTTCCAATTAAATTTCGAACTGTTTGTTTTGATGAATTTGATGCAAAACAAAACTGCCCCAGTCCCATATCATTCCAATTTGAAAGTTTGTGGCATTAAAAACTCAACTTCACTATACCTCAAACCTCAATACACCTTCTTGAGTTAGTTATAGCTATAGGCTATTCTTCCAACAACGAGACACAATAGACTAGAACATTGCCATTTGTTGCTGGTTGCACAAATGCCAATTTACCTTTTTAATGGAACGACGACGAAAACGACACAAGGGCGACGTTGGACAAGAACTAATAGCAATTTATTAAAGTGAATCAACTTCGGAAAAGTCCTCAACAACAACTAATCTTTTCCTGGATACCAAGCCATCGTCATTAACTAAAGTAACCTTTACAGTTTGGAAAGTGTATGCGCCTACCTAGTAAATGACCGACCGACCCACCCGACCGCCTTCCTGTTTGAAGACCAAGACCAAATGACGTACAAAATTCACCAGCATGGACACACGGACACATGCAATGAAGCTGTCGCCTTCATCGACCCCCAATTTAGCCAGAGTCGACAGCATATCCAACCAGGATTCTCCCAGACACTGATACGCTTTCACCAAACACTCACAGTTGTGGCCATTTGCTTCTTGGGAAATCCAGACCTGTCCTAGACTAGGTATATGGTTGGCTTCCATATGACTTTCATATTCTGGTTCTGATGCTGGGGATAGCTGCATCAGCTGTAGGCAATAATTTGGTAAGTTTCCTTTCATGGGAACGTTATAACAAAGTCCTTGTTGAAAATTGCACAATTTTCCATTAACCACTTGAATATTGTGCTGGGTATGGGACTCTGATGGGTCTGTGTGATGCGGTGCCTCTGTTCTTCTTCTGGCCTGTGTAGAATTTTGTGTGGCTAAGAAAGTTAGAACCTTGACGAAGCCCAGACGATAAAAGTTTTTTGGTAAAATGAATTTCTCTAGTTTCAGAGTTGAACAATTTTTTGAGTTTTCTTATTGATGGGAATATAGTGAAAGGGTGTCTCGGTAAGCGCAACCCTAACCTTTTAAAACCAGAAGTGTTCTTATTTTTAGATAAATAAAACATAACCCTTAAAATAATATAAATAAGGACCATCATAGAGAAAATTGGCGTTTCATCCCCATTTCGTCGGTTTTGTCTGAAAAAAACGGACAGAATTCAGTCTTTTGTAAATTTCTTGAAGGGTAGTTAGTTAGTTAGTTTTAATGACTTTTTATTCAAAGATAAATACAGTAATACAATATTTTACAATATTTTGTTTTTTATTTTGCTAAAGTCTTTGGGTTTGGCTATAAGCCGTCTACCAAAATTGTATTTTATAAAATTATACAGAAATAAGATTGTAACACGTTTTTACGTCAGAGCAATAGATTTTGACCAAAACGTGCACAAACGCCACAACAAATGAATTTTTGTTTACGAATCGATTTTGCAATCACCGAATAAATATTCAAATATTCAGTAAGCTCTTAGGGAATATATAATACCCTGCGGCTCCGCAAGCAAAAATAATTATTGATTTCAAAAAATCGGACAAACAATGGAAATTTCCAATGCAGACCACAAATTTCATAAAATAAATTATTTTATTTGTCACCAATTTTTGCTGCTTTTCATTTTTACATGCGTAAACTGATGGTGGATTTACATGTATCTTCATCTGCATAATGCAGAAAAGTAGAGCAGGACAGATGTATACGGAAAATCCGAGCGAGTGAAAGAGAACCATCAAGAACTTTCCTATAATGCGGAAACGAAGTTCTTCTGCATTTTGATCTTTTCTCTCTATCTAACAAATATACATTTTGTATTTGGCATCCCTTTTTTTGTGCAGAATCCAAATGCAGATACATGTAAATCCACCATTAAGGGTTGAGTTTGAATAGATTTCATGCAATAATTTTCCCACTGAACGCAGAAATAAAAATGTCAGCAATTTTTGCTGGAATAATTGCTGAAATAAAGAACAGTGTGCAGTTAGATACCCGACCTCAAAATGTTTGGGTGGGGTTTATCAGGATCGTTTTTCCATCGATTGTCCACGTTTGTCCAGCGAAAAAAGCAGTATGTCCACCCTCAGAAAAAAAATACTAAGATTATTTTTTTTATACTCAGATTATTATCTTACAGCAACTCCCAAAAAAAAACTCGTCTACAGCTTCCAATAGCTAACTTAGGAGGATGAGACTATGCTTTTTTTTAAATATTATAAACGAGCGGTAAAAAAAAACCACTCAATATTTCAAAAAAGAAACTTTTGTAATAGGCTATAGAATATACCTTTCAGTAAGGAACAATTGCGTTTACGGGTTTTTATTATTGAATATGTTTGTGTGGAACTTAACCTTAGTTAAAACGCTAAATTCGCTTAAATTCACACATGCATTTCTGAGAAAATGGTCACACTGGTCATTTTTATATTGTTGGTATAACTCGAAAACTAAGCCGAATTTGAGAATTTAACTAGGGCTGGCCACGAGTTGAGAAAAGTCTCGTTCACGAACTCGGTCTCGTCATGCGATACCGAGACTGTCTTTTAAGCAATCGAGACGAGACCGTATATTTAGACCTAAATTTACACAGGGTCTTATAAATTCAAAAATCCAATTTCAGTTAAATATTTATTTTCTTCTCACATATTCAATCTATAATCGAAAATATTTCGTTCCAATAATCAACAAGTTGTCCAGAAATCGTATTTTTCGGAGACGAGACTTAATTATACGAGACCGACACGAGACCGAGACGAGACTGAAATTTTTCGATTTTAACGAGACCGAGGCGAGACTTACAAAAGTCTCGCAGAGTCTCGTCTCGTGTTCAGCCTTATATTTAACTTAAGGCACTTTTTTTAGGAAATTAGATTTGCTATCAAATCTGGTGGTTCACAAAATTTTATAAAAAAATTAGAGCAGGAAAATTTAACAAAAACTGACATAAAAAAAAATAGAAAAATCACTGATTTTAATTTTTATTTACTAAAGTGCTCATAACTTTTTTTTTTTGAGAAAATGTTTGCGCAAGACATATCTGAATAAAACAAAGTAGATGCTAAAGCCTTTTATATGACGAACCATAAACTGTTTTTGATTAAAATTGGCGAAAATATATCCTTTTAAAAATAACCTTTTTTTATATTTGTTTGCAGTTTTTGTTCGTAAGCATCTTTTTGACTTGCAATTCATTGGTAATTGGTAGGTACTATATGACAAGTTTCCAATTCTTGAAATAACTTGAAGTCGAGATTTTGATCAAGTATGCCATTACGATAATTAAGAATTCAAAAATAGTCGGTCCCGCAGTTTTATCTGGCCGTCTGTCAATTTCTAACACCTAGGCCTACAGTCTGAACGGATGGATCGATTTATATTAAACTTAGTTCTTTCACTTTTTTAAGTATGTTTTATATAATAAATTTTAAAATTTTTGTTTTTGGATCAAAAATAATGGTATCTTGTATGGAACCATTTTTTTTATTTCCGTCTATCGAGCTAACCGCGTTACTATAAGTAGTTTTTTTAGAATAAAATGTTTTGAATGCAATATAACTTATAGCCCGAGAGCTGGTGAACATTTACTCCAAGTGTTTTATACCGCTTCAAATTTTGTGCCCAAGTTGTTTATATTATCAGTGCAAGCTACAGTCATTGCCAACGGTCTGGCAGTGATATCGCGGCCCCAACACCACTAAAATGCACTTTCAAAGTGCAACAACAAAAATAATCCCTCTAAAAGAGCTTTATACGGCTAACCACAAACCAATGACCACAAAAATGCATTTTGAAAGTGCATTTTGAAATGATATTTTACTGGTGTTAGGTCGACGTTATCGCTGCCAGACCGATGACATGTAGCTTGCACTGATACAAACGACATGGCCACAAAAATTGAAGCGGGATAAAACACTTTGAGTAAATGTTCACTAGCTCTAGGACTATTGGTAAGGTTATTTAAAAGCTTACTTATAGTAAAAAGCAAACGTTCTAGAGCAATCCGGTTTTCAGTGGTTGACTGGGAATCGATGGAACATTGAATTTTGAAAACAAAAACCTAAACAATACCTAACAAAGTAAACTTTTAAAAATAATTAGTTTGAAATTTTCGTGTTAATTTTTTTTTTAAACTAAAATTTTAAAAATTAATTTTTTGAAAACTGTTCACTACAATAACTTTATTTAAAAATAATATAAAAGAAGGGATTTCTGGGTTTGCAAAAAAGTATAACACGTTGTTGTACGTGTTACCGTTGTTTTTGTCAATGTTTTTTGATAACTACCCATCCTGCTTCTAAGGGGGGGGTTGTAATAGATTCCCCCTTTCTTATACGAGTTATTAATTGTCTCGACCACAACCTACATGCTCTAATTTTTTGTTACACCTTAGGTCAATTACCCTGTAGGTAAATCCTATTGATGTACGGAGACTTTTTCCTTCATGAATTTAAAGCGTTGGATTCAATTAATTTTGATGTTATTTTTTCGAAATAAAAATGTGAGTTTTTATTTTTTTGTTTAATTAAAAGTATTTCTTTCATTTGCAGTCATTTTATCTCAAATGTAAGTAGTACTTTAAATAATATTTTAGCAAATAATAAAACGTTGAAGCATGACGTAACAAAAACATTTTAACATTTTTTTTTTATTGTATAACCTAAACAAATTATTTTCCTTAGAAAAAGACTCTTCGTATTTCTTATATCATCTTCTTCGTTCCATTTTAAAGAAGAAATCAAATGTTAATGCAGTTCTTTCATAACTTAAAACCGTTAGTATAATTTAAGTAATATATATAAAACATACCTTAAAACTGAAACTACCAAGTTTTATATAAATTGATCCATCGCGTTCAGACTGCAGGCCTACGTATTAGAAATTGACAGACGGCCAGATAAAACTGCGGGACCCACTATTTTTGAATTCTTTATTATCGTAATGGCATATTTGATCAAAATTTCGACTTCAAGTTATTTCAAGAATTGGAAACTTGTCATAAGGTACCAATGAATTGCAAGTCAAAAAGATGATTACGAACAAAAACTAAAAGCAAATATAAAAAAGGTTATTATTAAAAGTATATATTTTTTTACCAATTTTCATCATTTCGGTGCGTCATATTAATGGTCTTGCTTTTCTGAAAAAAAAGTTATGAGCACTTTAGAAAAAATTAGGGCTGGCCACGAGACGAGACTCTGCGAGACTTTTGTAAGTCTCGTCTCGGTCTCGTTAAAATCGAAAATTTTCAGTCTCGTCTCGGTCTCGGTTGCTTAAAAGGCGGTCTCGAGGTCGAGACTTTTCTCGTCTCGTGGCCAGCCTTAGTAAAAATTTAAATGTCAGTTTTTGTTAAATATTCCTGCTCGAATTTTTTTTATAAAATTTCATAAACCACCAGATTTGATAGCAAATCTAATTTCCTACAAAAAAAGCCTTAATTTAAATTGGAAAATGACCAGTGTGAACATTATCTCAGAAATACATGGGTGAATTGTGTGTTTTAACTTAGCTTAAGCTCCACACAAACATATTCCCGTGAGCGCAATGGTTCCTTTATTCCCTTAAAATTCCGGTCTATTTAATATATTTTTATAGCAACGCCCCCAAAAACAATCGTATACCGTCCCTGAGTTCGTTTGTCCACCGCCTGTCTACGACTTCACACCAAAAATAATCGATTGTCCAATTTATGTTCAAAAAATATTAAACATTTCTTTTTTATACCAACTATCGAATAACAAAAAAGTCATCTACCGTCCCCATTTTATGACTGAGAAGTATGGAACTCATTGTTTGTCCACCTCTAACGGTTATCCATCATCCTTTCTGGTGACATGTAAGACTTTTAATTTTTATAGCTCGTATCACACAAATCTTAAAAGTCACTTAAGGAAATGGTCTCAATATATATATATTATATATAATAAGTTTTATCCACCTTTCGTTCAAAATTTATTTCTTTTTTATAGCAGCACCCCCAAAACTAAAAAAAACTTGGCTTAAAAAAAAAAAAGAATGGAACTAAGTCGTTTTTCCATCTTTAGTTCAAAAATTATTCAATATTTCTTTTTTAATTGTGTTTGTGCACCTCTTTTTTTATATTTGCCCAGAGAAAACTAATAGACGGAGAGCTGGCTACAAAAAAAAGTGAGTCATCGGTACACGATTTATTTTTGCTGGAGAGACTGATTTAGTGTAGCTGAGCACAAATATGCACGTCTGCCAGCGGGATGCAGAGGCTTAATGGGGTGGGCGGGGGGTCAAAGTTGTCAAATTTTGGTGAAAACAAAGTTATAAGGTGCATGGATTCTGATAACGCAAATGTGTTGTGTCCATCGTCAATAAACGTGAAACAAAATGGCAGACGGTTTGGGAGAGGCTAAGTTGCCGGCAGACGTCGCGTCGTTAAAGTTTTCAAATTTTGGTAAGAAAAAAAATTATAAGGTACATGGATACCGATTTTTTTATTTTAAAACTTATTTATGTATATAGAGAACAAAATCCAAAATGGCAAACGAAAAAGTAGAGGGTAACACCCCGGCAGACTTGTTTGAAAAGTGCACTGTTAAACCAGAAAAATTGCATTATTTCTGCCCCAAAAAATCCAATCGAATATTTTGAAATGTTATTTTCTTTATTTTAGCATGAACAATAAAGTCGCAAAAGTTCATTGCCAAATCGCACAACCGCCAATAGTTATTCAAGGTTGAATGTCAAAAATATCGGTTTTTCACCTATAACTCCGAAACGGTAAGTGCTATGGTGCTATCGAAAATCATTTCATGCAAAACTTGTAGACCATGCTGTCCGCCAAAAAATAAGTTTTGACCATTTTTTCTTACGACTTTCTGTTAAGAAGATATTGACATTTAAAAAAATCTAAAATGTCGAAAAAGCTATTTGTTTACGTATAACTCCTAAACGGTTCATATTTCCGAAGACATTTGAATACAAAATTTGTACATTGACTGACCCCCTACCAGACAACATTATTATTTTTTTTTTTTTTTTTAAATTTTAAAGATATAATTAATTTAAAAGTTTCAAATTTCTGTTTTTTTTTTCGTTTTTATTTTGAAATGGCAAAATCGAATTCAAAATACATTTTCATGTCATGTTGATTCCTTATCTAATCTACTATTAATTGAACTCCAAAAAAGTGATACCATACTCTTGAACTGAATATTCAAATAAAATTAAAATACAATTTTCTCCTTCTTTTTCCTTTTGTTGAAAAACCCAGATAATTTTCGCATACACAACAAATTGAATCTATCAATCAAATACTATTTTACAAATATTTTAATAAACTTATATAATTATTAATATATACATATATAGTTTAGTAATAAAATAAAACATTGTTGGTTTATTTGAAATGTTCAAATTTCGGTCTAAAATAAATAATAAATACTCATGGCCAAGGTAGTAACACTGTGTATATTAGTAAACATTAGAGATCAACATCTGTAGAGAAGAGAGTTGTAGGGCCGAGACCGCAAGTCGTTTCGGTAAACCGAGGCGAGTGAGACGAGCGGCGACGAGACTAGCTCCAAAACATCCGAGACAGGTCCATAGCTCCCACCAATACAGATGTTTGCTTGATAGATGGATTCTTCCTTATATATTGCATAAAAGATTTGCCAAAAACTTTCGGAACTATTTGAAAAACAATCCTTCAAATGGTTACTAACAACAAAACTAATGAAATGTACTTAATTTTGGTCACCTTCTATAAAAGACTATGAAAGATCTCATCGAGGCAGTTCCTCTGATTTATGTGATATCTGGACCAGAGCAAACAAGACCAGCTGATTTTGTAAAGGAATTGAGAAAAAGTTATTTCAAAGAGGCTCTAGTTAATTTTTTGATTTTAAACTGGCAACAGCAGGAAATTCTACCATTTCAGTATGAGGTTCGAGATGACCACGTTTTTTGTTCCATCAACGATCAGTATTCACTTGATGCTCACGAAGAAGCGGATACAAAAATTGTATATCACGCGTGCTGTATTGACTAAAAAACGAATATTATGAAAAAATGCTCTGACACCGACATTTTAATTAATATGTTAGGGGCCAGTTATAGCGATCAGTAAAAACCATCAGTAAAAGTTGAACCAGGTGAAAACTGGAATTTTTTAAGTACAGCCGGTTATAGCAATCATTAAAATTCTATCAGTAATTAAATGTACAACCTCCAGCAACAACCTTTTATTATTTTTAATGATGTAAATTGCTTCAGTAATTTTTTTACTGATGGAGTGGAACAGTAAAAAAAAAAACACAGAAAACTGAAACGAAATGTTCCATTTTGTGTGATCTGACAATCAGCTGTTCAGTAAAACGAATTTCCATCAGTAAAATAAATAAATGCTTTTTTTACAAAAATTATTCTTCTTTGGGATTATTTTTTGCCAGAAAAAAATATTTAAATTGATTTTCCATCGATTCGTACCATTTTTATGTTTCAAACCTTTTTATAACACATGAAATTATGCAAAAGAAAAAACAGAAATGTAGACCTTTTTGAAACTTTTAAATAAATTATATCTGTAAAATTTTTATTTTTAAGAAAAAAAAATAAAAAAATAGGGGGTTAGTCAATGTACAAATTTTGTATTCAAATGTCTTCGGAAATATGAACCGTTTAGGAGTTATACGTGAAAAAGTAGCTTATTCGACATTTTTAGATTTTTTTAAATGTCAATATCTTCTTAACGGTTAGCCTCTAATTTTTCGTCTTCCATTTTGGATTTTGCTCTCTATATACATAAGTATTAAAATAAAAAAATCGGTATCCATGTACCTTATAATTTTTTTCTTACCAAAATTTAACAACTTTAACGACGTCTGCCGGCAACTTAGCCTCTCCCAAACCGTCTGCCATTTTGTTTCACGTTTATTGACGATGGACACAACGCATTTGCGTTATCAGAATCCATGTACCTTAAAAATTTTTTTTAACCAAAATTTGCCAACTTTGTTCCCCCGCCCACCGCATTAAGCCTCTGAATCCCGTTGGCAGACGTGCATATTTGTGCTCAGCTACACTGAATCATTCTCTCCAGTAAAAATCAATTGTGTACCGATGACTCACTTTTTTTTTTTGTAGCCAGCTCTTAGACTATAATGTTTATCCACCGTAAAAACAAGTAAGACTTTTAATTTTTATAGCTCAAACTCTCAAAAATCTGAAAAATTAACTTAATTAAATGCTCTCCACCGTCTGTCCAGGTAATTCCAGCGAAAATTTGTTCACCTTTCTTTCAAAAGTTATTCAACATTTCTTTTTTATAGCAACACCACTTAAAACCAAAAAAAAAATTGTCTTCCACTCCAAATCCAAATGATAACTTAAGAGAATGGAACTAAGTGTTTTCGTTTCTCAACCGCTTGGTTATGTTTATCGAATACAAATATTCATTTTTTCACTCTTAATTCAAAAAAATATTACATATTTCCTGTTTATAGCATACATTTAAAAAAACTATTTAAGTAAATATTTAAGTTAACATAAATACAATTTATCTTAGAAATTATAGCTTGATTAAAAAAAATAGCTTATGATGGTGGCGGGGGGTTATGTTTAACTCTATATTTTTTAAAATTTATTTTTAAATATTACCTAATATTTTGCACACCAAAGATTAGATCGGGTAATTAAAGTGTAATAGAAAAATTATTTTCAATCTTGTGAAATTCATCTTCCCATTTATACCATCACATCTGCAATACGGTCCTCATGGACTTCTCAACTCATCAGCCCTGCATCTGTGTATCCTTTTATTCTTAACCAATTTTTGAGTGGGCAAAAATCCTTACAAATCTCACAAAAGTTTAACACAACACAATTACGATGGAAATTATTGTTGTTGCTATGCTATTCTTAGTTGCTTCTTTTTTGTTTGTGTGTTGGTATCGGTGTTGTTGTTGTTTTTGGTGCTGCACAGCTTGTATCTAATAATTGCAACTATAATTTTATAGAATCGCTCCAGTTCCATTCTCCCCTTCTACTTGGCGATACAAATTGATCGACGAAACCACACTCTTCGATGGAATTTCGGTTAATTTGTGAAAAATCCAAAAGCCCTTATCGAAGTAAATTGGCAAAAGTCTTGAAGACAACACCATTTTGTCGGGAAAAGTTTTCCGCATGCGGAACCAAACCGAGCTATTCGATGCTGCATATACCTACCTAGTGAACGATAGTCAAGATGACGAAAGTATCGACATCCACTGCAGCATCAAATGGAGGTACCAAACGTTAGCATTTGTTGTGCAATAATGCTCAAGTGCAGCTAATTAGCATTGTGTTATTTATTTTTTGTGTTGCTGTTTACCTAGTTGTTGGTATACTTTTTGGGGATAAAGCAACAACCATCACGATGTAGTAGTGAGTGGAGTTTTGGAGAAAAGTTTCCTCTTTCAATATAGAACCTACCTATAGTATACGATATCGGAAGTTTAAGGTCCTCTGACTCTTCGAGTATAGTAATGGTATGGTTAGCTAAATGAGCAGTTTTATGGTGTTGTATAGTAAAATATTTTGTAATCGCTTTTGAGTGGTTTTTGATAAAGTTAATTATAATGACGATGTTGTAAGCGGGCTTTTAGAAATATGGTGTGTTATTGTTGCGATTTTAAAATGCTTTTGAGTCGTCAACAGTTGGCGTTGTAGAGTTTAATGACTTGTTTATGTTTATGTTTATGTTGCTTTTATGGAATTGTTTATGGTCTTGTTAAGGAACATAGTGTGGCTTGAATTCTCTCTTGAAAGTGGTTTATTTTGTATTTTATAATGTAGAGGCATTCTGATTTACCTTAAATGTAATTACTTTAGGATTGAGAAACGCTGAAGTGATGAATAATAATTTGTTTTTGCCATGTAATTCCAATCCTGAATGGTTTTTCTTCAAACTTAGAACCTACCTAAAATTTTATTTTATACCTACAGTGACATACTTTTTAGATTTTTTTTATGACAAAAAATAACATTAACCGTGTTTTTTTTTTAATAGTACAGTAGAAAATTACAAAAAAAACGCATCCGCAGTAGCCTGGTTTTTGTATTTCAAAATTGGTTAAACTGAAAGAACACCTGTCAGAATATTAAAAAAAAAAATATATATATATATTTCTGAGAATTAGAAGCAGTCAAAACTAACTTTACGAAAAAACTAATAGTAAGCAACATTTGAGAATGAAATCACCAAAAATGCATTCGAGACTCGGAAAACTATCTGCAGTATGATTCTTATTTAACTTTTATCGTCAGTATTCATACTGCCGATAATGTATTTGTTATTCATGTAAAATCCTACTATGGATAGCTACTATGGAATACTACTATGGATAGATTTCCCAATAAAACACGGGTATTAACATGTAAGGCATTATTGTAAGAAAACTAGAATATAGAAGAGATACAGGGTGATTCACCTAAGGTGTGAAAAAAAGCTTGAGCGTGTATAGGTTAAGTCGAAACAAGTAAAAGTCGTAGGGGAGGGGCAGGTTTATTCCGCCTTGTTAAGGTGGGAGGGACAATTTTCTTAGAAATTGACTTAAAACTGAGATCAAATTATTAAAAAACCTACACTTAGAATTACTTGATATACTTTTTTTGCAAAGCCAGAAATCTCTTCTTTCATTATCTTTTAAAATAAGTTTGTTTTAATGAACCAGTTTGAAAAAATAATTTTCAAACTCAAAATTTTGAAAAAAAAAAGATTTTAAAAAATGGTCAAACTATTTTTTTTTTTTCAAAATTATATGTTTAAGTACCTACTATTTTGATTTGAAAATTCAATGCTCTTATCAATTTTTAGTTTAACACTAAAAACCGGAAAGATCTAGGACTCTTACTTTGCAAGATATTAAAAAATGAAAAAAAAACTCATCTTAGTCAAAACAAGAAAACAAAAATGCGTCTGGGGTCGACCCAAACTAGTAACTTCTCATTGGTGCACTTGAAAACCATATACATAATGTACATATTTACCTAAGTGGTGGGTGGTAGAGTATATGTAATTTTATATTTTATAGTGTAAAAACTTTGGGTTTTTGCATTATCAGTATATAGGTAGGTTAGGTATAGATAAGATATAGAGATACAGGGCAAAATGTGACATTACCAATCGAACAAGAAACTACTGGATGCTTCCGGAGTGTCCAGAATTGACAACTTCATACTAAACCTTAGCAGGAATCACTTTGCACGATCGGAGGGCGTCGTCATGGAAAACGAGCTTATTTCAGGACTATTTTACCCGAACCCTCTGTATTTCAGAAATGCATTGGAAACTGGATGCATCCCACCAGAGACATTCTTGTTTCTGGATGCATATGGCCATTTATCGGATTCAACAAATGTATCAATAATAAACCATGCTGCAAGGAGAGCAACAGATAAAAGAATCCTTTATGGGCAGCGCTGCCGAAAGTGGCACTTTAGTGCCAAATTGCCACTTTCAAATGAGTTTGGCATTTTGGCACCCATTGGCACTCAAAAGTGCACCCATTGGAACTCAAAGTTTAAAATTTGGCACTCTTTTTTTTAAATGAAAATATCAAAAAAAAAAATTCATTAAAAATTAAATTTTCTTATACAATTTGGCAATACGAGAAAGCCAACTGGGACGGTCTCAACGGTTTCTTCAGTAACTTTAACTGGTCCCTATGCTTCCTCGATAATGACGTAGATGTCAGTGCAGATATGATCACAAATTTAATTCTTTGTGGAATGAGAAATGTTATCCCGAATAGGGTTAAATCTATCAAACCCAAAGAAAACTCGTGGTTTGATTCGAGCTGTAAAGAGGTTATTAGGGTTAGAGAAGTAAGTTTCCGTAGTTACAAAGCCAACCCTACTGAGGAAAATCGGAAAAAGTTTCAACAAGCCAGAAAGACCTGTAACGGTCATATTCGAAGAACCAAATTTTTGCATGACCAAAAATTAAGGCAAAAAATACTACAATGTCCCAATAGTAGTTGGTCATTTGCAAAAAACATTAGAAATACTACTTCATCTGCGGTTCCAACGCTCGTCTTCAACGACACACCTGTTGTCAATTCGCAAAATAAAGCCAATTTGCTTGCAGCACAGTTTGCGGTTAATTAGACGCTGCCAGTAAGTGGTAGAACTCCGCCTGTAATTGAGAGCGTAAACGATTTTATGGGACAAATCTACTATCGCACTCATGCAGTTGCTAGAGTTCTGAAAGATCTCAACATTCACAAATCCGCTGGCCCGGATAGTATCCCTCCCATTGTTCTGAAGGGGTGTTCTTCAACGCTGGCAAAACCACTGCGTAAGCTTTTCCATCTGTCCTACTCTACTGGTCTCTTCTCGAGTGGATGGAAAACAGCATTTGTCCAGCCTGTCCCTAAAACAGGCGTATCTTCTTCACCCTCAAACTATCGTCCAATTGCACTTACTTTCCAAGGTAATGGAAACGCTGATCAATTTTCAGCTCAAGAAATATCTCGGCGATCAAAAGCTTCGTAATGACCGGCAGTATGGCTTTCGTAGCAATAGGTCCACTGGTGATCTGATGGTATATCTCACCGAACAGTGGAACAAATCTTTACATTGTTTTGGAGAAAGTAAGATTATTGCACTTGATATTTCAAAAGCGTTTGATAGAGTTTGGCATCAAGCTCTTTTATCGAAAATGCGTGCATTTGGTATCGATGAATCTCTTCTTCGTTGGATTAGAAATTACCTTTCGGACCGCTCAATACAAGTTGTATTGGACGGTTTCAAGTCTGATATCCACAAAATAAACGCTGGTGTGCCCCAGGGCTCCGTTTTGTCTCCGACCCTCTTCCTCATAATCATTAATGATAATTAATGATATGCTGTCTGAAACTTCTAATCCATCAAACTGTTTTGCTGACGACAGTATCCTCAGCTTTTCATATTCGTTTTCAGATTCACATCCATGTCCTTCGGATGTGGAACTTGAACGGCAGCGTATGATAAGCTCTTTAAATTCTGATCTTGACAGCATAGTCCAATGGGGAATCAAAAATCGCGTAGAATTTAATGCTTCAAAAACTCAATACTGTCTAGTGTCGTCAAAACGAAACGCACCCCTCGTGCCACTATCCATAAGTGGCTCTTGCATTGAGGAAACCGAAAAGCTTTTAATCCTCGGTATGTGTATCTGGTCCAAAACTCGAGTACAATTCTCATGTTTGGGCAGGTGCTCCAATAACTCACTTGAGTCTATTGGATAGAATTCAAAGAAGAGCTATGAAAATGATAGGTGATAGAAATATAACGGAATCATTTGCACCTCTCAAACACCGCCGCAATGTTTAATGTCTTTCGTTATTTTACCGTTATTTTCATAAACAGTGCTCTAGCGAAATAGCCAGTTGCATTCCTCCCCTAAAACAATTCAACCGTAATACTCGTATTTCTAGGAATGCACATCAGTTTGCCCTCGATCCCAACTTCGGACTTACTGTTAAGTATAGAGATTCTTTCTTTAGTCGCACAACAAGAATGTGGAATGCTTTACCCGGCACTATTTTTCCCTGCTATTTTGATATTCGGTGGTTCAAAACCAATGTGCATCGGCATCTCCTCTTAAACCCTTCCTTATTTTCCTAACGCTCGCATTTTAAGGGTAGTAAGAACCTCTTTAGTGCGCGCTTAATTAAAAAAATTCCTACACTTGTTGCTCTTTTTTGTAAGCCCCACAAAAATCTACTACAGTGAACATTGTGTTGGATGCCTTAGGATACCTAGCGCAAGATTTTTCTATGCCGCTGTCACTGTTGGATGTCTAAGATATCAATGAAAGACTTGTGTATGCCATTGTCACTGTCACTACTTCTATTAAATTCCTTCCATCAACTTTGAATATTGCATGAAGCATCAAGTAGAACAGAAACTTAAAATTAAAACAGAATTGAATTGAATTTCAAAAAGAAATGAGTAAAACACGAATACATAATTTTGAGGGGCTTCGATATTACACTACTTTAAATATTTAATATTTAACATTAACAAACTTAGAACTTGGCGCACTTTAGATCTGACTCCTTTTTACGGCTGACTTGATACGCAAAGGTTTTTTAATACCAACCTATAGAAGACCTTATGGCTTCTTTTTTAACATTTATGTTTTTGGTGTAGTTTCACTTCTTTTTGCAACGATTTTTTTTTATCAGGAAAAATGGGTGGAATAAAAGGCCACTGAAAGCCTCATAAGAAAAATTAAGTATTTAATGTGAAGATGCCACGCCCCTGCATGAAAAATTTCATAATTTCAATTTTTTCTTTGTATGTCTACACCTGAAAACTAACCGCTCTATAAAATTTCATAATTCTGCACCAAGCAGAAGTGCCCTCTATTTAATACATTTTAACACCCGTATTCCGTTTAGGAAAACTACACCATGGAATAACAATTTTCTGGGCGCAAACTAGAAGCAATTGCTTACTCCTCCATTTGAGTCCGAAACATTCTTATTCCATGGTGTAGTTTTCCTAAACACGGTAGCTAAAATAACTATTTTTTCTTTATTAATAAGGGTGTAATTCTTCGAAGGGTGTTTATTAAGCCCCCTTTTGTTTTCCTTATTTTTGAATGATGTTGCTGAAATTCTACCAGCGGGAATGGAAATAGAAGGTACACTTAGCTTACGCAGATGACATTGTTTTACTTGCTGAGTCTCATAAATCTTTGGTATACAAGATTTATGATGATGTGGAGAAGGTACAAAGATACTTCATAAAAAGATTATTTCACCTCCAAACATGCTCAGCAAACTACATGCTGTTCTTGGAAACCGGAATATCATCATTATTCGTATATACATTGCGGTTGCATTTGAATTTTTCAAGAAATATTTTCACTTCTCAAGAGCACACTTTAGCAAAAGTGTTAATGTTGAGGTTAAACAGAAGAAAGCTGCAATGTTTTAAGGATGTCGATAGCTTATCACAGCGATATAACGTTGCACCGTTAAATTTGTTTGAACTAAATGAATCCCATTGGAGTTTGCTGCTTGAAAGTTTCCTAGATGGAGTGAAAACATGTATGACCAATGAGTTTACTCAACAAGCTATGACTTCACAAACAAGAGGTATTTATAAAAACTTAACCATAAACGAAATCTCATTAATTTTCAAAACTAGAGGAGAGATGCTAAAACTTAATTATATTCCCCATCGAGCTGACCTTACGGAAACCTGTAGCCTGTGCAATCTCAGAGTTAGAGAAGATGTATTTCATTTTATCGGAGTATGCCCTGTGCTAAAAGAAATTCGAAGAAAATATTTCAACTCGAACAGTTTGCCAATAAAGGAATTTTATCGAGTTCTGAATGGTGCTGACTGGCTCCCTCTAGCAAAATACTGTAAAGAAGCTTTGGTCTATAGAGAAAGAATCATTAACGAGTTTATTTAAAGAACAACGCCTATTCTCATGAACTTAAATTATATTAAAACAAAATGTTTATACCTATACAATTTTGAAAACTTTTGTTTACTTTAGATGGCAGACGGCGCTCAAGCCATGCTAAATTTTGTGTATCTAATTATACCTACTTTTAATTGTAATAAATTGTAGAAAAAAAAACAAGTTCAATAAAAACACGTTTTTGAATTGAAAAATATATTAATTCTTCGAAAATTGGTGGTTGCCACACCCACTGAATGTAAAATCTCAAATTTTTAATTTTCCCCTTTCTTGCATGTCGTATCGCTCTTCCAATTTTCATTATTTTCATTTTACGATGGTCAAAAGTGCTCCACATAATTGTTATCAATTCTGAGAATATGGGTGGGTGCCACTCCCCTCAATGGTTAATTTCAAATTTTCCAATATCCCCTTTGTATTGATCACATGATCTACCAGTCTACCAAATTTCATCAGTGTACGACAGTCAGAGGTGTTCCATATTAATGATATCAATTCTGTGAAAATGGGCGGGTACCACGCCCACTGAATGTAAAATTTTAAATTTTCGATTTGTTCCTTTGTACGCACCACAAGGAATACCGTTGCGTTGTTTCAATTTAAATGATTCTACGATTTTGGGAAGTGTTCCATAATGTTGATGGGCAGTCAGTGAGTCCAGTCAGTCAGTTACGGTTTTTGCGATTTTTGCAGTCTTATATATCAGGAACCACTTATGCTAACAAATTTAAACGTGGTAAGTGCCTGAACCTGATAAGCTTATCAAATACTGCGACTTTAAAGTTTCTGACTTTATTGGTACATACGTTAAAGGGGGGTCAGAATTCGCCTGATTTTGATCCTGTAAAAAGGGTGTAGTGCAGAACTTGCCTGGTATGATATCATATATCTTATATTAAATATGCAAATGAATTTTGCTATTGTTTTTTTTTTTATTTTATAATTTTATTTTGTTAATAGTGAAATATGTAAACAAAGAATATTTATTATTTTTGTTTGAACATGCGATTTTTTTACTTTAGCACTCTGTGGCACTTTTTGGCACTCAAAAAAATAATTGGTGGCAATCAGATTTTTTTTTCAGCGGCAGCGCTGTTTATGAGCCTTTGAGTCGGGGGGTGGGGATAATGATGTAAGATACTGCATTAGCATACCTGAAAGAGACAAAAATAACTCTAATCGATTTTATAGAGACAAATATTGGTGGGTAGACTGGGCTGAAGCCAGAACTTAGGTTAAGCAAAACTAGGCCCCGACATGTGATCTATGATCTGACGAAGGCAGGGGGTGGGTATTCGTTTATTCCTCTCGGCCAATCGGCGGACCAGCGATCACATGACAGGGCTGGTCCTAGATTAAACTAGGTTTAAGTTTTAGTTTTAGTTAAAATAAAAAAAAAATATTACGGCTGTCCTATAGGTTTTATTTCACTCTTTCCTATAAACACATAAACTAGAATAGAAAAATTATGAAATAACATTACGAAAAAAAAATTGTTTTTTTATTAAAAAAAAAGAAAGAAAAATCATGAAATGCGAACCGTAAAGGTCATTTACTTATATCAAACAAATATGTATTAGTTTTTAAGTTTATTTAGGCTATAATAAATAATAATTGTAATAGATCTAAGTGAATAAATAAACATTTAAAAAAAAAGTGACATTACCCATATTTTGTACTTTAGCTAATAGTAAAATGATTATATTTTTTGAAGTGAAACTTCTTTGCGCGCGTTGAGAGTGAAATTTCAAGGTTGAATTCTTGTGAAATGAAAAAATATAACGCCACGTGTGCAACCTGAGATCATTGATTAGCTAAGTTGTGGGAGGTAGAGTAAAAGTAAACATTTTTATTGATAGGCTAATATATTTTTAATAGTGCAATAAGTTTGGATTTTTTGATAATCTATATTATTTTAGCAGATAAAAGGGGAAACGTACTTTTATGTCTTTTTTCTAATTTCGTTAATTCGAATTCTAGAGCTTTTAATTTTTTTTGGTGAATACATAATGAAATTCTAAGAATCTTACTGATTTAAGATTTTTATCTATATCCTACTGGTATGGAGATATAAATTATTTTAAACTTTTTATCTCAAAATTGGCTAATTTCAAAAAATTTAATTAAATCAGGAGAGTCCGCTAAAAATTTTAATTATATATGGTTGCAAAATAAATAATTAAAGTCGTCATATATGCCAAATTTCGATCTTTAAGCTATTTTGAGTGTAAGAATTTTTCGAATTAAAACATTTTTGAAAAGCTTTTTCTTGCAACAGTTTTGATTTTTAGCTTTTTAAAGGGTGGTTTTAAAAATCTCAAAATTAAACAACATTTAGATGGTATAGGTATATATTTTTGATAGAAATTTGAAATCGATATCATTATTTTTCTTTTCAAAATATTTGAGTTGAAAAACATTTAATAAGAATTTTTAATAGTTTTTTTCAGTTTTTGCTCTAAAAAAACAAACCGTTTATTGATTTTTTTTTTTAATTATTAGTTGTTAAATATACGTCATTATATGTAAAAAAAAAACAAATACACTGGGTTTGGAATCATTTTTTGTTCTTGAAATATTTGAGACGAATATTATTTTTTAACTGTGTTTCTTAGTTTAAAAAAAATTTAGCAATTTGGTATTGTGTAATTATGTGTAAAATAAAATTAGTCTGAATTTATTATCTTATTCCGTTCTCGAGATATTCCAGATAAATGACATTTTACAGATCCTTTTTAATTTGCTGTAGTAAAAAAACGGTTTATTGAATTTGTTAGAAAACCTTTTCAGCACGTCATAACGATAATCTGCAAAATAAAATCTATCCGAGGTCGATATCTTTATTCGTTCTCGAGATATGGTGGATGAAAAAAGTACCCCGAACGTACGTACATATACACACATACAGACATCTTGCTTAAAACGACGAATTCTGATTCTAGAGACCTCAAAACGTGAATATATGTCAAAATTTTCAATTCGACAAATAGTACCAATTACAATAACTTAAATTTTTAAACCAGATACTCCTTAAAATAACAAAAAAAAGGCTTGGTGTAACCCACTTCGTTAATTTGTTATAAGAAAATCTCGAAATCAAGATCTCAGAAAACCATATTAGATTTTGAATTTGCAATCAAGTGAAAAGGAAGATTGGGCCATTTGACCTCGGGACATTGTGGACAAAAAAAATTTGAATAATTTTTTACTAGATTTTTTTTTGTATATATTGGTTTAAAAAAAACTGTTTTTCTGGAGTTATTCGAAACGATTTTTTTTAATAATTATTATACTCTATTTACATGGAGAATTGAATCAGACTTGAATGCGGATTCAATTCGATGTAGAATTGGATCGGATACAAACAGGATTGCTCGATCCGATTCGACTTTTACTCCGTTTACATGGAGAATTGAATCAGACTTGAATTGGGATTCAATTCCATGTAGACTCTTAGATCGGATTCAAAAATTAAATAATCGAGTTTTAAGTGTGGATGTGTTTCAATTTGCTTTTGTTTTTTTCTCGTAGTCACCATATTCAAAAAGTGATAATATGAAATTATTTAAAAATGAATTCACATACGTTTCTTGCGGAACGAACAAAAAATGTGGAAATGTAAAAAAAAAACAAAAAACGACATAACCTTGAAAATATTGCCCCTTTTATTGTATTAGAAAGACCTGAAGTCTTGCAGGCATATAGTTAAAAATCAGCTTACCTGTATTTCTTTCCACAATTCGGTTAATTTTTTAATAACTTTAGACCTTTTCACAGACAGACGGTTCATATTCGGTTTGTTCTCATAAATAATTAAAATTAAATGAAATGTATAAAAAAAAAACAAAACTTCAAAAAAACAGAAACAGAAGGGCTTTATAAAATTGAGGATTAGATCTATGCTATGCGGTTTTGTTAATAAAACTGAAAAAAATCATACATTTCAGGGACATTCCATTAAAAGTGGTAACTTTGTATGTTTATATATTTTATTTGGGAAACAAATGAAAATATTTTTTATATAAAGCACTATCCCTAACCTTCAATCCATAAAAAGGGAGATGTTCCGAAATGTACCAACTACAGAGGAATTAGTCTCCTAAACGTCGCTTATAAAATCTTGTCGGCTATCCTGTGTGACCGCTTAAAACCTTTTGTCAACAATCTGATCGGCCCCTATCAGTGTGGTTTTAGGCCAGGCAAGTTAACCGTCGATCAAATGTTCACACTCCGACAGATTTTAGAAAAATCCCGGGAATTCCAGATCGATACACACCACCTTTTTATCGATTTTAAAGTCGCGTATGATAGCGTGAATGGGGACGAATTATACAGAGCCATGTGCAGAATGACGATGGAGAAATCTCGCTGCTCCGTCAAAATTGGTAAGAACACCACCGATTCCTTTGATGTTGAGAAAGGGTTGAGGCAAGGCGACGCGTTATTATGCAACCTATTCAACATCGTTCTTGAAGCCATTGTACGCAACGCACATGTCAACACCAGCGGTACAATCTATCAAAAGTCCGTTCAATTGCTTGCGTATGCAGATGACATAGACATTGTCGGCAGAACGAAGCGAGCTGTGGCAGGGGCATTTGCGACTATTGAATCGGAGGCGGCTAGAATGGGATTGGCGGTTAATGAGGACAAGACGAAGTATATGCTGTCATCAAGGGAGGAATCTCAACATCGTCGACTCGGGCAAAATATCACGATGGACAGATATAACTTCGAAGTTGTCAAGGACTTTGTCTACCTGGGCTCCACTATTACATCGCAGAATGACATCGGTGCAGAGATCAAGCGAAGAATTACTCTTGACAACCGCTGTTTCTTCGGTCTAAGAAGGCATTTAAGTAGTAAGGCCCTCTCTCAGAGAACCAAGGAGACTTTATACAAGACCCTTATCATCCCGGTCCTGCTTTATGGGTCAGAAGCATGGACACTGAAAGATTCGGATAAAAATGTAGGGTTGACGGGACAATTGCACACGCTTTTAGTATAAAATTCTTCGCCCCTCCTCAATAATTTGAAGATCTGACTAGTAAAAATGAAGTTATGATTTCCTAAAAGCAAAAAAGGCGATTAGAAATAAATATTTTTATTCAAATAACAGTGGTTGACAATGAGCAAAGCAGAAAATTTGACCGATTTTTGATAAATTTAAGTAATTCGATTGTGACACTAATATAGCACGTAGATGAACAGGTGAGGTATCAAATTAATCGTTGTTTCATTGAGATATAAAATAACAAACAAATAAATCAATCGATACACACATTCAAAAGTTATTTAGTAATGTGTTAAAAATATTGTATTATCAATATCTCCACTCAACGTTTATTTAGGAAAACAATTTTTTGTATACACACTAAGAAACACGATTTGGACCAACAAGACCACGTTTTCAACAAATATCTATGCATTTTCAGTTCTAATTTCGTACAAGTCGGGCACGCATCATAATTTGCGGGGCACGGTACGCCAATTATAATGCTAAAATTCAGATAAAGTACATTGTTTTCAACTAATTTTTTTTTGTTAAAAAAATCCTTATTTGTTAATTATTTTGTAAAAAATGCTATTTTGCTATAAATACTCAAAGTTAAGCTAAAATAAACCAATGATTAATGAAGTTCTGAACTTTGGTAGTTTTAATGTCGGGCACGTGACGCAAACTACTTTTAGTATAATAACCAGGTTTTTTAATTTTTAACTACAAATCCTTTGCGACATCAAAGTAACTTTAACTGGTCACTATGCTTCCTCGATAGTGACGTAGATGCCAGTGCAGATATGATCACAAATTTAATTCTTTGTGGAATGAGAAATTTTATCCCGAATAGGGGAAAATCTATCAAACCCAAGGAAAACTCATGGTTTGATTCGAGCTGTAAAGAGGTTATTAGGGTCAGAGAGGTAAGTTTCCGATGTTATAAAGCCAACCCTACTGAGGAAAACCGGAATAAGTTCAAACAAGCTAGAAAGACATGTAATGTTCATATTCGACGAACCAAATTTTTGCATGACCAGAAATTAAGGCAAAAAATACTACAATGTCCCACAGGTAGTAAAAATTTTTGGTCATTTGCAAAGAATATACGAAATGCTACTTCGTCGTCGGTTCCAACACTCGTCTTCAACGATACACCTTTTGTCAGCTCGATAGATAAAGCCAATTTGCTTGCAGCACAGTTTGCTGTTAATTCGACGCTGCCAGAAAGTGTTATGACTCCTCCTGTACTTGAGAGCGTAAATGATTTCATGGGACAAATCTTCTTTCGCACTCGTGCAGTTGCTAGAGTTCTTAAAGATCTCGACGTACACAAATCCGCTGGCCCGGATAGTATCCCTCCCATTGTTCTGAAGAGGTGTTCTTCAACGCTGGCAAAACCACTGCGTAAGCTTTTCCATCTGTCCTATTCTACTGGTCTCTTTCCGAGTGGATGGAAAACAGCATTTGTCCAGCCTGTCCCTAAAAAAGGCGTATCTTCCTCACCCTCAAACTATCGACCAATTGCACTTACGTCCCTTCTTTCCAAGGTCATGGAAACGCTGATTAATTTCCAGCTAAAGAAATATCTCGAGGAACGAAAGCTTCTTAATGACCGGCAGTACGGCTTTCGTAGCAATAGATCCACTGGTGATCTGATGGTATATCTCACCGAACAGTGGAACACATCTTTACATCGTTTTGGAGAAAGTAAGATTATTGCCCTTGATATTTCAAAAGCGTTTGATAGAGTTTGGCATCAAGCTCTCTTATCGAAAATGCGCGCATTTGGTTTCGATGAATCTCTTCTTCGTTGGATTAGAAATTACCTTTCGGACCGCTCAATACAAGTTGTATTGGACGGTTTCAAGTCTGATATCCACAAAATAAATGCTGGTGTGCCCCAGGGCTCCGTTTTGTCTCCGACTCTCTTCCTTATATTCATAAATGATCTTCTGTCTGAAACGTCTAATCCATTAAACTGTTTCGTTGATGACAGCACCCTCAGCTTCTCATATTCGTTTTCAGATTCACATCCATGTCCTTCGGATGTGGAACTTGAACGGCAGCGTATGATTAGCTCATTAATTTCCGATCTTGACAGCATTGTCCAATGGGGAATTAAAAACCGAGTGGAATTTAATGCTTCAAAAACCCAATGCTGTCTACTGTCGTCTAAGAGAAACCCACCCCCATGCCACTATCCATGAGTGGCACTTGCATTGAGGAAACCGAAAAGCTTTCAGTCCTCGGTATGTGTATAACAGACCACCTTCTGTGGAATGACCACATATTCGACGTCGCCAAAAATGCTGCTAAGTGCTTAGGTTTTCTTCGGCGATGCAAGAAATTTTTCTCCCCTTCTGATCTGGCTGTAATCTATAAAGCCTTTATTCGTCCAAAACTCGAGTACAACTCTCATGTTTGGGCAGGTGCTCCAATA
This sequence comes from Melangyna quadrimaculata, assembly GCA_949320155.1. Classification (NCBI taxonomy): domain Eukaryota; kingdom Metazoa; phylum Arthropoda; class Insecta; order Diptera; family Syrphidae; genus Melangyna; species Melangyna quadrimaculata. The sequence goes on from OX439485.1 coordinate 56,881,032, forward strand.
ACCCATTTAAGCCTATTGGATAGAATTCAAAGAAGAGCTATGAAAATGATAGGTGAAAGAAATATAACTGATACATTTGCTTCTCTAGAACACCGCCGCAATGTTTCTTGTATTTCATTATTTTATCGTTATTTTCATAAACAGTGCTCTAGCGAAATAGCCAGTTGCATTCCTCCCCTTAAACAATTCAACCGTAATACTCGCGCTGCTAGGAATGCCCATCAGTTTATCCTTGAGCCCAACTTCGGACGTACTGTCAAGTTCAGGGATTCTTTCTTTTCCCGCACCACGCGAATGTGGAATGCTCTACCCGACTCTATCTTTCCCTCCCATTTTAATATTCAGAACTTCAAAACCAATGTGCATCGGTTCCTCCTCTTAAATCCTTCCCTATTTTCCTAAAGCTCGCACTGTGTTCAACATATTAAGGGTAGTCACAACCCCTTCAGTGCGCGCACAAATAAAAAAAAAAAAAAAAAAAAAAAAAAAGGATTTTAATCGATCTAAAAATGTAGGAAAATAATCTAGATTCTAGTATTAAGTTGTTTTAAATTTATTTTAAATAGTAAAAACTACGTACGAATGTCGGGTACGTGACAATGGAATGCCCATTCAGCGCTTTCACTCTGAAACGCCGAAAACAATATATAGTAAATTATTGTAACCTAGATATTTGTTAAAACGCGTTTTTCTATTTTAACTATTTTTGTGACGTGAAACGTTGTTACCCGACGAAAAAAATCATTTTGGGTAGAAGGATCTATATTTATGTACCTTCGTAAAGAAAGGAAGGAACATTTTCCAAAAAAAAAGAAAATTTATTCGATTTTTTCTAACTTTTGAATAATTAGTTTTCATGTTTAGTTGGCTCCCACTAAGTATTTAATAGGCTGGAGTTATAAGGTGTCATAAAAAGCTTAAGACTCCGTTGGGTATTCTCAATTCTCATAACTAATTTTATCTAACATTACGATGATAGAGAACGCGAAAAAGTGGTTCCGGCAAATCTGTCTGTCAGTGTATCTGTCTTTCCCTAGAGGGGAAATAAAAAATGTTTGTTAGCCCCATAAATAAGGGTATATCTACCGCATACAATCACTATACATAAAGTTATTTTTCTGAAAATCTCTATCTCCAACGATTTTGATAAAAAAAAATCAGTTATTTTTTGATGTAAGTTAAATATTTTAGAAACATACCAATTGTTTTCTAAAAAATAATTTTTGGATTTTTAAAAAATTATTAAACTTTTATTTTTGAAAATTCTATATCTTGAAAACGGGTATATGAATTTTTTTTTTAATTTTATGAAAAATTGTATTATAGGTGCCTAAAATTGGCGTAACAAATTTTATTTTGAAAAATGTTCAAAAAAAAATGTATATACTTTAAAAAATAAATTTTTAAGAAAACCATTCTAATGATTTTTGAATTTTCTTTTTCATAAATGGCATTTTTTTTTTTTTGAGCTCTAGTTATTTAAAATGTTTTTTTTAGCTATTTAAATAAATTAAAAAATATTTGTAAAATAAATTTGTAAAAAATTACATTATTATTTATATTTAAACTTTTTTAACACTTTAATCTTTACAACATCATTATATTTGCAAGTTTGTGCGATCCAGTCGTCCAGTTTATTTTTGAAGTCCACGTTACCCGGGGTTTAGACAAGTGAGTAGAACTTGTAGCTTATATGTGTGTTAGTGTATCTGAACACGAGAGAGTCGACTAGTAGGGCAAATAGTATAATATTTTTGCCTGCGAGTAGCCTGCCAGTTGTCCTACTAGTGTAGTGTATTGTTTTCATTTATTTGTTTTGTTGCCATAGTTTCCATAGTTTGTATATTTGTCTGTATGAAATATTTATAAAAAATCATACTAGTTGACAAAACGCGCAGAGAGCTACTAGATACACATACATCAATAAAACTAGCACTATGATACAAACGCTACTAGTTCTACTCGCTTGTCTAAACCCCGGGTTAGGCAACTACAATTTTATTTCAGCCTGCTTTAAAATGAAACTTACTTTTTGACAATTATTTCTTCAACAATTATTTCTTTTTTAATTAAATTTTCCTACTTCTATTAGAAATAAGATATAACTATTGATTTTCCTTAAAGGTCTATTCTTCAAAAATTAGCATACTTAAGCTCTATTCTTCTATTATTCTTGTTTCCCTTCGTGTCTTTATTAGGTTAAGCCATTTAATAACAAAAGTACTCAAGAACCAACAAATTTACGTAGGATGGTTCTATATGCAAAAATAAATAGCTTATGCGAAAGTGCTTTGAGTCCTTTTCACTCTTCACCAACTTATTCACATTTAAATAATTGTACAGAAAAAAAAAATAAAAAAAAGATGGAATATCAAAATTGGAGTTGAAGGTTTTCTCTACCATCTTCATAAGTTTCCTTATCTATATAAATTCAACAAAAAAAAAATATTGATTTATTCAAAATCAAATATAGGGCAATTTGAATATATCTATTCTACAGAATCTATAAAAAAGGGAACATAAGAATTATTAACTTTGAATTGGATCAATTTTGCATTATTAGTAGACAATTTTTTTTTTCAGTCCGTCTTAAAATGAGCAGAAGGAAGTTCTGCGATGAAAAGTTCTTCTTCTTTGAAAATGTATATAAGTAGCATAAAACCTCAATCATTTTAAGACGTGAAAATAATTCCCTGTCGTCTTGTGTTCTGGGTATTATTTGGCTTTAAATTAAAAAAAAAAGACAAGCATCATGGATGTCAGAGGAAAAGAGCGACTTTTAGTCAGTTTCTCTAGCTTAAAAATTTAAAGCACAAAATTCTCTAAGGGAAACCGCATTTTACAATTAAAATTATTCAACATTTATACCTATAGGTAGTACCTACAAATTAAAACCCTACAACAACAACCCTACAACATTGAAGTGGAAAAAACATCTCAAGGCATAATAATTCCTTGAGAATTACAATCGCATAACCCTGTCCTTTTTGCCTTGGGGATTCCCACCGAAAAGGACGCGCAGCACAAAAATCTTTCTTCATTCTTCCTTCACCATCACCACGGGGAAAGGTCTTCAAAGAAATATTCTCGCAAAATTATTTACCGTTTCAAGCTTCAAGGCCATTTTCTATTATTATACCTAATACATATAAGAACTTACGCCACACCGCGCCGCCAAAGGACTTAAGAGCCCGTACATTCTCTTGTTTTTAAGGACTTTTCGTATGCCTTATATATATACCTACTCGTGTAGAAGGGTTCATAATTCCCTTACCTGTTTTGAAGGTTCTGCGCGTAAAATTAATTTCACTTGACCATCATGAAGACAAAAAGTTATTTCTTGTACTTTGATGTTAATATTCATAAGGGATTCTTTGTAAAGCTAATTTTATTCTGTAAATTCGATTATACTATAGTAGAATGCCGAGGAAGTAAGGAACGCACATCGAACAAGACCTTTTGTCGTCTTGCTTTACGTACTAGTTGCCTATCCCCATTTGCCGTTTACTATAGAAAAAGAAGACCGACCAAAAGTCGGTCGACCTTGCTGCTCCCAAGAGAACAAGAGATACCGATGCGGTGGTTATAGATGTGGTGAGGAAACATCTTTGCAACACCTCAAGTGACAAGTATAAGGATAAAGGCAGTGTCGGCTGGTCCAGTGTCCTCTAGTCCATCATAATCACATTTTGTGATGCTGGTCGCCTTAGAGCTGCTCTGCGACGACTACGACGACGACGACTTCGTTGTCGGTGACATTTTCCATTATATTTACTCTTTCTGGCCTTTTGGGTTTTCTTCCCTTGCGTACCAAGGAGTTAGAGAAGCAGGAGGATTCGGTGACGGTGGAGTTTGGATGCAATCTTTGTCCCTTAGTCTGATGTTGGGGTTTCTCTTAAGAGGATAGGACACAGAAAGGTTAACCTAACCCCTTTGCATTTTCGTCGTGTGGCATCCAGAGAACCGAAATCAATTTAAACCTTGCTGCTATGTGAATGTGCCGTTCGCATTGTTGGGCGCCATTATAAGGGGCGGTTGTGCGTTGTGTTCAGTTTGGAGCTTGTGAAGGCTGATGATGGTGGCGGTTGGTGGCAGAGGCGGGCGGCGTAGGTTAAGACGTAAAGAACAGCATGTTTAACTTATTTATTTTTTAATATCCTTGCCGTGTGTGCACAGGGAACGCCATTGCATCGCCATCACAGCTTGCAAGGAAGTGTAGGTTTATGTATATCTATATCCAGAAGCAGCTTTTGGCTTCAGCAAACACTGATAAACCCAGTAAACTCCTTTGTGAATTAAAATTCAATTTTGTCCCTTTGTTCGGGATCTTTCTTGGTATCTTGGTCTTGTTTTTCCATTTATAGGTACCTACACATATATTGTTCTCCGATTTGCTAGATGTTTTGTTAGTACCTATACGTACTTCCTATGTTGGAATATGATATACTACCTACCATCACAAGAAGAAAAATCATGTATTTGAAACACCCATATTTTATTTGTTTTATATGGTGAAAATGCCAGTCAGGTCCTTGGCCAACTCATTTCAGCTATTCGGTCTGGCAAGCAAATCAAAGAAAGACTTTTGTTTTTGTTCAGCTCCGTTTTGTATGCAAGTTGAGTTGATGCATGGCTGAAGAAAGTACTTGTTTTGCAGGTATGAATATACGCGCTGCCTATTCCCCGAAACAAATCATTGAAGCAGATGTTTATGGCATTATTATGGGAAAAGTTATGTGATGTATACAGAAGAAGTCTATAGAAACAGAATGAATTGGGATTTCTTTTGGAAATTACGAATTTTCCTATGAGCTGAAATGACAATTTGATACAAAAATAATGAGTGGAAAAATAAAACATAAATACCCGCAGAATGTATGAATTGAGTCCCGTGCTCCCATTGAATATTTGTAGATGACATACAGTTTACTTTTATCAAGAACCATTGGGGTTCCCCTCTGCGCCCCTCTGCAAGAAAATTAGCCTTTTTTTTATATTAAATATGAGAAAGAAATATTTATTGCTATTACCAAGATCTTGTATTGAGAAGATTCAGAGGATTAATTTTGTTATAAAATTAGTTGCAGATGATGGTGTTGGGGAAGGTGTTTGCTTGAGACAATTTAAGATTGGTATTTAAACAATGTTTACCGATGTTTTTCTTTCCCAACATATTGTGAATTAATTTAAAATATACTCAAAAAGAGGGATACTTTCCAAACTGCACCAAATGACATCATTCTCCGAGACATTCCATGCCATATTGTGTGAACCCCTTAAGCCGTTTGTCAACAACATTATAAAAGCACTTGCAGAAAATACCTGAGATTGCCGTGTCCTTTCTGGCAAAAGTTATCTTTGGGATTCTAGAATTTATTTTTTCATCGAAAAATGCTTCTGGTTCCCCCGAAAATGTTTCTGCAAATCATCCTGTGGTGAAATGACTGCCAAATTCCCCGGGAAATTTTATTCATGATATAAATTAATTCCGAGAGAAACGTTTGACAATCATTCATGTTTCCAATTTTCAAAGGATAGAAACATTTCCCGAACGTATTGTTAGCTGGTTTTGACATTTCTTATGGTATAGCTTAGTAAAATGGAAATCAATATGATTTTTCTAAATTATGCTGGCTTTTTTTCTTGCAAAGAAGTTATGCTGCTTTTTTAATGTTTTTTCGTTCGGTGTCGTGTAAATAAGATACTGACGCCATTTTTCAAATAATGATAATACACAGTCAAAAATGGATCTGAAGTTATATATAAATGGTAAAGTCATTCGTTTTGTTCTGTTTTTTTCTATAATTCTCTGTTCGAAATGCTGGGCATAAATTACTCAGAAAATCGTATTAAGTTTATGTTATAAAAAAAAAAATGTCAACTGCTCAAAATGTCATAATTTTGCGCGTTTGTAAGCATTAAACCATAATCTGATCGAAATATCGCTTATTTAGTCTCTAACTGGTTGGTTTTTTGCATCTTCTTCAATCACGAATCCTCTTTACCTTTTTCTGAACTAGTACGACTTTTTTGGTCGAGATTATGAAAGTCGATCTTAAGGCCATTATTTTAGAAGTCAAAATATCGTAACTAACTATTCAAAAAAGCATTTCGTTGGTACTTATTCAAACCATCTCATAACATGCCTTTTTCCTGAACGGTCACTAGTTCTTGAGATATCGCATATCGACGATCAGAGACAAAATGACTTTTTCGTTCAAAAGCCTATATGTATATTTCAGGGATACTCTGTATCTATAGCCATACGACAATTTTAAATATTTTTTTTCTCGAAATTTTCCGCCCCTTAGGAAAGTGCCGCCCACATTGGCTTTTTTTAGAACAATTTTTTTGTATACTAAATTTGGTTAAGTAAAATATACACTGTTAAACAAAAATCATCTATTGGTTTTCAAGATACTGAATTAAAAAAACGAAATGCACGACTGGATCGCATGAACTTGTTCTTGTAGTTAACAGCTTATTGAATGTAGCTTCCCATTGACCTATTGACGACTTTTGTTAACGGTTCAATATTGTAATGTAAACCATAAATACAAATAAACAAAAATCTAAAAACTTCAGTATTAAAATAAATGTTCAAAAATATGTTATTATTTTTTTTGAATTGTTTAAAATCCTTAACTGCAATAGTTTGAGCTAAAAAAGAATATGCAAGTTAATTTCTTCAACTGATATAAATTTAATAAAAAAAACTTTTTAATGTCGTTGCAGCGGTTTTTTCAAAAATTAATTTTTTATTAGGGCTGGCCACGAAACGAGAAAAGTCTCGGTCTCGATCTTGGTGACGAGACCGAGACGAGACTGTATATTTGGCCCGAAATTTACAGAGAGTTTAATAAATTAAATAATCCAATTTCAGTTAAATATTTATTTTCTTCTGCATGTATTCAAACTATAATAGAAAATATTTCGTTCCAATAATCAACAAAGTTGGCCGGAACGAGACCGAGACGAGACTGAAAATTTTTGATTTTAACGAGACCGAGACGAGACTTACAAAAATCTCGCAGAGTCTTGTCTCGAGGCCAGCCCTTTTGTTTATATATACAATACAATACAAACATTTTTAAGAGAACATTTTAGAACGCGATTATTTATACAAAAAAAAATCTGAAATTTTGATATGCAACTTTATTTAAACTTTTTAAGAACATATGCATAACAAAAAAAATTATGAGTTTATCCAATAACGAGAAGGTCGAACGCAAAAAAAAAAAACTAATTTAAAGAGTAGAATGTCCTAAATAAATATCACACACAACTTTTTATAAGAAATCTTTGAGCCATTTTCGAGAAAAAATGGATTTTTCTTAACCATTAACGACTTTAATTTTTGAACTAAGAAACATGATTTTCTTAAGTGTTCTAGAAAATAATAAAAAGTTACTTTAAACCAAGTTCAAACACGTATCCTTCAAATTTGGTAGTTTTGGACTCAAATTAAGTTACGTTAAAATCGTAGAATATTAGTTTCTTAGGACTTAAATTAAATTAAGGACTTTCAATAACTGAAAAAGCGCGAGAAAATCAAGATTCTCCTGATTTTTGTACTCTATACAAAGTGGTCGCCGCTCGAGGTCGAAAACTTAGTTTATTCATTATGCCATTATCCTGAACAATTCAGCAAAAAATCATAAATACCAGATTTGAAACAAACGGTACCTTCCATACAAACGACAAGGTTACTGAACTGCAACACGTTTAAAAATAAAAGATAAAAAAAATAGTTTAAAAATGTTTTTTTATAATTATGTCCTGATGTACAGCAATCCCCGCTCAGTTGCACCTCGCTTTATTCAACAACCCGCTTAATTGACCGACTAAATTGCATTTGAAAATTTCCCGTATAAGTAGAACAGTTTTTCAAATGGTTAATTCAATCCCGCTTAATTGATCTTAAAAAAATCCAGCTGAAAAACTAAAAACATGTTAATTTTTCAGTTAATAGGAACTGCCGCCAAAAAATCTGATTGATTGATTGATATCAATCCATGATTGACAATCGTAATAGGGGTGATAGTTACTTGGAAGCACTAAAATTGACACTGAAATTTGTATAGTGAATTCCTTAGATGAATATTTTATCTTTGTTTGACCGACTCGTGCAATTATACGGGGCTTCGCTCAATTGAACAGGTCGGTCAATAAAGCGGGATTTCGTTGATTGAACCAGCCGGATAAGTGACCAAAAAATCTGACAGAATACTGTACTTCGAGCTAGAGCTTTTAAGTAGTTGAACGGATTTGCTTCAAATGTAAAATTAAGTTTGAAGTATTTGTATGTGATTTATTAAGTTTTCGTTACAACCGCTCAAGCTATTTTGATAAAACTTCGTACATGTAATCCTTAGATTATTTTGGATTATACTGTATACTATATTTTGGCCAGTATAATTCGAATAACGGATATAAAGTTTTGTTGGTTTTTGAACAAGTTGCCATTTTCTTACTTGTTTTGGGATATTTCCGAATATCTTGGTTGTTTTTGTTATAATTTCGCATTCGGGTTCTTCTAAGGGAACAAAATGAAATCAAAAAAAAAAACTATTATCTTTTCCTTTTAACTTATTTTTTCCATTTTATACTTGCTATTATATACGTACTTTATGGCAAGTAGTGGTGTTCGTGAATGAAATCAAACTCGCGATATTATTTTTCCCTAACATATCGATGAAACAGCATGTGAGCAATTCTGTCTGTTTTTCTGTCTGTCCGCGTACCAACCGGCTGAATGGATTTTCTTCAAACTTGGTACCTTTTCTTTCAGTAATATGCCCAGCCCAGGCCCCCACCTGTTCTTTATTTTTCTTAGAATCAAAAATAACGGTTCCTGCCATACATTTTTTTTTGGCCAAAAAAGAAAATATTATTTTTCTAAAAAACAGCGCTGAAAATGTTTATTTTTGGTACCTCTATTAGAACAATTTTTTTGATTTACTCGAAAACAGTCCAAGTGTTATTTTGATTTTTTGTTATGGCGAAGCTTTCATTAATATCTCGACCAGGGATGAGAATGCTGAATCAAAAAAACAACTTAATAGATTGACAAGCAACGTACCTAGTAGAGATAATGAAATGAAAAAAAAAAAACTTATTTATTTAGATTTTATTTATTGTTGAACGACCCTGTTGGTATTTATTGCTGATGAGCTGCATCATCTGGAAAGGTGCTTGCCGAAAACCCGAATAATTAGGTTTAAAATACAAATTATATACACAATATCCAAGTAAACGATAAATCACGCTATAGTTGGACTTGCAATTATTTGATTAGTTGGGCACTGTGGCGTATACGTATTTATTTTACTTTATTTTATTTTTAAGAGGTTTTGTGACGACGGATCTACAGGTTAAGTCTAATGCGCCCAATAAACTTCTTAAAGAGAAAATGAAATTAATTTATGAGACACTGTGGTTCTGTGAGATGAGCAGAACTCTACAGCAGCCAATTTAAGGAGTTTTGTAAGGCCTAGGGCAGCACCAATATTTTCATTCGATCCTTTTGTTATCTTTCCCACATCTATAAGATAAAATTTCAAAATTGTTTTTGAATTCATTCAATAGTTGAGATTTCCAACGTGTGTACCTGTTATTTGTTGTCGCTGCCGCTGCGATTGAAAAATGTCTTAGTTTTAAATACTCTTATATTTTCCGCTACTGAAAAACTGTGCGAATGAAATCCCAAGTGCGTTCATAGCGTAAGACTTATCCCATATATAGAGACCTATGATGATACCAATATGCTTTATTTAATTGATTAAGTTATGTTGTTCACTAAAATTCATGCTGTGCTCTGTTAAGTTGCACGCATCAAATGCATCTCAATATGCATCTAGCCTAAATTCTAAAATTTAAACTATTTATCACGAAAAAATATGGCGATGGTTAAATTTCGGTAGGAACGTACAGCTATGACCAAAATATTAGCAACACTCGGTATAATTCTTCCCCCAACTTCGGACTTTGACAGTCCCTAGACTTGAGCCCCCAAAACTCTCTGGAATAAGGTTATTTTTTGGGAAGTAAGTTGCTTAACCCTAGCTAGGTGTGTTGTCCAATATTCTCTAACCTTATTGCGCCAAAGCTGTTTTTTTTTTTGTTCCAATTTTCTGGGTTTAATTTTTAGGGAAAGATTGCCGTTGCATTAAAAATATCCATATTCATAGCCCCCAACTTAGTTTTTGTCCAATTCGCTTCAGACTTTAGCCCCAATCTTAGGGCTTAGAAAAACAATTACATAACATGTATGCAAATAGTTCAGCCCCAACCACGTTATTTTGTCCATCAAATTTAATATCTTTACAATATTTTAGACGGAATATAAAATTCTACATGTTGTAATGTGTTGCTTTCTATATTTCAAATTATTTTATGATTCGGCTGTGGGGGGGCTTTAGCCCCTATAGCCACCCCCCTGGATCCGCTACTGCCTACATTGGTTAACATTTTAATGATTGCCACTTTTCTAGAAGTAAGATAGTAAATTAAAATTGGAATTTAGGCTCCTGGCTCCTAAACGTAAACCAAGAAATACAGGCAATATGTCAGAAAATAGGTCTTAAATATGCCTCAATTCGATTATTTTTAAGGGTTGCCACATCTCTAAAAGTAACTTTTATTTGAAAGTTAAGGGTGAGGTTGTCAACTAAAATATATACATATTTACACTGAAATAACATAACATGTTCGACGGGCGCCTTTGGGGACCTGCAACCTAAATACTAGTAATAAATAACAATTAGTATTTTGTCGGAAATCATTTTTTTTTTTTTTCAAAACTTCACTGATCCTGTTGGGCATGGAATCCACTAATTTTGTACATTTTTCTTGTGGGAGCGCAGACCAGACTTCTTGGACTATTTTCCAAAGTTCCGTTTTGGTCGTTTTTTTTATTAACTTCGGCTTTTAAGTCCCGCCAGAGATTATTGACGGGGTTCAAGTCCGGCAATTGGGAAAGCCACTTTAAAACATTGACTTAATTTTGCTTGTAGTAGTAGCCCGTAGCGTAATTGTAAGTGCGTTCGACTGACACGCTGGAGGTCCTGGGTTCGCTTCCCAGCCTCGTCCACCTTAAAGCTAAAAAAGTTTTTTTTCAGGGCTACTGCCTCTTGCGAGGAATTGACAAATCCTCCAAGAGTATCACTTGTCACGAATAAGTGCTTCTCGTCTAGCCGTTCGGATTCGGCATAAAATTGTAGGTCCCTTCCATTCCTGTCGAAAGGCGCACACAGGAATGGTTGCGAGTTGTTAGTCACTAGGCCCTGGTTCTTCATGAGCCGTTGTGCCACCCGATTTATTTATTTATTTTTTAATTTTGCTTAAACCAAAGCTTTGTTAATTTTGGGTCGATGTTAATGTTTTGGGTCATTGTCTTGCTGGTAACGCCATTTAGAGGCATATTTTCCACTGCCCACGGTAGCATTACATCCTGCATAATGCTGACATATGACTCGCTTTTGCCATAATACCGTTGAGAAACATCGCCACATTGTGAAGCGAGGATTAAAAGCTTGACGCTTTGCGGTTCGAATTAACCGTTTTCCGTCCATCCCAAACAAATTTATCTTTATCTTGTTACTCCACAAGATATTCCTCCAATATTTCCTAGCTTTCAGAGGGTCATTGTTAATTTGATGTAATTTGGCAAAAGCAATCCGCTGTGTACTTTTTTTAGAATTCTGTAGTACACGACGGATGGATCTGCAATTCACACTAATCCCAGTTTCCCGCTGCTGATCTTTGGAAGAAAGAAATGAATCTGATTTACACTTCCTAATCAATGACAATTTGTCTCTTTTGGGGATTTTTGTTGGCCACCCTCTGGTTTCTGCGGATTTTTTGAGCTTGATGGCATTTAAAACCATTCTTGCAAAGCAAAGCGTCCGACAGCTTTCGCGATTTCTCTTATCAACCCCTCTTTTTCAAAGCCAAAATGGCCTCGCGTTGGCCTTCAGAACAGTGTTTGGCCCTTCCCATTACTAGCAATAAATAATGCAAAAAATACCCAAATAAGGTATAGAAATTACAAAGAAGATTGTAAATTTAAAATTCTAACTCAATAAACTACAGTCCAAAAGAAAAATTGCAATTTTTTTATTAAGTTAAGTAATAAAAAGAATTGAGTGCAGATTTTTTTTATTTATACATAAGTTAAACCACTTACCACTTTTTCGTCACGTGATCGGCTTATCTAAGAACGAGGGACAGTCAAGTTTAAAACTAATGTGTGTTGCTATTATTTTGGCCATAGCTGTAGGTACTTACCTATTGAGAAATTACGTTTCGAGAAAATTGAATAAAGTTTCTCAGAAATCATTTTCAGCCTTTAATGCTCAGACTCCTGAATTCTTCTGAAAAGTTGTTTTTGAAGCTGAGCTTTTGAAAATTGTGGATTTTCAAAATTTGTATAGACTAACACACTATATATTTGCAAATGACATGCAACAAAAAAGAGATCAATTAGAACCCTTCCAGTCATAATCAACTCCTCAGTTTTCAAAAACAGCTGCTTCCTCTTTAGAATAACATTTCAAAAACAAAGAAACATTCTCAGAACAATAGCATGGATTTTGGAGAACTAACACCAAGTAATATCCTCCACATCTCTATAATATTGTTGAAATCTTAACACTTATATAAAATGTATTCCCCGCTTGCAGTGTTGATGTCTGCGCTTCCAAGGGCGAAGAATTTTTAATTTCAAACTTTGAGTCTCGCTGCGCGTATCTTATTCTTCTTTGGCTTTATCGTCTTCATTGTCGGTGGATGGCGTCAACAACTCAAGTACAAAACATTTCGCCAAAGTGGATGGCTCCTCTTGTCCTTCCTCTTTTGCATTCAATAACAAACAAACGTTAACGCTGCTGCTAGTGGTAGTGGTGTATAGTGGAGGCAACGACTGCCCCTGCCTCTACCCCTCCCATTGACTGCTGTGCTGCCCGGTAGCGAAAGAGGGTAGTTGCCGGGCTGTTAATTTTAATTTCTTAGGGAAATCCCCGTCGGATATTAGCGCAACTAAACTTCCTTAGCCAACAGTGCAGCTCTCCTTCTTTACACGGCCCAGGATCCTCCGCAATCTCATTCCCTTAAACGGGCCCCTGAGCAATTATTTGTGATTTAAAATTTCTGATAAATAACCAGAGATGTACAATAATTGTTTTGTGTGGTGTAGGTTGGTACAATTTTTACGTCATTTTGTCTTTTATCCCAAGTCTTATTATTTGTCTTGAGGTACACTTGCCTTACAAAAGTACTCACAAGGAAAGATAGACCACGTCCGTCGTCTTCGTCTGCAATCACCTGATCTACCTGCATATCTGCAGCTGATGCGAAGCGTTAAATGTCCTTGGCAGCAAGTCGAAGAGGAAGACGGGAGGACGAAATTACACAGAAAAGTTGATCTTCTCCTCTGCTTCGACTGGTGTTTATATTTTCCAAGAGTTTATTCTCTCTAAATTGCATTTGCTTCTTCGGTTTATTTCATTTATACCAATGCCATTCCTGAGATATAAAATGAGCTTCTTAAGCCGGAGCCCAGGCAGGCCTTATTGCATACCTTTATAGGAGAAGTGTATATAGGATGATAGGAAGGCTCAAACCCAGATGACGACGACGACGACAAGGTATACCAGCAAAAGCACGAGAACTGAATAGAAGTGCAAATAGCTTTTCTTGTCCTATTGTTGATCGTCATCGTCGTCGTTGGTTGTTTTCATTTGTCTAAGGGGAAGCTTACACATTGTTATACTATTAACAATGGCCATATTGTGCAAAGTAATAAACTTGGACTTTTGTATTGTGTTTTTGAGTTTAATTTGTGTTGAAGAAAAATCGACATTTCAAATGGGTAACTTTTTAATTACATTAAAGTATACGGAAGAGGAGTGAAGTAAGTGCCGATGAAATTGCTTTAGGGACTTGAGAGAAAATTGTGCATCTTTTTAAATGAAGGGGACGCACTCTACTAGCTATGTTGTCTATGTTGGAAGTTATAAACTTTTTGAATGTTTTGCCAGCTAAGTAAAAGTTGTTAATTAATTTATTTTAATGAAGCACCAAAATGAATGCAAATGACTTGGATTTTGTTTTATTATTTGTGAACGTTAAATACATATTCCCAGTCTAGATGTATACGTTTTCTTTGTAAGCAGATGTTAGGCCTAAGCGGCTGTATCTGTATGTATTTTATTTGAAGTACAAATCGTTATTATTTATTGCCGGTGCAGCACAAAAAGATCTCTTAGCATCTTTGCAAGATTTAAAAAAAAAAAAAAACCTTCCACCACCCTACACAATATTTTAAATACATACAAAATAAAAGGAGATCCACCCAAAAACTAATAAGTTTCTATGTCACAAAATTTAAAATATTAGCTTCGTTGTAAATAATTATGCAGGTAGGTACGTAAGCTGTAACGTTTTCACTTTTTAATCGTGGTTCGTTTACTTTCCAAAAAAAATATGCACAACAAAATATATGCATCGTACAAAGTTTCTCTTGTATTTAACAACTAGAATGTATCTAGATATTCACGGTGCATTTTAATAGTTTATACCGTTTACGAAAAAAATTTAAAAACAAGCTCAAATAAAAATTTTTAATTTAATAATAAAATTAAAAATGTGAACAAATAGTTAAAAATAAAAAAAAAAAAAATTGATTTTATTTGATAGCCATACAAAATTATTTGTTCGTTATAAAATTTTTTTTACAAATTTTAAATGCACTGTTTTTGACTAAGTTAGAAGTATCGAATTGCAAAATTTGGACAAAATAAATCAAGCCGATAACGAGACATTCAGGAATATCCCAAAACATTTACAAAACCGGGCTGCGTTTTCTTCAAAAAAAAAAAAAAAAAACAGCAATTTATTTTTGTTCTTCAAATTTGTTAGCTAAAACTTTCGCAGTTAAGTTAGTGGGGGGAGAACGATAAATACGGCGCCGCAAAATAATAACGGATTTTTATAGAGGGGTTAGGTTAGGTTAGGTTAAAGTGGCTGTCAGGAAAACGGCTGACACACTTAGACCATAATTAGGTCCGTTGTGATACCACATGATAGGAATGAGGAGATTATCCTCATTACGAAAACCATTCGGAGCTTTTTATGAAGCGAGAGAGACAGTGTATGTCTGTATTAGCTAGATCGCTTGGATCATTGAAAAAGTAGTCCCCAAGAAGGAGTCTGCGCCTCTGTGAAAGAGCAGGACATGTGCAGAGGAGGTGAGGAATTGTTTCCTCCTCCTCTTCGTCCATGCAACTTCTACAGAAGTCATTTGAGAAAACGCCAAGTCTTGTGGCATGTTTTCCTATAAGGCAGTGTCCTGTTATGACACCTATTACGGAGCTAATTTGTGATCTGCTAAGTGATAGCAAACTTTTAGAGCGCCTAGGGTCTAGCGATGGCCAGATTTCTTTTGTGGCCAGACATGTAGTAAGGTTTGTCCATCTAGAGTTTGCTTTCCTTGCTGAGTTTTGTTTAAGCAAAAGTTTACACGTAGTGATCGGTATACCTATGTTCCACCTGTTAGGCAAAACGGGCATTAGAGTTCCATATCTGGCAAGTTCATCGGCTTTACAATTTCCCGGAATATCTCTATGGCCCGGCACCCAAAGAAGGTGAATATTAAACTGTTCCGCCATCTCTTCAAGAGACGATCGACAGTTTTGGGCCGTAACGGAGTTGGTAGAGACAGAGTTGAGAGATTTAAGTACTGCTTGACTATCTGAGAAGATGCGTATATCCGATGTTGATATCACGTTTTCTCTCAGCCAAGACAGAGCTTCTTTAATTGCCAGAATTTCCGCTTGGAATACGCTACAGTGGTTAGGGAGCCGGAAGGAGAGACTTAAATTAAGTCTGTCTGAGTACACTCCGCCACCCACACCTTCCTCAGTTTTCGACCCATCAGTATAAAAATGAACTGAATCACCTTTGAGAGGGTCCCCAACGTCCCAAGATTCTCTTGAGGGTATGGTGACCTGGAAACTTTTGTCGAAATTTAGTTTGGATGTGGTGTAGTCGGAATGACAAGTAATAGATTCAAATAAGTCTAGAATTTTAGTATGACCGATAGAGTTGTTGGTCCATTGAGAAATGGCTTTAAGGCGGACGGCTGTGTTCGCAGCCATTTGCTTGCCATATATATCGAGGGGTGTGAGGCTGAGGAGTATGTCTAGTGCAGCTGATGGTGTCGAGCGGAGAGCTCCACTTATGCACATACTTGCTGATCTCTGGACCTTGCTCAGCTGGTCACAGTACGTGACTTTATCTAGAGCAGTCCACCAAATTGTTACCCCATAAGTGAGAATCGGTCTTACGACCGCAGTGTAGAACCAGTGAGTTATGGCAGGGGATAGACCCCATTTAGTACCTTTTACAGGAGAATAAAGCAACAGTGGCTTTTTTAATTCTCTCTTGAATATTAGGTTTCCAACTTAGTTTTTTATCCAGTATGAGACCTAAATATTTGGCTTCATCTGAAAAGGAAAGTGGAACACCATTAATTGTTGGAGGATTTATCTGTGGTATTTTATATTTCCTTGTGAAGAGGACAAGTTCTGTTTTGCGGGGGTTTACACCTAGCTCACAGCGTTCTGCCCATTTTATTAGCTTGTTAAGAGCGGTTTGAAGAAGTTCTGTAAGAACCTGGGGATGTTTCCCTGATATAGCTATTGCAACATCATCGGCATACGCAATCACTTTGAATCCTTCACCCTCTAGGACAGTCAGTAAGTCATTTATGACCAAGTTCCATAGAAGTGGTGAAAGGACCCCACCTTGTGGTGTGCCTCTAGTGACAGATCTTCTAGTGGAATAGCCTCCCAATGCAGAGTTGATGACCCTACTTCCCAACATATGGTCTATCAACTTAATCAGTAGGCCGTCCACCTTCAAATTTTCCAGTGCTCCTACTATTGCACGGCCGCTGACGTTGTTAAAGGCGCCTTCTATATCAAGGAAAGCCGCAAGCGTGTACTCTTTATGGTGCAGGGAGTATTCGATAGATCTTACTAAGGTGTGAAGAGCAGTTTCCACCGATTTTCCCTTACAGTAAGCGTGTTGTGCTTTAGAGATAAGGTTAAGCTCTATAGTGTCACGCAGGTGGATATCAATCAAACGTTCGAAAGTTTTAAGAATGAATGATGATAAGCTAATTGGTCTCAGGTCTTTTGGATTAATTAATATAGAGGGGTTAAATACAAGCATTTTTACTATGAAAGGGGGGTTCTATCTCACCCCGTCTAGAAGGTAGGGGCATTTTAGAAAAAAAAATTACTTAAAATGGAAAAAAAAATTAAAAAACAACGGCAACACTAACAATGAAGTACTTTGCCGTTTTTGAAAGCCAGAGATATGTTCTTTAATCCTGAATTTAAATTAAATTTTTCATGTCAATAATTTTCCAAAAATTTGCATGCAAACTCAAAATTTTGATAAAAAAATTAACAAAAAATATATTATGATTTTTGTATTACTGAATTAATTATAGTTATATTTTACCTTTTTCTTTTTCTTCATTTCAATTCAATAAAACGCATTTTTTTTTTTTTTTTTTTATTATTATTATTTTATTTAGCTTATCTATATATTTCGAGGACCTATTTGCCCCATCGTCAGGATAAATTTAAATATATACAAAATTACCAAAATTAATTTATAAGAAGTTATTTGATAACAATCTGTTTCAGTTTAATATTACCTATAAATTATTTTTTAATTTAAGACTTTTGATTTTGAAATAAAAATTAAAATATTTAACAAATTATTTTTTTTGCCTCGCGGCATTTATTTTGCCCCGCGGCATTTATTTTCTCCCGTGGAATTTGTATTGCCCCGCGGCATTTCTTTTGCCCCGCGGCATTTGTTTTGTCTAGCGGCATTTATTTTGCCCCGCGGCATTTATTTTGCCCCGTGGTATTTTGCCTCCCGGCATTTATTTTAACCCGCGGCATTTATTTTGCCTCCCGGCATTTATTTTGCCCGCGGCATTTTTTTTTTGGTTAACGGCATTTTTTTTTACCTGCGGCATTTATTTTGCCCAACGACATTTATTTTGCCCCGCGGCATTTATTTTGCCCCAGGCATTTTTATTGCCCCATAACATTTATTTTGCCACGCAGCATTTTTTGGTGACGTGAAATAAGGCCCAACGAAATAAAGCCAAATGTCAAAAATTTGGCCTCATTTCCCTTTTAATATGGAAATAACGCCAAATTTTAGTTTTGGCTTTATTTCGCATTAGAAAACGAAATAAGGCCAATTTGGCTTTATATCGTTTTCATGCTTTTTTTTTCAGAAAACTGCAAAACAAATCACCGTTATGTTATTTTCATTCGGTGCAGTGCATAAACGCCCACGGAACTAGCCCCCACGGTTGTTAT
This sequence comes from Melangyna quadrimaculata, assembly GCA_949320155.1. Classification (NCBI taxonomy): domain Eukaryota; kingdom Metazoa; phylum Arthropoda; class Insecta; order Diptera; family Syrphidae; genus Melangyna; species Melangyna quadrimaculata. The sequence continues at coordinate 56,899,442 of OX439485.1, forward strand.
TTCCCAAAAAAGAACCCGCTTGGGTTAATTCCACCACAAAAAAGAACTGAGACCCGCAGGTGCTTTTGAGAATTGGCGAAGGGGGCCACCCTAAGTACTGTTTAGTACAAAAAACTTTGATTACAGAACGACTGACAAAATAGGCGCCTGCCAGACGACTGAGCATACCCTAAACAGTGCAACGGAGTCGAGTGATCGGGACAGAGGACACGAAAAGGGAGTTAAAATCCTTGAACCCGCGAAGCGGCCAACCAAAGTTCTGTTCAGTACAAAAAACCTTGAGTACAGATCAACTGACAACATAGGCGCCTGCCAGACGAACATACCCTAAGCGGAGCGACAGAGTCGCTTGAGCGGGACAGAGGACCCGAAAAGGGAGTTAAAATCCATGATCCCGCGAAGCTGGCCACCCAAAGTACTATTTAGTACAAAAACTTTGAAAGCAGACCGATTGATAACATAGGTGCCTGCCAGATGGGGTTTGATTCCTTTTTTTTTTGGGGAACTAATCTCCCAACTGGCAGTCGCCCATCCTTCAAATCCTTTGAACTAAACAGTACTCGTTCAAGGATTTTAACTCCCTTTTCGGGTCCTCTGTCCCGCTCACGCGACTCCGTCGCTCCGCTTAGGTTATACTCAGTCGTCTGGCAGGCGCCTATGTTGTCAGTTGATCTGTAATCAAAGTTTTTGGGTCCTCTGTCCCGGGTCCTCTCTCTCCGTTGCTCCGCTTAGGGTATGCTCAGTCGCCTGGCAGGTGCCTATGTTGTCAGTCGGTCTGCTTTCAAAGCTTCTGTTATCACTGAATGTTTTCGTAAAAAAACAAATTTGGTTTTATTTCCAAATGAAATTTGGCCTTATTTCGTTTTGGAAATAGAAATAAAGCCAATTTCGCCTTATTTCCATTTTCAAAGCGAAATTTGGTCTTATTTCGTTGGGCCTTATTTCACGTCACCCATTTTTTTTGTTTCCCGGGTAAAATAAAGCCAATTTGGCCTTATTTCCATTTTCAAATCGAAATTTGGCCAAATTTGAGATTTGGTCTTATTTCGTTGGGAATTATTTCACGTCACCCATTTTTTTGGTTTCCCGGGATTTTTTGCAACCTCACGTCATTTTTTTTGCCCCGCTGCATTTATTTTTGCCTCGTGGCATTTTTTTTTTCCCAGTGGCATTTATTTTGCCTCGCGGAATTTATTTTGCCCCGCGGCTTTTTTGTTGCCCGCGCGATCTATTTTGCCCCGCGGCATTTTTGTTGCCCGCGGCATCTATTTTGCCCCGCGGCATTTATTTTGCCCCGCGGCATTTATTTTTCCCGTGGTATTTTTATTGCCCCGCGGCATTTATTTTGCCCCGCGGCATTTTTGTTGCCCCGCGAAATTTATGTATCCGCGGCATTTATGTATCGTGGCATTTGTTTTGCCCATTGGCATTTATTTTTCATAGCGGCATTTATTTTGCCCCTGTTGCATGCTGTTGCTGCGGAGGCCGGCCGGCGGCGCGTGCGGTGTAGGATCAAAGGGGTATAGGCGACACTCTCAAAAGACGGGTCGGTCATAATTGTGCGCAGTAAAAAAAATTGTCTGTGCTTAAGTGTATCAGGCAGGCATGTTTTACGTATGATACCTATATGTATTTTGTTGTTGCCCACAATACACAATCATCTGTCTCGAGGGTGTGCTGTTGTTTTTGTTTCTTCGTGTATGTATGGTGTCGTGTCGTGTCGTGTGGTGTCCTTTCTTGTGTGGAATATTTAGTATTAGGTAGACGAGTGAAAATTGTTTACCACATAATAATATATTAAAAAAAAACAAAAAGAAAACTTCATCAATCGGTTTTTTCTATGGAAAATCAAACCTTAAAATTAAATTTCCCAAAATTGCCCAAATGACATATACGACAAAATAATTCTCAGGCGACGAAATGCTTTGCTTAAGTCAGTAAAAAACTAAAAACACAGTCAACTTGTTGTTTTTTCTCCAACGCGTCAATGCAGAATGTAGTAAACTACTGTTACAAATTTGTTATATTGGATTTCTTTTTAACAAAGCCATGTTGGTTGTCACATAAAACGGAGGAACAGCGAAAAGACAAAATATCACAAATAATAGATTTAAACATTTTGGGTATAGCAGATAGTTTAGCAATTGGTCTATAATTCAAAACCAATTTTGTCTTACCTTTCTTATTAGTAGGAATAAGGAATGCATTTTTCCAAAGGGTCGGAAATTTACAGCTATTTATAGACTGATTAAAAAGTAAAAATAACTAGTGCGTTAATAACCGTTATTTGTATAATATGGATGATGAATGAATGATTATTTGAAGTTAGATTTTTTTTTTATTAAAATCTTTAGACTCGTTTTCGAGATAAACACAATTTTGCATAACGGTTGTTTGGAAGGTACCATTATTTTTGAGTTTAAAAAAATAAAAAACAATTTCCTCCCTAGGGAATCACCATAAGACCTTAAGCCCAAAGTTTGAAGAAAAATGCTTCAGTGGCTTATGCTGCAGGTCGAAGTACAAACAGGCAGACAGAATTACGACACCCATTTTTTCATTTAAGTGGGTGTGGCAATTGTAACGGAATTTTTTATTTGATTTTGGAGTTTTACTTGACAATTTTTGTTTGTATACCCAATTACACAATTTTGAAATAACCTGCGACCTACCATCATCACAATATTTTCATATTTAATTTCCTTGTTTTAAATTCATTTTTATGCCTTGATCTTAAGGTTTTTCCACTTTCAATTTTAAATCTGGAAAAAAACCTTTTCGAAAAGTTAAAAGTCCCTTTTAATGGAAACAAAATATTTGCATGTTCGTAATCAAACTTAATGTCTGATGATAACCTCAGGTGTGCACCTTTTTACTTAAGGCAAATTCCTGTTATAAAATCTGAAGAACAAAGGCTGCCTCCACACATATATCTGAATGAACAAAACGTGTAAAGACATCATCATAATCAAGAAGGAACAAATAAAGTAGACCCTTTTATTGAGGTACATACTCGTATACAAGAACGTCTGCCCCATGGCCATGATATTCCGTCTGTTTTTTCCGCAATTCATTTCAACTTGTTGTTAGTCGACCTCAACAAATAATGACTGCTCACATCTTTGTCCCTAGGGGACACAATCCCCCATGAAATAGCAGGAAAGTTTTGTCCACGTTAAAGGTTATTGAAACCTTTCTCTGCCGTTATATAGTTACCCCTTATAATTTTCAAACTCAAGATAACATTGACACACCAAATCACAGGACATCTCATAGCTATTTATCGAATTGAATGCCAAACAGAAAAAGAGTCTAGGGAAACTGGACAGCAAAAAAAAATCAAAATGGCTACACAGGAAATTCAAAAGAGCAAACCCGATCTTAAGAAAAGCAAAAAACCCTCATGTCTCCCCCTCCTTATGACTATATTGTATTGGTTGGTTATAACGTAAAACGATTTCTTCTGTTAGTAGTTTGATGGAGAATTTATGATTATTGCCCATATGGAATGGAATCTATAGCATATTGGCCAGAAAACTCCGTTGCATGATTGTTTTTTTTTTGCACTATTTTCCAGAACGTTTTCTTGAATGTAGTTTCAATAGAAGAGTATATGCTTTGCACTTCATTGTTGTCATTACAATTCAGCAACTCTTCTGGTTGCAATGAATGCAACGGATACGTTTCTGGTTTATTGCCAAGCGAGGATCTTTGGTCAAGCAATAGCAATTTGTTAGGCTGAAGTATGGCATGCAGTCGCTTAAGCAGTGCACGATTAAAATAATGCAACTGATAGTTGCATTATTTTAAGTGCTGCACAGGGCCGATTGTGAACACATTTTTTTTGGGGGAACGCTGAACATTTAAACATTTGATATGATGAAAAATAAAAAGTATACTTCAAATTGTTGTTGCCAACAGTTCTCACTAATTCTAATGAAATTTGAATTTAAGTTCGAAAAAAATTGACTTAAGCCTAGCCCTTTTATTTGGATTTCTTAAGGTCTATACCACAGATATGAAAAAAAAAAAAAAGTACACATACGCCCGAGTGCACGGCAATATTATATTCGGGAAAATGTAAAAAAAAAAACTGAATAACTATACATAGCTAATATCCGTTCTATTTGTGCTAAAAATATATTTCGAATGTCTCCAATATTGAATTAGAAACCTGCATTCAAATTTATTGGGTGGTTGTCTGAAATATATTTAATAAAATCGGTGGTTTCAGTTATGCTTTTACTCGTTTGGAGCTTAGACATATGGAAACTTTGATGGAAAACAATTAATTTGTACATGGAAGACAAAACCTGTTGTGGCATCTCCACGGCAATTATAGTTTCCCAGATAACAACATCGAAGGTGCGGTTTTTTCTAGTTGGTAGTTTAACCCCAACACGGATTTATTTGTTGGGAACTAACGCACAGAATTAAGAACACTAAGGCCTAATTTATTCACTCAAAGTTGAACATAACTTTGGGATTTTAACAGTCAACTTGAGAAATAGTTTTTATTCACTCGAAATTCACGTTTACAACTTTTGATTTTCAGTTGAGTTGATCAACTTTGGTTTTTATCAACTTCCCGAAATAGTAGAAGTTAGCGAGCAAATTTGGGATTTTTCTTCATTTCTGTTTATTCATTCATGCTATTCAGTTGTGTAAACTTTTCGCTTTTGACTTCGAAAGGAAAAAATCTTAAAAAAAAATCTTAATTTAAATAATAAAATATAAAATGTTTCTTGCAAATTACCTTCTTCTGGGAGAATTGGTCATTTTTTGGAGCAGCGAAGATGTTACAGATGAAGGAAATTAATCTTTTGAAAGGTTGCAATATAAAAAGCTTCTCCGTTTTGGAATCGATAAAAAGGACGGCCATGAATTCATTTAACGTTTTCGCCTCTCAAAAGCAACGACAATTATGTTTTTGTTTTTTAATAAAGGATTCATTGCCTTGTGACGAAAGACGGTACGAAAAATATCAGTTTAAAAAAAAAAATACCGGTTCTCGTCCGATCACCGAAATCAAGCATCTTTGGGCGCGGTTAGTACTTATATGGCGGACCGCATGAAAATGTTTTTTTTTTGCTTGGTATTCTTTTGATTCCACGCTTCCAATTAAAAATCCATTCCAATTATTTGGAATAAATAAAAATCAATAATAATAGTTTATCCCGAATATTTTATTGAACAAGGAAACACAAAATTCTTATTCCAAATATTTTGAATATCTAAAACGAGTGACGAAACATATTCACACTCAGATGCAAAATTCTTCTAAAGCAAACCAAAAGTTGAAAATGACATCGTGTGTGCCATGTTTCACAAATATCCCAAGGATATTGTAGCAACTGCAGGTTGGTCAACTTTTGAATTTCAACTCTCGAGTTCAGATTCGAAGTAGTGACTAAAATCATTTTTAACTTTCAGTTCAACTACGAATTTAAAGTCAACTTGTAAGTTGACCAACTTTGGAGTTTTCAGCAAGTTGAGCAATTGTGAATAAATTCAGCCTAAGGATAGATAAGTTAATGATTCGTTCAAATTTATCATTTGCTTTATGAAATGTCAAATTTTTGTATGGGAAATGGTTTACACAAATTGGTCAAAATTATCCAAGGATTTTATTGCGAAAAATTAACCCAATTTATAAAACAAAGTTTAAAGTTAGGGAATGCGTTCCGTCTGCGCCAAGATTTGGTTAAAGCTAAGAAATGTGTCCCATTTTGGTGTTCTCTTCAAATCGAATTAAGGCTAGGGACAGGGAGTTCGTCTCCCCAGTTTATATGTAATATCATGTTATATTAGCTTTATTTAAAAAAAAATAATCAATATTCGTACCATTGGAATTCCGAACCTGACAAAACCGAGTTTTTCTTTGCTTTCCTCGGTTATACTACGTTTCCACCGACCACTAAACAGAGATTTAAGTAATGAGATTTATTTGGTGTTTCCACTGCACATAAAGATTAAAAAGAGGATTATGATGACAAAACATGAAATGGTGTTTCATTTTTACTTGTGATATAGGTAAGTTATGGATTCGTAAAAAAAAATCGAACTCGAGTGGGTCCCGAAATTCGGTCGCTTGTACAACCTAAACGGCTTGAGGGATTTTCTTCAAAATTGGTATATAGTGTTTTTTTTACTAATATGGCCAGACGTTTTTTTAATATTTTTTTTTAGGACCGAAAATAATATTTTTCTCAAAACGGGTCCGAGGATTTTGCTAAAAAAATTCAAATAAATTAAGTAAGGAAATGATACTTATTAATAATTTTTTTACTTTCATAATGTTTTGGGTACCCCCAGTACAACCATTTTATTGGTTTTCGATTTTCTCGAAAACAGTTAAGTTAAGTAAATTTTTGATTTTTTTATGATAAAACTCTTAAAAATTATAAACATTATTGTGAACCAAAATTAAAACAATTGAAAATTAAAAAAAAAATCAAAAAAGTTTTCTTTGAAAACTGCATATTTTGAAAACAACTTGGTCAATATTTTCAAAACTAGGTGTAAATTAATTTTGTATTGTTTTGTAGAATACTTCAAAAAATAATATTTCTAAATTCAAAAATAACAGTACCTTCCATACAAATGTTGAAAAACCGTTAAGAAAAAAAACTATTTTTCTCGAAAATGGCTCCAAGAATTTTGATAAAAAAAATTATATTTGCTACTGAAAATTACCAATAACGGTTATTAACGGTACCTGCGATAGAACCAATTTTTTTTTTTTAATTTTTCATCAAAGGCAACACCGATTTCAACCAATATTTTTATGCAAGCACTCCTAATAAATAAAACAATTTTGCATAAACAATTTTTCAACACAATATAATAAAATTCAATATCTTGGCTCATGAATATTTTTTTTTATTTTGTGTAAAATTATATCTTATTAAATACTAAATGTTGGCATACCAGATTTTATTTTTGAAAATGATCGAAAAATTTTATATACATATGTATGTATACAAAATTAATTTTAAAGAAAACCGCTCGAACGAATTTTAATTTTTTTTTCATAATTCATATTTATCAAACAAATCAGATTCCATACTTGATTTTGAGCTCTTCCTTTCAAAGCCATAAAAATAATAAATTTATAGTAATTTATAGTAATAATTTATTTTTTTTTTTTAATTATAACATAATATTTTGGAACCAATACCTATGTACTTGTACATCATCAATATCTAGCTACGTTAAAATTGTTAGCTACGAGAGTAAGTTTGTGCGATCCAGTCGTGCAGTGTTGCCAGAAACACCGATTTAAAGTAATTCTCCCGATTTTTAGACCTATTTCCGATACACTGATTTTTGATCTAAATATGACACTTTTACGCGATTTTCAATATTTCATAGTATCTTAATGTAAATTTTCAACTCTGCAATTTTCTTTATTTATAATTTTACTAAAAATTTGAACACTTTTTAATCTGGCTGTGTAGTACAGGCAAATAATTAAAAATTGATTAAACGTGGGCAAAATAGCAACAGAAGCTTTTTTAATTGATTTTTGATCAGCCACTGAACAACATATCCAAAATCGGTCCGTGGGAACACGCCGAAAAACGGGTTTCAAAATGACGGATTTATTGGTATGTTGTTTTTGGTTGTTATTTTTATTACGATGCGATTTTTCCTTTTTTCTATGTATGTATATAGTTAGCACTCGTAGCTAATATGAGTTATCCATGATCCCCTCCCTCAGTCATGACCCCCCCCCAATTTATGACCCCCCCCCTTAAGTCACAAACAGGTCAGAGCCCTAGAGATAATGATCTGCAGCGACCACTTTTCACAAATAAACACTCCCCATTTATGACCCCCCCTATGCGTATATGAGTACACCCCCCGATATCGCAAAGCATGATGTAATTCTTTTTTTTTGATCTCAAAACATGTCAAAAATGTGTATCTAAGACCGTTAATCTCGTTGGGGTGTTCCGTCCCGATTGTCAAGTTGCGGTTTTAGTGGGGGTTGGGTTGGTATCTAGCCGCGGTGATAGGCTGGCCCTGTTTCAGCGTTGATCGAAACGGCTTGCTCGTTGTCCGTGATTATGTTTTAGACCAGGATTTCATTCGTACTTAGGTAGCTCGGCTCGGGATGTCGCTGCTCGGTGGCCATCCTTCTTATCAGTTGAATAGGGTAACTGGTGGTGCGTTCTACAAGCTTTTTTGCTGAAAGCACTAGGTACCTGTCAAAGGGGATGATGTTCGCATCTGTGTAAAGACGCTCGTTGATGTGATGTCTCATTCGCCGTCGGTCAAAATGTATTCCGGTGCAGATCCTTAGTAACATTCTTTCGAAATTTGAAGTTCCTTCATAGCTTCGAGATGGAGAACCAGACTCGGAAGGAATAGCTGATGGAGTTGCTGGCCGCAGGAGTTGCTTTTACATTATGTATCATCGTCTTCTGGCTTTCTGATTTTTGAATTTGTTGTAAGGGCCTGTTAGAGTTGTCTGTAGCTCACTTTGCAGCTTCGAAAACCTGTATTCACTGCAGGAAAAATGCAACAGTGAAAAAAAGATAAAATAACCCCGGTTTTCCTGATATTGTCCTTTATAACTTTGGGAATATGCAATTTTAGAAAAAAGCATTCATTATAAATTTGTTTGTTATAAAATTTTCTACAAGACCATGCTAGTTTTTAATTCATGCATTTATGATTTTTGTTTTGCTGTCTTACCATAAAGTTAAAATAGAATTATGAAAATTGAAAATCGAAATAATCTTATAAAGCAGGTACAAAATTGTCCAATGCAACAAATTTAAATGTTCGAAAAATGTTCGCAAAAATGGTTCACGAAATCATTTTCTATTTAAAAAAGGTATACATTTTTTTGTGTCTATTATTGCATAATTAAATAGTTTGAAGTTAAAACAGTTTTTGGGAAAATTTTCCGTCTGAGTTCCTACCTTGAAGAATAAAATTGTTTAGGTTGGTATAGCTACGTTATGACCGATAAGAAGATTTTTGTAGGAAATAATTAAGAAGTATGTATACATATCTTAACTGTATGTAAAAGAACTTTTCGAATTAAAACGGAAGAATCAACGGTCCTGATTTATACCCTTCGCGGTCCAGATTTAGCCTGCGGTCCGCTTATTAACGATCCCTGCTCTAGCGTACTTGATTCCAAATTTGTGGCAGAATTGGACAAATTCTTACCTGTTTTTTTAAATGTATAGTTAGATAGCAACAAAAAATATTATCATGCATGAATTTAAAGCTAATGTGGTCTTGTAGAAAATTTTATAGCAAACAAATTTATCATAGATGGTTTTTTCCTAAATTGCATACTTCCAAAATTATAAGGGAAAATATCAGAAAAACCGGGTTAATTTTAGCTTTTTATTTACTGTTGGATTTCTTCTGCACAACTTGGTACAGGTTTTCGAAGCTGCAAATTATAAACTACAGAATTACATCCCGCTCTTCGAGTTTATTGTCGACTGACTGGCCTATATGCAAATAAATGTATTGGGGGTGTTGTCAAAAAACGGGGGGGGGGTCATAAATGGAGAGTGTTTATTTGTAAAAATTGGAAGCCGCTATTATTTTCTCTAGGTCTCTGAACAGTTTGTGACTTAGGGGAGGGAGATCATACATGGGGGGGTTATGACTGAGAGAGGGGGACATGAACTATTCCCATTATCTACCAGTGATAACTTTTTACATACTTGTACACCATTTTTAATCAAAATTGAAATTGAATTGAAAAAGGAAAAATCGCATCGTAATAAAAATAACAACCAAAAACAACATACCAATAAATCCGCCATTTTGAAACCCGTTTTACGGTGTGTTTCCATGGACCGATTTTGTCCGATTTTGGATATGTTGTTCAGTAGTGGTAGCTGATCAAAAATAAATTCAAAAAGCTTTTGTTGCAATTTTGCCCACGTTAAGTCACTAATTGCCTGGACTAGTGTCTTACTTAAAATATCAGATCATCCCGAATAGCCAAATTTTAAAAACTCAAATTTTTGAATTTTTGTATGCCAATCGTTTGTGATTCGCTTGTGACTGTTGGTGACAGCAATAAAAAGTTTTGTGACTCGCTAGTTATTTAGTTATTAACAAATTAAAAAAATGTACCAGTTAGCCATTTTTTTTTTTTTTTTTAAACTGTAGTAGTATAGACTTTTTACACTCAATCGATCAGAAATCGTTTGTGACTTCTGAATATATCAATAAAATCGTTTGCGACAACGTAGTTTTCGAGAAAAATTGGAAAAACTGATTTCAATTCACCACACTTTCATTTTGTTTATTGTTATGGGTGGCATAGTTTAGTGCTGGTGTATGTGTACCGTGTACCTGATTCATGTTGCTGAGATAAGTTATTATGCTTTGAGGTGAGCAACATGCTGCAATGATAATTAAGTATAAGAGATTAATTTTAAAAATAAAACAGTTTTGTTTCCACTTCAAAGATGGGGAATGGAGTTTGAATTTTGAATTATTTAACAAAAAAACAAGTCACGGCTAGAGCGTATATATTGTTTTACCTCATTCGATTGAAATTTTTTTTACAAATTTCGAATTTACCAATAAAATTGTTAATGGCTACCTAGTTTGCATTTGACAGCCTATTTTCCAAAAACTCGTAATGGCTGGTTTAAATATTTGAATCATTCCATTGAAAATAGTTTCTAAAATTTGAATTTAGTAAAGAAATCGTTTGTGACAACCTAGTTTGTTTGTGACAGCCTATTTTCCGAAAACTCGTTTTTCAATGGAATGAGTATAAATTTAAACCAGTCATAACGAGTTTTTGGATAATAGTCTGTCATAAATAAACTTGGTTGTCCCAAACGATTTCCTTGCTAAATTCCAATTTCATAAACAATTTTCAATGGAATGATTACAAACTTAAACCAGCCATTTTTTTTTAATTTCTTTAGATTATAGTGGTTCATAATAAAAATATCTGAAAATCCTAGAAACTTCCTCCTTTTGCAAAAATAAAAAAAATACGAGTATGTAACCACAGTACACATATCTAAGGTATTATCACGCGCAACTTGTCAAATTTCAAGATGGCTGCATTCAGAGTAGGTTTTTGTGTCAAAATGAAAAATGACAATAATGACAACTGAAAGGTAAACAAAGAAAAAACAAATTCGTGAAAACTGTAAAAAGTTACGTTTTGTGTTCTTTTTTTTTAAAACGATTGCACGAAATCTGTCCAACGGTTTTTTTTGATTTTACACTTAATTTAAAGTTCAACTTCATTAGGCCAAACGGAGTGATTCCATTTTTTGGTCGGAAGTGTAGTAATACATTTTATTTAGTTTTTCTTTTTTTTTTAATTACATTTTTATTTTATATTACATAGGTGCTTAGCACTGATTAAATACAGAACTGAACAAAAATGAAAACGCTAATGATATTGCCTGTAATATATATACCTTGTATGTAACTAGGTATGTAGAAAAATAAACTTATTTAAAAATAAAACAGAAACAAAAAGGAGACAAAAAAAAAGTACATATTACAGTAATGACAGATTATTCTGGCTGGCGCTTTGTAAACTGTTCATTTGCAAACCCATGCTTTCATTTTATTGTATGATGTTGGATCTGGATGATGATTTATATAAAGGTTGAAAAACATTTATGGATACCAACAAGTTTTTAACCTTTATGAAAATATTTATGAAATCTCGGCAGCTACCCATTATAGATATGGTCCAGTCCATTTCAAAGCAGTTTGTTACACGATACATTTTATAAAAAAATAATCGCAGACCATATCATGGACATGGACTGGACATGAACATGCAATATGCATCATGATACATGGTTCATGCAACATGCAAGAACAATATCAACATGCCAAATGGAACATGCAATATGCAACATTCGACATGCTATATGCAACATGCGACAGGCAACATGCACCATTCTACGTGCAACATGCAACCTGTAACACACAACATACAACATGCAACATGCAACATGCAACATACAACATGCAACATGCAATACGCAACATACAACATGCAACATGCAACATGCAACATGCAACATGCAACATGCAACATGCAACATGCAACATGCAACATGCAACATACAACATGCAACATGCAATACGCAACATACAACATGCAACATGCAACATGCAACATGCAACATGCAACATGCAACATACAACATGCAACATGCAACATGTAACATGCAACATGCAACATGCAACATGCAACATGCAACATGCAACATGCAACATGCAACATGCAACATGCAACATGCAACATGCAACATGCAACATGCAACATGCAACATGCAACATGCAACATGCAACATGCAACATGCAACATGCAACATGCAACATGCAACATGCAACATGCAACATGCAACATGCAACATGCAACATGCAACATGCAACATGCAACATTCAACATGCAAAATGTAACACGTGCGTGCACGCCAACGTATGCGTGCACGCAAACGTATGCGTGCTAGCAAACGTGTGCGTGCACGTAAACGTATGCGTGCACGCAAACGTGTGCGTGCACGCAAACGTATGCGTGCACGCAAACGTATGCGTGCACGCGAACGTATGCGTGCACGCAAACGTATGCGTGCACGCAAACGTATGCGTGCCCGCAAACGTGTGCGTGCACGCAGACGTATGCGTGCACGCAAACGTATGCGTGCACGCGAACGTATGCGTGCACGCAAACGTATGCGTGCACGCAAACGTATGCGTGCACGCAAACGTATGCGTGCACGCAAACGTATTCGTGCACGCAAACGTATGCGTGCACGCAGATGTATGCGTGCACGCATACGTTTGCGTGCACGCATACGTTCGCGTGCACGCAAACGTGTGCGTGCACGCAAACGTATGCGTCCACGCAAACGTATGCGTGCACGTAAACGTGTGCGTGCACGTAAACGTATGCGTGCACGCAAACGTGTGCGTGCACGCAAACGTATGCGTGCACGCAAACGTGTGCGTGCACGTAAACGTATGCGTGCACGCACACGTTTGCGTGCACGCATACTTTTGCGTGCACGCATACGTATGCGTGCACGCAAACGTATGCGTGCACGCGAACGTATGCGTGCACGCAAACGTATGCGTGCACGCAAACGTATGCGTGCACGCAAACGTATGCGTCCACGCAAACGTATGCGTGCACGCGAACGTATGCGTGCACGCGAACGTATGCGTGCACGCAAACGTATGCGTGCACGCGAACGTATGCGTGCACGCAAACGTATGCGTGCACGCAAACGTATGCGTGCACGCAAACGTATGCGTGCACGCAAACGTATGCGTGCACGCAAACGTGTGCGTGCACGCAAACGTATGCGTGCACGCAAACGTATGCGTGCACGCAAACGTATGCGTGCACGCAAACGTATGCGTGCACGCGAACGTATGCGTGCACGCAAACGTATGCGTGCACGCAAACGTGTGCGTGCACGTAAACGTATGCGTGCACGCAAACGTGTGCGTGCACGCAAACGTATGCGTGCACGCAAACGTATGCGTGCACGCAAACGTATGCGTGCACGCAAACGTGTGCGTGCACGCAAACGTATGCGTGCACGCAAACGTATGCGTGCACGCAAACGTGTGCGTGCACGTAAACGTATGCGTGCACGCAAACGTATGCGTGCACGCAAACGTATGCGTGCACGCAAACGTGTGCGTGCACGCAAACGTATGCGTGCACGCAAACGTATGCGTGCACGCGAACGTATGCGTGCACGCAAACGTATGCGTGCACGCAAACTTGTGCGTGCACGCAAACGTATGCGTGCACGCGAACGTATGCGTGCACGCAAACGTATGCGTGCACGCAAACGTATGCGTGCACGCAAACGTATGCGTCCACGCAAACGTATGCGTGCACGCGAACGTATGCGTGCACGCGAACGTATGCGTCCACGCAAACGTATGCGTGCACGCGAACGTATGCGTGCACGCAAACGTATGCGTGCACGCAAACGTATGCGTGCACGCAAACGTGTGCGTGCACGTAAACGTATGCGTGCACGCAAACGTGTGCGTGCACGCAATCGTATGCGTGCACGCAAACGTATGCGTGCACGCAAACGTGTGCGTGCACGTAAACGTATGCGTGCACGCAAACGTGTGCGTGCACGCAAACGTATGCGTGCACGCAAACGTATGCGTGCACGCAAACGTATGCGTGCACGCAAACGTATGCGTGCACGCAGATGTATGTGTGCACGCATACGTTTGCGTGCACGCATACGTTCGCGTGCACGCAAACGTGTGCGTGCACGCAAACGTATGCGTCCACGCAAACGTATGCGTGCACGCAAACGTGTGCGTGCACGTAAACGTATGCGTGCACGCAAACGTGTGCGTGCACGCAAACGTATGCGTGCACGCGAACGTATGCGTGCACGCAAACGTATGCGTGCACGCAAACGTATGCGTGCACGCAAACGTATGCGTGCACGCAAACGTATGCGTGCACGCAAACGTGTGCGTGCACGCAAACGTATGCGTGCACGCGAACGTATGCGTGCACGCAAACGTATGCGTGCACGCAAACGTATACGTGCACGCAAACGTATGCGTCCACGCAAACGTATGCGTGCACGCAAACGTATGCGTCCACGCAAACGTATGCGTGCACGCGAACGTATGCGTGCACGCAAACGTATGCGTGCACGCAGATGTATGCGTGCACGCAAACGTATGCGTGCACGCAAACGTATGCGTGCACGCAAACGTATGCGTGCACGCAAACGTGTGCGTGCACGCAAACGTATGCGTGCACGCGAACGTATGCGTGCACGCAAACGTATGCGTGCACGCAAACGTATACGTGCACGCAAACGTATGCGTCCACGCAAATGTATGCGTGCACGCATACGTTCGCGTGCACGCAAACGTGTGCGTGCACGCAAACGTATGCGTCCACGCAAACGTATGCGTGCACGCAAACGTGTGCGTGCACGTAAACGTATGCGTGCACGCAAACGTGTGCGTGCACGCAAACGTATGCGTGCACGCGAACGTATGCGTGCACGCGAACGTATGCGTGCACGCAAACGTATGCGTGCACGCAAACGTATGCGTGCACGCAAACGTGTGCGTGCACGCAAACGTATGCGTGCACGCGAACGTATGCGTGCACGCAAACGTATGCGTGCACGCAAACGTATACGTGCACGCAAACGTATGCGTCCACGCAAACGTGTGCGTGCACGTAAACGTATGCGTGCACGCATACGTTCGCGTGCACGCATACGTTTGCGTGGACGCATACGTTTGCGTGCACGCATAAGTTTGAGTGCACGCACACGTTTGCGTGCACGCATACGTTTGCGTGCACGCATACGTTTGCGTGCACGCATACGTTTGCGTGCACGCATACGTTTGCGTGCACGCACACGTTTGCGTGCACGCATACGTTTACGTGCACGCACACGTTGGCGTGCACGCACACGTTTGCGTGCACGCATACATTTGCGTGCACGCATACGTTTGCGTGCACGCCCACGTTTGCGTGCACGCATACGTTTGCGTGCACGCATACGTTTGCGTGCACGCATACGCTTGCGTGCACGCATACGTTCGCGTGCACGCATACGTTTGCGTGCACGCATACGTTTTCGTGCACGCATACGTTTGCGTGCACGCATACGTTCGCGTGCACGCATACGTTTGCGTGCACGCATACGTTTGCGTGCACGCATACGTTTACGTGCACGCACACGTTTGCGTGCACGCATACGTTTGCGTGCACGCATACGTTCGCGTGCACGCATACGTTTGCGTGGACGCATACGTTTGCGTGCACGCACACGTTTGCGTGCACGCATACGTTTGCGTGCACGCATACGTTTGCGTGCACGCATACGTTCGCGTGCACGCATACGTTTGCGTGCACGCAAACGTATGCGTGCACGCAATGCATAACGTATGCGTTTGCGTGTTACATTTTGCATGTTGAATGTTGCATGTTGCATGTTGCATGTTGCATGTTGCATGTTGCATTTTGCATGTTGCATGTTGCATGTTGCATGTTGCATGTTGCATGTTGCATGTTGCATGTTGCATGTTGCATGTTGCATGTTACATGTTGCATGTTGCATGTTGTATGTTGCATGTTGCATGTTGCATGTTGCATGTTGCATGTTGTATGTTGCGTATTGCATGTTGCATGTTGTATGTTGCATGTTGCATGTTGCATGTTGTATGTTGTGTGTTACAGGTTGCATGTTGCACGTAGAATGGTGCATGTTGTCTGTCGCATGTTGCATATAGCATGTCGAATGTTGCATATTGCATGTTCCATTTGGCATGTTGACATTGTTCTTGCATGTTGCATGAACCATGTATCATGATGCATATTGCATGTTCATGTCCAGTCCATGTCCATGATATGGTCTGCGATTATTTTTTTATAAAATGTATCGTGTAACAAACTGCTTTGAAATGGACTGGACCATATCTATAATGGGTAGCTGCCGAGATTTCATAAATATTTTCATAAAGGTTAAAAACTTGTTGGTATCCATAAATGTTTTTCAACCTTTATATAAATCATCATCCAGATCCAACATCATACAATAAAATGAAAGCATGGGTTTGCAAATGAACAGTTTACAAAGCGCCAGCCAGAATAATCTGTCATTACTGTAATATGTACTTTTTTTTTGTCTCCTTTTTGTTTCTGTTTTATTTTTAAATAAGTTTATTTTTCTACATACCTAGTTACATACAAGGTATATATATTACAGGCAATATCATTAGCGTTTTCATTTTTGTTCAGTTCTGTATTTAATCAGTGCTAAGCACCTATGTAATATAAAATAAAAATGTAATTAAAAAAAAAAGAAAAACTAAATAAAATGTATTACTACACTTCCGACCAAAAAATGGAATCACTCCGTTTGGCCTAATGAAGTTGAACTTTAAATTAAGTGTAAAATCAAAAAAAACCGTTGGACAGATTTCGTGCAATCGTTTTAAAAAAAAAAGAACACAAAACGTAACTTTTTACAGTTTTCACGAATTTGTTTTTTCTTTGTTTACATTTCAGTTGTCATTATTGTCATTTTTCATTTTGACACAAAAACCTACTCTGAATGCAGCCATCTTGAAATTTGACAAGTTGCGCGTGATAATACCTTAGATATGTGTACTGTGGTTACATACTCGTATTTTTTTTATTTTTGCAAAAGGAGGAAGTTTCTAGGATTTTCAGATATTTTTATTATGAACCACTATAATCTAAAGAAATTAAAAAAAAATGGCTGGTTTAAGTTTGTAATCATTCCATTGAAAATTGTTTATGAAATTGGAATTTAGCAAGGAAATCGTTTGGGACAACCAAGTTTATTTATGACAGACTATTATCCAAAAACTCGTTATGACTGGTTTAAATTTATACTCATTCCATTGAAAAACGAGTTTTCGGAAAATAGGCTGTCACAAACAAACTAGGTTGTCACAAACGATTTCTTTACTAAATTCAAATTTTAGAAACTATTTTCAATGGAATGATTCAAAAATTTAAACCAGCCATTACGAGTTTTTGGAAAATAGGCTGTCAAATGCAAACTAGGTAGCCATTAACAATTTTATTGGTAAATTCGAAATTTGTAAAAAAATTTCAATCGAATGAAGTAAATCAATATATACGCTCTAGCCGTGACCTTTTTTTTCGTTAATTAATTCAAAATTCAAACTCCATTCCCCATCTTTGAAGTGGAAACAACACTGTTTTATTTTTAAAATTAATCTCTTATACTTAATACCAGCACCAAACTATGCATAGCTCCACCCATAACAATAAACAAAATGAAAGTGTGGTGAATTGAAATCAGTTTTTCCAATTTTACTCGAAAACTACGTTGTCGCAAACGATTTTATTGATACATTACTTTCTTTTATTGGAAAGGAATTTAATTTTCTTTTACTTCGTCGTATTGACTTTGCCTCTATTATGCTTAGTTTCCGAAATATGGAAGAAAAACTACAAAAGGGGACTTTTACCCCCCTCTCCTGTCCAAGGCTTGTGGACCTGGGCTGGGGACTTTGACTATGTTATACCTTTGGGTCCCCTCTACCACTATCACAGTACCTTGGGTGGCTTGCTCCGCAGGTTCAAAGAAATTATTTATTCATTAACCTTAAATTCAAAAAAACTCTACTATCACATACTACAAAGAATTATAATATTAAAAATTATAAAAAAAAAGTCAAAAAAATTGTCATCGTAACTTTCAATTTTCTCAAAAACTAGGAGTCATAGAACCATTTAGTTTTCAGTTTTCAATTAAGAATTAATAGGGGTTGTGAACAATAAAAGCCAATTTTAATGAAAAAATCAAAAACGAAATTTTCAACTTTTTTTTTTTAATTTTGAGATTGAAAGTAATTTTTACAAAAACTATGGACATCAATAACTTGATTTATATCAATAAAAGAACGGAGTTCTGGCTTTCGAAAAAGGTAATTTTTTTTTGTTGTAAGTGGTTCCGTTGATTTTTAATATTATTTTTAAAAAACTGCCCCTCCTCTCTAAAGGGGGGAGAAAGCACCCCCTTCTATGGCAAATCAATTTTTTATTGTGTTCATTTAAAAAAAACGTTATCATTTTTTGGCGCCATATGAGAACAACTCTTGCTATTTAAATTTTTCCTAATTTAGTATACATCAACTTTTTCGTATAGTTTCAGATATATAGAAAAAAAAAGGAAATTATAACTCCTGTGAATGTGTATTAACGTTTTTTGTTTTTTCCTAGTTTGGTCAGAAAACATTCAATATCGAAGACAATAACAGGTTTTTCAGATTTGTTGACTTTTCTACCGACCGCATCTCCTTTAATTTTGACCCTAGAAAAAATGTGAATATATATTTTTATTGATAATTTAATTGTCTCTAATTAAGTAGTATAGACTTTTCCGCTAACATGCTAGGTTGTGGAAATATTCACGAAAATCTAAAAAGGGGTACCTTTGACCCCCACTCCTGAGTTAAGCTCGCGGCCCTGGGCTGGGGACTTTGGGTATGTTATACCTGGGGGTAACCCCTACCATATAAAAAAATAATCCAAAGAGCACTCTTTTTCGCATTTATTTTATAATTTTGAGTCTTCGTTGACTGGGCTATTATTTTGAGCCCAGAAAATTCTTATTCCATGGTGTAGTATTCTTAAATACGTGAGCTAAAATAACTATTTTTTCTTTATGAATATGGGTGTAAATGTAATTAGTACCTCCGAATGAAAATTATTTAAATTTAACATTACAATTTGTGTTCAAGCAATATTACTTTTAAAAATGAATTTAAATGAAATAAAGTAAGTAGTGATACAAATGAAACACTGTTTTTTTTTTTTAGTCATAGGAAATCTGATGAAAAACGCAATTAAAAAAAACATTCAGAAAAAATTGGCAAAAAGCTAATCTTTGTCATGAGTTGTAAGGTTAAAAAAATGTCCCCGATTTACACCGATTTCTAATGTGGTAATCTCACGATTTCAAAAAATATTTTCTGGCAACACTGCAGTCGTGCCCATTTTTTTGATATGATGTGGAAGTGAGATAGATAGTTTTTGTTTACATTTCAATCTGTCAATAAACGAAAATGGCTTTTAAATGGGTCGGTTCCACAATAATTATTATCTGAAAAATAATTAATTTGATTTGACAAACTAAACTAATATTTCCAAGAAGATTTTAATGAGATTCCCTTAAAGCGTTAGCCCCAACCAAATTCGTAGAAACAAAATTACATAACATGTACATAAACTATTCAGACTCCGCTCCTGAAGTTCCAGCATGACGTCACCATAGAGCTCAACAACCATCGTGTCAACGTTGAATGTTTTCTGGATGTCGAGAAAGCATTCGACAGCGTATGGATTGAAGCCCTTATACGTTATCCACAAGCTTCACCTATTACATTTACCCCCTCATTAATAAAAATTCTTTTTTGTTTTCTTTCTTCCAGAAAATTCTACGTACAAATGGAAGACTGCAAATCACAAGTGAAGAACATCAAAGCCGGAGTTGCTCAAGGTTCCCCTGTATGCTGATGACTCTCTTACGTATGCCGCCTCGATGTCTCCTCTGGTAGCCTTACGAAAAGTTGAGCACCACGTCAATATACTCTACGCCTTCTTCAAGAAATGGGGCATCCGGATAAACACCTCCAAATTGGAGCTTGTGTGTTTTAGGACACCCAGTAGAGGTAGTTGCAGCGCAGCCAAATAGTGCAGAAGTCTGGTCCTGAAACTTCCAGAAGGATCTACAATAGAAGCCAAAAAGAACGTGAAGTACCTAGGCATCCACTTCAACGAGCTGTTAACGTTCAACCCGCACTCACGAAACGTCCTCAACAAAAGCCTGGGCCTTTCACCGACTCCACCCATTGATGAGACGCAGTAAACGAAGAAGAAGATACTTATATACAAGCAGCTCCTGCTGCCTGTAATCAGCTTTTCCTTCCCAGTTTTCCATCACTAAGACGACCATGAAGGAACTTCAAATGTTTGAAAGAAAGTTACAAAGGATTTGTGCCAGACTACATTTTGATCGGTTTTTGAAATCTAGTATTCTGTTTTTTTATCTTCCATACGATTTAGCATTATGAAATTTGAAATCTATAGAATTGTGAAATTTGAGATTACGGCAACACTGTCTTCCATAAAATAGGTACTAGATTTACCGAGGGCTGGTCATTGAACTAATTTAATTGTCATAATAATATAAATGTGCTTGCTAATTAAATAAAATACGTTTAACTTCTATCCACCCCATTAACCAATAATGTAGACGGTACACTACACAAACTATTACAATGTATTCTTGCACGTATAAGTTTCAAAACTGTGTTTTAAATGGATTACCATCCGTCACCATAGCCACCATTGTTTGTAAGTCAATTTCAAATCAAATGCAACAATTTAATGACAAATTTAAGTATAAACCTCGGAGCTTTTACCCCACCACCCGCAATAACAATAACAAAAAATTACTTGTTTGCGAATTCAAGTGAGTGTTCTCGGTTGGATTTATGTTCGCCATTAATCTAAACAAGTGTGTGTCTGTTTGTTCTGGTTTTAGTGTATACCTACGTATATTAATATATATTTTGTTACTATACTGCAACTTACATTGACTGTATGTTCTGTCCTTGCTCTTATATGATGTCCTCTTGTGATCACAAAAATGCCGGCAAATCATGTGCTATATATGTAGAAAAAGAAACAACAAAACTCTAACCCACCTAGCTAGCTACAGTCCCGAGTAGTTGTAAAACTGGATGCATTTGAAAAACTATCATCTTCACAAATACATGAAGCGTACATAACTCCGCATTTACAGTGCCAGTGCACACAGCTAGAATCCACTTCATTTCCGGTTGTCATTGCTTTTCACACACCACAGTTAACATCAAATGAAAAAGTTTAATTTGAAATTTTCGTGGTTTAACACGTATCCTGTCAAATGCACGCTCTTTTTGCTCGACACAGTCAGGCATAGTTCACATCCGAATATACCCACCCTCATCATATATGTATATGAACCTAGGTGCTCCCTGCTTTTGCCAGCCCCGTGTTCGCATCTTCATCTTTAGGGGTGTGCAAGCATGGTGTTTGTGGCTGGGGCTGCATATAAAGCGTGTTGTGTATCTGGTAACTTTTCAAAATGGGAATGATGGATATTATAATTATTGTTTGTTACATCATCATGAAAATGAGTGTCCTTTTTCAAGTAGGTATATGTCTGAATGTTTCGGACACCTAAAACACAACTTTTGTGTGGGCTGGGTACATAAAGGCTGGTTTTTAGAAATAGTTTTCTCTCCAATCACATTGTCAATTGAATAGCCAGCGGACGAAATTCACACTACAAAAAGATGAATTTCAGATAAATACATAATTAGGGTTTGAGCAGTTTAACTTGGGTAATAAATTTTTAAACCTTGTTAGTGATAATAACTTTTTATAGTTAAAAGTCTTTTTATTTTAAAATATATAGCTTTAAAATAAAGTAAAAGAAATAAAAAACGATCATATCATAAGAGATTCCTATTTTCCCCCATTGGTGGCTGTTAGTTGGACAATGGCAAGGGGGGCATTGAGATGAATTAATTGCGACAGTTTCTCTGTTCAAGTTTTTCCATCTATCCTATTCTCCTGGTCTCTTTCCGAGTGGATGGAAAACAGCATTTGTCCATCCAGTCCCTTATAAAGGCGAATCTTTCTCACCCTCAAACTATCGATGAATATTGCACTACGTACCTTCTTTCCAATCTCATGGAAACGCTGATCAATTTACGGCTCAAGAAATATCTCGAAGAACGCAAGCTTCTTATTGAACAGCGGCAGTACGCTTTCGTATCAATAGGTCCACTGGTGATCTGATGGTATATCTCACCGAACAGTGGATCAAATCTTTACACAATTTAAAAGAATGATCAGACGGTTCCACACCCACCAGTCTAGTGTGTCGTGTGAAGTCGTGTGACGCTGCCATCCCATATATTTCATATGCCACACAGCAACACAACACATGCAGCAAATGTGGCTCTACGAATATGAAATACACAGTAGCGATAGCGACACGAAACAACACACGTGCCAGGTGTGGTTCCGGCTTAAGATTATTGTGTTTGATATCTCAAAAGGGTTTGATAGTGTTTGGCATCAAGCGAAAATACCCGCATTTGGTATAGATTACCTTTCGGGCCGTTCAAAATAAATGCTTTCGTGCCCCAGGGCTCCGTTTTGTCTTAAACTTATAATCCATTTAACTGTTTTGCTGATGGCAGTACCCTCAGCTTTTCATATTCGTTTCTAAATTCACATCATTGTCCTTTAGATATGGGACTTTAACGGCAGCGTTTTATAAGCTCATTAAATTCTGATGTTGACTTTCAATCCCGAAAACAGATTTTCAGATATTCAAGAAATACGCCAACGTTTTTTTTACATTTCAATTGACTATTAAAAACTTTTGTATAACTTCCAAAATGTCTTCAGATTCATCAATTTCGCTACCTAATTTATCATAATCGTTGATAAATTTATTCGCCATTTATACTTTTTTGCAACAGTGCTGTCAGCTAAAATGTCATTAACTGTCAAAGAAATGAGGTATACAAAGTATTTTTAGTGTTGCCAATTAACTCAATTGTATGGTTTTGACATAAGTAGGTAGGTTTTTGTGCGTTTTTGTTATAAGTGTCTAAACGCGGACGAGGGTTTTGAAATACAATACTTTGTATTTTTTAGAAACACTTCTTTGTGAAATAAAAAGCTTTTTGTTGATAAAAAGCTGAAATTCAGTTGTGTAACAATCACTTTACACATTACAAGCATGAAGTTTCATTAAAAGTAGTTTTTGCGAAATTTTGAAAAACTAGAAAATTAGAATTTTTCATCTAGGGTATAAAAAACAAAACATTTAAATATTTATCAAATCGGTTCCTACCACCACCGTTTAGGGTCTAGACCGGTGTACGAGCAAGGGCGTACGCAGGGGGGGGGGGGCAAGTTTGAAAAAAATATCGATCTTTAATTTAATTCCTTTTATTTTTATCAAAATGCATGAGAGCAATATACATATGTACAATGGTATACACATTATGTATCTATATTTCACAATAAATATTGCCAAATAAAAATTAATTTGTGGGTTAAATGTTATGATTTAAAATTAAAAAAAAAAAATATAAAAGGAGTTTAAGCTTTTTAGAATAAATTAAAGTATTTAAAAATAATGTTTTAAAAACAAGAGATGTTAGAAAGATTTTTGAAGAGGCAGGGCTTGATCCGAAGAAACTCAATGGGCAAGGCTATGATGTCTGTTTTGAGAAAACAATACCCTAATGCTCTGTACTCCCATTGTGCAATCCATAAGCTGAATTTGGTGGTCAATGACCTGAATGATGTTCCAGAAATTAGAAACACAATAGCAACGATCAAAGATGTCATTAACTTTTACCGCAATTCACTTACAAGGAGAAAGTTTGTCCTAGACATTCCTGCATTTATACATTCCTGCAAATATAAAAGCATTGCGATTTTTAAGGAAAATTTTAGCTGCATCGCCAATGGATTGAGGGAGCTTTATATTGAAGGGAACTCTACAACCAATCAACAGCTTTTCAGCTGCATTGTGCTATTACACAAATTACTTTTATAATAGGTCTTATCCTAATAGCAAAACACTCAGCTTATCTCGAGCCCGTTGTAAATATTTTCCAATCAAAAAGTTAGATTTCCTCGCTTGCACGAAACATGTGCAACAAATTATAGCACTCGCAAAAGATCATAGAGCAAATGTGGACTCAGGAAAAGATGGACTTATGGCTGATTCGAAATCTATTTCAGAAGAAATTAAAGTAGAACTTCTAAAACCTCGGACAGGTAACCACCAGAGACCAGACAAATCGTTCCAATCATCCTTCGTCAAATGCAGACACATTTTGGAAGAGATCGCTCCTGATTCCTTGCTTAGATTCTTTAATTGCAGCATTGGAACGTAGATTCCCAGACAAAAACTTACCAGCATATTAGTTATTTCTGTTATCCAGCGAAAATGTTAAAAATGTGCATACATGATTTTAAAGAAAAATCAAAGATTTTTTCCGAGTTCTACAATTTCCAAAGCTTTATTGGAGAGGCCGAATTGTGGTTTAATCTTTGGAATAACAAAAAAAAATATCCACAGTAGAACTCCAAAACCTAGGCATGTTAGTTGTCCTACAAGAAGCAGACGACTTTAAGCCCACAACAAAACTTGCTCTGCATACTGCCCTGGCGCTACCTTGGTCAACAAGCTCCGTCGAAAGAATGTTAAGTACGTTAAGAAGAGTTAAAACTTGGCTTCATTCAACTATGGTCGAAAATCGTTTAAATGGTAATTTAATCATCTAAAAACTAACAAAACATAGGTTATTGAATGTTTGAATTTACAGGGTTATGAATGCTGAGTGTTGACAGGAAAGCGCTAAAGGAAAATGAAATGGAAATTGTTAACAAAGTCCTTGAAAGATTTGCTGAAGACCCACCTTTCTTTAAAATAGGTGTAATATACTACATAGGTACAAAGAAGTCATAAACAGAAGTTCCTTGAGTACTTAAAAGTAGAATTAAAATTAATCAATAGTTATTTATTTTTATTTTCCTATTTATTTATATATGCTATAGAAAAATTTGTTCCAATTTCGTATGAGTGAAAAAAATGAATACTTAAAAAAAATCATCTAAATTGTTTATGAAACGAGTTGTCCCCTCCCCCCCTTATCAAAATCCTGTTTAAATATTTGTTGTTCAAGTGATTAAATTTACAAGAACAATGAACAATGTTCTTTTTATAAAGCTCTTTGTATAGGTAGTTATGTTATTTGCTTTCATTATAATATTCACCTAAAATTTCTTAATTTTGTTCACGTTTAGCTCTCCCATTCACATTACAAACTATGCAGATGGTATATATCTACAATATAGTGACTGATGGCATGGGGGAGTTTTCTTAGCATAATAAATGAACACAACCTCTACTACACAAAGTATACGGCAGATATGCGGCTAAATACCAAAGAAATTTCCATTAACTTCAGTGGAATTCTTTTCAACATTCATGAGATGAGCTGAGCGGAGTAAGTGTACTGCCTTTTCACCCACGAGCCACGACCTTTGCCGCGGCGAGAAATACGCGCTCCAGCTTCAGCTCTTCAACTTCAACCAGCAACCACTCCTTGTCATTATCGTGTCAAAAACCACAACGAAAAGAACTGAATACCAGAAGAATCAACGACCAAAGAATCGCAATATAGCTATGTATATAAAAAAATAAAAGAGAAAACTTAAAAAAAAAAAACGAAGACAAGAGAAGAAAAAAGCGAGGTTATGTCAAGGATCCTAAGCCATAACAAATTAAAACAACTTTACAAGCCTGATAGACATGGAAGGTGGCGAAAAAAAACGAACATGTAAGAACTCCTAGAGATGGACCCCGACATAGAGAAAAAAAATATATAAAATGTCTGGTTAACATACCACCGCCATTACCATCACCATTTCCATATCTCTTCTAACATCAGTGATGGTTGATGCTGCATGAACTGCAGCATAGTTTTAATATGCGTGAAACTTTTGAATGAAGAAAAATGAAGTTGTCCTCCAAAGAATATGAAAAATGCACAACGATTTTTTCTAAACTTTTCGCCAACATCAAGAGCAGAGGAATGTGCCAAGCCTTGGCCCCCTTTTCGTCCCAGGTCTTAGGGTTGCTTGAGACAACGTCATTTATTAATATTTCGCACCAATGCCGTAATACCGACAACGTCGACGATGGCGACAAGGACGACAAGCATCACTGCAGCCAAATCGGTAAAGAGGACAACGCAACGGTTTCCTGATCCTATGCAGAGCTGTCGGAATAATTCTATTCGCATTAGGAATCAACTAAAAACAAAACAAAATATTAAACAGTAATTCATTTTGGATATGTTTGAAAGGTATAGAGAATCACAGTCGATACTTATGGATACACCTGAAGCTATGCCACAGCATGAGTTTCGACGTTCAATAATTGCAAGAGTGCTGTATGTGCCGTTGCTTCATCTATTTATGCCGATTTTCATTGGACGTCCGGAAGCGTCCAGAAGCGTCCGGAAGTCTTCTGAAACCTTTCCATTGGCACAAAAAGTACGCTTCTGACGATTCTGAGAAAAGAAATTCGATTCTTGATTTCAAATCAGAATCCACTCAAGAAGCACTAATACATTAAAACTCAAACGTCACAACAAACAGCAATGTAATTCATGTTGTTTTTTAACTTTTTATTTTAATTTTTTGGTAAATTTTAATAAACAAATTAAGAAAATATCAAACACAAAATATTATTTTGAAGTTCGGAGTTGATACACTTGTGTTTTACATTTCACTTTTTGTGTGGTAGCAAATAAATTTTATTTGACGATTCACCTATACAGATACCAAACCTCAGAATAGAGTAGAAGCATCTTGGACTGTTCCATTGGATTTCAGAATGAGTGAAACCTTGAGTGAAACCAATGGAAAACGCCATTAGTATCTCTGTTTACATCAAATGTAAACTCTGTTTTACAAATGTCAAAGCAGAACTGACATTCACCACCATTTTCAAAAATTATAACATCTTTTTTTTAACCACCTGTTCCTGTCATGAAGACAAAACACCAAATATCCTCGAAAAAAAAACTCTTTGACAGAACATCGAAATTGACAGCTGTCACTTTAAGGTATTTTTAGAAACTTTGTCTATCAGGCTCCACTATAAACTAAAACAATGATACCATTGCTGAGATCAAACGAAAAATAGGTCTGCAGTAAATTTTCTTTATAGGACGCTTACCATCTCGGGTTTGCTGTATGGTGGTAGGCTATGGTGGTAGGCCTCATCCTTAGCTGTATGTGCCAGCTGGCACTCTTCATCGAACCAGGGGCTTCGTTGTGGTTGCCTTGTGAAACCCAGAACATCAGAGGCGGCACTTGTGATGGCTTGGTGACAGTGTTTCCACTGGTCCTCTGCACTTGATGCTGGTGGCGGACTTCCTGAGAGATTAAGAGTAACGAGGTCTGCTAAAGTTCTGACGGTCTCTTGCATTTAAGCTTCTCGACATCGTACCTTTTCACAGCATCTGCTCTGCGTTGTCGCGTCATGGATATCCGCATATGTAGTCTAGCTACCACCAGGTATTGATCCGAGTCAATATTGGCCCCTCGGAACGTTAGGACATCCAAGATACTGGAAGCATGTTTCACGTCTATCGCAACGTGGTCGAATTGCTTGATGGTTCGTTGATCACGCGACCGCCAATTCCCCTTGTGTATATTGAGGTGTGAGAAACAGGTGCTTGAGATGATGACATTTCGCCTCGCCGCAAAGTCTGCCATCCTGTATCTGTTGCCGGAAGTTTCGTCGTGAAGGCTGTGTCCTCCTACTATCGAACCAAAGATGCCCTCCTTTTCGAATCTTGCGTTGAAGTCACCCAGAATGATCTTCACGTCGTACTTCGGGCACATATCATACGTTGTCTCCAGGAGATCGTAGAATGCTTCTTTGGTTGAGTCATCTCTCTCGGCGTGAACACAGATCAGCGTAATTTTCTTAAATTGGCCTTTGATGCGGATTGTGACCAGGCGCTCGCTTACACTTCGGAAGCCCAAGACTTCTTGCCTAAGTATTCCCCTTATCACAAAACCACGACCAAAAAGCCGCTGATCCTGCTCCTTGAAGCACCCGCCGTAGTGGATGTCACATGATTTCAGTCTCCGAATGGCCTCTCCATCACATCGCACTTCCTGGATGGCTGTTACGTTAGCCTTTAGTCTATCCAACACTACCCCCCCCCCCCCACGGGGATTAAAACACCATCTCCAGCTGAGGTACTAGACACCCTAATCTAAGAGTAAGTAAGGTAAGGTTGTGCCCTAAGAGACAACAAAAAAAAATCATTTTATTTTTCATTTACATTTTGTTTTGGGAATACAAATAAAAATTGGCAAATACCGTTACTTTTGTAAAAATTTCTTGTGTTCAAAAACTTAATGGGCACGTCTGCTTTTGCTTGTATTTATAGTCTGCTTTTGTTCCCCAATCAGGATTCAGTTAACATAATGATTCCACGAAAATGTGACCCAAATACTTTTCTGTATTTATAGGTGTACCTACGTTTATGTCAATCTGCACATTTATCTACCTAGCCTGTACACTGTACAATTATCAATATGTCTTGTTTAAATGAAATCGTAAGTTATGACTTGTCTTTGTAGAATCTCTGAACGATAAGTAAAAATACACGGTGCTCTCTCAAGAATATATATCGCAGTTATGTTAGTCCATATTTATAAATATATTTAATACGTTAATTCTATAATCTTATGGAAACGACAACACTGATCCGACATAACATATTATCCGCCAATATGTATGCCACATCCCGTTCCTAATGCAGTTCCGGTGTTTTTCTTTTCCCATCAACTGGCTCTTCTTCTTTCTCGAAATAATGAAGTTTGAAGATTCGATAGGAAACTTATCCACACCAATGTTCTGTGGCGACGCTAACACCGCCCGCCGAAGACGACAGAGATTCCCTTCGACTGATGTGATGGGAACATTTCTAACACTGCACCCTGTCTCTGACTGTTGGCTGGTAATGTAATGAGATGCAATGCTGTTCGCGTGGTTGACTCCTTTTTTCACGTCCTTTTTCCCATTTTCATCCAATTACAGTTTGATGGATATGCTTTGACGTATTGCGGAGCATTGTGGGGCTACGCGACGCACGGGCAACGGTATAGAGCGTGATGGAGTTCTAAGCTTCAGTCCTCCTCATATAACCTATACCTATAGTGATATCATGATGGGTGATAGATACTTTTTCCTGTTTAATAATAGAAAATGCTGAGAAGGTACTTTCTGGTGACAGGTGAAGAGAGTCCTTATTGCCAAAGCAGGCATTCAGCATCCAGCATCATACAACATTCATCTTAACGTGCACATTATCAGAAATTATATATGTATGGTAGACTGGGCCCGGATTAAGGGGGTGCCAAAGTTTATTAAAAATATTTTGATGGATTTTGTGGTCACGTAGAAAGTGAATTAGATGAGGAACGCGTCTAGCAAACGTAAAAGCCCTGTTAGCAATGCTGGCAATGGCAATGAGCAGATGTTGCTGAGTGAGTGAGGGTGATGCTGATGCGGTACCACCGGTATGGCATGGATGTGGATAGATGATTGAGTGGAATATGTGGAGAGTTAGTTCTATACTTGCTATATATTTTCTCGCTGAGCCAACGAACGTACGAACTGAACGGACGTCGGATGTGGATTAGATCTAACGATAGGAGAACGTGTTTTCGTAGACATTGCAAATACCTGAGGCAGGCACGTTCGCTACAGCTATAGCTACATCAGCTACTATACATATGCATTACGGCAGCAATGATTCTATAGATATAGTGGGGGTATGCCATAGGCGGATGGAAATTATGCTAACACAGCTGTCACTGTTTCTACAGTTTGTGGTACACCTAATTTGTACTTTGAACCATAAATGGCATAATTAATGTGGGTTAACAAGTTTATTCTGTGTATGAATTGAAGAATGCTTAGGTACCTATGTTATGTACCTTGCCTTCATAACTCGTAGAGCAACGAGTCGAATTATGTTGAAAGTAATTTTTGTTTGAATTATTGAAACATGCAAATTCTGAGAAAACCACGTTTTTTTTATCAGTATCGATTTCTGAGAAAAATCATCAGCCTCCAAATTCAACCCACGACTATACCTGAAAAGGGAAGGGGATAGGTAAGGGTCTAATGAGAAAGGTCTTATCAAAACTGGTTTTATAAATTTTTAATTATCAACTTAAATTTATACATAGATATCAAAATCTATCCCACAAGATGCCATGATAACCTGCATAACCTCAACCATCTCCCGATGACACATTGTCCTACCTAGGATCTAAGCAAGAAAATGTGAAACTTTATATAAGGAAGGGATTAAAGTGGAAGATTAGATATGGCCTTGGTATACCTCACTACTTTTTGCGTAAAAGTCTTCAGATCCATGATGGGTATTAGCCTGACATCCGTAGACTTTGCATCCTTTACAATTTCGAGCATAGAGCTTGCAGTCATCCAGGTCAAGCAGTCTCTCATTCGTGGTGGCTTGGGTTTGGTCTTCTCGAAAATGCGGGCTGGGACTTGAAGGCTCTATTAGCTGGAACAACCGTCTTATTTTTACTTTTTGGACTTAATTTAAATCATGGTACAGTTCACAGAGATCATGGTTATTATGTTCTCGTCCACTCACACTGAAAATAAAATGTAGGTATAAATGATAAAAATGTAGATTGACCTGATAAAACTTCTGTTAATAATGGGTGATTTCTTAGCTGGTTTGTTTTGGCAACACTGGTTTTGACAGCTGACGTGTGTTTAGTACCTTGTGTCACTGTCAAACAGCTTCAGTTTGGTTTGCAATTTAACCATGGATCGTCTTACAAATGAACAACGCTTGCAAATTATTGAATTTTACTATCAAAATTCGTGCTCGGTTCGAAATGTTCATCGCGCGCTGCTTCCATTTTATGGTCGGCATTCTCGACCTTCTGAGCAGTCTATTCGGAAGATTGTGACCAAATTTCGCACCAAATTTACTTTGTTGGACATTAAACCACCAACACGTTTATGTACTGTGCGTAGTGAAGAAAATATTGCGGCCGTATCAGCTAGTGTGACAGAAGACCGCGAAATGTCGATTCGGCGCCGTTCCCAGCAGTTAGGCCTTTGTTACAGCACTACGTGGAAGGATTTGGGCGTAAAGCCTTTTAAGATACAGCTGGTGCAAGAACTAAAGCCAGCCGACCTACCACAACGCCGAATTTTTGGTGAATGGGCTCTTGGAAAGCTGGCCGCTTTTTTATCAAAAAATTGTGTTCAGCGATGAGGCTCATTTTTGGTTGAATGGGTACGTAAATAAGCAAAATTGCCGCATTTGGAGTGAAGATCAGCCAGAAGCATTGCAACAGCTACCAATGCATCCCGAAAAAGCCACTGTTTGGTGCGGTTTATGGGCCGGCGGCATTATTGGGCCATATTTCTTCAAAGATGATGCGAATCGCAGCGTTACTGTCAATGGTGAACGCTACCGAGCGATGATAAAAAATTTTTTTTTGTCCGAAATGGAAGTTCTTGACTTGCATGATATGTGGTTTCAACAAGACGGTGCCACATGCCACACAGCACGCGAAACAATGGCGCAATTGCGAGGCGAGTTTGGTGAACAGTTAATTTCACGTTTCGGGCCGGTCAATTGGCCGCCTAGATCGTGCGATTTGACACCATTAGACTATTTTTTGTGGGGGTATGTCAAGACTAATGTCTATAGGGACAAGCCCGCTTCGATTGACGCACTGGAAGCCAACATCCATGCATTCATTCGTGAGATAGCGGCCGATATGTGTGAAAGAGTATGCCAAAATTGGACTCAGCGGATGGGCTACCTAAGACGCAGCCGCGGTCAACATTTGCATGAAATTATCTTTAAACATTAAATTGCAAGGTTCAAACTATCGATTCAAATAAATATTTCCTTCATTTTTTCGAATTTTTTGTGTTTTTTTTTTTAAAGTTCTAAACCTCTTAAAAAATAACCCATTATATGTCCAACAAAATGTTTTATCAAATAGATAAAAGTAACAAAAATATTTGTTCTTTTGTTGTTGTGACAAAAACAATTGTCGAACAATTATTTTGTTATATCAACAAAATAATTGTTATATTTACAAAAACAAAAACAATATTTCGTTCCATGAACAAAAATGTTGTTACTTATACAAAATTATTTTGTCATATTTACAATTTATTTTATCATATTCACAAAATCGATTGTCCATTCAACAATTTTGTCTTGTTGAATCCACAAAATTATTTGTCAGCTTAACAAATTTATTTGTGGGAATAGCAAAAAATGAGAAAATATTTTTGTTAATTTAACAAAATATTTTTGTTGTATCAACAAAAATATTTTGTTGATCCATCAAAAGAATTTCGTTAATCTGACAAAAATATTTTGTGAGTTTTACAAAATTCATTTGTTGTATCAACATAAATATTTTGTTATAAATTTTGTTAATCTGACTAATTATTTTTGTTGATCCTACAAATTATTTTTGTTGATTCAACAAATTATTTTTGTTGATTCAACAAAAATAATTTGTTAAGCAGCGTCCACATTACGCCAATCAACATTGTTTATTTTCATTGTCGATAAACACGCTCAACATTTTAACCTATCCACACATTGGCTGTTAGTGTTTACGTGTTGAAGCGTATTATTGTCATGTGTTATGTTACATATTTGTCATGTGCCTACCAATAGAGGCACAAAACCCATGCGGTGTCTATACAAATCAGTTTGTTGATTGTTTTGTGGCTTTGATGTCGGGCATCTCCAAGTCCATGGAAACACTCATTTTGTACCTACTCAATTTTGTACGTCCATTTAAATAAAAAAAAGCTGCGTTGTTTGGGATGACAATACAAATAAGAATACAAACGAAAACAAAACAGCACAAATTAAAATACAAAACAAAATATATTGTACACAGACATCACAACTGCAGTAGAGAGGACATCTGTGTTGATCAACACGTCCAGTCGACTCAAAATTGTTGATTTCTACCCATTTAAGTCGGGTTACGTTCGGGTTAAGAAAAGTTGATCGAATCTGTTGATTTACACGTCCGCATTAACTCAACATGGTTGA
This sequence comes from Melangyna quadrimaculata, assembly GCA_949320155.1. Classification (NCBI taxonomy): domain Eukaryota; kingdom Metazoa; phylum Arthropoda; class Insecta; order Diptera; family Syrphidae; genus Melangyna; species Melangyna quadrimaculata. The sequence continues at coordinate 56,932,751 of OX439485.1, forward strand.
TCAGCACTGTTGATAAACAAAAATTCACATAATATGGACGCTGCTTTAAATTAACAAAAATATTTTGCTGATTCAACAAAAGAATTTTGTTATTCTGACAAATTATTTTTGTTGATTCAACAAATTATTTTTGTTGATTCAACAAACTATTTTTATTGATTCAACAAATTATTTTTGTTGATTTGTATTATAATAAATTTTTTAGCTTGATAAACTCCCGCCTCCCCCTCTTCACCTCTTTGAATGCGTCTATACCAAAAGCCATTGAGGGCATTTTAGGGCACTTCGGATATGTTGTACAAGAAGAAATTCTGCGTCGATACCAGTAATAAAATTTTATGAATTATTTTGTTCACACTTACCCATATTAAATTTTCTATATCTTTCCTCTAGACTATATGTTTTTTTTTAAGTTAGGAAACTGAAGATAAACCTCTGTAGGGTAGGTATTTTAAACAATTTCTAGGAAGGTACTTGAGCCAAGTATAACAAACCAGTACAAGATTTAACTGTTAATTAATTGGAAAATCGTTTCTTTCCAATATAACAAGAACCAAAATTGCTTTCATAGTATGGTAGTTTGAACTCCATGTCCTTGCTTAGATTCTAGTAAAAACCTTTCACAACAGAACTTAATACAATAAATACTTGTATACTTATTTTGTGACTTCATTTGAAAACAAACAAATATTGCATACAAGATGTGCCCTTCTCTAAAAATTTCACTCGTTAATTTCAACAACCACTTTACACCCGTTCATTCCGCACATTTTGTTTTTTTATTTTACTCCCTCGATAAGGTCTTAGATGCAGATGGAGATGGGGAATCTTCATCGAATTCCCCGGTTCTTTCTTCTCTAAGCAGCAGCGCAAAGCAGCAAAAGAATTAAATTCATTTTGATATACTGCAGTCAAATTCCATGTTTGTCAACCTTGAGGATGTTTACTTTTTCTACTGCAACTCAACTGTATTTGCATACAAATATTGCATTCTATGCTCTCGTTCGTACATTGTAATGCATTCTAGAATTCCGCACTATTCTTCTACTTTTAACAAAAAAAATAACACACACACATTTGCTACAAGAAGAAGAATCACTAAAAAGTCATGCATTTCAGCGATAAAAAATAAGATTATATACGAGAGTATGAAGGAAAAAAAAAACAAAAACACATAGGATAAAATTCAAAACTCCTCGAAGATGTAGCGATGCTTCCCTAGGAATTTCCTATATAAAATGAAAACGAGAGAGAGAAATGAAACTAAAACCGGAACTAAGGGAAGAATGAGATTTTTGCATGCTTGTCTCACAGATTGGGAATGTAATGCCCTGAATACCAAATATTGCTATAGGAACTCAAACACATAATATATACCTACCAAACCTTATATGCTACCGTAGCGACCGACCCTCTATACTTCTGCCACCCACATTCATATCCTCATGCTCGCTCTTTATCGAAGGAATACGTCAAAAAAAACGAATTCTGGGATAGCTCTCTATACAAAGCTTTCCCCAAAAACGCTGACAATTTTCTTGTGTGTTTGAAAATGTTCTTATTATATACTCGTACTATGCTGCTGATGGTGAGGAATATGCAATGGATCTAGGTTAGGTTAGGTTTTAGGTGAAAATACCTTGAATGTACGAAGCGTATCGTATGCCATGCAAAGTAAGATTGGAGTTCCTTAACAAATTTTTAGAACCAAATAGCTCTTTGCTGAAGCAATACTTATATCGTTTTAACTCTTGCGTTCGTTGAGTGCTGTGGGTAAAAAACAATGTCGGGTATGTTCTTCTTGAACTGAAAGACTGACAAAAAAATCAAAAACATGTGAAGCATATTTATTTTTTTGAAGATTTAGTGGTGTAAGGTTAGGTTTTACTATAACAACTTTAACAAAAAACTGCTTGGTAGTTGACAAATTTCTTTTTTCCTTGATTTATAATTCTTCCTTTAAACTTTAGAAAAAGAACAAAACTACAGAATAAAAACTTTTGATTAAAACATTTTGGTTTTGTGCGCTCATTAAATCCTCTTCGTCGTAGATACCATTTTAACACGTTTACCAAGACACTTTGCACCGTTGCATGAATTTGAATATATAAATACCCTTAATACCTATGACATAATATTATATTTATTCGTTCTCGATATATGTAATGAATGGTGAACGTGAAAAGTAACAAATTCATGATTTCAGATTCTTGGGATCTCGAAACGTGGAGACATGTCAATCAAAGGGCACGGTAGTGCCCAGCCAAGTTCTGGCACTACACCCCTTTTACACCCCTTTCAGTACTAATAAATTCAGAAACTTCAACCTCGCAGCATTTGCTAAGCTCGCTGCAAAATAGCAAAAACCGTAACTGACTGACTCACTCACTCACTGACAGATCATCAAAATTATGGAGCACTTCCCGACATCGTAGAATCTTGTTATTTCGCATAACGGTAGGCCTTGTGGTGTTTACAAAGGAAACAAGGAAAATTTAAGATTTTCCATTTAGGGGGCGTGGTAACCGCCCATTTTCAAAGAATTGATATAAATTACCTGGAGCCCTTCTGATTGCCGTACTTTGAAGAAATTTGGTACAGCTTAAAGTCCAGCCAAAGAAAAAATTTTGAAATTTAAGATTTTGCATTTAAGGGGTGTGGTATCCGCCCATTTTATGAGGAGCAATTCTGATTTTCGTAGAATGATCAAATTTGGTAAAACGGTAGGGCTAGAAGTGCAAACAATTTCAAAATTTTGAAATGTGTGATTTTACATTCAGAGGGCGTGTCATCCGCCCATTTTCGCAGAATTGATATCAATTACATGGAGCATATGGAGAAGAATGCTGAAATATAGAAGAGCGGTAGAACTTGAACTGCAAACAAAGGCTAAACTTTAAAATTTGATATTTAACATTCAGGGGGTCTGGTATCCGCCCATTTTATCAGAATTGTTATTAATTATATGGATGACTTCGGATTGTTGCAAAATAATAAAATTTGGTTGACTGGTAGATCATGTGGTCAAAGTAAAGGAGATATTGGAAAATTTTAAATTATACATTCAGGGGCGTGGCACCCGCCTATATTCTCAGAATTGATATGAAATATGTAGAGAAACTTCTGATTGTCGTAGAGTAATGAAATTTGTTAGAGCGATAGGACTTGACATGCAAGCAAAGTGAAAATTAAAACTTTGAGATTTTACATTCAGTGAGCGTGGCAACCACCCATTTTCACAGAATTAATATTAAATATATTAAGAGTACTACCGATTTGTGCGTGGTAACCGCCCATTTTCATAGAATTGATATAAATTACCTGGAGCCCTTCTGATTGCCGTACTTTGAAGAAATTTGCTACAGCTTAAAGTCCAGCCAAAGAAAAAATTTTGAAATTTAAGATTTTGCATTTAAGGGGTGTGGTATCCGCCCATTTTATGAGGAGCAATTCTGATTTTCGTAGAATGATCAAATTTGGTAAAACGGTAGGGCTAGAAGTGCAAACAATTTCAAAATTTTGAAATGTGTGATTTTACATTCAGAGGGCGTGTCATCCGCTCATTTTCGCAGAATTGATATCAATTACATGGAGCATATGGAGAAGAATGCTGAAATATAGAAGAGCGGTAGAACTTGAACTGCAAACAAAGGCTAAACTTTAAAATTTGATATTTAACATTCAGGGGGTCTGGTATCCGCCCATTTTATCAGAATTGTTATTAATTATATGGATGACTTCGGATTGTTGCAAAATAATAAAATTTGGTTGACTGGTAGATCATGTGGTCAAAGTAAAGGAGATATTGGAAAATTTTAAATTATACATTCAGGGGCGTGGCACCCGCCCATATTCTCAGAATTGATATGAAATATGTAGAGAAACTTCTGATTGTCGTAGAGTAATGAAATTTGTTAGAGCGATAGGACTTGACATGCAAGCAAAGTGAAAATTAAAACTTTGAGATTTTACATTCAGTGAGCGTGGCAACCACCCATTTTCACAGAATTAATATTAAATATATTAAGAGTACTACCGATTTGTGCGTGGTAACCGCCCATTTTCATAGAATTGATATAAATTACCTGGAGCCCTTCTGATTGCCGTACTTTGAAGAAATTTGGTACAGCTTAAAGTCCAGCCAAAGAAAAAATTTTGAAATTTAAGATTTTGCATTTAAGGGGTGTGGTATCCGCCCATTTTATGAGGAGCAATTCTGATTTTCGTAGAATGATCAAATTTGGTAAAACGGTAGGGCTAGAAGTGCAAACAATTTCAAAATTTTGAAATGTGTGATTTTACATTCAGAGGGCGTGTCATCCGCCCATTTTCGCAGAATTGATATCAATTACATGGAGCATATGGAGAAGAATGCTGAAATATAGAAGAGCGGTAGAACTTGAACTGCAAACAAAGGCTAAACTTTAAAATTTGATATTTAACATTCAGGGGGTGTGGTATCCGCCCATTTTATCAGAATTGTTATTAATTATATGGATGACTTCGGATTGTTGCAAAATAATAAAATTTGGTTGACTGGTAGATCATGTGGTCAAAGTAAAGGAGATATTGGAAAATTTTAAATTATACATTCAGGGGCGTGGCACCCGCCTATATTCTCAGAATTGATATGAAATATGTAGAGAAACTTCTGATTGTCGTAGAGTAATGAAATTTGTTAGAGCGATAGGACTTGACATGCAAGCAAAGTGAAAATTAAAACTTTGAGATTTTACATTCAGTGAGCGTGGCAACCACCCATTTTCACAGAATTAATATTAAATATATTAAGAGTACTACCGATTTGTGCGTGGTAACCGCCCATTTTCATAGAATTGATATAAATTACCTGGAGCCCTTCTGATTGCCGTACTTTGAAGAAATTTGCTACAGCTTAAAGTCCAGCCAAAGAAAAAATTTTGAAATTTAAGATTTTGCATTTAAGGGGTGTGGTATCCGCCCATTTTATGAGGAGCAATTCTGATTTTCGTAGAATGATCAAATTCGGTAAAACGGTAGGGCTAGAAGTGCAAACAATTTCAAAATTTTGAAATGTGTGATTTTACATTCAGAGGGCGTGTCATCCGCCCATTTTCGCAGAATTGATATCAATTACATGGAGCATATGGAGAAGAATGCTGAAATATAGAAGAGCGGTAGAACTTGAACTGCAAACAAAGGCTAAACTTTAAAATTTGATATTTAACATTCAGGGGGTGTGGTATCCGCCCATTTTATCAGAATTGTTATTAATTATATGGATGACTTCGGATTGTTGCAAAATAATAAAATTTGGTTGACTGGTAGATCATGTGGTCAAAGTAAAGGAGATATTGGAAAATTTTAAATTATACATTCAGGGGCGTGGCACCCGCCTATATTCTCAGAATTGATATGAAATATGTAGAGAAACTTCTGATTGTCGTAGAGTAATGAAATTTGTTATAGCGATAGGACTTGACATGCAAGCAAAGTGAAAATTAAAACTTTGAGATTTTACATTCAGTGAGCGTGGCAACCACCCATTTTCACAGAATTAATATTAAATATATTAAGAGTACTACCGATTTGTGCGTGGTAACCGCCCATTTTCATAGAATTGATATAAATTACCTGGAGCCCTTCTGATTGCCGTACTTTGAAGAAATTTGGTACAGCTTAAAGTCCAGCCAAAGAAAAAATTTTGAAATTTAAGATTTTGCATTTAAGGGGTGTGGTATCCGCCCATTTTATGAGGAGCAATTCTGATTTTCGTAGAATGATCAAATTTGGTAAAACGGTAGGGCTAGAAGTGCAAACAATTTCAAAATTTTGAAATGTGTGATTTTACATTCAGAGGGCGTGTCATCCGCCCATTTTCGCAGAATTGATATCAATTACATGGAGCATATGGAGAAGAATGCTGAAATATAGAAGAGCGGTAGAACTTGAACTGCAAACAAAGGCTAAACTTTAAAATTTGATATTTAACATTCAGGGGGTGTGGTATCCGCCCATTTTATCAGAATTGTTATTAATTATATGGATGACTTCGGATTGTTGCAAAATAATAAAATTTGGTTGACTGGTAGATCATGTGGTCAAAGTAAAGGAGATATTGGAAAATTTTAAATTATACATTCAGGGGCGTGGCACCCGCCTATATTCTCAGAATTGATATGAAATATGTAGAGAAACTTCTGATTGTCGTAGAGTAATGAAATTTGTTAGAGCGATAGGACTTGACATGCAAGCAAAGTGAAAATTAAAACTTTGAGATTTTACATTCAGTGAGCGTGGCAACCACCCATTTTCACAGAATTAATATTAAATATATTAAGAGTACTACCGATTTGTGCGTGGTAACCGCCCATTTTCATAGAATTGATATAAATTACCTGGAGCCCTTCTGATTGCCGTACTTTGAAGAAATTTGGTACAGCTTAAAGTCCAGCCAAAGAAAAAATTTTGAAATTTAAGATTTTGCATTTAAGGGGTGTGGTATCCGCCCATTTTATGAGGAGCAATTCTGATTTTCGTAGAATGATCAAATTTGGTAAAACGGTAGGGCTAGAAGTGCAAACAATTTCAAAATTTTGAAATGTGTGATTTTACATTCAGAGGGCGTGTCATCCGCCCATTTTCGCAGAATTGATATCAATTACATAGAGCATATGGAGAAGAATGCTGAAATATAGAAGAGCGGTAGAACTTGAACTGCAAACAAAGGCTAAACTTAAAAATTTGATATTTAACATTCAGGGGGTGTGGTATCCGCCCATTTTATCAGAATTGTTATTAATTATATGGATGACTTCGGATTGTTGCAAAATAATAAAATTTGGTTGACTGGTAGATCATGTGGTCAAAGTAAAGGAGATATTGGAAAATTTTAAATTATACATTCAGGGGCGTGGCACCCGCCTATATTCTCAGAATTGATATGAAATATGTAGAGAAACTTCTGATTGTCGTAGAGTAATGAAATTTGTTAGAGCGATAGGACTTGACATGCAAGCAAAGTGAAAATTAAAACTTTGAGATTTTACATTCAGTGAGCGTGGCAACCACCCATTTTCACAGAATTAATATTAAATATATTAAGAGTACTACCGATTTGTGCAGGATTATGAAATTTGGTAAAGTGGTTAGTTTTCAGGTGTAAGCAAAGAAAAAGTTGAAATCCACCCACTTATCAATTATTATCATTTCAATAGAGCACTTCTAACTAACGAAAATTGGTAGAGGGGAGGACTTGTAGTACATACAAAAGGCATAAATTAAAAACTTACTTTTCCTTATAAGGCTCTCATTGGGCGTTTGTTACACCCACTTTTCCTGATACAAAAAATCTTTGCAAAAAGTAGTAAAAGCACAACAAAAACATAAATGTTAAAAAAGGAGCCAAGTTCTTTTATAAACAAAAACCTTTGCATAGCATAAGTCAGCCGTAAAAAGTAGTGAGATCTAAAAGTACGACAAGTTCTAAGTTTATTAATGTTAAATATCAAATATTTTAAGTAGAGTAGATAATATGGACGAACCTCTAAATTATCAGAGAACTCTGTTATTTAATGATAACTGACTTAAATTGAGTTGGTTTACTTGGCAACTTTTCTTTTATTACCTAATTACTCAATTTGGAAATGAAAACTTGACTAGTAAACCAACTCAATTTAAGTCAGTAATCATTAAATAACAGATTTCTCTGATAATTTAGAGGTTCTTCCATATTACTCTACTTAAAATATTTGATATTTAACATTAATAAACTTAGAACTTGGCGTACTTTTAGATCTCACTTCTTTTTACGGCTGGCTTGCTATGCAAAGGTTTTTGTTTATAAAAGAACTTGGCTCCTTTTTTAACATTTATGTTTTTGTTGTGATATTTTCAATCCAACAAATCGGACCAATAAGAATATCTTCCAATTCCAATGGGTAGTTAAATAGTTCATAGAAATACTTATATCTTGACTGAAAGCTCTTGGGGAAATTTAAGCCATTTCTTGACTTAAGATTTGTTGGCATCACGCCCCACCAAGCCGTGTCGAACTACATCGGCCAGTAGGCGCAACAAAATCTGTAAGCCGTGGATGCATTCCCAGACCCCGTGATATACAAAGTGACGCAATGCCACGCGTTTTGCAAATGGCGGCAAATGTCAGTTTTACTTGGACCAGTGATGCCAGATTTCAAGTCGGCATGCCCACACATATGAACGAAAATGCCCTTTTCGCCCACGCAGTTGTTGATAAATGCCCACAATGTTTATACAAAGTCATCGTTTTGCACTGGTCTTATCCACGCAGCAAATTTGGGATCCTCTTACCAGGGCTCTCATCGCGTAAATTTTGAGACGATCGTCGTTTAAAGGATTATAGTTGACGACGCGACGTCGTCAATAGTTTGCTTCAAATAAAATAACGATCGTATCGTTTAGTCGAGTCGTTCATCGTTTAATTGTCAACAGTTTGAGAAGAATTTAAAAAAAAAATAATTTAATTTGTACTGTCAAAATACATATGTAAATATTTCAATTTAAAATTCAGAAATACATATGTATGTATGTATGTAAGTTTAACTTATATGTTGTTAACCCATTTGGTCAACTTAACAATTGAAATATGAATTCCCTAGGTCAATTAAGCCAAGGAAACTGCAATTAGTTGTAGGGCATATACAAGAAAACCCTGAAATGAACGCTGCCATAGCAGCGATGGAATTTGGTAATGAAACAAGAGCATAGTCAAAATCCAAATTTCCGATGTCATTGATTTTTGTACACCATACATATGTATACATTAATTGTTTTAACGCAAGTTCGAACGAATTGCAGTCGAATTACTCGCAGAAACATTATTTTAGTAATTGCACGTGGCACTTTGCATTATACATATGTAAATTGAAGTTCAATAAATTTTCTATGTTAATAAATTATGAAAAAGTGAACGTTTGATTTAATTTCTAGTTCTTTCTGCCGACTATTGTTCTATGAGCTAGAAATGTTTATAATTGGAAAAGCCACATTCAAAAACCTATGAAGAGCTATCCGGATAGCTTTGTGGTGCTGTATTCACGTGTTAAAATAGTTACACCTGGTTTTTGTCATCAGCTGTGTTTTACAGAGGATTGCAACAACACAAAGCTATCCCAGATAGATTTACATAGTTATATCAACTTGATTAATGCATTGCTTAATTCTGTTGACCCTACAGTAGCTTTATAATTCTCCTGCCCATATTGTGTGAGTGCAAATTTCTTTTACCAGCAAATTCTCTGTGATGGAATTTAATTTATCTATGAGGGTCGTTTACCTTCGAAATAATCCAATAATATACTTATATTCATTTTTATCATTAACCTGCATAACCAAAAATCTATACATTATAATTTCCATGCACATTTTTTAGTATTTTGTAAGTAAAATCAACCAAATTCATCAAGAGGATTGCAAAATAACAATCGTTCCATCGCAATCGCTCAAACGATTGTATTTGACAATTCAAGTAGCTTTACGAAGTATTTATTGAATCGTCGTAACGATGTCGCCTAGACGATTGATATTTTTGTGTGATACACGAAGCAAAGCAATCGTCTCAACGACGTCGTCAGACATCGGAAAACATTTCTTGCCTCCCTTTTCTTCAGACATTTTACTATTGAGGATTACCATAAACATTAGAACTAAATAACAACATAACGAAAACAGTTGGCTTGACATTCTTTTGACGTTTGGAAAATTGAAAACGAGTGCATTCAGTAAACGAATTAAAATGAGTTGCTTCAAAAATTGATAGTTTGAGTTATATGGATGAATGGATGCATTCAAATGCAAAATTATTGTATAAAATGAACAAAAAATAGGGAGATATGGAAATGCTCCTTTTTTTTGTAATGAGTCATCAAGATGCCCTTTCGCCCTTTTTACTTATTTTTCAATGTAAAATCCCCACAAAAAGGGCATTCGCCCACGATCTGGCAACACTGACTTGGACGTTTGTGAAGTAAGGACGGTGTTCACGTTTGAATGACTCCTCCTATATTTTTTGTCTTTACAAAAGAATATGTCAACAAAATTAACGAAAATTTGAATTTTTTATTAATTTATGAATTTCGGAGGAGTCAGTCCAATGCGAACACCGTCAATTAGAATACAAAATACGCGTCAAAATCACATAAATCGATATGCTCATATCATCTGATAACTTAACACTGAGGTGGTTCCTCTAACTGTGTTCACATTCGACTGACTCCACCGACTTTTTTTGACTTTAAAAAAGAAAACGTCAAACAAAACCTTTGGACGGTTTTGACATTGGACTTACTCCTCTGAATTTACAAAAGAGAAAGTCAAAGAAATCAAAAATAGTAGGGAGAGTCCGTCCAATGTGAACACCGTCATGAACTTAATTTTTTTTTTTAAATGTCTTGATTTTGTTTGATCTTTATTTTTTTTTAATCGGACGCGTCAGTCCGTCAAGAAATTCAGTCTAAGAAATTCATTAATGACAGATCTGGCCAAAAAATATAACAAATATCATAAGCTGCTACTGTGACACTAATCAATTTAAATAAAACTTTGACGATTTTATTTTTAATGCAAGTGTTAAGTTATAAAATAAGTTTATGTACATCGCAAATAATTTTCGAAAACGTCAATTTCACTTGGTGTTGAGTAAACTTCGCTATAATTATGCGCTGTCTTTGATTTTAAACTAAAATATTTATTTTTAAAACGAAATAATTTTCATTTAAATAACAAAAACAATCCTTGCAAGTTTCAACTTTTATTTTCAGAATCGAGAAATTTAGAACCAAGCCAATTTCAACTCGATGGTTTATAAGCTCAATTCAACACTGGATGTAAACGTATAGTTTCAGTACGAGTTATGTGAATTAAAAATCACAGATAAGAAAAGTGATGCCAGTTGTACTTATTAAATATATATTATAAGTCGTGTTTTTTTGTGCCCTTTATGTTAGCCAAAGAAATAATGGCACAAAAAAACGCTCGTCGTCGCTTCAGAAAAGTAATTGGCAGCACTGATATAACAATGACATTTTATGACATTTTGGCTGTCAACTATTTGTCGACAAAAAAAAAATAAAGTAAATACCGTTAAAATTTCGATATTTAAAAGAAACGTCTCCTCCCTGCACCGGGTCTTTCTTTTATTTATTGGAAAGTAACATTTATTTTAAATTAACAATAATTATATTTTAACATATAAAAAAATATTTGTTTTTTTACCTTTTTCAGTCATCTTTTTTGCGATCAGTCGACTCAGGCTTTAAGCTCCATCTGCCAAAATAATGAATTTTTGGATGAATTTTTGGCATTTGTTGAGAATTCATCGAATAGATAGTAGAAAATAGTGTATGGAAGCACTGTTTTTATTTTAGCTTAATTCTTAAGCAGAGATGTTTATCGCCACGAACTAAGCGTATTTGTTGTTTATTTTACATGGAATTTAGTTTAAGCTAACATAGAGCAGCGCACTAAAAAACACGCCTAAAATAATTTAATTTTTTTTAAACCAAACAATGAGTTTTTTCAAAATTTGTGTACCCAACGTTATTTAGAAGGACGTCATGCATAGAAAATTTGATTGAATCGATTGAAGCTGTTTTAATTAAATTTTAAACTCAAATAATAAGGTTCCATTTCAGGTAAACCGTTAATAATGCTTAAGTATTCGTAAACATTTTATAAACCAAAATGTGATAACAGTGATCCGTTATTTTTTATCAAAATCTTGAAAGCCGTTTTTGAGAAAAAAAACTTTTTAGTTTTTTAGGTGGACGAGGCTGGGAAGCGAACCTAGACCTCCAGCGTGACAGTTGATCGCACTAACCATTACGCTTCGGGCTACTACCTCAGAGGCATGTACTGCTAAAAGATAGTTTTACTTTTTGTATTGGCACTACGTCAAATTAATGCAATTTACAATTTCACAATTATAGTTTTTGCTTTGTAAATAAAACCATTTATTGATAAAGTTTATTTAAAAATTTAAACATACTTACAAGGTATATTTATGTAATGTTAATAGTCATCTAGAATGGTTAAAGTTTAGAGAAATAAAAAAAGGTGTAAATCTTACCATCAACTCCTATCAACTGTTTCTTTGTGGCTTTGTGTTGACAAACCAAGCCATTTAATAAATTATGGTATTGAACCTTCTAAGGAAATGCTTTCAGTCTTTCCCTTTTGAGTATCTGCGTACAAAATTCATAATTTATTTACATATGTGTACGTACATATCCTTACATCGTTAGGGATGCATAAAAAGAAATCAAACATGTCGCATGTTTCTCTATCGGGCAATGTTGATCCTTATGCTATGTAACATTTATAACATAACAACCATAAACATGAACATACCCCCGTACATAATATATTACATATGTAGATATTCGTACATTATACATAAACATACATAAATATGGTGTGTTTCATAGTACCTGACATTCTTTCTTTTCTTCTAAGGAAATTCTATATCCTTTTGCCAAGCAACAAAATGCTAAATCATAGCATTTCTCTATATATGTATATACCCATTCCTCTCTTGCATTTCAAAATACTACACCTAACTAAATTTAGCCCCGCAGTGAATACAAAAATCGAGCTACACTGCTTCACGCTTGGCGCGGGGTTTGGGACACAAACTGAGATAAATCGGAAAAACAATGTTTGTCATGTAAAGCTCATTTTCCTTAATGTGTCAAAGGAGCCGAATTCAAAGTAAGTTGAGCGATTTATGCTGCACGTAAAAAGTAAAAAAAATATGTGAGTACAGGAAAAAAAAAAAACAAATAAAACTTCAGGCAAGGGCTGGTGGAGCTGCTACTCAACTCAGTCGATGGAACTTCCATCACCTTGAAAGATTTTTATGCAAAGTTAGCGTGATTTCGTCGACAAACCTTTTTTTTCGTCTCGCAGGTTCTATTTATTAAGCAGATGTACCTACTCCCTTTTTTCTTGGATGTACGGATATATGTATGCCCGAAGGGATGAGAAATGAAAAATCTTAAAAGGTAAGTTTTGCTCCCGATGGGATTTTCAAAACTTTTTCTTATAAAAAATTACGACATAAATGTTGCATTTTCACGTCTGGGACAAGTTGATGGTTACTGGTAAACTATACCCTATCTATCCTATATGAAGATGATTTTTGGCTAGTTTAAAAGATTTTTGTATATTTTATTATATACACAGTCCAGTGAGACGGTGGAACACTTGACAAAAAAAATATTAGACGAAGTTTTCTTCAATTCATTATAAAACTCACTTTAAGGATTAGAAGAAAATATCATACTCAATTTAAAGAGAGTCGAAGGCGCAAAAATTTTTAATTTTTAATAAATGTGATATGGGGTATCACATGAGTAGTAGCCCGTAGCGTAATGGTTAGTGCGTTCGACTGTCACGCTGGAGATCTGGGTTCTCTTCCCAACCCGGGCGTCAAAAAAAAAAAAAAATGACGCCCGGGCGTCAAAAATAAAATTGACGCCCGGGAGTCAAAATAAAATGACGCCCGGGCGTCAAAAAAAATGACGCCTGGTCGTCGAAAATAAAATGACGCCTGGGCGTCAAAAACAAAATGACGCCCGGGCGTCAAAAATAAAATGACGCCCGGGCGTCAAGAAAAAAATGACGCCCGGGCGTCAAAAACAAAATGACGCCCGGGCGTCAAAAATAAAATGACGCCCGGGCGTCAAAAACTAAATGACGCCCGCGCGTCAAAAAAAAATGACGCCCAGGCGTCAAAAAAAAATGACGCCTGGGCGTCAAAAACAAAATGACGCCCGGGCGTCAAAAAAAAATGACGCCCGGGCGACAAAAAAAAAAAAAAATGACGCCTGGGCGTCAAAAAAAAAATGACGCCCGGGCGTCAAAAATAAAATTGACGCCCGGGCGTCAAAATAAAATGACGCCCGGGCGTCAGAAACAAAATGACGCCCGGGCGTCACAAAAAAAAAATGACGCCCGGGCGTCAAAAACAAAATGACGCTCGGGCGTCAAAAAAAAAAAAAAATGACGCTTGGGCGTCAAAAATAAAATGACGCCCGGGCGTCAAAAAAAAAATGACGCCCGGGCGTCGAAAATAAAATGACGCCCGGGCGTCAAAAATAAAATTGACGCCCGGGCGTCAAAAAAAAATGACGCCCGGGCGTCAAAAAAAAAAAAATGACGCCTGGGCGTCAAAAATAAAATGACGCCCGGGCGTCGAAAATAAAATGATGCCCGGGCGTCAAAAATAAAATTGACGCCCGGGCGTCAAAATAAAATGACGCCCGGGCGTCAAAAAAAAAAAATGACGCCCGGGCGTCAAAAACAAAATGACGCTCGGGCGTCAAAAAAAAAAAAAAATGACGCTTGGGCGTCAAAAATAAAATGACGCCCGGGCGTCGAAAATAAAATGACGCCCGGGCGTCAAAATAAAATAACGCCCGGGCGTCAGAAACAAAATGACGCCCGGGCGTCAAAAATAAAATGACGCCCGGGCGTCAAAAATAAAATTGATGCCCGGGCGTCAAAAATAAAATGACTCCCGGGTGTCAAATAAAATGACGCCCGGGCGTCAAAAAAAAATGACGCCCGGGCGTCAAAAAAAATTGACGCCCGGGCGTCAAAAATAAAATTGATGCCCGGGCGTCAAAAATAAAATGACGCCCGGGCGTCAAAAATAAAATTGATGCCCGGGCGTCAAAAATAAAATTGACGCGCCGGCGTCAAAAAAAAAATGACGCCCGGGCGTCAAAAATAAAATGACGCCCGGGCGTCAAAAACTAAATGACGCCCGGGCGTCAAAAAAAAATGACGCCCGGGCGTCAAAAACAAAATGACGCCCGGGCGTCAAAAAAAATGACGCCCAGGCGTCAAAAATAAAATTGACGCCCGGGCGTCAAAAAAAAATGACGCCTGGGCGTCAAAAACAAAATGACGCCCGGGCGTCAAAAATAAAATTGTCGCCCGGGCGTCAAAAATAAAATGACGCCCGGGCGTCAAAAAAAAAAAATGACGCCTGGGCGTCAAAAATAAAATGACGCCCGGGCGTCGAAAATAAAATGACGCCCGGGCGTCAAAAATAAAATTGACGCCCGGGCGTCAAAATAAAATGACGCCCGGGCGTCAGAAACAAAATGACGCCCGGGCGTCAAAAAAAAAACAAAATGACGCCCGGGCGTCAAAAAAAAAAAAAAAATGACGCCCGGGCGTCGAAAATAAAATGACGCCCGGGCGTCAAAATAAAATAACGCCCGGGCGTCAAAAATAAAATGACGCCCGGGCGTCAAAAATAAAATTGATGCCCGGGCGTCAAAAATAAAATGACTCCCGGGTGTCAAATAAAATGACGCCCGGGCGTCAAAAAAAAATAAAATTGATGCCCGGGCGTCAAAAATAAAATGACGCCCGGGCGTCAAAAATAAAATTGATGCCCGGGCGTCAAAAATAAAATTGACGCGCCGGCGTCAAAAAAAAATGACGCCCGGGCGTCAAAAACAAAATGACGCCCGGGCGTCAAAAAAAAATAAAATTGATGCCCGGGCGTCAAAAATAAAATGACGCCCGGGCGTCAAAAATAAAATTGATGCCCGGGCGTCAAAAATAAAATTGACGCGCCGGCGTCAAAAAAAAAATTGACGCGCCGGCGTCAAAAAAAAATGACGCCCGGGCGTCAAAAACAAAATGACGCCCGGACGTCAAAATAAAATGACGCCCGCGCGTCAAAAACAAAATGACGCCTGGGCGTCAAAAACAAAATGACGCCCGGGCGTCAAAAAAAATGACGCCCAGGCGTCAAAAATAAAATTGACGCCCGGGCGTCAAAAACAAAATGACGCCCGGGCGTCAAAAAAAAAATGACGCCCGGGCGTCAAAATAAAATGACGCCCGGGCGTCAAAATAAAATGACGCCCGGGCGTCAAAAAAAAATGACGCCCGGGCGTCAAAAAAAAAAAAAAATGACGCCTGGGCGTCAAAAATAAAATGACGCCCGGGCGTCAAAAAAAATGACGCCTGGGCGTCAAAAAAAAATGACGCCCGGGCGTCAAAAACAAAATGACGCCCGGGCGTCAAAAATAAAATTGACGCCCGGGCGTCAAAAAAAAATGACGCCCGGGCGTCAAAACAAAATGACGCCCGGGCGTCAAAAATAAAATGACGCCCGGGCGTCAAAAATAAAATGACGCCTGGGCGTCAAAAAAAATGACGCCTGAGCGTCAAAAAAAAAATGACGCCCGGGCGTCAAAAAAAAATGACGCCCGGGCGTCAAAAAAATTGACGCCCGGGCGTCAAAAATAAAATGACGCCCGGGCGTCAAAAATAAAATTGATACCCGGGCGTCAAAAATAAAATTGACGCGCCGGCGTCAAAAAAAAATGACGCCCGGGCGTCAAAAACAAAATGACGCCCGGGCGTCAATTTTATTTTTGACGCCCGGGCGTCATTTTGTTTTTGACGCCCGTCAAAATAAAATGACGCCCGCGCGTCAAAAACGTCGATGTTTTTTGCAGTCCATTCACATAATTTGGGAAATTTCTATGAATTTTCCGAGTTAACCCTTTAACTTTATCCTTTTTTATTGCAAAATATATATACCTACTCACACGTATCAAACATTTCCAGAAAAAATATTGCTTACAGTATTTATCGAGAAAAAACTTTTTTGAAAATAGTGGCCTCAAACAAGTGATAGGGAGTGTATGCAAAACTAAACAAAAAGTAGGTAGGTAACAATATGCAATTATGAGAGTGCATCATACTGGTTACTTGTGTTATAGCCCAGTCGGAATGAGCATTTGCCAAGGAAAAAATAGTACTGCAAACTGCACACTTTTCTTTCAGAACTCGTTTGAGGGGGTCATTAGGCATCCTTGAGTGTTTTGTCGGGAAAATTGCTCTCCTGCTAAAGCCGCCATCTTGGATTTACTAAAGTAATAGTTTTTGTTATTAACAAAAAAAAAACTTTGAATATAAAAAAAAAATATTGAAAAACAATGACAACACTTACGATCTCATGCAATATCTTTTTTTAAAGCCAGATATCCATTCTTTTATTTGGTGTTTAAAAAATTTGGTCTTAGTTAATATAGTTAGTAATATTTTTGATTTTAAAATTCAACACTCTTTATAATTTCTAGCCGATTGTTGAAAACCGGGTGGACTTGAGAACTTTATTGAAATTTACAAAATTGAAAATTACAAAAACTACTTAGGTATTTCTTAAAAAAATGTTTTTTTTTTGTGTATTAAGGGCCAGTTTCACATTGATTACTCAAAGGAATAAGTTGCACTTAAGTTTTGCATATTGGTACAAAATAAAAAAAAAATTAATTGGGTGGCACAACGGCTATTTGAAAATACGAGAATTATCATATGCTTTTCTATCGGAGGCTATTGTTTGAAATACCCTCAACTCTTTTCCGCACCACCGCACCATAGAGGTAGATTTTTTGTGACGTGGTTTCCCCCGTAGGCCTTATCCACGCATTTAAATACTTGTAATATTTAATCCGATTTCAATTTCTTTTTCGACGATGGTAGTTCCAAATTAAAATCATCAACTTCATTTTCAACCATGGCAAGTGTTTCATCAGTTCGTATTTGTAATTCTCCGGTATTGTTTAATTCAACTGCATCCTCATCATCGAACAGCTCCCGAATGTGACCAACGTGTTAGCAAGATTTGCCAGAGCAGTTTGCTATTAAAACAGAACACTTAGAAGGTACTTAAGTCACTTAAGTACCGCCTTACGGCACCCACACATATTCCCACAATCTGTTTTGCATTTGCAGGAAAGTTTTGATCAATGATTTCGGAGTGACATCGGCAGTGGTGGTAATGGACTCTAACCCATGAAGACTTTTCTTCCAGCCCCACGATGTGGCATCGTTTTCAAGCCACATTTGCACTTGTAAATAATGTCCTATATATATGTGTTGTTCCGTAGCGGCTGAGGTAGGTGGAAGGCTTACAAGATTGAAGTTGGTTTTTGCAACAGATTTACTAAAACACTTGAATCGAATGGTGTTTAGTGAAATCTCATCATACTAGTATATCACCCACTGGCCGAAGTTCGACCAAAAACTAACTCAAAAACTCATAGACTTAGAGCCCACATCAATTCTTGGGTGTGAACGATAGCAAAAATTCCTTTTGTTTTAAGATAGGTGCATACTATTCATAAGCAAATATGAAAGTCTGGCACGTCGGGGTCGGGGCATTTGTATGCAATACTTAAATGCTGCGCATTACAAATGCTGTTTAGGAACTTCAAATCTATTTTTATTAATTTCAGTTCAACTTACATCAATTTTACAGCGAAAATCAATTGTGAACTATATCCAACCCAATTAGAATTTCTAATCAAGAATTGTTGGAAATTTTGTTACCCGTGGCCTGGAATTGTTTACATATATGAGTGTTTTTTTTATAATACAAATTCTATATACTACTGAAATACATCAGCCAAGTAGAAGACTTAAGACTAAAGTGACCATTCGTCCCACATTACGTGGGACGGTCCCACATTTACACAAACTGTCCCACATCAAAAATTGTCCCACAAAATTAGAAGATGTCCCACGCTGTCCCACAAAAATCGATATTAAATTTATCGATCGTTTATTTCATAATTTATCAAGACAAAACTGGAATGATAAAAAAATATCAGCTGATATAAGATGGGTGGAAATTTTCTCACATTTAAAAAACTGCAACATTCCTTACCAAAACTCCAAAAAGTTTGTTGATTATACCCTCTACTAATGCGTCGAGGAAAGAATATTTTCAATTGTGAACAAATTGTGGACGAAGGAGAAGTCACAACTCTCTGTCGAAACAATTAAAGTTATATTGGCTGTGAGATGGAGCTAATCAAGTTACGAACATTTCTTAGAGGAGGTGTCAAAAAATAATAACTTATTGAACAAAATTCATTCATCACAGAAATATGGCTTAATAAAGGCTCTCCCAAACCAATGCGGAACATTCGTTGCGGCGAAGAAACATTCGCATATCAAAATTTATTTACATGGTGATATAAGAGAGTGCCCACACCAACGCGGCGGAGAAACATATGAATTAATTTTGACTGACGAATGTTTCTTCGCCGCATCGAATGTTTCGGATTGATTTGGGAGAGCCTTAATTTATGAATATATACATACATATACAATACATAATTGATCATATTTTTTGCTTTTTTTTGCAGTCGTTTAATTTGATGCGCATTTTTAGAATGATTAATGGCGATAAATTAAATCTGCAAATATGTGTGTGTGCTCTCTTATCGATTGGGCGTGCACCGTGCATAAGCAAAAGCGATCCCCGTCGCTCAGCGCATAAGTAAATTTTACAAATGCAGCAAAAAACACAAAACCACAGCTGTTTTGTGAATCAATGGGGATTTTTACCGAATTGTCAAACTCAAAACTCACAGCCAAAATTTTGGGTTAATGACATTTGTGCGTTCTTTTTTTTCTAACTAGTTCACCTTCATCGTTCTTTTAATAAGAAAAAGTTACTTTGAGTTTTCATTTTGGGGTTAGATTGTGTTTGCTTTTCGTCTTCCGATTTGGAATTGTTTCCAATTTTATAATAATTAATTATAAATTTAATTGTTTTATTATTGAATTCGATATTTGGAATTGTTTTCTGAATAGTTCACTTTCATCGAAATTTTATTCATCCGCTTGGGTCAATTTTTTAATAAAGAAATGTGTGGCTCATAAAAAATTAACAAAAAAAGCTAAAACAAATTAGAAATGCTTTGTATTGCTATTCAATTTCATGCAAAAATGAAGTTGATAGTTATTTAATTTGTAGGAACCATGCATTTTTGGTAGTGAATTATTTATCAATAAATTTAATGCAATCAAAATTTTGTCTTTTGTTTATTATTTCTTATTTTTTCGATTTTTTTTCAACCCCTTCCCATTTTATTAACTTTGATCGTTCTTAAAAAAAAAAATAACTTTTTTAATTTTGACATTGCCACTTTTGTTTTGACCATAGTTACAAAAAAGAACGCGCCACTAATCCAATTAACGCCAAGCACTCAAACGTCATTAACCCAAAATTTTTATTTGACGTTTAGAAGTTATGAGACAGAGATATATTGCTTTTTTTCTAAAAAGCCCTATTCACGAGTTGTGCACGAGTATGTGTAGTTTTTGTTGTAGCGCTGCCGTATTTCCATTTGTATTTAAAAATGCGGAACAGAACACAATGCTGAAAATCGAATGTAGGACGAAAGCGGAGAGGTATTTTTTAATTTTTGCTTATGCGCGCATAAGTCCATTATGGCTATACGGGGTAATTTTGCAAACATAAGCAAATTTTCGTTAGCTTTTTGACATTAGCTTATGTTTGCTTATGCCTATTATAGTTGGGCCTTTAGCATTATTTAATTGGACTTGTTGAATTATTTATTCAATATAGCTTTTAACGGCCTTTAGTCCATACAAATTGGCGTTTCGTCACGCCGTTCTCACTTGGACTCTTCAGTTGACAGTGAGGGTTGGATATAGTTCACAATTGATTTTCGCTGTAAAATTGATGTAAGCTGTACTGAACTTAATAAAAATTGCGTCTAGACAAGGCCTTCACTGTCAACTGAATAGTCCAAGTGAGAACGCCGGGACGAAATGCCAATTTGTATGGACTAAAGGCCGTTAAAAGCTATATTGAATCTATAATACAACAAGTCCAATTAAATAATGCTAAGTCTTCTTCTTGGTTGATGTATTTCAGTAGTATATAGAATTTGTATTATAAACTCATATCTAAGAAAAAAATGCATTTTCAATGCAGCATTACGTACAAAGCAGTAGCGGATCTAGGATTTGGCTGTGGGGAGAGGGGCTTGGAGTTTGGAAATCCAGTTTGTAAATTTGAAGTTATATAATAGCCGTGTTTTTTGTGCCTTCATAATTTTTTCAAAACGAAGCACAATAAGAAGAATTTAGGATTGATGTGTTAAGCATGGGAATTTTTTTTAAAAGCCAATATTGACCATCGTTAATTAAAAAAAAAATCGTTCATCGACCAGCAAGCCGACAACCGCCATCGGGCCTAAAATGTCCATCTGCTTTTTATTTGTTTTTGCTTTTGACCTGCATAAAATAAATATTTGAATTTTATATTCCGTAAAAAAATTAATTTATTGAACAAAAAACCATTTTGTTCACTAGACAAAACTTCTGGACGTCAGCTTTCGTTCGTGTCGATTAGAAAATAACAATCGAAAAGAGACGACCGTCCAATCGAAAGGTTTCGATCAAAATCGAAACTCACAATATGAAATAGAGTAATCGTAAATCGATAATCGAAAAAGGTTGATCATCGATTAGAAAATCGAAACTCGCAATCGGGGCCTAATTGTTTGACTCTAGAGAAAAATTTCTTTCAAGTGTCAATAAGATGAATTTATGAGTGAGTGAGTTTTTGGTCGAATTTCGGCCAGTGTGCGATATACTGTACGTACACAAGCATAGTAGACAGACACATCAGTAAGAACCTACTGACGAGGAAGGCTTATGGATGAAAAAAAGATAGCTTTTTTTTCTTAAATTTTTTGTTCTTGTCCTTTGGATACTGTAAGAATGAAACAATATGATGGTAGAAGATTGGTGTCAGTGCAGAGCTTTGTCTAATTTTTTCGATGTCGCGCCGAGTTTTTCAAGTTGGTATGTGAGTACCTTTAGGCTTTATTTGTGTAGATGCAGGTAGATGTTGAAGCATAACATTGTTTAAATACCTTTACAAAGATGTTGAGTAACCCCCTCGCACTGAATATGAAAAGTTGAATCAATATAAGATTAGGACCTTAGGACCTGAGTAGAGGAGAGGGTAAACAATAGACTCCGATAGAAAAGCACATGAAAATTTTCGTAATTTCAAAGATCCCAAGTTTAAACACAACGTAACGTAAAATTTACAAAAAAAAGTTAAAAAAAATTTTGAGTTTGAAAATTTATTTTACAAAAACTATTTACTAAAATAAAAAAAATTTAAACACCGAATAAAAGAATGGACATTTAAAACAAGGTATAGCACGAGATTGTAAGTGCTGCCATTGTTTTTCAATAAATTTTGTATGTTTAAAGTTTTTTTTTTGCTATTATAAGAAACTAGTGTGAGTAAATCCAAGATGGCGGCTTTCGCAGTAGAGTAATTTTCCCGACAAAAAACACGAAGATGCCTACTGATCCCCTCTAACAAGTTCTAAAAGAAAAGTGTGCAGTACTATTTTTTCCCTTTCAGATCATTTTTTTGTAGAAAGCAACTTTCGGCTTTTCGCGATTTTCGCGGATTTATCTCTGTCTTTTCTCTTTCTAATTTTGACAGTTCATTACAAAAAAAAAACGAAAGAAAAAAATCTAAATCAAGGACCAGCGTTACCACCATTTTTTTATTTAAATTGGTTTTAAACTGATGAACACATTTCTTGCAGTGTTTATTATGCAAAATTGGGCGATCAAGTTGGAGTTTTAAGATATGGGTTACAAGATTTCGGCTTGTTTCAATTTCTACGCTTCTCGCTTCAAAATTGTGAGATAAAATTCTATGTTTTGCAGATTATTTTCCCCATACAAATGTTAACAGTTCATTTCTACCGACATAAAAGTCTATGGTTTATAAGCTTTCTATGGGTTATCCGCGTTTTGCATAAATACTGACGTTTCTGGGATAAGCCGAATTAGCTCTTTTTCGAATCACCACTAAATTCCCTGTCTTGACTTGGTGGCCAGTTGCCGTCACTTAAACGTCAAATAATAATACTTCGAAACTTTTATCGCAAAATATCCTACGGTACAATTAATATGTTGCAAAGCCCCAATGCTGCAACATGCAACCGCCGACGACGCGACGCGACGAATAGAAACATTAGAATGAACTCTTAATTCCTAGTTGAAAACCACGCAACTGTTGGCTGTTGACTTAACCATTCTCGCTTCAATTTATAATCTATTTTACAATTCAAGGCGTTGCAATAAAAACAGAAGAAATAACAATCACAAAGAAAACCGTTTGCGGTCGATTTTATACTTACCTACATTAAAAATATATTGGTATAAGTAAAGTATGTATATACATAGGTAGGGAGGTATATCCCTTACTGACATTTTTGCATAAATCATCTGAATTACTCATTGCTAGAACCCACAACCATCTTGTTATCCCCTTAAGATGTGGTGCTCTTTCTATACAGTTCTTTGGTACTAAAACACAGAAACAAAATCCCACAAAATCAGACTGACAGATACATTTTCCATTACCATCATCCAGCATATTTTCCTTGGCATTGCTTGGCTTGCTTTGTATATCTATCTATCTTTTATCCTTTATCGAGTAATTTTCATTCTGTCACAATGAAAATGAAATCACAAAATTCAGCTTTGTCTGGGATGACTATACTCCCGAAACCCCACAATTGCTCCCCATATAGCAAAAGGAAAAAGAAAACAAGTAACTTTGCAAGTGCAACCCGAATTCCCCCCCCCCCCCCCCTCAAAACACAAAAAAAAAAACAACGATTGCATCCCCAGAAAACTCCAATGAAGCACTGAGCTGGAGCTCACGAAAAACTAATTCCAAACGATTGTTGGAGCAGAAATCTACTCTCATTGTATATCCTATTCATGTCCTTTTGTTGGGCGGAATTGGAGTCAAATTGAGAAATCCAATATTCCATCCTTGTTGATTATTTTACGAGTACCGCATTGGAGATATACATTTGAATCCCTAGATCTGAGAACAAGTGACTTTCACAGGATTAAGAGAAAATCCTTTCGAAAAGCCTTTGCATATAGATCACTATCGTTGATGTATTAATCGGGGTCAGAGATTCATTGCACAAGATAACCGAGGTTGTTTTTGGGTTAATTTCTAGTTTTAGTTGCCAATATACGTACACATGAACGGGAAAACAGTTAAATTGCATGGGAATGATCCTTGTTGAAATTGTACACATTTTCTTGTCTTTGTTCTTAGATCGTAAAATAAAAAAACAAACTCTTATTTTTGAATTTTGAGACAGTGAATCGTGAATCCCGCCATAGTCAAGTCAAAGTCTCCTTCAAGAAAATCTCGCCGGAGACTGGTGTTAAAATTAAAGTCTGGCATATGCGAAACTTTCAATTTGCAAATCCTTACACACACACAAACACACCAGAATGATGTAACGATATTTCAGGAATTTAAATTGAATGTCACATTGTTTGTTCTACCACATTTTATGTGAAAGTGTTTTAATATAATGTCACATTTGCATTTGGTGATGTTTCTCCTTATTTTTTTTTTATTATTTTTTTTTTTCTGTATAAAAGCCAAACAAAACACACATAAGATTGTGGCATAGCAAATGGAAAAGAAACATAGAAAAAATCATGCATAGATACGAGTAGAATAGGAATTCCAATGAAATTTAATTTACTCACTGCAAGGGAACGTCAGGTCACCACGAAGTAAACGAACTTTGCGAACAGGCGAATGTCGGAATCTTGCGAGGATATTGTTGTTTTCCTTGGTTGGTAGTCTGCGCGCATAAAAACTCATTTCAATTCTGCGCTCCGCATCGACCACCATTGTTACTTTATTGTTAAACAAGTAGGTACAAGCCCGGGCCAGCATTATATGCTTAATGTCCGATCAATACAGGCGATCCCCATCCTCATGCAGTAAATTCAAATCGGAATCTTGTTATCGTCTACGACAGGGCATCTGCAGAAGGACTAAGGATCCGAAAATATTTCAGGCTACATGAAAGTGTTTCGATCGACCGCTTCTTCCTCAGGTTCTTATTTTTATAAATTTTATTAGGGGTATTCATGCAAAGATGTAAAACACTAGATAAGTTTACCATTTGGGTAAGTTAACCATTTGGTAAATGAACTGTCAAAATTTTGTATGAGCGCTCTTTACTAGCAATAGCTGACGCACATCAAGAAACTTACATTATGGGCGCACTTGGTATTCGCTCATTTTCGTCCGACCACTACCGTGAGCCTACGACTTTTGTACTTTCATCGTGCTACTTACATTTTTTATCGTTCCGAGACATTCGGCTCCAATTCCGCGATGGTTCGGGAGAGGTTCTTTATTGAAAAAAAACTTCGAAATCAAAACACGTCTAATGTGTCACACACCAAATCTTTCAAATAAACGGACAGCTGATTCAAATTACACAGCATTTAACCAAATGAATAAAAAGGTCGTTCATGCAAACTTTTGTGTAAACTTATCATTTTACAGAATTTTTAAACTTACGATGTTGCATGAATACCCTTATTATTTTTTTATAATTTAGAATCCCCTTCACCCATATGTCATGATGTCATTTATCAGTGGAATTTAGAAGTTATCAAATTACTTTATCAACGGTTGACTAAGTGCGCCCCTGAACTGATAGACGATACAAAGAAATAAACATTCAGGGTAAAAAGACAATTCAAGGACTCTGTTTTTCATTTTAAATTTAATTCAGTTGATTTAGATTAACTAGCTACAAAACATTCCTACGATGTGGGTGCAGTTTATAGAGAAAAAAAAGGAAAACAAAAAAATATCGAACGCAATGGGCTGAAAAACTGACATAATTTCTGGCAGAAGAATAGATGGTTTTTATATGTCATTTACACCGACAATTTTATCTGGCCGAGATATTTTAATCACAATTTGACAGCAGTTAGCTGTCAGCGGAATAAATAGGAAACAAATTTTATTTTAACTGAAGAATTTGTTACTTCAGAAAAATGAAATCTCAGAGATTTCGGTGCGTCAAAAGGTGAACAAAATGTTTCAAAATGTATGTACTCAGTAGGCATGTTCAGGAAAGGGAGAAAGGCCCTTTGCAATCTTAGTTGCCCGAACAGGATTCCTCAGCAAAAATCTCAGTTTGTTGTCAAAATACTGAGGAAAAATTTGTTTGGATTGGCTTGCTTAGCTTTTGACGGAGCAAAATCTGCAATATCTCTGTTTCGTGAACGCGCCTAGTATTTTTACAGCAAAACTGAGAATTTTGGCAAATTTGGCAGTCGCGTGGAATTCTTCCCCACTTTCAATTTGACATGTATTAATACACAGTGGGGTAGTGTGGAAGGACTGTTAGGAATCCTGTTCAAGAAATTGAGATTGTTGAGAAAAAAATACATAGAAAACATAGCATGATGAATAGAGCTCTTTACCAAATGGCAATATATCGCTGTCTCATTCATTTTCACTTTGTGGGGAATGGCATAACAAAGAAGACAGAAAAAAAATTGTGTAAAATTATTTCAATAAAATAAAAAAAAAACTTTTAAATCTTGTGAAATTTGTTGGTCTTTAGATATTTCCTAAAATTTATTTATTTTATATTTATGCACTATATTACTTTTCTTTTATCAACACAGAACTTCATTAAAATTTAACGTCAAGTTTTTGTTTTATTTTCCTTTTATTTGAAATTCCCCACAAAGTGCTAGCTGTCACTTTTGAATTTGACAGATTCGCAAAGAGCTCTATTGAACTAATTAACGACTAACTTAGCTATAAATCGTTCACAATAAAGAGTTTTTACCTCACTTTTCAAATGGTGCTTTGTCCCGATCTACATTGCCCGATTTTTCCACAAATATTTTTTCAGAAATCGTGTGAAATGTACACAGAGAACGATTTTTTCAATGAGATTTTTTCCTTGTCTTCTTCATTTTTTTTATTGTTATGCTATTCATTTTTCATTGATATGCACTCACACCATCAAACTGAGAGCGAACACACACAAAAAACAAGGTGAAAGAGAACATAAACAAAATGAAAAAATCGTTCGAGTTTTGTGGTACAAACTTTTCACTTCCTTCTCCAGCGAACAAAAGATCGGCACTTGATATCAAACTTAGCAAAGCCACACAAAAAACATTGAAAAAATTCAACAACTTACAACTTTAGAGCCTGATTATACGGTTCGTTTTTCCGTTCGTTTCGTCTTTCGTGTTTTTGACAGGCACGAACGTTCATGATTACATGGTTCGCGAAAATACGTTCGTACTTCCATTCGTTATTTTGACGTTCATGGAATTTGTGGTTGTTTTGTAAGAAAATAATCAGTAGTAATAAATAAAAATATTTTTTAATCACTTATTTTGCAAAAACAAACGTATGTTAGATGTATCCAATTACGAAAAACTATTTTTCAATTCAATAATTTTTGTTCAAATCGTTTTTTGCTTACATCGAGGGGCATTGTGGTTGCCAAATCAGAAACGTCAAAGTTCAACCAGAAAAAGTCTTGAAATATTCATTCCTGCTTCCGTTACTTCCTTCCCTCTACATTTCTACTACCCTCACCCAAGCTGTCAAAAAGACGAAAGACAAAACAACCGAAAAAACGAATCGTGTAATCGGGCACTTATTCTGGCAACCTAACTGGTACCTCACAAGTCACAATAACCTCATAACTCGTGGTGAACTCGCCTCGTAAAAACTTAAAAATAATGATCCTTGGTAGATCAGAAATGACGTTGTTCTTGTGAAGAAACCTCACATAGAATAATTGTCACCTGTGACTGAGAACCTCACAACAGAAGAATAGGGCTGTTAGTCACAAACTTAGGCCCCTTTCACACAAGGAGACTGAGTTGCTGGCGATTTTTAGTTTGTAGGCGATAAGGGCCTAAAAGGAAGACAAAAAATCTCCCCTCTCACCCTTTTCGCCAACAAACTAGCTAGTTTCTGGCAACTCAGTTTTCTTGTGTGAAAGCAGTCTTATTTGCGAATAATTAACTAACAAATTATCCACTGTACCATTTTTTGATCTACGATATGTCACTCTCATATATAACCATGTTTGACATGCGAATGTTTCTTCTCCGCAACGAATATTCCACTTTGGTTTGGGAGAGCCTTTATCATTTAAACTTTCTTTATTCCGCGTACGACCAACAACAAGCAATGTAAACAAAGCATAACACGTCGAGTCTAAATGCAGCTTAAGACACAAACGTCAAAGATTCGAATAAAAACAGATAAATCTGCTTTTTTATTAGTAATAATAATAGATGGCATTAGTTTCTATTGGAAAAACTGCTTTCATGTGCTAATAACAGATGGCCTAAGGAATAATTCTTTTGTTTGCCAATCTGCACCAATAGGCGCTGCTGTCGCTTTTAATCGGCGGAACCATATTGAATGCAACTTTTGTATGGGGATGCCGACCGGCTAGCGGTCAATATCTACTAGGTCCATGGTTGTGCTATTCATTTTTCTTCGATATACACTCACACCATCAAACGAACAGCACACTGACAGGGACCACACACAAAAAACTGGAAAGAAGGTGAAAGAGAACATAAATAGACTGGAAAAATCGTTCGAGTTTTGTGGTACCTGATCCCTACCCCTCACTTTTCACTTCCTTCACCGTCGAACAAAAGATCGGCAATAGAAAAATCGGTCAATGTAGACCGGGACTTTGCTAACTTGATATCAAACTAAGCAAAGCCAAACAAAAAACATAGGAAAAATTCAGCAACTTACAACTTTAGTCTGGCAACCTCACTGGGTGCCTCACAAGTCACAATAACCTCATAACTCGTGCTCGTGGTGAACTCGCCTCATTAAAACTTAAAAATAATGATCTGCTCCTTGGTAGATCAGAAATCACGTTGTTCTTGTGAAGAAACCTCACAAAGAATAATTGTCACCTGTGATTGAGAACCTCACAACAGCAGAATAGGGCTATTAGTCACAAACTTATTTGCGAATACATAATTAACTAACAAATTATCCAATGTACCATTTTTTGATCTACGAATGTTGTTTTGCTAACTAACTTTCGATTGTTAAATTCAGATTTCAATATAAAAATTGATTTATTTCGTGGCTAATAGAACGCCATTTATTTTTTTAATTGTATCACTATTCGTGTAATTTTATGTCTGTTTCTTAACTTCAAAAAACTCGTCTTCACTTGATGCACTTTCAGAAGAGGAAAATATACCAATTCATTTTTAACTGTTCCATTTTATATCCGAAATGCTTTTCTTTATTTTTGGAACACAATTTTCATTTAATCGAAATATAAATTCAAATAATAAAAGAAATAAATTTGTGACAACTTAAAATTGTATTGGTCATGCATGGAGGGGTACAATCTTCCGAAAAATTTAGATCTAAGAAATTGGTTTTAAATCAAAAAATAAATCGTTTTATTTGCCTATTGGAATGCAAAATCTACATTTTGACAGATACAAGTCAAAAATAAATAGATTTATTTTACCATAATTGAAAGCATTATTAAAATCTGTGAGTGCTCAGTTTGTGAATCAAAAGGTGCACCATGGAAATTTATTTCACTTTTAGTGGGAATCTGTTCCACTTTTCAAAGTGGGACTGATTCCCACCGTGAGCGAGAATATCAGTCCTATTCTGCCGTTGTGAGGCTCACATGTCACAATTTTTTGTGAGTTTGTTTTCTTATAAGGCGGTCACAATTTCGTTTTCTATGGAAGCCCTCATAATAAACCTCACAAGAACAACGTGAGTTGTGATCTGCCAAGGAGCAGATCATAATTTTTAAGTTTTTATGAGGCGAGTTCACCACGAGTTGTAAGGTTATTGTGACTTGTTAGGCATCATTGAGGTTGCCAGAATAAGGCTATATATTTCACCTTAAATTTTGTGGAATTGTTTCTCACCTAAAGCCATGCAAATTTTTAATATTTTTTGCATTATACTTCGACGCTCCACTTATGCTGCAAATTATAGCCATTTTTTCTTTTCATCGTGTAAACGCTCTAAATACTGGCAATATTTTTGCCAAAATAAAATGGCAGAGATAATTTGGCATAAAATGCTGCCATTAATATGACTATGTGTAAAAACTTTACTGACGCCATTTTCCGAAATTATGCCATTCTAAATAAGAATGAACTTGCTCATTCTTTTATGGCATGTTGCCAGTATTTTGAAATCTGCCATTATTTGAACTCGTGTAAATGCATGTCATAAAAAAATTATTTCAGCCATTATTTTGCCATTTTTTGGCAGAAATATTGGCAACTTTGCCAGTCGTGTAAATCCGGCATTAGGGTATGGTCAGTTGCCAGGCCGGCGCTTATGTTGTCAGTTGCTGTACTTTAAGTTTATTTGTAACAAAGAGTACCATTGGTTGGCGTGCTTCGCGGGTTCAAGCATTTTAACTCCCTTTTTGGATCCTCTGTCCCGCTCACGCACGTGACTCCGTCGCTCCGCTTAGGGTATGCTCATTGCTCAGTCGCTAGGTAGGCACCTATGTTATCAGTTGGTGTGCTTCAGTTGAAAGTTGAAAGCACACCAGCTGATTAAAAAATATTGAAAAGTAGGCATGCAGTTTTTATATTTAAACAACAAGATTTTGAAAATTGGAGAATATAAAACAAAAACATAACTAATTGTTTGCACTTAAACAAACTTCCATTAATTAAAATTAAGTTGAAGCAAGATACACTCCTCGTCAACTGAATACGCACAAACATTTTTTAATATACTTTATCCATTTTTTCCAAACAGTGATGGTTATTATGCCATCTGTTGATGCTTACTATTCCCTTAAGATGTTAAGCAGATAATTCCGAAAGAATTATCCAAAAACAACCGTGAGTTTTTCTTCAACCACTTGCAAAGTGTTTTATATGCAAAGTAGGAGTTTTTTTTTAGTCAACTGAATAGGTACAACGTCATTTTCTTCGTTGTTTATAAGTTTTTTTGGGTGCTTGACAGTTTAAATTAACAATTTTAGTGTTTTCAGTAAAATTTAATTCTTGATTTCAAATTTTAAGAAAAATGGGTAGATCTACGTGTCTTAACAGTGTTGAAAAAGCTAAAATCGATTTACTTAGAGACCAAGGCCTAGCTGGACGTGCAATAGCTGATAAAGTTGGCCGAAGTTTTAATGTAGTTTATTCTTACTTGAAAAATAAAGATGCATACGGCAAAAACTTGAAGGGAGGTAAGAAAACAGCAACAACAGCAGCTGAGAGACGAAGAATTTTAAGACGTGCATCAAATTCTTCTGATTCTGTGGCAAAAATAAAACAAAAAGTCGGCGTAAACGCAGGTTGCTCAACAGTATTAAGAGTAATCAACAATTCAAGCCATCTTAAACGAATGAAACTTAAGAAAAAACCACCACTTGACGAGAGACGGAAAATGTTGCGATTAGATTTTTCAAGACTTCACATGAGTTGGAAAAAAGAATGGTATCACGTGGTTTTTTCAAATGAAAAAAAGTTTAATTTCGATAGCCCTGATGGGTTCAACTTCTATTTTCACGACTTAAGAAAAGAAAAAAGATTTTTAAAGCGCCATCATAGTCGTGAAGGAGGTGTCATGATATGGGGAGCAGTCAGTTATTATGGAACAGTAGAGCTCGAGGTTGTAACATCAAGAATGACAGCAGCTGGGTATAAAGTAATTTTGGAAAGAAATTTTTCTAAATTTTCTAACATCTTTGGACCCATAAACTGGACCTACCAACATGATAATGCGCCTATTCACTCAGCGCGCATAACAAAAACATGGATAGAGGAGCAACAAGTGCAGTTGCTTCAATGGTCGCCGTACTCCCCTGATCTAAACATCATAGAAAATATCTGGGGATGGTTAGTACGCAAAGTTTATGAGGGTGGTCGTCAGTTCGAAGACAAAGAAACCTTAATTTCTGCAATCAAATTAGCGTGGAGCGAAATTTCGTTAAATTACATTAAAAAGCTATACGATTCCATGCCGGATCGAATTTACGAAGTAATTAAAAATAAAGGTGGAAGTACCCACTACTAAACTTAAACAAAAACTTGTTTCATTCCATTCCAATACCAATTTTAATTTTTGTACCTATTCAGTTGACTCAAAAAAAAACTTCTACTTTGCATAAGTTACACTTTGGAACTGGTTGAAGGAAAAACTCACGGTTGTTTTTGCATAAAACTTTGAAATTCTGTTATTTATATGTTACGAAAATTTTTACCATCAACAGATGGCATAATAACCATCACTGTTTGGAAAAAATGGATAAAATATATTCAAAAATTTTTGTGCGTATTCAGTTGACGAGGAGTGTATGTTTATAGAACTCCTTATTTAACATAAATACACAATTATAAAAATAAATAATTCCATGGTTTTTGAATTTTTTTGTAAGGAGGTGATGTTGACAACCTATCGTGATGCAATAAGGTACATTATATAATTATTTTAATTTGGTAAGCTTTTCATTTGTGAAAGCTACAACAATAGTAATATAAAGGTTAGACCGCACACAACTGCAGCGGAACTACACTTCACGACGCGGCAAAAAAATATTTGTATGAAATTGTGTGAGCTATATCGCACTAAGCGGCAACTGAACTTCATAAAATTTCATAAAAATTATTTTGAATCGCAGTTCCGCTGCAGTGCAGTTCCGCCTAGTGCGGTCTAACTTTAACGCTACAAAAATAGGTAAATGATGGCTGAACACAAGACTGTAACTTCAATCAAAAGTGCTCAACTTTGTGTCATACCATACATTTCTTGCAACAACTAAAACGTTATATTATAGAGCTCTTCACTGTTTTCGTAGCTTTTTATTTTGACAGTGATAAACAAGCTTCATCCACAGCTACCTACACCATTAGGCTTAACCATTTCCCAATGTGCTTGGATCTTGGAAGGTTGAAGTTCCAAGCGAAGTAGGTACCTCTTCCTATCATTACTAATTTTTTGGCAAATTTCATCTTGCCTGAATCTGTTATTCTACTTTTACTGAGTAATGACTATTTCTGACTTAATTGACTGCTCGTAGAACCTGTAGCAAAAAGTTGAAATTTTCTCAATTTTATACTGCACCGAATTTTGTTTGACAATTAACATCTGCAAGTAACACTGTAAATTTTTCTTGTTTGTAATCGTCATTTAATCTTTTTTTCTGTGCGCCAAACCAACAAATTGAGTACAACAACAGCTTGTCTTTAATAACGATAATTCAAAAAGCATTAAATTATAAAATAGATTTCCAACTTTTTAAACTCTAGTTTATGTAAAGAATACGAATTTAAATTAATAATTTCTGAATAATTAAGTAAATAAGGTAGGTGAAAAAACATTAACTAAAATTGTTTTAAATTTTTTCGAAGATTTCAAGAATTTGTAGATAGTTTTTTTTGCAAAAGTTAATTTGTTTTTGTAAAAAAGTAATTTTTTTTTTTGTAAAATTTTTTTTTTTTTTTTTGTAGAAAAGTTACTTTTTTTTGTAAAAAAGTTATTTTAAATTTATTATAATATACAAATAATAAATATGTTCAAAACTTTTGTAAATTTTACTGTGGGAAATTTTGCATGTATCGTCTTATCCTCCGTTCCTTTTCTACCCCTCAACCTCTTTAAACACGCACTGTGACAACACAACATATTAACCGAAAATTCCATACCCTGCTGTAGTTGTGCTCTGCAGCCTGCACCTGCCAATAAAAGACCAACAATCATGTAGCTCATTATTTGTGTCATCGTTTATTTTTCATTCTTTCATTCTCTTTTTTGGTAGCAAAAGCAAATTGCACAAGCACGAAACATCGCCCAACCAACAATTCGCTACCTGCTTCTGTGGTAACACCAACAAAATTTTCCGCAAAATGCCCCTACTACGCTTAAGTTCATTTTCATTTGTATTCATTTGTACTTTATTCATTTTGGTAACACCATAATTTGTGCAAAACAAGCCTATAAACATTTTCAAGGTTAAAATACCGCTGTTTTAATTTTTTTTTTGTTGCATTATCTCAAACCTTATATGTATACTTTTTCACTTTTATCTATTAAAGCACGCCCTAGCCCTTCAAAACACATCAAAAACCAATATGATTGTTTTTGTTTTCGAGGACAGCTTTCTAGTTTCTCTCTTAACAGAAGCTAAGTGTAATTTAATTAGTTTCTGTGTGTAAATATACACAAGGCCTGTTAGATGTTTGTTGTAGAGGGGTCACCAAGGCCACCAAATTTTTGGTTTTCATACGTGATAGATGAACTGTGTTTGAAATACAGTGAAATGAGTTTCGTAAGGATATTAAAAAAAAAAATCCGGTTAAACAACAAATCAATCTACTGTACTTCTAGAGTCAATCTACTAATCAAAGCTGCCAGCTATAAAGCCTAGATTAGGGGGATTCTGATTGTCTATGACATTCTTTTGATTTGACTAAGTTCTGTATCGCTGACAACTAAGTAGATACCATAATTGGCAGAACAGAGACTTTTCTGCTGGTGTTCCATAAGTTTCTATTTAATCTCCGACACTTTCTATCTAGTCCAAGAAAATAAGATATTCACTTGAAAAAAATTCCAACAAAGCTGAATTTTGGTCCAGAGCTTCACTTGTACCTCCTTGACATTTCCTACAAAGTACCCTAAATTTGGAATGGAGGAAAAAATTTGAGGGGAGGGGGGGAAGGGGGAAAAGTTCAGTTTTTTTTACAAATTACTCGAAAATTATAGGTTCTTTTATTATACAGGGTGATTAGTATAAGGTGCCGCAAAAAGCTGTAACGAATAGGTTGGGTTAAGACAAGAAAAAAATGGGGGGTCAATTTCCCTCCGTTTAGGTGGGAAGGGCATTTTTCTAAAAAATTGACTTAAAACAGAAAAAAAATATTAAAAAACAACGGTAAAACTTGCAATGCGCTGCCATACCTTTTCGGAAAGCCAGAAATCTCTTCTTTTCGCTTTAATTTAATTTGCGTTTGTGAACAGTTTTTAAAAAATTAATTTTCAAACTTGAAATGTTGAAAAAAAAATTCCAAACTATTTTTTTTCAAAATTTTATGTAATTAAGCATAATTTTTGGGGTATTTTTTAGGAGGTTGTTAAGGACGTAAAAATGAAACTCTCCACTAAATTTCAGCTTTGAAGGAATTTTTTTTCGAAATAGGGACAAAACGGCCGAAAACAAAAACTGGCTTTTTTCTCTTTTCCCCCGGCCCTAAAATTGTTTAATCCACTCTAAATTTTGGGGTACTTTTTATGAAGTGTTTCGAACGAAATGAATGACATTTTTATATGTTATTTTCCTTTTCCTGGAATATTTTTGAATGTATACTTGGTAATGGTCTCTTAATTGTAATCAAAATCTCTCTTTTCTAGTTCAATAAAATTAGCAATAATATATATTTTAAGGAGTTCCTACGTCTAAGGCATTCTAGAACAACAAAAATCGAACAGAAAACCCTCTGCGTCGGTCGTCCGCCATTTTGTTAAAACCTTTAAAAAGTTTTAACTCGATTTTCTCGGCTGTTATTAGTCGTAGAGTAGTTATTTTTGTTTGCTTTTGTAGGAAAAAATGTTCTCTAAAATGTTTGTCTGAATTTCTTTTTTGACAGCTCCTTCCAATAAAAAGTTAATGTCAAAAAACTGTTAAAATTTCAAGGATTTTAAAGTATATCTCATCAACAGGGAAAGGATTTTGCTAACTTTGCCTATTTTTTTTTTGGGTGATCGTTAATAAGTATCGACTTTATACAAACATGATTCATGTCCTCCTGATTCAAAATATATGTATTTTATTTTGCCTTTTGTTGCCTTTTTTACCCGTTAGTGTCTTTTTCGTCATTTTTGACTTGCTTGCTTTTTTTTATCAAAGTTAAACGAAAAAATCTTCAAAAAAATTCTACAAATACAAACTTCATGTAGTTTTTCCATTTTCAGTTGGGATTATTTCACTTAAAAAATTGCACTTTACACAATCTTAAGCGCACAGAAAACGAATTTGCTTGCCCTCAACAGACAAGAAAAAGGAAGCGTGTAGACTGTAGATAGAGTTGCTATGATCTTTTCTCAATCAAATTTCTTGTCCTTTTTTTGTTTTTTTTTTACTCTTAAAAACTAGATCTTTGCATTTCTCTTTGAATGATCGTGCATTTCCTTGCACTGTTAATATCAATGAAAATTTGGAAAAAGCGAAAGGGCCAATAACTGCAAATGAAGTGTTGAAAAAGTTCACTACTGTTTTTAATATAAATCGTGGACTTAAAACTGTTGAGCAAATGCTGAAATAAATGGCCACGTCAACTCTACACTTTCCGAAAACGTTGAAGTGAATGATGTAAAGAGTTTAAAATGGGCTCCACTCGTTTCTACTCAAGTAGAAAGGTCCTTTAGCTCATTTAAGACACTTCTAAGATACAATCGTAGAAGCCTGTTACCTGAGAACTTCAAAAACCTGTTGGCAGTTGCTATTATAATTAGACGTTAAGTTTTGTTTATATTCTCTTTATTTAATAAATGCCTTTTTTTGCCTTTTTAAGAATTTTTGTTTGCCTTTTTTTTATTTTTTTAGGTCAACAAAATCCTTTCCCTGCTTATAACTGATTTAAAAAGATTTAATACTAGGTGTGCATTTCTTAGTTTTTGAGAAAAAAAACACTATTCAAAAGTCATAGGAAAAGAAGTGTAATTTTTTCTCAGACTAAGTGGGCAGAAACTCCTCTTTTCAAAGTGAAATTCATTCTCAGTAAAAAGTGTAATAAATTCTCTCTCTCAGTAGGAATCAACTCCACTTTGAAAAGTGAAGCAGATTACCACTAAGAGTGAAATAAATGCTCATGTGGAGCAGATGCCCGTGGAACTATTTTCCTGCACCGAATGAAAAGATATTGCTCATAAGAACTCATAAAAACAGGGATTACAAAAAATCTTCAAAATCAGTGCTACATTTGTACCTACAGTCAAAGGCTTTATATTTGTATCCACTTTATTGACTCGACTAAACTGCTGTTAATACAACCAATAGTTGAGTATTTTATTTTAAGTTCCTCATTTTGAACCGTTTCATACCCATAAGAATTCAGTTTACCAAGCGACATGATTATCAAAAAGTCGATTACCTACATAAGAAAAAGCTTTTAAGGTATTTTATCAGGTTCAGTATGGAAAAAATCCATACCTATAAAGTAAGACCCGAAAAACAAACGCCATCACCCACAGTTACACACATTTGTGAGTGAAAACAAGAATTACCAATATACATATGTATCTACGAGTACATAATGTGTGTCAACCACACAAATCAAGGGTAAAAGTGCCAGTTGCCAGAGATAAAGGACCTGGAAACACCCTTCAATGAGTTTCAATTGGGTCCTCTAAAAGTTTCCACAAAAAGGCTCCGCTGCTGCATCACTTCTCACTTCAATATGGTTATTATCCACTTCTAAAGTCTCTTCGCGAGAGTGCCAAAGGTGATGATTAAACTTAAAGAAGCGCAACACACATACCTGTACAAACAGAAAGAAAGTGATGAAAGAAAAAATACGTACAAATATACATTTCTGTATTCATTTTTAATTTATTTCCCTTCGACCTACATATTTACGTTTATGTATCTCACCATCATTCTCCAATCTTGTTGCTTTAAAGTGATAAGTATAGGATTTTTGTATTTTTCTCCTCACAAAACGTCTCCATTGATTTTCAGGCCTTTTTCGCTTTTTAAAATTAACATGTGTATACATTGATATATACATTTAAACATACACAACCACATATTGTATAATCAAGGTACAAACGTTTGTACAAATTGTACAGGCACAGGCTTTCTTGTATTGTCTAACATGCCTTGTTAATTATTTCATCTTGATTTATTTTTAGAAAGTACCTACCTACTTACAATTCAATTGAATTATGTTCAGCACCTATCTCCACTTAAAACAGAAGTAATTTTAATTTCTAATGGTGGATGTACATGTATCATCTGCATAATTCAAAAAAGTAGAGCAGGACAGATGTATACAAAAAATCCGAGCGAGTGAAAAGGAACCATCAAGAAGATGAACAGTTCGTCTTCATTTCTGCATTATGACACTTTCCTATAATGCAGAAACGAAGTTCTTCTGCATTCTGATCTTTTTTCTCTATCTAACAAATATACATTTTGTATTTGACATCCCTTTTTTTGTGCAGAAACCAGATGCAAGTCCTGTTGAAAATAAAACTTCAATTGTATTCATACTTGCGCATACATATACACACTGCACTATTGTGCATTTGTTTGTCTCTTTTCATCATTGTATCTTCTTTGATTTTTCTTACTTTGAGACAGTCGTCTCTCTTTATCTTAAACCGTACGCAATTCATGAATTCAATTTTTTGTATTTCTTAAAAAATAAAAAGATTCGATATTACTTATATGTAACATAAAACCGTTTTTTCTTTAAATAAAAATTATGATTTTCATCAAGTCCACCATAAATTTCTTATTCTTAGTTTGGTTTGCCCCCCCCCCCCTAATGTTGCTAATATTTTACAGGGCGTTGACCAAAATCTGTCAACAGTAAAAGATCCAATGTTTTGAATACATTTTTGCAACAAAATCGAGAGGATGCTGACAATTCTTCAAATCTCTATGGGAGGTAAAGAAATAATGCTTGAGCGAATCAGGTATAGTTTTAAGCTGTCCAAGAATAGTTCAAAAACAAATCCATCGATCAAATGTTCCTGCTTCTACCCCTAAAGTTATTTTATAAAAGCTATATTCCGTACATTGATTCCCTGATAATGTCGCTTACAGAACGCTATCCAGAAAAAAAAGAAGCTGCTTTTCACTATTTCAGCTATATCCAAAAAATATGCAAATTATGGATTCTCCAGAATTCGATATAATTATTCAGAAAATAATGGAGAAATATGGCTGCTTGCTGGATAATTTCCTGGCGGAGTCCAAGATGTGGTACAGTTATAACAAAATGCAGACTAATGGAAATGATTGTTGAAACATTTCTGATTTATTGAACACTGAACAGTGTAGAGGAGTTTTATTCATCGATTTTTTCAGCTCATTGTATAGGGCTCCAATTCCAGCAACTACTTAGAACCGCTGAGCGATCGTTCAGCACCTTACGCAAAGTAAAAACTTGCTTAGATCCACAATGACCGACAAACGACTTGATTCGTTGCGCATGATGTACATTCATCAAAATAATTGACCGTTTTGAAAAAGAGTCTAGGTGGTTGCAGTTGCTATTCACTAAAGTAATAAATGTTGAAGAAAAATCATAAATTTGATTAAGTACCTTTGAAATGAACTACGAATAAATCTTTTTAAGATATTTCAAAAGTTGAATTAACAACTTAATTTTGTTTTAACTTTTTGACGAAGTCACGAAGTGAATAAGTGATCTTATTTACAAAATTTAAACAGAAAAAACTACGAAAAAATTTGTTTTAATAACACAAAATTGAATTTTAATATTTTCTACGCGACCAAAAACAATCTTCTCCGAACTGTCAATTGTAAATTCGCAATCTTAAAAAACAGCACGTGATCCGCAAACTTGGGAATAAATAATTCGCTTGAATTTAACCTCAATTAGAATGAGCATTTGCAGTCGTCAGCGACCCACTCATATGAATGAAATATCAAAATTCGCGATGATTCGTTATTCGCAGTTCGTGTCTCATGAGCGAGACAGTTTAGGAAATGATCTTAACTTTGCATAAGCTAAGCATATCTTGTATTTACAGGTTCGCCCCGAAAAGTCTTGTAAAAATTAATTAATCAAATTCAAAAGTTAATGGGGCATATTCATAATCGTTTTAAAACTAAGAGTTAAACCTTGGTTTAATTTTAGACCTTGATTCTATTTTTACTAAACCAAATAAACTTAATTTACTTCAATTTGAGCCCTGAACTGTCTCTGTAGGCACAATAGTTTCCAAACTACGGCTCTTCAAAATTTATAATAACAAAAGAAGCATAATAAATTAACGGTATCTAAAGATGTAGGGTGTCTTGCATAAGAATCATAAGCACTTGTTAAGAAACATTTGGGAGCGGTTATTGACAATGCTCAATAAAAAAACTTTTTATTGACGGTTATATGAAATGGTACCGTTATTTTTAGAACTACACTACTAATTATTATTTCAAAAATAACGTATATTTAATTGCTTCATCTACCGGCAAGTAGTAAAAACTAGAAAAATTGTAACAGAATAATAATTTCTTTCATTGTGGTACCAGAATCTGTCATGTCCCAAACAGTGTTACCATACACCCCAACTCCACAGGCCCTGAACGATGGCCGGACTATGGAACATGTGTAAAAAAATTCCATGGAGTCGCAAAAATCCATGTCCAAGCAGTGACATATCCATACAAATCAGATTGTGGATTGGATTGTAGATTGGATTATGGACATCGTTCATGGCTTGTGGAGTCGGGGTGAAACTGACATTATTAGTGCTGACTCTTCGACCCAGGTTTTTTATCAACAATTTCGACTCGACTCCGCTCCTGAAGTGGAATCGAGTCCGGTTGAAGCTCATTTCAAGTAAACGCAGGTATACAAAGGGGACAGCTTGAAGCTCGCTCAAATACCTCATGTAAACGGGGTAATAGACGATGAAAAAGGATTAAGGTTAGACCGCACTAGGCGGAACTGCACCGCAGCGGAACTGCGATTCAAAATAATTTCTATGAAATTGTATGAAGTTCAGTTGCCGCTTAGTGCGATATAGCTCATACAATTTCATACAAATAATGTTTTGCCGCGTCGTGAAGTGTAGTTCCGCTGCAGTTGTGTGCGGTCTAACCTTTATGATTTTTTTTTTTTTTTTTGAATTCTTGAATGCAAAATAATTTGATGTTATGATGATACAATGTACTACATTTGTAGGTACATATGTACATATGATATGATGTTTAAAAAAGTTTCTTAAAAAAAATAATTTAGGTATGTATCTTTGTATCATATCATCTCAAACATAGATATGTTAAGCCTGATCCACATCTGTCTCGAGTGTTGTGTTGTAGAGTCGTGTGTGCCGCTATCGCTACAATGTATTTCATATGCGTAGAACCATATTTGTCTCGTGTGTTGTGTTGCAGTGTGGTGCATAAAATATATGAAATGACAGTGACACACGACTCCACAACACAACACACGACACAGATGTGGATCAGGCTTTATGTACCTATGTAGCTTAGACATCTTTCACACAAGGAAACTGAGTTGGCAGAAACTGGCTAGTTTGTAGGCGAGAAGAGTGTGAGGGCAAATTGTTTGTCTTCCTTTTACGCCCTTCTCGCCTAGAAACTAAAAATTGCCGGCAACTCAGTTTCCTTGTGTGAAAGGGGCAATTTCTGATGCAATACATTGCCACTTTCGTCTATCATTTACATTAGGGGTATTCACGATCTGGTGCAACGAGCCTAGTAAAAGTGCGAAATTTTATTTATTTTAAGTGGATCGTGAACGCACTTTTCTTATCTTCTTGCAACACTAAAGCAAATGTCAAAATTAGTTTGACATTTGTTATTTGTTTTTGTTTCGAACATATCTGAAAATTTCAATTTGATTTAATTTAAATTTTGGTCATAAAAAGATGCCAAAAAAAACGGAAAAAGAAAATAGTACCAAATCTTAATTATCGTCCGAATTTTAAATGGAAAATAATAGTAAAAGATGATGACGACGTCACATCAATACAATCAAGATAGCAAATTGGATGTATCCAATGAACATACCTTTGTTTCTGTTTAACGCAATCAAGAATGAGTGAGCTGTCAAAAACACAATTAACAAATTTTACAATGTTGTATTTTTCTGTTGCAATAGGTTTCGGGTATTGCTAAAGTGCGAAACTGTTGTAAGATTGCACCTTGTATATTTTGTTGTTGTAGTGTTGTAAGATTTTACACTTTTGCACTTTTACAATGATACTAGGCCAGTTGCATCGGATCGTGAATACCCCTATTTCTTTGAAATCCGCCAATGGAGACGGTTTGGAAAGGGCAATATTGAACGGTAGATATAGAAGGCAATTATTGCTTTCCATCGTTGAAGCAATACATTTTAAATTCTCGCCTTTTTGGGCAAATAGAGAAGCAATTTACTGCTTCAAATATTGCCAATGGAACCGTTGGGTAAGATTTCTACAAATAAGTGTTCATTTATATGGGAATTTATGCAAAGAAAGATTTTATTAGTAGTTTTTGAAATATAGCACTCTGTTTTTGAGCTTCCATACGATTTACAATATATGAAATTCGAAATCTAGCATTATGAAATTTAAGATTATGGCAACACTGTTCCAAAGTTGACATGACAAGTTCTCTACCCACTTTTTTATCACCAACAAACGAAATTCATTTTTTTAATC
Source organism: Melangyna quadrimaculata (assembly GCA_949320155.1). Classification (NCBI taxonomy): domain Eukaryota; kingdom Metazoa; phylum Arthropoda; class Insecta; order Diptera; family Syrphidae; genus Melangyna; species Melangyna quadrimaculata. Next base: position 56,974,884 of record OX439485.1, read on the forward strand.
AATTTTCACTTGTATTTATTTTGGCGATGTGAAGACACCATAGTTTTGTTTTGATTTTTTACATAACCGCTGGCAATGCATTGTTAATAACACATAAATCCATCCAAAAATTCTCAGTTAAACCATAAAGCTTGCTTAAAGGTTTCATTAAGACCTTCTGGTGCGCGCTACACAGAAGAAAAATGGCTTTGTTAACTCGATTTCCATCATCACCAGGATCGCCTAAAACATTGCTGCATCTCCAGAACTGCATCAGCTTTTTGTGGCCATCATTGCACAAGTCAACGCAAATCGATGTGATTGACACCTTCACAAATGAGTTAGTTACCAAAAAAACAAAGAAATGGGAATCATTACGCGAGAATCTAATGAAGTCCGATGGTCGTAGTTCACCAACACCATCGTTAGGTCAGACAGTGGTACTGGCCAAGAAGGGTGTCATGCAGGATTTGGAATCCATACGTTCGCCCGAATTGGGTCTTGACATTAGATCTTTGTCCCGGGCACAATTGGACAATCTACTGCTGTCTACTCTGGAAATCAAAAATAAAGTGGATTTTTTGTACTTAATTAAACAGTGCATTGCTTGGAGATTACTCCCGTCCAAGGTAAGTCGCTTCAATATTGTGACTTTCTTTGTAATTCCATCTAACTTTCTTCCTATATATTTGCGAAGGGAGTATGTTATTCCTAAAATCAATTTTATAAATCATGACATCATGATTTCACAACCAAGAAGTAGGTACCTACCAAACAAATTTTGTTGTGTGTTAATTTAATATCAATATTGTAAAACATGACATCACATATATGTGAAAAGAAGTACGTATGTTCTGTCCTTAAAGGCAAAGTGACCTTTAAGGCTTCTTATCCTATAAAGTCTCAAGAGGGTAAGAGGTTGCACGCAATATTTAGATTAACACGCGTGTACATATTATGAATTTTTATTTTACGATTTTGAAATGGGTTTTTGAATAACTTTCAAAGAAGGAAAAACGTTTGACCCCAACTTCTTAAAATACTTTACTTTTTAGGAAACACAAAAATACTAAAGTTTAACCCTTTCAAGACGCACACATACATACATATATATAATGTACCAGCTGAATTCAAACCTGCCAATCGTTATTTTTAAATGAACTATTCCTGTCTTATGTTAGATAACACCACAGAAAAATTTAATTTCACACTAATTGGGATTTAAATCAAAACTCGACCAGCTTTGCAATTCAAACAAACATCATACAGTACACATAACCTGTATCCATTTTTGTTATCATGTAAAACAAGAAAAACAAATTGATTTTTCTTCCAGGACGTCCTTATCGAATGTCTCAAATATCTTAGCACCTTGCGAAAGACTCAGCAAATCGAAGATTTTATCGAAATTTGTAAATTACAAAAAAATCCTCTTCTCAAAATCTATGGCGGTCTGGCTCCATTCAAAGCAATGGCCATGTGGCGAAGTGGTAGCTCTGAAGGAGCATTACGAACTCTTGATCAAGGATATTCGAGTTGTGAGGACGACGAGGGACGTCGCATGATAAGAATTGCTTTCAAAACCATCTCCGAAGAAACTCTAGAGACCAAAAGTGATGCCGTTCTGGTCGGCCTGACTAAATTGGCTAAAAAAATCTACGCCGAAAAAAAGGATATCTTTGGATTAGCATGTGTTTGGAAGGCGTGCTTTGCAAGTGAATGGTTTTCTGATCAAAAGACTGCTGTCCATTTATTTGAGGAATATGAGGAACTGCATGGTTTGATTGGAAAGCGGTAAGTTATAAAGTCCTGAATCAATTTTATTTTGTCTCTCTAATCAATGTTATATACGGCAGATCCCAATCTTTGTGCTCTTCATTTCTGCGACAGAAAAATGTTGATGCTGTGCATCGGTTAATTGAATTATTTTTGCAATATAAACAACGTGATTCGTGCAGTAATTGTCTTAGTCTCCTGTTCAATTATCAATGTAAGTTAAAGTTTTTAATACACAGTAGGTACGTAGTTCATTTATATACTATTTCTTCAATATTTTAGATCATCGCAATGATCTTCGAGCCTGTGCTGAGGTTATAAAGAGTTGCAGCGAACTCGAGATGCCTCTGAATGAAGCTCAGAATGAACAATTTCTCAGTCTATTCCTGAATCAATCGGCTGTACCGAAAACCAGCAACAGCAAACAATCTATTGCAAAGAAGTTTCAATACAAATTTTAAGTACCTTACTGTAAAATGCATAGTTCTGGTTGTTCTGATTAAAGTTGTTAACTGTCGTTTACACATATATGTACGTAGTCATATATATGTATTAGGTTGATGTTTAAACGCACCGTATTAAATAAAATAAACAAATTTTAAGTAGCAATTACCTATTGATCGAAAATTCAAATTTATTGTTTTTGCTAATTCTTTACACATAACATAAATATATACATGTCATTTAACATACTAGTTTATGGTTTTGAATGGAATGGTGCATCAGATTTTACTATAATACCAATTTACGAAAGAAAATCCGCCCGGAAAAATTACATTTCACTCTTCCCTCGTAAAATTAGGACGGAAAGATTTCCATTAAGATTTTGGCGACGAACGAGGCGACCAATGTTGTAAAATGAAGGGTGAAACTCCCAATAGCTTTTAAAACTCCGGGCGAACAAAACATTTTCGGGCGGAATGTTTTCCGGGTGAAACTCACAATAGAGCGGATTAACTGATAAGAAGGGAACGTAAGAGCGACAAGAAACAAAATTTCAATAAAACAATAACGGGTTGACTCGCGCTTTCTTTTGAAGTAACATTAATGTCACTATGTATGGAATGGCGCATCATTCAAATGGCCGGCTTAGCTTCCGCAGAAACTGAACTCTTCTCAAAGTGTTTGATGCCTCGAATAGGAAACCGACCTTGTTGTTACTACTAAATAAAGCAGATACTGGCAACACCGGTTCATAATACAATAGATACCTTTGTATCTTTCTATCTTTTTATATATCTGTCCTTCTTTCCTTTTTCCTTTTTATCCACCAAGCTATATATTTGAATTAACTGAATCTTTACTACTTACATTCATTCTTAATAAAGTTTCATGAGCGGCAGACGCCTTTTTATAACGAAGTGTTCTAATTTATTATTATAAAGTACAACAGGTTATGGGCCCAGACCCGAACTGAAAAGAATAATTAATCGTTTTAAAGAAAACAATTTTGTTTATTTCGCAAGAAAATCTACATTAATTCAAGTCGCAGATTATTCCAGATATAAATGATGTCGGGGCACGCCGTTCATATCGAAAAACTACACAAAGACAACTTCGATACTTGGAAGCTCCAAATGGGTGCCATTTTAACAAAAAATGATCATTGGGAATACGTTAACGGATCAAACCAAAAACCAGAAGAAGTTATAGTAGATGACGCAGTGAGTAATATAGTAGAAATTAATAAATGGGTAGTTGCAGATCAAAAAGCAAGGGCAGACATTATTTTATCTATGTCGCCATCGGAATTGTGTCACATTAAACATTGCTGCACAGCTAATGATGTCTGGGTGAAACTCGAACAAGTTTACCACTCCAAAGGACCGGCACGAAAAGCCACTTTGCTGAAGCAATTGTTGTTCACCAAAATGAGAGATGGTAAAAGTATGATGGACCATCTAAATAATTTTTTCGGCACGATCGATAAGCTTGCTGAAATGGAAATAGGCATAGCAGAAGATCTACTTACTATATTATTGCTTTATAGCATACCAGAAAGCTACGAAAACTTTAGATGTGCTATAGAGGCAAGAGATGATTTGCCAACAGCTGAAGCTTTAAAAATAAAACTCCTTGAAGAATCCAGTGCCAGAAAAGAAAAGAATACCCAAGCGAGACAACAACAACAGAGACAACAAGATGCAGATGCTTTTTATGTTAAATATAAAAAGGAAAACAGGCACTTCAATCGTATTAAAGAACCGCAGACAAGCAGCAGCTCAGCGAAGAGTATCGGCAGTACTAACAAGAAGTTATATAAATGTAATTTCTGCAAAAAGCCTGGCCATAAAGCGGCAGATTGTTGGAGTAAAGGCAAAAACAAAACAATTAAGCAGAGTGCATCGAACGTCGAAGAAGATGCATTTGTAGCTGTTGCCAAAATGTCCAACAGTAATAGTGTTCCAGTTCCAGACCCAACAGAGGGGGTATCTTTTGGAATTGCTCTTCAGGCTGGTTTCAATTCAATGTCTGATTGGTGTATAGATAGTGGGGTGACATCCCACATGTGCCATGATAAAAGTAAATTCATCAATTTAACCAAAGTATAAAATCAAAGTGTTAGGCTTGCTGTTGACAAGACAACTGATATACTTGGAAAGGGCACAGTCCGTTTAAATGTCCATTACAGAAACAATATAAAAACTATACGACTGAACAACGTCCTATTCGTTCCAGAATTAAAAACAAATCTTTTATCTATCTCCAAGGCAGTTTCAAATGGATACACGATTCAATTTGATGCAAACGAAGCTTTTTTCAAAAACAATAAAAATGAAACCGTTGTAACAGCAGCAAGGAAAGGAGATCTCTACTTCATTCAATCCTGTGCAGAGTCAACATCAGCTGTTAGCGACAAACCAAACCAACTTGACGAATGGCATCAGCGTTATGGACATCTTAATGAAAAAGATCTCAAGAGGGTAGTCTCTGAAGGAATGGCAAAAGGAATCCCACATTTGGCTGCTGGTCAGTTATGTACATGCGAAGTTTGCATACGGGGTAAGCAAAGTGCTGAACCATTTCCCAAAGAGTCACAGACAAGAACTACAAAATTAATTGAGTTAGTCCATTCTGACGTCTGTGGGCCAATGAGAACAAAAACGATTGGTGGAGCTTCGTTCTTCGCAACATTTATAGACGACAAATCGAGATTTGTAGACGTGTGTTTCCTGAAAGCAAAAAGTGATGTTAAGGAATCGTTTATAAATTACAAGAAGTTAATTGAAAACCAAACAGAACTTAAAATAAAAACCTTACGGACAGACAACGGCCTGGAATATTGTGGACAGGATTTCACAGAGTTTATTGTTCAAGCAGGAATCAGAAGAGAACATACAGTAGCGTATACACCCCAGCAAAATGGGATCGCAGAGCGGATGAATAGAACGCTAGTAGAAATGGCGAGGTGTATGATGCTTCAATCAAACGTTCCACCTAGCTTCTGGGGCGAAGCTATTGCAACTGCTGCGTATATAAGAAACAGATGTCCAACGAAGAAAATTAACAATATGACGCCGTTTGAAGTGAGATATGGATATAAGCCAGACGTTTCGCATTTCAAAACATTTGGCTCTAAGGCATTTGCCCTCAACAAGAAACCAGGCAAGGGCAAATTTGAATCGAGGTCAACGGAATGTATATTTGTCGGATATTCAAACACATCAAAGGCTTATCGTCTATGGGATCCAGCTGCTAGAAAAATAATTGTAAGCAGAGACGTCAAATTCATCGAACAATCAAAGTGTATTGAAGCTGTAGAAAATTCAAAAGAGTTTTTTGATTTTGAAATAATAACTGAAAAACTTGCAGGTACTAAAAACATTTTCAAAAACGAAAAACAAACTGACGAAATCGATCATCATGACATCAAAGGCGAAGAGCAAAAACGTTTTTTGGAATCTCAAAGTGAAGACAACAATGAAGAAGCTGAATGTAAAAATTCACACTCAGACATCGATGGAACTCCACTTAAGAGGGGGCCTGGAAGCAGTGGCGATTCCTCCCAGTTAGCAGGTTTATCGCCGCTAAACCAAGAATTTAAATGAATAAATTGTATGATGTACTTTTTATTTTCAAAAAGTAACAAATGGCAATGTTGAAATAATGATAATGATTTCATACAATAATCAATACTATAAATACAAAAAACTACCCACCTACCCACCTACCTACCTACCTACCTACCTACCTATTTTCAAATCATATTTTCCTTCACACAACACAAAACTCCCATCTTCCTATCTGCCTCAGCGTTACAATATGCGATACCAAAACCAAATTCTCTACAAAGAGCAATGAAATAATTAAAAAAAAAAAATAGATACCTACCTAACCTACCCCTATATTGTTCTCAATTATATTTTCCTGCAGACACACAACATAAAACTCTCATAGAACAAGTCTCCCTTGAAACATTTTAGCTTGCAACATCTGCGCTGCACAATTTCAAACAATTTTTAATAATATCTATACAAATTACAAATACAAGCACAAATACAATACAATCTAGAATACAAGAGCGTTTTACTACACAATGTCCTAAGCAAAGCCCAGCTAAATAAATGAAAGCGTAAGCGTAAGTATGATGCGATAAGGCACGATACATTAGGTATGCAAGCAGCTCCAGGTACATTTTGGGTACGTTTTTTTTGTCATTCTCTTTTTTGCTTTCGTATATGTTTCTGGGAAAATGCGGTAGGAAGGATGAATGCATTGTTTTGTTATTAGTGATCTTTGATTGATATGAGTAAACATTGAGATTGAGTTCTTTTAGCACAGTGAATAATTACACAAAAAAAGTGCTAAATTCGCAAAGCGCGATGTAGTTCTGCATTTTTGATATGTTGTTGGGGCATGTTAGAGTAGTATATAGCCAAGTTTGCAGCAACAGTAAAAAAACCGCTAAAATCACCCCTTTTTTCCGACAATTTCCTTTATAACTTTGGAAATATGCAACTTATGAAAAAACCGTCCACTATAAACTTGTTTTTTAAAAAATTTTCTACAAAACAACATCAATTTTAAATGCATGTTATATTTGTGTTGCTATCTAACCATGAATTAAAAAAAAATCTGAAAAAACAAAGTAAATTTGAAGCACTGTCAAAAATTGTCCAATTCTTCTAAAAAATTGGAATCAAATAGTCTAGACTCTAGAGTATCACAAGATGAAATTCGATCCAAATCGGTGAAATAGTTTTGGCAAGAAATATGATGCTAACTAAGTGCAACACAATTATGATGCAAACGCGACGGCGACCGCGATGGCGACGGCGACTGCGACTGCGACCGCGACTGCGACGGCGACGGCGACTGTGACCGCGACGGCGACCGCGACCGCGACAGCGACCGCGACCACGACGGCGACCGCGACGGCGACCGCGATGGCGACTGCGACGGCGACCGTGACCGCGACGGCGACAGCGACCGCGACGGCGACGGCGACGGCGACCGCGACGGCGACGGCGATTGCGACGGCGACCGCGACGGCGACCGCGACCGCGATGGCGACCGCGACCGCGATGGCGACCGCGACAGCGACCGCGACAGCGACAGCGACGGTGACCGCGACCGCGACGGCGACGGCGACCGCGACGGCGACGGCGACCGCGACGGCGACCGCGACGGCGACCGCGACCGCGACGGCGACTGCGACCGCGACCGCGACGGCGACCGCGACGGCGACCGCGACGGCGACTGCGACCGCGACCGCGACAGCGACCGCGACTGCGACGGCGACCGCGACGGCGACTGCGATGGCGACTGCGACCGCGTCCGCGACGGCGACTGCGACCGCGACCGCGACGGCGACCGCGAGCACGACGGCGACTGCGACGGCGACGGCGACCGCGACGGCGACTGCGACGGCGACCGCGATGGCGACGGCGACCGCGACCGCGATGGCGACGGCGACCGCGACAGCGACCGCGACAGCGACCGCGACCACGACGGCGACCGCGACGGCGACCGCGATGGCGACTGCGACGGCGACCGTGACCGCGACGGCGACAGCGACCACGACGGCGACGGCGACGGCGACCGCGACGGCGATTGCGACCGCGACCGCGACCGCGACCGCGATGGCGACGGCGACCGCGACAGCGACCGCGACAGCGACAGCGACGGTGACCGCGACCGCGACGGCGACGGCGACCGCGACGGCGACGGCGACCGCGACCGCGACGGCGACCGCGACCGCGACGGCGACTGCGACCGCGACGGCGACCGCGACGGCGACCGCGACGGCGACGGCGACGGCGACCGCGACAGCGACCGCGACTGCGACCGCGACGGCGACTGCGATGGCGACTGCGACCGCGACGGCGACTGCGACGGCGACTGCGACCGCGACAGCGACGGCGACCGCGACAGCGACGGCGACTGCGACCGCGACCGCGACGGCGACTGCGACGGCGACCGCGATGGCGACGGCGACCGCGACAGCGACCGCGACCGCGACGGCGACCGCGATGGCGACTGCGACGGCGACCGCGACCGCGACGGCGACAGCGACCGCGACAGCGACTGCGACGGCGACCGCGACTGCGACGGCGACCGCGACGGCGACCGCGATGGCGACTGCGAAGGCGACCGCGACTGCGACCGCGACGGCGACCGCGACAGCGACCGCGACCGCGACCGCGATGGCGACTGCGACGGCGACTGCGACGGCGACCGCGACCGCGACCGCGACGGCGACAGCGACCGCGACAGCGACTGCGACGGCGACCGCGACTGCGACGGCGACCGCGACGGCGACCGCGATGGCGACTGCGAAGGCGACCGCGACTGCGACGGCGATTGCGACCGCGACGGCGACCGCGATGGCGACGGCGACCGCGACAGCGACCGCGACAGCGACAGCGACGGTGACCGCGACCGCGACGGCGACCGCGACCGCGACGGCGACCGCGACCGCGACGGCGACTGCGACCGCGACGGCGACCGCGACGGCGACCGCGACGGCGACGGCGACTGCGACCGCGACCGCGACAGCGACCGCGACTGCGACCGCGACGGCGACTGCGATGGCGACTGCGACCGCGACGGCGACTGCGACGGCGACTGCGACCGCGACAGCGACGGCGACCGCGACAGCGACGGCGACTGCGACCGCGACCGCGACGGCGACTGCGACGGCGACCGCGATGGCGACGGCGACCGCGACAGCGACCGCGACCGCGACGGCGACCGCGATGGCGACTGCGACGGCGACCGCGACCGCGACAGCGACCGCGACAGCGACTGCGACGGCGACCGCGACTGCGACGGCGACCGCGACGGCGACCGCGATGGCGACTGCGAAGGCGACCGCGACTGCGACCGCGACGGCGACCGCGACCGCGACGGCGACCGCGACGGCGACCACGACGGCGACTGCGACCGCGATGGCGACGGCGACTGCGACGGCGACCGCGACCGCGATGGCGACTGCGACGGCGACCGCGACCGCGACGGCGACAGCGACCGCGACGGCGACCGCGACGGCGACTGCGACGGCGACCGCGATGGCGACGGCGACTGTGACGGCGACCGCGACGGCGACCGCGACGGCGACCGCGATGGCGACCGCGACCGCGACGGCGACTGCGACGGCGACCGCGATGGCGACGGCGACCGCGACAGCGACCGCGACCGCGACGGCGACCGCGACGGCGACCGCGATGGCGACTGCGACGGCGACAGCGACTGCGACCGCGACGGCGACCGCGACGGCGACCGCGACGGCGACCGCGACTGCGACGGCGACTGCGACGGCGACCGCGATGGCGACTGCGACCGCGACGGCGACTGCGACGGCGTTTGTATCAGTACACACTACATGCCATCGCATCGGTCTGGCAGCGACGGCGATTGCGACCGCGACCGCGACGGCGACCGCGACGGTGACCGCGACGGCGACCGCGACGGCGACGGCGACTGCGACCGCAACCGCGACAGCGACCGCGACTGCGACGGCGACCGCGACGGCGACTGCGATGGGGACTGCGACCGCGACGGCGACTGCGACGGCGACCGCGACGGCGACGGCGACCGCGATGGCGACGGCGACTGCGACCGCGACAGCGACAGCGACCGCGACAGCGACGGTGACCGCGACGGCGACCGCGATGGCGACGGCGACTGCGACCGCGACCGCGACGGCGACTGCGACGGCGACCGCGATGGCGACGGCGACGGCGACTGCGACGGCGACCGCGACGGCGACCGCGATGGCGACCGCGACCGCGACGGCGACTGCGACGGCGACCGCGATGGCGACGGCGACCGCGATGGCGACTGCGACGGCGACAGCGACTGCGACCGCGACCGCGACGGCGACCGCGACGGCGACCGGCGACCGCGACGGCGACCGCGACGGCGACAGCGACCGCGACGGCGACTGCGACGGCGACCGCGATGGCGACTGCGACGGCGACCGCGACCGCGACGGCGACAGCGACCGCGACGGCGACTGCGACGGCGACCGCGACTGCGACGGCGACCGCGACGGCGACCGCGATGGCGACTGCGACGGCGACCGCGACTGCGACGGCGACCGCGACAGCGACCGCGACGGCGACTGCGACGGCGACCGCGACTGCGACGGCGACCGCGACGGCGACCGCGATGGCGACTGCGACGGCGACCGCGACTGCGACGGCGACCGCGACAGCGACCGCGACGGCGACCGCGACCGCGACCGCGACGGCGACCGCGTCCGCGACGGCGACCGCGACGGCGACTGCGACCACGACCGCGACAGCGACCGCGACTGCGACGGCGACCGCGACGGCGACCGCGATGGCGACTGCGACGGCGACCGCGACAGCGACCGCGATGGCGACTGCGGCGGCGACCGCGACCGCGACGGCGACAGCGACCGCGACGGCGACCGCGATGGCGACTGCGACGGCGACCGCGACCGCGACGGCGACAGCGACCGCGACGGCGACTGCGACGGCGACCGCGACTGCGACGGCGACGGCGACCGCGACGGCGACCGCGATGGCGACTGCGACGGCGACCGCGACAGCGACCGCGACGGCGACCGCGACCGCGACGGCGACCGCGTCCGCGACGGCGACCGCGACGGCGACTGCGACCACGACCGCGACAGCGACCGCGACTGCGACGGCGACCGCGACGGCGACCGCGATGGCGACTGCGACGGCGACCGCGACAGCGACCGCGATGGCGACTGCGGCGGCGACCGCGACCGCGACGGCGACAGCGACCGCGACGGCGACCGCGACGGCGACTGCGACTGCGACGGCGACCGCGACGGCGACTGCGACCGCGACCGCGACGGCGACCGCGATGGCGACGGCGATTGCGACGGCGACCGCGACGGCGACCGCGACCGCGACGGCGACCGCGACCGCGACTGCGACCGCGACTGCGACGGCGACCGCGACCGCGACCGCGACCGCGACCGCGACCGCGACGGCGACTGCGACGGCGACCGCGACGGCGACCGCGACGGCGACGGCGACCGCGACGGCGATTGCGACCGCGACGGCGACCGCGACCGCGACGGCGACCGCGACCGCGACTGCGACCGCGACTGCGACGGCGACGGCGACCGCGACCGCGACTGCGACCTCGACTGCGACGGCGACCGCGACCGCGACCGCGACCGCGACCGCGACGGCGACTGCGACGGCGACCGCGACGGCGACTGCGACGGCGACCGCGACGGCGACGGCGACCGCGATGGCGACGGCGACTGCGACCGCGACAGCGACGGCGACCGCGACAGCGACGGTGACCGCGACGGCGACCGCGATGGCGACGGCGACTGCGACCGCGACCGCGACCACGACAGCGACCGCGACTGCGACGGCGACCGCGACGGCGACCGCGATGGCGACTGCGACGGCGACCGCGACAGCGACCGCGATGGCGACTGCGGCGGCGACCGCGACCGCGACGGCGACAGCGACCGCGACGGCGACGGCGACCGCGACGGCGACCGCGACGGCGACTGCGACCGCGACCGCGACGGCGACCGCGACCGCGACGGCGACGGCGACTGCGACCGCGACCGCGACAGCGACCGCGACCGCGACTGCGACGGCGACCGCGACGGTTACCGCGATGGCGACTGCGACCGCGACGGCGACTGCGACGGCGACCGCGACGGCGACGGCGACCGCGATGGCGACTGCGACGGCGACCGCGACGGCGACGGCGACCGCGACGGCGACCGCGTCCGCGACGGCGACCGCGAGGTATACAAATAGTATACCTTGAGGTGGAAATACTCTACCTTAAGGAGTAAATGGTTCCAGTATTGATTATCCCAATTATATTTTCCTGCAGACACACAACATAAAACTCTCATAGAACAAGTCTCCCTTGAAACATTTTAGCTTGCAACATCTGCGCTGCACAATTTCATACAATTTTTAATAATATCTATACAAATTACAAATACAAGCACAAATACAATACAATCTAGAATACAAGAGCGTTTTACTACACAATGTCCTAACAGGCCGACTCCACTAGAGATAATTTCTCTCAGAATACTCATCCTGACATGAAAAGTCTAATGGAGTCGCGTTGTTTCATCTTATGATATGATGTTAGCGATCTCTCTCTGCGAATTTGTTTTGACATCGATGTCTGATATCAAATTTGACGTTTGAGTTTTTTTTTTTCCTTTTTTGTGTGTGGATGACATCCTAATGTCATTATTTTGTTTCTCTCATTGCGACAGTTATTCATTTGGCTTATAAAGTTACTTATTTAAAAAAAGTCGGCATTTGGAGTTTTTTTTATTAAATTCATATTTAAAAGGATTAAATCAGGTAATTACACATTTTTATATGAAATCAGTTTTTGACAAATCCTTTTAAACAGCTACAATTATGAGTAAGTGGAAACTTTCCCAAAACGAAACCAAGCTCCTGATAAACTTGTATAGGGAAAAGGAGTGCTTATGGAATTACAAAAGCAACCTATACAAGAGAAACGACTTAAAAAACAAAGCTTGGGCATCCATATCCCAAGAAATGAACAAGGAAGTGTTCGATGTTAAGAAAAAAGTTAAAAATCTTCGCTCAGCTTATGTGGCTGAAAAAAAAAAAATTGCAGATTCTCAACATTCTGGTGCTGGAAACGAGGAAGTTTATGAGTCTCACCTTTTTTATTTCAGTGCGTTTTCATTCCTGGATGGAGTTATTGTGCTGCGTAAAACACAGAACAATCTCTCACTGGTAAGAAATAAACAACTTCATAAAAATTATAAACGAACAAAAAAAATTTCAGGACGATACACTTGAGAGAGCTGTGGAGGCTGTAGAGGCTGAAGAGGCTGCGGAGGGTGTGCAGGCAACTGCTGATGTTCTTGCTCTTTCCCAATCAACATCTGCACCAAAAAATTGCTGAACCAGGGTTTAAGTAATTGTACAACTGGACCCTGGTCTATTATTAATTTCCATTATTATGTCCCCTGCGAATAGTAGCTCGATCGTATTTGAATTATTTAAATAAAATAGAAATAAAAACAACATTTTGAAACAAAATCAAACAAAAAATCAGCCTGCATATGCAACACGGGGCTTTATTCTTCATTTTTGTATACGTACATAATACTTCCTGCAACTTATTTATGGTTTTGGCAAATAGACACTATTTGGGCTCCCATGACCAATTTAATTCCGATTTTAGAACCACATTGTGATCGCAAGTTCGTGCAACCAAGTCGTACATATTTTTTTCTTAAAAATTTAGTAAAAAAGAATTTACAGGCATAGATACGTAGAAATATTTTTTATTTATTAATTTTTTTCCACTGATATGGAACGTCCCCATCAGTGACACAATAACGCACCAAATTTTCACGAATTCTTGATGCGTGTTTATAGTTGGAAGGCTCTTGTGTTGTTAGAGCTGACATTGTTTGTGGTAGAGTTTCAGAAACTAATTCAGTATCTGGAGATGAGCTTATTAATAGCGAAAGAAAGTTGTGTAAAACACAACAAGCTTTAACCACAGCTTCGCAAGTTTCCAAGCTCAAGTCAATAGGACGATGGAAAATTCGAAACCTCGATGCCAATCGTCCGAATGCCATCTCAACTGTCAGGCGGCACCGACTAAGCCTATAGTTGAGAACTTCCTGTTGTGTCGTTAATTTTGAATTCCGGCCAAAACCTTTCATAACAAAAATATTAAAAAATCATTGCTAGTAATAGTATTTATTTTAAATGTTCTATACCTTTCATTAAATGTTTATCAAGTGCAAATATATCATCCCCAACAAAAAAGTATGTCGTTTGACTTTCTTGCCCTTTCAATGGCTGTGCATTTGGAATATTAAGGGAATTTTTGACGATCCCATGGTAAAGGCTACAGTTCTTAAAAATTATTACATCTGACGCTCTTCCATTTCCTCCAACATCTATGTAAAGAAATTTGCTATGAGCATCCACAATGGCAAGCAAAACTATGCTGAAAAAGCCTTTATAATTATAGAAGTCGGAGCCTGAATGTGGCGGTGCTATAATTCGAATGTGCTTCCCATCAATCGATCCAATTGTATGTGGGAAATCCCAAAACCTATTGAAATCGTTGGCAACTTGCAACCATTCAATTTCAGTTGTAGGAGTCTTGAATGGAAAATATTTCATGAATCAAAAAAGAACATAACATTTCAAATGCACTGAGTTTTTGTCAACCTTCATGTTTTCACTTTGAAGAGTATTATATATTGCATTCAGCACATTTGGAACAAAAGTTGAAATTGTTTTGCGGGACACCCTTGATAAGAACTCCAACGATCTATAGGAGTCACCAGTTCCAATGTACCTAAGAGTAATCGCAAGCCGCACTCTCGGTGTGATTGCAAATCGCATACTCGTGTCTTGCCTTTTTATTAACGGTTCAACCTGCAATAAATAAATTAGCAAACTAAAAAAAGTTATTTGCATTCCTACCAGAATAAGAACCGCGGTAAATCTGTCGATGGACATCCTACAGAAATTTTGATACTCTTGTCCTTGATCCCAGAGTAAATCCTTGAGCAAATGTTGCTCGAGGTCATGGGCGTCCCTTAGTGTAAGAAAAGGATTAATCCAAAAACGATGTTTCCGTTTAGCTTCCTGCTCTTCGCTCATTTCTAACTCTTCAAGATCTTCCAACTCTTGCAGAGCTTTAAGTGTACGAATTGCATCATGTTCACGCATTCTTTTCGCCATCGCCCTAAACCAACCGTAGGTATATAACTATTATTATTCTTTTGACAAGAAAAAATATTATTAAATTAAGCAAAAACAAACGAATTTCTCAAGAAAAGTCAAAAAACTGTGAAAGAAATTTTTTATTTGTTTGACATTTGACGTTTGTCAGAGAGATGTCAAGACATGAACTGCCCAGCGAAGAAAAAAAGAAAAACTCTGATTTTTATGTCAGAGATCTAGTTGGCGATACAGATATCAAGTGGAGTCGGCGTGTAAGCAAAGCCCAGCTAAATAAATGAAAGCGTAAGCGTAAGTATGATGCGATAAGGCACGATACATTAGGTATGCAAGCAGCTCCAGGTACATTTTGGGTACGTTTTTTTTGTCATTCTCTTTTTTGCTTTCGTATATGTTTCTGGGAAAATGCGGTAGGAAGGATGAATGCATTGTTTTGTTATTAGTGATCTTTGATTGATATGAGTAAACATTGAGATTGAGTTCTTTTAGCACAGTGAATAATTACACAAAAAAAGTGCTAAATTCGCAAAGCGCGATGTAGTTCTGCATTTTTGATATGTTGTTGGGGCATGTTAGAGTAGTATATAGCCAAGTTTGCAGCAACAGTGAAAAAACCACTAAAATCACCCCTTTTTTCCGACAATTTCCTTTATAACTATGGAAATATGCAACTTATGAAAAAACCGTCCACTATAAACTTGTTTTTTAAAAAATTTTCTACAAAACAACATCAATTTTAAATGCATGTTATATTTGTGTTGCTATCTAACCATGAATTAAATAAAAATCTGAAAAAACAAAGTAAATTTGAAGCACTCAAAAAATATGTCAAAAATTGTCCAATTCTTCTAAAAAATTGGAATCAAATAGTCTAGACTCTAGAGTATCACAAGATGAAATTCGATCCAAATCGGTGAAATAGTTTTGGCAAGAAATATGATGCTAACTAAGTGCAACACAATTATGATGCAAACATTGCGGTGGTCAAAGTAGGACACTTAAGTTGGCACTGATTTTTGTACACGTACTTAGAACCATAAAATCATGAAATATAGTTATAATAGATGTTTACATCTTTTTTTAAGCCAAGTGAACAGTTTTTGGAACTTTTAAATTCAGTACCAAAGTTGCAAGTGAACAGTTTTTGGAACTTTTAAATTCAGTACCAAAGTTGCTTAAAAAAAGATATAAATATTATAACTATATTTTATGATAATAATTCTTCGTGACTTAGCAGCATATATGGTCAACTCATTGAAAGGCAATAAACTAAAACTTAGAATTTATATTTAACTTGTTTTGTAGGTTAGAATTATTTAAAATATTTTGAATTATTATTCAAAATATATTAAATATAGTTTGAAATATTTATTATTATTCGAACTTTTGATTTAAAAAAAAACGTCTTTTTCAAGACATTTCTTAATATTAAAAAGAATAATAGTTGCGTCCAAAAACCAAAATACAACCAAAAGAGGATTAAACGTCGATATTATTTTTATAAGAAAAAAATTTGTAAGTACATATTTTATAATTTTTAAAAATTGAAGCTATAAAATATTAATAACTATGTTTTTAAGACCTGAAGAAAAACGTAACCACGTTTGAAACGTCGTCTGATTTAGATACTTAGCTACAAATATAGACCTAAAGCATAAACATTATATTTTATGTATAAGGGTTCAAGGTACGTATACAAAAATCAGTGCCAACTTAAGTGTCCTACTTTGACCACAACAAAGTCGGCGAAAATTTTTTTTTCCGTCAAACGACGCGACGAAGCGAATTTATGTATCGATAAATTTTTGAACTTTTATTTTATACCTATAATTTATTAACGTTTTTTTATTAATTGTCGTTATCAATCAAATTAAAAAAAAAGTATGATCTTTTTTTTATTTTAACCTGCCCAGACCACCTAGCTCAACCAATACTAAGGACCAGGAATCGCCACTGCCTGGAAAGCCAACATTTCAAAGGACTGGCAGAAGGGGTAGACCCCGAAAATTGTTTAGGTTTGAAGCAAAGCTGAAAACAGAAGCTGTACAGGCAGAAGAAGCAAACCAAACCAATGTACTTATCAACCCAACATTGAAAGAACATTGAACAACATTGGAGAGCTGCGATGGAGTTAGAGTTTAATGCCCTCCGTGACATTAAAGCTTGGGAACTCGTTGAACGTCCCAAAAACAAAAAGGTCATTGGCTGCAGATGGGTTTTAAGAACAAAATTCAATGCAGATGGAAGTGTTGAAAGACATAAGGCCAGATTGGTAGCTAAGGGCTGCTCCCAACAACCGGGTATCGACTTCCAGGAAACGTTTTCACCGGTTGCTAGACAAAGCTCTATACGGATTCTCATGGCGCTAGCAGCAGAATTTAGCTTAACACTTTTTCAATTAGACGTCGAGATGGCCTAAATAAATGGGGATCTTGAAGAAGAACTATTTATGGAACAGGCGGACGGTTTTGTTAAACCTGGCGAAGAACATCTTGTTTGCTGTCTTAAACGTGCTTTGTACGGGTTAAAACAATCTGGAAGAAGATGGTACATCAAGTTGGAGCAAAAACTTTTAGAACTGGGACTGATACCATTAAATACAGAAAAATGTATTTATATGAAAGAGACAAAAGAGACCAACATGGTTGTAGTTATTTATGTGGATGATCTTATCGTCGCTACAAATAATTTGGATGAATACGATAAACTGAAAAATCATATGTCACAAGAATTCAAAATGAAGGACCTCGGTAAATTACATTACTGCCTTGGCATTGAATTTAATCAAGACAATTATAAAAATACTGTGACAATGAACCAATCAAAATACATACAAAATATACTACGGGACTATGGAATGGACGAATCCAAAGCAATGGCAACCCCTTTGGATGGAAACGTAAGACTGAGCAAGCAGATGGGACCAAAAACTGATGAAGATAAATCCAAAATGGAAAACACACCGTATTCGTCATTAATTGGTTCACTTATGTACCTTGCCGTTTCAACACGTCCAGACATCGCACATACTGTCAGTGTACTAAGCCAGTACAACTCGGATCCTGCAGAGGAACATTGGAAGGCTGCTAAGCGGGTGCTAAGATATTTACAAGGTACTCAGAATCTTGGTCTTGTATACAGGAAATCCAATCAACCACAACTCATTGGATACGTCGACTCAGACTGGGGCGGAAACATCGACGATCGAAAATCATACACTGGATATGCGTTTATTCTAGCAAACGCGGCTGTAACATGGGAGTCTAGAAAACAAAAATCCGTAGCTCTGTCAAGCACCGAGGCAGAGTACATGGCCCTATCGGAAGCTGCTAAGGAAACTGTTTATCTTCGAAATCTGTTAAAAGAACTTGGATTCTTAAATCAAGACGCTGGGCCTACTCTTGTTTATTGCGACAATCAAGGCGCACAAAAATTAATGAAAAATCCTTCATTTCACTCAAGGACTAAGCACGTCGACATTCGACATCACTATATAAGAGAAGTTTTTGAGAAAGGTGAAATAAAAGTTGATTATCTACCAACATCTGATATGATATCCAACGTACTCACCAAAACCTTATTTGGACCATCCCACCGAAAGTGTATTAAAGGACTTGGAATAAGTGAAGAGGAACCCGCGTTGAGAGGGGGTGTTGTTACTACTAAATAAAGCAGATACTGGCAACACCGGTTCATAATACAATAGATACCTTTGTATCTTTCTATCTTTTTATATATCTGTCCTTCTTTCCTTTTTCCTTTTTATCCACCAAGCTATATATTTGAATTAACTGAATCTTTACTACTTACATTCATTCTTAATAAAGTTTCATGAGCGGCAGACGCCTTTTTATAACGAAGTGTTCTAATTTATTATTATAAAGTACAACAGACCTCAGATATGTTCTCTATCAGGACATTTTTTAGGTAGACCTGAAAGTTCAAAAAATCATTCTTTTTCACTTATTTTTAAGTTATTTCACATAGCGAGACAATTTTCTTAAAAAAAAATCGTTTACCAATCTGGAAGTACTAATCTTCTTCCTTATAATTTGACCAATCGTTACTTTTTAAATTTCAAAAAATGTTCGTTATGTAACCCGGGGGCTACATTGGCAATATGTGAGGCAATAAATTGCCTCACTCATTGCCATTGCCTTGAATAATGCCAATGGAACCGCTTATGGTGGATTTTCATGTATCTGCATTTGGTTTCTGCACAAAAAAGGGATGCCAAATACAAAATTTATATTTGTTAGATAGAGAGAAAAGATCAAAATGCAGAAGAACTTCGTTTCTGCATTGTAGGAAAGTGCCATAATGCAGAAATGAAGACGAACATGTTCATCTTCTTGATGGTTCTCTTTCACTCGCTCGGATTTTTTGTATACATCTGTCCTGCTCTACTTTTCTGCATCTTGCAGATGAAGATACATGTAAGTCCACCATTAAGGTGGATTTACAAGTTTCTGCATTTGGTTTCTGCACAAAAAAAAGGATGCCAAATACAAAATGTATATTTGTTAGATAGAGAGAAAAGATCAAAATACAGAAGAACTTCATTTCTGCATTATAGGAAAGTGCCATAATGCAGAAATGAAGACGAACATGTTCATCTTCTTGATGGTTCTCTTTCACTCGCTCAGATTTTTTGTATACATCTGTCCTGCTCTACTTTTCTGCACTATACAGATGAAGATATATGCCACCATTAGGCTGTGACAATAGCAATGGGAATGTCAATTTATTGCTTGGTGGGCATTGCATTTTGCCAGGCAATTTCAGTTAAATAAGCTGTTTTTGATTATATAAAACTTTTATTCACAAATTGTTTTCATGGGTTATCATATTTTCCCCATTAATTTCAAAATGACGAAGAAGCAAGGAAGAAACCAATTTGAAAAAGGCGAAACGTCAAAATTATTTCCTCGGCAATGGAAAGCAATAATACTGCATTCCATCTACCGGGCAATATTGTGATTGTCATTGCCAAAGTGGCTCCATTGGAATTATTCAAGGCAATGGCAATGAGCGAGGCAATTTTTTTCATCAAATAGTGCCAATGGAGCCCCCGGGTAGTGACAATCGCAATATTGCCCGCTAGATGGGACGCAATAATTGCTTTACATTGCCGAGACAATACATTTTGACGTGACCCCTTTTTCAAAATGCTTTCTTCCTGGCTTTTCCGTCATTTTTATATGCCGTTTTACTGGTCCAAATGAGGTAATTTTGTTGCAAATTTCCAAATGAGATCCGAAATTACCTAATTTCCCATACAAAATCACATTTCGAAATGAGGTAATTTCAACCTCATTTGCTCGAAATTAGGTTGAAAATTAGGTGAATGCATCCAGCGGGAATAAGTTTCAAAATCTCTTAAAAGCTTTTGTATGAAAATAACAACATAAAACAGAAAGAGAAAACAACAAAAATAAACGGCTAACTGCCATTCCAAATTCAAAATGAAATGAGATGTCAAATGAAATTAGCAAATTTGATAATGAAAACACTTTTTTTGCCAAATGTAGAAATGACCTCATTTCGGCTGTAATGAAAACGTAGTATTAAACTAAAAGCTTTATATTTTATGAAAATCAAATTAATTTAACAGAAATTGCTTGCAAATGTTATGTCCTCCGAAGCCATAAATTCCTATTGCTATTAACACGTCTCAAAAATGAATGCAGCCACAACGTAAACACAACCCACACTGAATTGGTGCGATTTTCCATATGAACCTGACGACGGACTAAAAACGATGTCAACAGCGAATGTTTCGCGTTTGTTTGGTAGAACGCAAAACATTTGGTGCGGCGGGGAAAAATTCGCCAGTCAACATTTATTCACATAGTGATATATTAGGCGTGTTTTTTTGTGCCCCCTTTAAGAAATAATGGCACAAAATACGTTGTTTAAGAAAAGAATTTGGCAGCACTGATATAACAATGACATTGGCCGCGATCAAAAACCTATGTAGAGCTATCCGGATAGGTTCGTGTTGTTGTACTCCCGTGTGATAGCAATCCATGCTATCCGAAAAATTTTGGTATACGTTTGTATACCAAGTGAGATGTCAAAAACCGCTGACTGCAAAATTGAGATTTGTTTGCCGTCGTTGAGTTGTGTTTTTGATTTTGTTCAGATAAATAATTAAAATAATCTTAATCTTAACTAATATATAAAAGTCTTTATTTGTTTTCTTGTCAGTTTGGCTGTACGGGTGTCCAAACTAACAACAAAACAATCAAAATACTAACTTTTTTTTATGGCATCAACAATGTCTATCCCCCTGCTATCCGATAGATAGCTTCTAAAAAAAAAACTTTTTTTAGAAATCTTTAACAATAATAAAAAAATGTTGCCTATATGAAATTTGTTTTTTTGGTTTTTTATTAATATCTTTTTAATTAACAGTCGTAGAGGTTTGCAATGTACTAATGAATTATAGCTATATGTCCTAGGAACTTGTCTAAAAAAATTATATTCCTATTGTACCGTTGAGCTGAGAAATTCACAATATAATATTGTTCACACGTATTACTTAATAACATGTGGGTGTGTGCATGGATTGATTTAATTTTTTCTTATATTTAATCTCAATAGCATAGCCATTAATTTGATACCTCGCTTTTTAATCTACCTCCTATATCAGCGTCACAATTCAGAAAAAATCGAATAAAATCCATAAAATGCTCCGCTTTGTTCATTGTCCGAGAGCACCGTTATATCAATTGAATTTCTAATTGGAGTTCTTTTAATATAAAAAATCATAACTTCATTTCTACTCAGACGATTATTAAAGTTTTGATCTCAGAATTTAGCTATGAGACATGGCTAAATTTGTGTATAAAAATTATTGAGGGGGGGCGTGACTTTCTTCTATAATGTGAATAATTGTGTATTTCTAAATCTAACGTTAAAAAAGAAGGGGTAATTTAATAAATAAATCGCAAAAAAAGCTACATTTAGACAACTTAAGAGGTTTCAAAATTGAGCAAACCTTAATAGTTCATAATAAATGATACATGAAATTTAGATAGAAATTTATAACTTTAATTTGTGTGTAAAAATTATTGCAAAATATTATTATTGCAAATATATATAAGTAGCAATTTAATAAAATAAATCACAAAAAAGCTCCATTTAGCCAAATTAAGAGGTTTCAAACTTGAGTAATACTTAATAGTTCATAACAAATGACACATGAATTTGAGGTAAAAATGTATAATATAAATTTCTGTGTTAAAATTTTTGCAAATCTTAAAAAAATTCATACTAAAAATGTGATTTAGTGAAAAGTCAATTCAATTTTGGGACTTTAAATGCAAAAGTTAATGAAACACTGATAAATTTTTAAAAACAAAACCAACACACCAATTGCTCTAATCCTCTTCTAAAATATTGTTAGTAAATGTTTAGTGATTATTTTTATGCTTTTTCAATGAATTTTATTTTTATAATTTCACCACGCCCATAAAATATTTTACAAATTTAAAAATTATAAATTCTGAAAATGTGATAAAAATGTTGATACATAAAACATAACTGTGCATTGCATTTACATTAGAAATATTTTTTACAGATAAAATCCAGAAAAAATTTTAAAATTGTCAATTTGTCTGCATAAAATTAGCTTTAAACTGTAAAGTATGTCGATGGAAAGGTCATTGCCTCGCTATGTAAGTACATACAAAACATTAATAGACGTCCATACAATTTTAAAGACTAATACGCTTATACAGATAAAATAGCATTATTTTGACTAAATAGTGAATATTGTTACTTTTTATTTAACCGATTATCAAAATTTAAATTTTGTAATAATCTATACAAATCAAAAATTATTTTGGTATATAAAACATACTTCTACGATAACCGTAAGCTTTAATATGGATTTTTAAACATAACTGAAAGAAAAATTTTGCAAAAATCCATTCTATTGGTCGATAAATTTTTTTCTTTTTGCTAAAATATACATAAAATACCTGTAAATGGCCATAACATGGGTAATACTTTTTTGATATTTATAAATGAGATATCAAATGAAAGGTTATAAGACATAAAAAACTATAAAAATAAAAAAATTATTCACTTTCATGACAAACTCAATTGTTAAAAGAGAAAGAATTTGCCATAATGCGAAAAATTCATACCTTTGAGTGTATTTACTTAGAAAATTGTTAAAAGTAAATGAAAAATCTATAAATTTTGAAAAACTAATGACACACAATTATTACAATTATACATTCTTCTACAAATATGTTAGTAATTTTATATTTGTAAATCTAAAGGGAAAAAAGTAGGGACAATTTAATGACATAAATCACAATAAAGCTGCCTTTAGCCAAATTTAGAGGCTTCAAACTTTAGTAATGCCTGATAGTTCATAACAAATGATACTAACAAATGATATAGACTACAGTAGAAATTTATAATCTAAATTTTTGTGTTAATTTTTTTGCAAAATCTTAAAAAAATCATACTAAAAATGTGATTTAGTGAAAAATTAATTCTATTATTGGTACTTTAAATGCAAAAGTTAATAAAAAATTGATAAATTTTGAAAAACAAAACGAACACACCAATTGCGCTAATCGCCTCCTAAAATATTGCTAATAAATATTAAATGATCATTTCAACAAAAGCCACTCCAGAATTAGCTTTATTGATTTATTTACCAAAAAATGTAAAATGGATCATGCTTTTTCAACGAATTTTATTTTTATATTTTCACCATGCCCATCAAATATTTTCGAATTTAAAAATTATAAATCTTGATCACAAGTTTCACAAAGTAATATCAAATATTAAAATTTTACATTAGAAATATTTTTTATAGATAATAATTTTAAAATTGTCAATTTATCTGCATAAAATTGGCTATTAATTGGAAAGTACTTATCCGAATTTCAAAATTTAGGTGTCTTTAGAAAGGTCATTGTCATATTAATAGACAACCATACAATTTTAAAGACTGATACGATTAAACAGATGGCAGGATTATGACGATGTCCAGAAAAAATCCAATGGAGTCCAAAAAAAACTTTGTCCATGCAGCGAAATTGCAAAAATATAACTTTTTGAACAAGACAATGCTTATAGCCCTTCCACACTACCCCACTGTGTATTAATACATGTCAAATTGAAAGTGGGAAAGAATTCCACGCGACTGCAAAATTTGTGTGAAAGAAATGACTTTTCATATTTTGCTTCCACACTTGCTTGTATTAATACATTACCTTAACCTAAAAAAAAGTGTGATAGAATGTGGGATAGAAGTAGAACCATTCCTAAAATTATTCATGTATTGATACATGTCAAATCGTGTGGGAAAGAATGTCGGGTTGTGTAGGCTGGACTTTCATTTTTTGTTTTCACACTATTCTACATGATTTGTTCCCACTTTTTTGACATGTATTAATACACAGTGGGCTAGTGTGGAAGGCCTTTTAGCTATGAGATTTGGCGTTTTAAGTGCGTAAGAGTTTTTTTCCTGGTTTTTGTTGAATGTGTAAGTGAATGTTAGATTGTTGGAAAATATAATAATTAGTGATGAAAGGCTAAAGGCTCTCCAAAACGAATGCGGAACATTCGTTGCGGCGAAAAAACATTCGCATGTCAAAATTTATTTACATGGTGATATATGAGAGTGCCCACACCAACGCGGTGGAGAAACATATGAAATAATTTTGACTGACGAATGTTTCTTCGCCGCAACGAATGTTTCGCATTGGTTTGGGAGAGCCTTAATGAATGGCATGATATAATTCTCAAGTAAGTAAAAATGCACTGGTTGTTGATTGGATTGTGGTGGAAGGTAAAACCTTAACCAATCATGTTTGATTTACATGGTCGGTGAAAATTTAGTTATGTTGAAATCAACACGCCGAATACTTTCACAATCACCCAAATCAGTGAGAAACATTCGCTCCGTAGAGTTAATCATTCAAAATGAAAACAAAAATGGTAACGCAATGCTATAAGAGCAAAAACTGCCGTATTACAGCTCCTCTCTTCTGTGCGTTGCAGGTTGTCGAAATGTCAAAATCTAAGGGCACCAATCGATTAAGGAGGGTGTTATTACCTAATGTCTCGCCCAGCACTTTAGCACCAAGAGAAAATAAGAAATTTCACTTTTCAATTTGACACGCGTCAAAATGTCAAGATCTGAGAGCGCCAATCGATTAAGGAGGTGGATTTTGCACTCTTAAGCTGGCTTTAGACTTTCGTTCTTCATTCGTTGTCCGTTGTTTGGTGTTCGTTCTTCTCTCAACAACGAACAACGAAGAAAGCATTTACATTAGAAAGTTAAACTCTATTTACAAAATTGTTTATTTATGTAACTAGGCTTTTCGTGCCATTCAGTAATTAAAAAAACTTCCAAAATGTCCCTAAAAGTTGCACGACACTCCAAAACAATGTTCATTTTTCGCATTTAAACACAAGTTGTTAGAGTAACAACGAACACCGAAATTTCTGACCTGATTAGAATTTGTACGTTCTTCATTCGTTCTTAGTTCGTTGTTCGGTTTTCTCATTTACATTTTCGTTGTTCCGCGAACGAACAACAACGAACAACATACACCGATGATAACACAGAAAGTCTAAAGCCAGCTTTAGTCCAGTGGAAATCAAAAAAAAATCGCACTTGACAGTTGACAGTGATGGTGGTGAAATGTCAAAAATGCGAAAAATCACACCTTGTGTTTTTCAAATATTTTCTTACAAGTAGGTGTCTTAAGCATAGATATTTAGAAGTACGTGAATATATTGGGAATTGGGCGGTCAATTCATTGAATTTATTTCAGAGATATTCACGATAGCAGGAATATTTTTAAGGAAAACTATTTTCCACGGGAAATTTTTTTTTCAAGATTTGTTAACAAACTATCCTTTAACAAAAGGGACCCGGGCAACGCCGGGTGTTTCCGCTAGTATAATATAAACCGTGCAACTCAGTAAAAGTTTTATACGGAAAACACCAACAAAATTCTCTATAATAATTTGTTTTGTTATTGTTTTGCGTGTAAACATTTTTCTGAGTTGCTATTCACTCTCTCAAAAAACACGGCTATAATAAAATGCAAATTACTGTATTACAGCGAAGAATTTTTCCAAAAAAATACTTTCAGGTAACCTATCTGGCTTTGGTTGTTCAGGAACCTTTACGGATACTAAACTATCTTAGATAGGCTATCGCATCGATTCTTGATCGCGGCCATTTTCTGACATTTTGGTTGTCAACTGTTTGTCAAAAAAAAATTATACAAAACATCGTTAAAATTTTGATAAATTAAAAGAAACGTCTCTTCCCTGGACCAGTTCTTTCTTTTATTTATTGGTTTATTTATTTTAAATTAATTATTATATTTCAACAAATAAAAAATGTTTGGTTTTCACCTTTTTTTCTGTCATATTTAAACGATCAGTCAACCCGTGCTTAAAGATCCATCTGCCAAATTAATGAATGAATTTTTGCCATTTGTTGAGAATTCATCGGAAAACCGTAGAAAATAGTGTATGGAAGCACTGTTTTTATTTTAGCTTAAAGGTTAGACCGCACTAGGCGGAACTGCACTGCAGCGGAACTGCGATTCATAGTAAATTGTAAGAAAGTTCAGTTGCCGCTAAGTGCGATATAGCTCATACAATTTCATACAAATAATGTTTTGCCGCGTCGTGAAGTGTAGTTCCGCTGCAGTTGTGTGCGGTCTTACCTTAATTCTTAAGCAGCGATGTTTATCGCCGCGAACTTAGCATATTTGTTGTTGTATTTTACATGGAATTTTTTTTAAGCTAACATAGAGGGCACTAAAAAACACACCTATTATGAGAGTACCCACACCAACGCGGCGGAGAAACATTCGCCTCTGTCAAAATTTATTTACATTGTAATAAATGAGAGAGCTCACACCAACGGCTCCACCACCGCGCCAAATGTTTCTCGTAAACATTCGCCGACCGCAATTTTTCTTTTTGTTATTTAGAATTATTTATATCTGTCAATTTGTTTATCATTGTGAATGATTCGCCTCGCGTTGGTTGGGGAGAGTCTGGTGGACGTTCCGAATTAAATCGCTTCCAGAGATGTACCCAGCACACGTAGAACTACATAAATAACCGGTGAAATATGTACGTAATAGAAGTACTTCTTTTCCACTGAAAAAAGATAGGGACTCGGGAAAAAACTCAGTTATATACCACCTATACATGAGAATACATGAAGCAGCTATCTCTTTCTAGCATGCGAAATGTAGTGAATTTCCCATCCATTAAAGTACTGACATGACAAAGGTTCTTCAAATGTATATCAGCGAAGCACTACTGGAAGTACTTCTAATGTATACGCGCCAGTATAGTTTCTTAAATCATAGCGAAAGCACTGAAACTTGTCCTTTTAAAGTACTTCTTATGCGTATACATTTCACCGGTTATATCTGAACTACTACATACTGAGTTCTCGAATCTAGATGTACGGATATAACTGGTGAAACTTGTACGTAAAAGAAGTAGTTTGTTTCTTCTGAAACTTAAGCCTTTATTTATTTTTTTTTGTTTTAGCCTTTGGGCATTTATTTATTTAATGCGTTAAAGACTAAAGGAAAAATTCACCAGTTTATTGCGAGATTTATCAAAATAAATAAAAAAATTGTTCAAACTTTAGAGCCATTCCAATAATTGAACAATTTGCTATATAACAATCTCAAAATACAATACGATCGTCGAAAATGGTTTCCTTGACCCTGATGAATCTGAAATGCAGTAATAACAATAAAGTATAAAACACTAATAAAATCATTTGTATTTTTTATTTGAATTTAATTACAATAATTAAATATTATTTCTTTCCATTTATAACTCGCGCTCGCTGATAAAATATACTATTTTTGTTTGTCATGTTGTGCACATACGAAATGAGACAAAAATTTGTGCATCGTATACATCGCACTCTTCCTTCCCTTTTACAATAGAAGTTTTATTTTTTTTAGGAGAAACAAAATTTTTTTTTTTTTTGAGGGGAGAGTTTTTGGTAAATAAAGAAACACACACATTTATGGAACGCGTTTTGTTTGTGGTTGTGTTTCAAGGCAAACTACTGAGTTTTGGTTAGCAGGGTATATTATTAGGGGTATTCTCGATCCGGTGCAACGAAAAAGTGTAAAATTGCGAAATTTTATCACTACTGCTATCAACACTACCCAATGAAATTGTATACCATTATATTTATCTGTTGCAATAGGGTTAGGGTAGGTATAGCAAAAGTGCAAAACTATTGCAAGATTTTAGTCAGTGTAAATTTTAGTTATAGTGCAAGAAAATTTTGCACTTTTAACAAGGCTCTCCCCAATGCGAAACATTCGTCAGTCAAAATTAATTTACATGGTGATAAATGAGAGTGCCCACACCAACGCGGCGGAGAAACATTCGCCTTTCAAAATTTATTTACAGGATGATAAATAAGAGTGCCCACACCAACTGCGAATGTTTTTTGCCGCACCGAATGTTTCGCATTGGTTTGAAAGAGCCTTTATACTTTTGCAATGATACTAGACCAGTTGCATGGAATTGTGAATACCCGCTATTCTTTTAGCTCTTTTATTTTAAGAAAAGAAATGCAAAAAGATGCATGTAAATGCATATGGGAGCTCTTAACATTACAAAACTGGTCTGCTTTAAGGCTCTCCCAAACCAATGCTATAAATTCGTTGCGGTGAAGAAACATTCGCATGTCAATATTTATTTACATGGTGATATATATGAGAGTGCCCACACCAACGCAGCGGGGAAACATATGAATTAATGTTGACTGACGAGTGTTTCTTCGCTGCAACGAATGTTTCGCATTGGTTTGGGAGAGCCCTTAAAGCGTGTTACACATGAGTGTGATTTTAAAGCGATGATTCTGTTTTTCATCCAACATTTGTGGACATTTTTTGACGTTCTCTTTTGTAAATTCGGAGGAGTCAGTCCATTGTGAACACCGTCCATAGCTATTCGTAATAATACCCAAATTCATGAAATTTTAATTGTTTTTGTGCTGAAACAGCATTATTCCTTCTTCTGGCTCCAGGTGTAAAAGCATATCGTGTAAAATCAGAATTCACAACCTTGTTGAACACATCCCACTTACAACTATACCTTGAAACAAAAACGGAACTTTTCATCTTCCGTTTCTTGCTTCATCTCTTTTGTTGTCATTCGGCATTGCTTTCCTGTCACTCTAGTGAACTCTGTCAGTTGCTGTTTTGCTTTCGCATTATATTATTGCAAAGTTTCCTTTTCTTTAGCAAAGTTTAAGAAAGTGTATACAGAAAATATAAAATTTAAATTAATTACATTTCTTATTGTAAAAGTAGCGACCAGTTAAATACTTCAACTTCTCGACTTAAGAAAATAAAAACAATTTATCAAACAGTTAACATATTATCTGAAGTTTCAAAACTTTTGCCGCGATAATTTTAGCAATAAAGCAATCTGTCTGTCTGACATCTGAAAGCTATCGAATAGGATAAACGTTTTTTAAACAACATCGTTTAAGTTTTTAACTCGAGTCAACAAAAAAATAGATAATTTGCAAAAGTGATTGCGCGCGTATTATTTAAAAAAAAAAAATGAAAAAGTAGGTTAAAAAAAGTTTTGATTTGAAGAGAACCTGGAAATTTCTAGTCTTAGCTCATGTGAGTCTTTAAGCACGCCATTTTGATTTATTTAAATAAATAAGAAAAGAATTATTTTTTTTCAAATTGCTTAAATATATTTTCTGGTTTGTTATTGTTTTTTAAAAAAGCGGCATCTTCTAAATGACGGATTCATCATAATTGTCATTGTGAAATAACAAAAAAAAATATTTTTAAACATCAAATTTTTGATAGGGAAAATGTCAAAATGGTTTCGTGTCAAATAATCTTGAATTTTACTTTGTGCTCTTGCGCAGTCGTGTGAGTGTGACGTATTGCGCGCTAGTGTGTTTTTCTTCCATTCCATTAGTGATTTGCAATAGTGTGGTTTATATACTAGGCTTTTTCGTCCAATCAGTAAAATGTCAAATTTCTGTTTTTCCTATTTATCAGTGGTTATGCTTTCTGGTGACTTTCCTTGCGTTGTCATTTTACTGCAGAGTGTTGCCTGATGACAATTATTTGTTAATTCAACTCGGTTCTTAGACGGTGTTCACATTGAACTGAATCTTCCGACTATTTTGGACTTCTCAGAAATTTATCTCGCTCCCACTTAATGGTTAGAAAGAGAGAAAAGTAGTAAATTTTTCAAAAATTTAAAGAAGATGTTCATATTGGACCTTAGAAGAAGAAATAGAGATAGAGGTATTTGTCACATATACAGAAGTGCGTTCTTTTTCTTTCTAAAGTTAACTATAGTTGACTATAGTTAACTCTCGTCGTTCCTTTATTAATTTTGAGTAACGTTTTGTCGTCTTAGGGCTAGTTAGTTCACAGTGGGTTAATTTTAGTATGTGACTTTCAAAGGCTTTAATTTACTAACGCTAATAAACCAAAATTGGCTGATTAGTGAAATCCATGATTGGCAACTCATACTTTGAATTTTTTAAACAAAATTTGATCAACAAACACATTTGGGGATTTCCCAGCTCCACTAATCATGGGTTATAGATAATTAGCTGTGATCAAACTGGCCCTTACAGTTGTTCCTAAAGTCAAAGTTGAAGTGTCAAAAAGTTACTTGTGGTAACTTTTTCCAACTCATCTCGTTGATATGAGTTGAAAAGTTAATCTGTCAAACACAACTGAAATTGGAATGTTTACATTTTGTGGTTAGCTTGTGTCTTTTAATTTGGAATTGTTTTCAGTTTTTTAGTTATTTATTTGCTATTTTATTGTTTTTTTTATCGATTTTGATCTTTGGAATTGTTTTCTGCATAATTTACTTTCTTTCCAAATTGTATTCTTCCAATTTGGTAAATTGTTTAATAAAGAAATGTGTGCCGATAAAGAATAAAAGAAAAAAAAAAGCAAAATCAAATTGGAAA
Organism: Melangyna quadrimaculata; assembly: GCA_949320155.1. Classification (NCBI taxonomy): domain Eukaryota; kingdom Metazoa; phylum Arthropoda; class Insecta; order Diptera; family Syrphidae; genus Melangyna; species Melangyna quadrimaculata. Next base: position 57,005,835 of record OX439485.1, read on the forward strand.
TATTTTGTTTAATGATTCGATTTCGTGCAAAAATTATGTTAATAGTGATTTAATTTGTAAAATAGAGGCATTTTTAAAATGCTAATACAATTTTTTAAAATAAATTTGATGCAATAACAATATTTTCTTGATTATTATTTCTCATTTCTCATATTGTTTTGGATTTTTTTTTGTCAACCCCTTTCGTTTGACAGATCAACTATATTTTTATCTCTGATCGTTCATAAATGAAAAGTAACTTTTTTAACTATGACATTGCAACTGTTGTTTTTGACACATTTACTATAGTTAACTATAGTAACAAAAAAGAACGCACCACAGTGTACGTGAGTGAAGCAATTTTCGTCTCCCAGAACTTTCAAATCGTTAGCGTGTGATTAGAAAAAACAAAAAAAAAATTGATACAAGTTAAAACATAAATTAGTATACCAATGACTTTGAAAAAGCAAATATTTTAAAGTAAATAAATTAGACATTGTGGTGATATTCCAATAAATTAAAAAAAAAAAACATGAAGTGCGTTGTTCAGGGGTGTGAAAATCGACAAAAGTAATCAGATAAAAGCAGATATTATAATTTTCTCAAGGAAAGTGCTGTAAAGTGTTTGTATTTATATTGATAAACTATTAAACAACATATCAAAAATGGATTAAGCTTTAATTTGAGTCAAGAATATTAATATTTAGTTGAAAATGTGCATTTAAATGAGGGATATGTCAAATTGCATTCCCTGCAAATAGTAGCGTTATAGCCTTTTCACACCAAACCCAAAACCCGGTTTTCGCGAAAATATCGGTTTTGGCTGAAAACCTAGATCGAAAACACAAGTTTTCGCATACATTTTCGTTAAACCACAAGTTTTGATAAACCACAAGTTTTAAATAAAACCTGTCGAAAACATGTTGGGTTTGCAAGATGAACAAAACAAACACACCTTGTGAAACATTCAGCGCTCAATTCAACGTCATATAAATAGCTGACGGGTTGCTGCCAGGAAAAAATAATTTTTTTGCTGGAACACAAGAGAGCGCGACGCAGTATCGCGCATCCTAACTACTACGTGAAATTGATCGGTTAAATTAAATATAACGAATCAGTATTAATTGCATTTTCATTATAAAATTCCAATATTTATAAATTTTCTTTTAATTACACATAGAACATTTTATTTTTTCACTTTACTGTGGCACTGAAAATTTTTAAAGCGGCGCGGCGCTTACTTGAGACCATTGTGTGCAAGCAAAACAAATAAAATGTCAAATGAAAACTTGTAAATTTTCGGTGTGAACGCATTTCAAGTTTTTGTAAACCAATTGTCGAAAACCCGGTTTCGGGTTTGGTGTGAATAGGCTATTAGTGGATATATTGGAGCTTGTAAGGCGCAAATATCTGTTAAGCGCCCTTCTCATGAGGAAATTATTTTTTGTTATTAAATCGATTTCTTACGTTTTAAATTAGTAATACAATTTTAATCCATCATAAATAATATGTTGTTCGATAGTTAATTAATCTACATAAATACAAACAGTTAACAGCACTTGCTTTGAAAAAAAATATAATAAAAGTCACTTGTGAGAGGAAACGCTCTTACCGCATTTTGTCGTCCTTTTTCACACGATTTAACAACGCACTTAATGTTTTTTTTATTTTTTTGTTTATTGCTAGATAAGCACAATGTTTATTTTATTCACTTGAAAAGGTTTGTCTCGTACTCTTTCTTTTTCTAAGAACATACCACCATTGTATATAAATATCTATAGTACTATTAAAAAACCAAAACGACGGTGGCGGTGCCACTGGCCTGTGAGGGCATTTGAAAATCGCATTAAATCTCTCTAGCGATAATACACCACCTAAAGGCGTAGACTATCGTCCCAAAAATCGACTCATTAGAAGTGCTATAGGTTTTATATACAATGATACCACTACTACCACTAAAACAAAAGATATAAATTAGTTTATTTGAGTAGGTTTTCCGACTATTTCCAAAAATTCCTACACTCAAAATTTCTGCAAAATCAAAAATGTATATGACAACTTTATTTTGGTTTTGTGTATTTTGCAACCATATATAATTCAAATTTTTAGCGGACTCCTGAATTAATTCAATCTTTTGAAATTAGTCTATTTTGAGATAAAATTTTTAAAATAATTTATATCTCCTACCAGTAGGATATAGATAAAAATCTAAAACAAGTAAGATTCTTAGAATTTCATTATCTATCCACCAAAATTTCAAAACTAGCATTGTAATTAACGAAGTTAGAAAAAAGAAATAAAAGTACATTTTCCCTTTTATCTGCTACAATAATATAGATTATCAAAAAATCCAAACTTATTGCACTATAAAATATATTAGCCTATCAATAAAATTTTTTACTTTTACTCTACCTCCCACCACTTAGCTAATCAATGATCTCAGCGTTACATATTTTCGTTTCACAAAAATTCAACCTTGAAATTTCACTCTCAACGCGCCTAAAGAAGTTTCACTTCAAAAATTTAAGACAGTGTTCACATTAGACTGACTCTTCCGAATGGAGCATTCCATCGTTAGGTGTGGGACATTTGTATGAGGCAGAACTGAAATCTATTACTAATAATTTAAGCAGCTTAAATATTTTTTCTTTGTTGACGTTATAGATTCATATTTTTTTTTTAAATTTGGAACTATGTTGTAGCAATCTGAATTTTGCTGTGTGTTACGTGTGAGACATCAAAAAAACTTATGTTTAAAATGTTTGTTTTTGATGCATAGTTTCAGCTAAACCTTAGGTCGTAAATGAGTTTAAAGTCATGAATTTTCCATCCCTATTACGGTTGTCGTGTCACTAAATCGGGAGTAAAATGACACGTCCCAGGAGGCGGCAATTGATATTTTATTAAAACTTATTTCGTCATAATGCTGAGATGGTTGGAGATTGAAGAGAATGTCGAAGATTTGGGTTTATTTAAACGCCAACTGTTGCCTCTAGAGCCTTGTCGTTTTACTGTCGTTCATTTCCGTGTATTCCAACATGGCCAGGAGTCCACATTAGTTTTATGTTTTTCGATTTTATTAGTTGGTAACTTATTGCTGATATGATTTCGATGTTGTTGTTTGCGTTGTGAATTGCATTGATAACTGAGATGCTGTCCGAGCATATAATGCATTTTTCAGAGAGATTGGCTGCAGCTTTAGTCGCTTGAAGGATGGCAAATGCTTCTGCTGTAAAGACCGAAGCAAAATCTGGGAGAATATCAATGCTTATGGTTGATCCGTTTTCGTCGGTCACCGCATAAGATGTGGAGTCCGGAGTTTAAGAGCCATCGGTGAATATAAAACCCCATCCGTCAGATCTTAATTCAGAGGTGATACATGTGTATAGTTGGCGATATGTGCTGTTTGCTGTTTTTAATTTTTTGTGTTTGGTTAGATCCAAAATCAGCGATTCAGGTTTAAACCATAGTGGGTGGTGTGGGGCGAAAAGCCGTTCTCTTTTGGTTGGCAGATTGTTAAGCCTTGATAATTTAAGAATTGTTTCACAAAGTTAGAATTCAAAATTTACTTCAATAAACAATAGCTTAGAGCAATTTAGTGAACGTTACGTGCGGGACAAATTTGTTACGTGCGGGAAACGTACGAAATCAGTATCTTAAAACTTTTTGATTGAAGCCGAAATCCCCTTTATTTATGCAGGAAGGGTTTTATTTTGTTGGGACCAATAGCTAAAAATTTGAAACCAATGCAGGAGAATTTCATCGTTACGTATGAGACATTCGTACCTATTGACCTCAGGCTTTTGATGAGTTTAAAGAACCTCAAATTGGCTTTTACCGTAATGTGCGAGACAGAATAACATGCGTACGGTGATGTAAGATTCTAAACTATAATCTTAGCTTGTTTTTTGTTAATAAATACATTACATTTGTCATTAAATATATAGCATAGAAAAATCGTCAAATAAGGCTAAAAAATAAATTTGTCCTAAAAAAGGTATGAAGAAAGCAATTTCTGAGATTCACTTGTCATGATAAATAAATAAAAATAAATCGGGTGGCACAACGGCTCATGAAGAACCAGGGCCTAGTGACTCACAACTCGCAACCATTCCTGTGTGCGCCTTTCGACAGGAATGGAAGGGACCTACAATTTTATGCCGAATCCGAACGGCTAGACGAGAAGCACTTTTTCGTGACAAGTGATACTCTTGGAGGATTTGTCAATTCCTCGCAAGAGGCAGTAGCCCTGAAAAAAAACTTATTTAGTTTTTTAGGTGGACGAGGCTGGGGAGCGATCCCAGACCTCCAGAGTGACAGTCGAACGCACTAACCATTACGCTACGGGCTACTGCATGTCATGATATTCAAAGTAAAAAAAAATAAAATAAATTTTTTTTTTATTTTAAAACGTTACATGCATTACACAAAATATAGGGTATGTAAATTTAATATTTCTTCTGATTTATAATGAGACGGAAAAACTCTGTTTACGAATGTATATCATATTTCTGAAAGTACGTTAAACGTTACGTGCGGGACAGCAAAATACCCGTTTTTCAACCTCACTGAAATAAATTATTTTTTTTTTCTAAATGAACGTTAACACTTTTTATGTTTTGATAAAAATGTGTCAGAATTATTAATCATTTAAACTACATCAGAAAAAAAACTTAGTTTTGTATTTATATTTAGAAAAATCATCAAAGTAAATGTACACAGATTCAAATGGATCTTATTAAGTAACATTAAGTTATTTTTCAAAAAATCAAACTGCATAAAAGGGCAAATTTGAACAAAAAAGGAATGTTTTAAATTTCACATCAGTTTAGCATTTTTCGTGGACTGCTCCGAATTTACAAATGAGAACATCAAAAAAATCCACATTTTTACATTTTTTAAAACTTTCCTACTTTTCACCCTTTCTAACTATGAAATGGGAGTGAGATACATTTCAGAAAAGTCAAAAATAGTCGGAAAAGCCAGTCCAATGTGAACACCGTCTAAAAATTTGTGGATTTTTTTTTTGACGTTCTCTTTTGTAAATTCGGAGGAGTCAGTCCAGTGTGAACACCGTCTAAGACCAAATTGAATTAACAAATAATTGCCATCAGGCAACACTCTTCAGTAAAATGACTAAGTGAATAACCGCATGATAATTTTAAATTTTTTAATAATTTGTTTTTTTTTGTAAAAGTTGGAGGAGTCAGTCCAATGCGAAAACCGTCTTTTGTTGATGCTGACTGACTTCTCCGAGTTTTTGACGTCACAAAAGAAAACGTCAAAAAAAATCTATGAACATTTTTAAATTTTTGAAAAAATTGTGGATTTTTTTGACGTTTTCTTTTGTAAAATCGGAGGAGTCAGTCCAATGTGAACACCGTCTTTACAAAATTTACAATATGCGTATTTTTGTCGACCTTTTCTTTTGTTAAGTCAAAAAAGTCTGAGGAGACAGTCGAATGACGGTGTTTACATTCCACGTACTCCTCCGATTATTTTTTTTTTGTTTTGAAAAATGTACTGCTCTATCTCTTTCTAACCATGAAGTGGAGTGAGATAAAGTTCAGAGAATATAAAAAAAATTGGAAAGTCAGTCCAATGTGAACACCGTTATGAACATTTTAGATTTTCTAAGACGGTTTTCACACTCGATTGACTCTTCCAGTTTTCTTTGTCTTCAGTAAAGAAAACGTCAACAAAATTTAAATTTTTAATCAATCAAAAAAGTCGGAGGAGACAGTCGAATGTGAACATCGTCTTTAAAAAATTGTGGATTTTTGTTGACGTTTTCTTTTGTAAAGTCCAAAAATAAGCAGAGGAGTCAGTCGAATGACCCCGATTACAGGATTCGTTTTTTCGGGTTTTTTCGTCTTTTTGACAGATTGAGTGACGGGTGTAGAAATGTAGAGGGAAGGAAGTAAAGAAAGCAGGAATAAAAATTAGGCGCAGGGTCAAAAGTCCATAGGCCAAAAGTCCACAAAAAAAGGGTCAATATTCCCTTATTTTAGAAAGAAAGTGGGTCATAAGTCCACAATGATTTCATATTATAATATTGAAAAAAGCAGAACAATTAATAATTATTTATTTATTTTGTTAAGAATTAAATTGTATACTCATCACTACTCGTAAACTTAAAGCACACCAACTGACAACATAGGCGCCTGCCTGGCGACTGAGCATACCCGTAGCGGAGCGACGGATTCGCGTGTGCGGGATAGAGGACCCGAAAAAGGAGTTAAAATCCCTAAACCCGCGAAGCGGGCCACCCAAAGTACTGTTAAGTACAAAAAAAAACTTTAAAAACGAACGACTGACAACACAGGCGCCTGCCAGACGACTGAGCATACCCAAAGCCGACACGAAAAGGGAGTTATTAAAATCCTGAAACCCGCTTAGTGGGCCACCGAGGCAGGATTGTTAAAGAAAACTATCTATGAAGTGATCCACTGAAGTGGGTAAGAAATCCACAATCAATGGGCCAGAAGTTTACAAGATTTTTGTATGGACTTTTTGACCCATCGGAGTGGGTCAAAAGTTCACAATTGATTTATGGACTTTTGACCCACAGAAGTGGAACTTGACTTTTGGCCTGTGGACTTTTGACCCTGGGCCGAAAATTACAAGTCGGTGTTCACATTGAACTGACTCTTCCGACTATTTTTGACTCATCTGAAATTTATCTCACTCCCACTTTATGTTTAGAAAGTGAGAAAAGTAGTACATTTAAAGAAAATAAAATTTTGTGGATTTTTGTTGACGTTTTCTTTATGTAAATTCGGAGGAGTCAGTCCAATGTGAATAGTCTTGGACGGTGTTCACATTGGACAGACTCCTCCATATTTACATAAAGAAAACGTCAACAAAAATCCACAAGTTTTTATTTTCTTTAAATATACTACTTTTCTCACTTTATAAACATAAAGTGGGAGTGAGATAAATTTCAGATGAGTCAAAAATAGTCGGAAGAGAAAGAGAACGTCAAAAAAAATCCAAAAAGTCCAATGTAAACACCGTCCAAGACTTTTTTCTGGTTGAACTTTGAGTACTTTGTCGATGAGGTCGATCGATGTGGCGTGTGTTAGGGGTAAATCTGTGTATTTACTCACTGGGTTAGTTTTGTCATGTATTTTTTTCCCTTTCATCACTACTTCTATATTTTCCGAACATCCAACAAAAAAAATAGAAAAAAACTGACACCCACGTGAAAGGTCAAATCTCATCTCATGGCCAAGTGACATGTCTTCGGCAGGACATCGAATATTTCACCTCCATTGGATTTGTCTTAGTTCATAATCCTGCATTAGGCGCCAGTTATAGCTTTCATTGAAAACCATCATTGAATATTTCGTCTTTCAATTTTGATGCACTTAAACAAATGAAACTGATGGCGTTTTGGTACCAAAATGATGGTTGTCAGTTATATAATTTTTTTAGTGAAAAAAATGTTTAGTTTTTTTTTTTTTACAACTTTCATATAAAATCATTTTTTGTTTTTCAATGATGAAAATCGTTTTCAATAAACAGCTGATATTTTGTTCCCAAAAGTGGAACACATTCGTTCCAATGAAATGTATTCCTTTCCCTTCCTGTTCTCGTCTGTCAGTTTTTCGTTCAATGATCGACTTTAACCTCAAAGTTGTTTTTTGTATGGGGAATGGAATTTTCAATGAAATAAAATTTCATGATAGCTATAACCGACTTGTCAGAAAATATTCCACTGTTTCACTGATTTGTGTTTCAATGATGGATTTCAATGAAAGCTATAACTGGAGCCTTAGGCGCCAGTTAAAGCTTTCATTGAAAACCATCATTGCAAATTTTGTATTTCAATTTTGATGCACTTAAAAAAATAAAACTGATGGCGTTTTGGTACCAAAATGATGGTTATCAGTTATATATTTTTTTTTAGTCAAAAAACTGTTTAATTTTCTTTACAACTTTCATATAAAATCATTTTTTGTTTTTCAATGATGAAAATCGTTTTGAATGAACAGCTGATATTTTGTTCCCAAAAGTGGAAAACATTCGTTCCAATGAAATGCGTTCCTTTCTCTTCCTGTTCTCGTCTGTCAGTTTTTCGTTCAATGATCGACTTTAACCTCAAAGTTGTTTATTGTATGGGGAATGGAATTTTCAATGAAAGAAAATGTATTTCAATGAAAGCTATAACTGGCGCCTTATGGAGGCGATATGTCATGGAGCGCTATAAATAAATCTGAACAAGTGTTTATTTTGAAATTTTATTGAAATAATTAGAATGCATAAAGTTGACGTTTTATTTATCTGAACAAATGTTTATTTTAAAATTTTATTGAAATAATTAGAATGCATGTAGTTGACTTTTTATTTAAATCATGAACGATTGATTTAATTTATGGACAATTCAGAGCTGCTCTTATCTGGCAATGCCGCATAATTGCATCGTACTCTTCAACATCATTTTCTTGGCATACTTGTTCTATATACTGGAAACGTCAATCATCACCGGTACTGCACTAACACTCACACAACATGGAAATCGCCTCTGCACAAATAAATGAAAAAACCAACACTACCTTAAGAAAAAATTCAATAAGAAAAATAAATCAGAAAATACGGCGCCATTTTGGTTAAAAATTTTACCGCGTTACTTTTCTATTTCACTCAAAACTATCGCCAATCCTTTCTAGCCAATGAAATTTAATAGGCAACTTTCCGTCAATTTTTTTTTACATTTTCTGGTATTTCTCATTCGTTTGGTGACAGCTGTCATAGTCGACTGTGAAAATTTTGTCTTTTCTTCAACAAAAATTTTGAAGTTTCTTTGGCAGATCAATTAATTCACAAATGCAAAACACTCAAAAGTAAACTACTTTGCAAAAATAAATAAATAACAATCGTGTAGCCGTTGTGTTTTTGAAGAAAAATTTAATCAAATTCGATTGATTCGTGTGAATTTCCATAGCATTGTCAACGCACCGCACCACACCGCAAAAGTTAATCGAAACTCAAGAATATAATTTAATTTAAAAAATATTGGTGTGTTCTTGTTTTAAAGAGACAAATGTTTAACTATAAAATTTCATGATTATTTTTGTTTGTTAATAAATTAGTTTTTCGTCTGCAGATAAAAAAATCTACGGAGTTATTTTTTTTGCCACCACAATCCCAATAAATATTTCGTCACCCAGAGGGAGGATTTGAAAAAATAACTTAAAATAAGGAGACTCCAGCAGGAAGTGTAACAAACAATATGATCTCGCCCGATACTCTCCACCATGAGGAGGTCAACTCTGACCTCGACCGACAAATTCGCCAGGACATTCACGACATGGCACAGGAGGCCCAGATTCAAGCACAGATTATTCAGCACGAAGGTAAATAATTTAATAAAATCTCTTTAAATGCGAGTGAAATCAAATCCAATAACACGTTTGGCAGCCGTGTATACCGCGTCCATACCTACAACACCAATTTGACTTTACCTCTGTACCTCTGATAAATTGTCAAATTATGTAATTGTGACATTCTGATTGTCATTTTATATTTATGCATATTTTTTTCTTATCACAGAAGTAAAGTTGAACTTCTGTCATAACATTTTGTCTTTAAAACAGACATGATTTATCTAAAAAAATGCATGAAATTATAAAATAATTGTTCAAATTATATCAATTTTCCTGCTTAGATCTCTGTCGTCGATTTCCTTGAAATTCACCAATATGGCGCCCGCCTGCGGTTAACACGAAGAAATCTTGTAAAAAAAAAAATATATCAAATCTTTAACCAATGACTTTTCTGCTTTTTCTTTTCTCCCTTGTCAAAAATTTATTTTTGTCCATTCTATTTTTTTTGGATTTAATTTTGTGATGGTGTGCGTATTTAAATGTTTATTTTGTTTCTTTTATTTTTCTCATTTTCGCTGCTTCACGATTCATGACAACGACGACGACGGCGCGCTCAAAAAATTAGAAAACAAAAAAAAATATAAATTGACGTTTCAGAAACGTCGTTTTAAGTTTTTTTTTGTATGCATTGGGGCTGTGCTGTGGGAGTTAAATATTGGGGGTGGTTTGTCAAACATTAAAACAAAAAAATAGGATGAATGTGCAAATAAAATTCAAAAAAAATATTTAATAATTTCATAAGTAGAAAGGCCACCCCCACAGATGCCAGATGTATCATCTCGTCATCGTCCATACTTAAAAGCTTGTAAACATTATGCCAAGCTTTAAATCCTATTTTATCTTACACCTATGCAGTCGTGCAATAGCATCGAAAGATCTGTAACGGTCATATTTGACGAACCAAATGTTTGCAATACAAATATTTAAGGCAAAAAATAGTACAATGTCCCAAAGTTACCTAGAAAACATTTCTTGTCATACGTAACACTACCCAATCCTCGGTTGCAATGCTCGTCGTCCTCTGCAACGACAATCCTTTTTTCAGGCCACTAGATAAACCCAGTTTGCTTTCACCACAGTATGGTTATATGTAATTCCAAGCTGCCAGAAAGTGTTATGACTTCCTGCAATGCAAAATGTATGATAGTGCCGGGAGCTTGCGGCTATAGTTTTATACGGTGTCTGTTATTTTACAAACTTATTTTTTTTTTCTTATTGGAACCTCCTAATTGAAAAGTGTATGTCCTAAAAAAAGGTTCTGCATCAACAAATTTGATCCGGGTCATAAACCCGTGCCTCCTCTTATAGTCTAAGAAGATAGCATCGGACCAGGGACAAATTAATTCCTGAAATTTTATTTCTAGTATCGACGCAGAATTTTATCCTCAACAACATATCCAAAGTCCCCCAAAATCCCCGCATTGACTTTTTGTTTAGGCGCATTTTAAGAGGTGGAGAGGAAAGGGAAGCAGGAGTTTGTCAAGCTGAAAAATTTGTTGTGATACAATCTATTCATATGACACATGTATTTAGGGTGCTTTTCAACGCTGATTCTAAAGAAACTGAAACTGAAAAGATACATGTATCCTGTGGAAATTTAATGTCATTTTTATGGAATGATCACTTTTTTTAAAGTACAACAAGTAATAGGTATATATTACCCAAAACCATTTTAAAATAAGGTGATTTTAATGGAATTTCGTATAAATGTTTCATTTGGCATGTTTACTAAGAATCAAAAGAGTCCCCAAAAATATCTGTGGTGAAAGGGTGTTTTTTTGAGTGCGTCATTATTAACATAACATCTATGAATAAGTTTTGGCATTGATGAAATTTGTTAAAAATATTAAAGATTTCATGGTTTCAAAAGAGAACATTAAAATAACTTGATCCAAAGAGTTTTTTTTAGAGAGTTTATGTTTGGTCTGTCCTATACGGAGCAAACTGTTACCTCTTACGAAAAATTGTATTTTCGTGTAATCGAGATAGTACATATGACATATGATATATGATTTAAAGGGATTTTTTTACGCCGAATCTAATAAAAGAAAAACCAATATGATAAAAGCACCCTAAAAAAAGTTGGATTAATTTTGAAACAGAAATTACTGTTTTTTCCGTTAAGCAGGTCAAACATTACACCCCCAAAAACACACTTGGACCTTAGATATTTGTACGGACTCTTTTGATCCTTGGGTGCCAATATAAATTAAATATTTTTAGCAAAGTTCATAAGTGTCAGAATTTGTTCATGGATGTTATGGTAATAATCACTCACTTGCATCTCTCCGTCAAAATAACAACCTTAAACCAAAGATATTTTTGGGGACTCTTTTGATTCTTGGTAAGCATGCCAAATGAAACATTTGTACTAAATTTCATTAATATCCCATTATTTTAAAGTGGTTTTGGGTAATATATTACTAGTTGTACTTTAAAAAAAAGTGATCATTCCATAAAAATGACATTAACTTTCCACAGGAGGATACATGTATCTTTTAAGTTTTGGTCTCTTTAGAATCAGCGTTGAAAAGCACCCTAAAACATGTGTCATATGATTAATTTGTATTACAACAAATTTTTCAGCTTGACAAACTCCCGCCTCCCTCCCCTCTCCACCTCTTGAAATGCGTCTACACAAAAAGTCAATTCAGGGATTTTGGAGGACTTTGAATATGTTGAGTATAAAATTCTGCGTCGATAACAGCAATAAAATTTCATGAATTAATTTGTCCCCGGTTGCCCATATTAAATTTCCTATCTTTCCTAGACTATTAAGCTTTGTATGGGAATTTGGCAATTTTTACCATTTATTTCTTTTTATTTCTCGAACTACGGCAGGTAGGTATTCCTATTTTGTTGTTGATTCTTATTTTATAATTATTATTCATTTAAAACCCCTATTCAAAAATTATGTTCAAAAATAAATTTATAAATAACTTCTTGTAATTTGAAACCCAAAAGAAAATCATTACAAAATTTGAAATGAAAAATTTATAATATTTTTAAGAATTAATTAATTATAAATTGTTTCTTACAGTAAGAGCCGACAGCAAATTTTGCAGGTGGATGTATAACCAAAATCTGTGAATCGAAGTCAAAAGTCTGGCAGATTTTGGAAGCGAGTTGAAAATAGAGATGTTCCAAGTTTCTTATCAAGTGTTTTATCACTTCAATTATCTTTTATATATAAATTGCCTTAAACAAATCTTCTGGTACCACCATTTACTCAAAAAGTATCCAACCGATTTCGATAAATTATATAAGGTTGGAAAGCGCGGTGATGTGCAGAATATACCTGAGTCACGCATTTACACACTGTGGGTCATTTTTGTTTTTGAACTGCCGATCACAGAGTATAAAAAAAAATTAAAAACTAAATAAAAATGTTTTCTGATTTAATTTTCAAACAAATTGTTTGACTCTAGAGTCTGTGAATGTTATTAGTTTAAGGTGATGATGCTCTGTTATTTTCCATAAGTCCAAACACATTAATCTTGGTGATCCGACCAATAGAACTCAAGATAGGTATAAGCTTTTTAAGGGAACCTTATCCATTTTTTTTGAGATTCATAAAACGCAAAAATTCAACAAAATAAAGTAAAACAAAAGTTTACGTTTGCTTAAAATAAAAATCTTAAAGATCATATGTACATATCTTGAGTTCTTTTAATCTTCTTTTAGAAAATCACAAAACATCATGGTTTAATAATACAAATGTTTTTGAAGTGCTTATACCCGTGGTAATAAATTTAGAAAATCTCTATTTTAAACATCCAGCCCCCCTGGGAAAGAACCTGACAGACTTTTAAAAATCATAAAATATGCCCCTTTAAACCCTCATACTCAGGTTTTGGTTATACATCCACTCCCAAAATTTGCTGTCGGCTCTTGTACTTATACCTTTTTATATAAATTAAATATCGTGAGAAAAAAGGTGAAAAAGAGTAAAAATTAAAAACATGTAATAACTTAACTCAAAAAAAAAAAATATAAATCGTTTTTTAAACATACATTTTTGAATAAGGTTTCTACAGCCCAGTTTTCAGTGATGAGTTAGGTTAGGTTAGGTTAAAGTGGCTGTCAGGAAAACGGCTGACACACTTAGACCATAATTAGGTCCGTTGTGATACCACATGATAGGAATGAGGAGATTATCCTCATTACGAAAACCATTCGGAGCTTTTTATGAAGCGAGAGAGACAGTGTATGTCTGTATTAGCTAGATCGCTTGGATCATTGAAAAAGTAGTCCCCAAGAGCAGGACATGTGCAGAGGAGGTGAGGAATTGTTTCCTCCTCCTCTTCGTCCATGCAACTTCTACAGAAGTCATTTGAGAAAACGCCAAGTCTTGTGGCATGTTTTCCTATAAGGCAGTGTCCTGTTATGACACCTATTACGGAGCTAATTTGTGATCTGCTAAGTGATAGCAAACTTTTAGAGCGCCTAGGGTCTAGCGATGGCCAGATTTCTTTTGTGGCCAGACATGTAGTAAGGTTTGTCCATCTAGAGTTTGCTTTCCTTGCAGAGTTTTGTTTTAGCAAAAGTTTACACGTAGCGATCGGTATACCTATGTTCCACCTGTTAGGCAAAACGGGCATTAGAGTTCCATTTCTGGCAAGTTCATCGGCTTTACAATTTCCCGGAATATCTCTATGGCCCGGCACCCAAAGAAGGTGAATATTAAACTGTTCCGCCATCTCTTCAAGAGACGATCGACAGTTTTGGGCCGTAACGGAGTTGGTAGAGACAGAGTTGAGAGATTTAAGTGCTGCTTGACTATCTGAGAAGATGCGTATATCCGATGTTGATATCACGTTTTCTCTCAGCCAAGACAGAGCTTCTTTAATTGCCAGAATTTCCGCTTGGAATACGCTACAGTGGTTAGGAAGCCGGAAGGAGAGACTTAAATTAAGTCTGTCTGAGTACACTCCGCCACCCACACCTTCCTCAGTTTTCGACCCATCAGTATAAAAATGAACTGAATCACCTTTGAGAGGGTCCCCAACGTCCCAAGATTCTCTTGAGGGTATGGTGACCTGGAAACTTTTGTCGAAATTTAGTTTGGATGTGGTGTAGTCGGAATGACAAGGAATAGATTCATATAAGTCTAGAATTTTAGTATGACCGATAGAGTTGTTGGTCCATTGAGAAATGGCTTTAAGGCGGACGGCTGTGTTCGCAGCCATTTGCTTGCCATATATATCGAGGGGTGTGAGGCTGAGGAGTATGTCTAGTGCAGCTGATGGTGTCGAGCGGAGAGCTCCACTTATGCACATACTTGCTGATCTCTGGACCTTGCTCAGCTGGTCACAGTACGTGACTTTATCTAGAGCAGTCCACCAAATTGTTACCCCATAAGTGAGAATCGGTCTTACGACCGCAGTGTAGAGCCAGTGAGTTATGGCAGGGGATAGACCCCATTTAGTACCTATAGCTTTTTTACAGGAGAATAAAGCAACAGTGGCTTTTTTAATTCTCTCTTGAATATTAGGTTTCCAACTTAGTTTTTTATCCAGTATGAGACCTAAATATTTGGCTTCATCTGAAAAGGAAAGTGGAACACCATTAATTGTTGGAGGATTTATCTGTGGTATTTTATATTTCCTTGTGAAGAGGACAAGTTCTGTTTTGCGGGGGTTTACACCTAGCTCACAGCGTTCTGCCCATTTTATTAGCTTGTTAAGAGCGGTTTGAAGAAGTTCTGTAAGAACCTGGGGGTGTTTCCCTGATATAGCTATTGCAACATCATCGGCATACGCAATCACTTTGAATCCTTCACCCTCCAGGACAGTCAGTAAGTCATTTATGACCAAGTTCCATAGAAGTGGTGAAAGGACCCCACCTTGTGGTGTGCCTCTAGTGACAGATCTTCTAGTGGAATAGCCTCCCAATGCAGAGTTGATGACCCTACTTCCCAACATATGGTCTATCAACTTAATCAGTAGGCCGTCCACCTTCAAATTTTCCAGTGCTCCTACTATTGCACGGCCGCTGACGTTGTTAAAGGCGCCTTCTATATCAAGGAAAGCCGCAAGCGTGTACTCTTTATGGTGCAGGGAGTATTCGATAGATCTTACTAAGGTGTGAAGAGCAGTTTCCACCGATTTTCCCTTACAGTAAGCGTGTTGTGCTTTAGAGATAAGGTTAAGCTCTATAGTGTCACGCAGGTGGATATCAATCAGACGTTCGAAAGTTTTAAGAATGAATGATGATAAGCTAATTGGTCTCAGGTCTTTTGGATTAATTTGGGAGTATTTTCCAGCTTTGGGTATGAAGACAACTTTCACCTCTCTCCATACTGAAGGAATATGAATGAAATTCAGACAACCGATCAGTATAGTTTCCAGTAAAGGAATTATGATATCTGAGGATCTCTGAAGTTCAGCAGGTATAATGCCGTCTGGTCCCGCGGATTTATAAGGTTGGAAGCTGTCCATAGCCCATTGGAGCTTGTCCCTTGTAATCAGACCTGGTATTTGATTGACCAAGTCATGTGACTGAGCGAATTCAGTATTTGAGACAATTTGTGAGCTACCTGGGAAGTGAGTATCAAGTAGCAAATTTAGTGATTCCTCACAGGATTTGGTCCAGGAGCCATCTGCTGTTTTAAGAGAGCTTGGCATCCCTGGATTGGTAGAGAGGACTTTCCTAAGTCTGGATGCTTCTGAAGAATCTTCTATTTTGTCACAGAAGTTCCTCCAAGAAGTTCTTTTAGTTATCCTCATTTGTTTTTTATACACTTTCAGCGAGTTCTTATATATATCCCAATCTAAACTCTCTCTGGTGTATTTAGCTCTGTTGAAAAGTTTCCTACATTCTTTTCTGAGCAGTTCGAGCCCTGGCTTCCACCAATGAGGTTTCTTTTTGCCCCTAATTTTAGTTAGAGGACAGGAAGTGATCATTGATTTGTTGAGTGCATTTGTTAGATCTTTGACTTTATTATCGAGATCAGTTTTGTTCAGGGGAGGATTAAAAAGGTCAGGTTTGATTAACTTTTTAAGAGTTTCCCTATATAGGAGCTAATTTGTTTTCCGGTAGTTCCGGAAGGAAGGAGGCTTTTCAGTTTCATCATTTAGACTGAATTGAATGTATCTATGGTCTGAGAACGAGTGCTCAGAAGATACTTTCCAATCCAATATCGATTGATGAACCATATCTGAGACAAGAGTGATATCTAAGACTTCTTGTCTATTTCTAGTTACAAAAGTTGGTACGTTTCCAACATTACTTAGAAGTAGGTTAGTAGTAAGAATATAATCGAAAAGAGACTCACCTCTGTCGTTAATATCCGAACTCCCCCATACTGTATGGTGCGCGTTTGCGTCGCACCCGATAATTAGGCGTATATTCTGCCGTTCTGCATCAGCGATCAGTCTCCTTAGCTTTACACTGGGGAGAGGGCCAAGATCGTCATGGCCAAGATAGGCGGACACTATCCAGTACAACCCTTTTTCGGTTTGTAATCTGACGGCCGTTACATCTCGATCGTGATGAGTTAGTCAGAGTCAAAGTTAGTTACCTCTGCAAATTGATTTTTCTACAATTACTCTAAGAAGGAGCATTTAAGTAGACGATGAATGTAGAAAGACTTAAAAAGCAGCCACTGGTGAAATCTTAAAAAAAAAAAATAAAATAAAATTCAAGCCAATTTGAAAATTTGAAATCGAATAAAAAACTAAGTTTAAACTATTGAGTGTAAGAAAGAACCAACCAACAGTTGAAAACAAATTAGTAAAACTGTATTCAAATTTTAATAAAGTTATAAAATTTTAATAACGTGTTTTTGTTTTTTAATAATGTGTTTTAAAGGAATAATTATTAAATAAGTCATCAAAAACTAGGGCTACATGAAATTTTGCGCCAATGAAAAATGGCCCCAAACTTTTATTCTTAAACCAAAATACTTTTACAACAAAAACTTTGATAGCAGACCGACTGACAACATAGGCACCTGCCAGGCGACTGAGCATACCCTAAGCGGAGCGAGGGAGTCGCGTGAGCGGGACAGAGTACCCAAAAAGGGAGAACCCGCAAAGCCAGCCAGGCAATGTATTTTTAAGGCTCTCCCAAAACGACGCAAAACATTTTTTGTATGATTGTAATTTTTCTGTTGTTGTTGCTTCATATATTAATTTTGGGGCAATTTTTCATTTTGCGTTTGGGCCATTTTTCATAAGTTTGGGACCATTTTTCAATTTTGGGAATGGGTCCATTTTTCGTTATGAAAAAAAGCCCCAAATTTGGGGCCATTTTTCGTTTGGGGCCTTTTTTCATTGGGGCTAAATGTCATGTAGCCAAAAACTAGGAATAACTGCAGTAGTTCAAAAGAAAAAAAAAATCAAATTTAAAAAGTCCACAGATCCCGAACAAATTTAAATTGAAAATTAAAGCTTAGAGGTACGGGTTAATGACCCCTGAACATTTTTTTTTTTTAAATGCAGAGTCCTAAATGCAGGGGCCTAAACGTTCGATGTATGGACTCCAATTCGAGAAGAAAATAAACGAACAAGTAGGGTGCCCAGTAAAGAATGGAAAAGCCTGGAATATTCATAGACCTTATCACCGTTCCAAAATCCCAGAAAAACAAGAAAATATACATGTCATTTTTTTGTTCATTGTATTTTATTTGCGTTCTTTTACGTTTTTGAGTACCATGAAAACAAGTAAATGAATTCCATCATTATTTGTGCCAAAAAATAAATGGCCAAAAAATTTAATAACTGTTGGACTTAAAAAAAAATTGTTTTTAATCCGAAACGCGGAATAAAATAGTTTTTGTAAATTTATTTGGTATAACTAAATGTATGGATACCTGAGTGGACAACTTAAAAAAAATTGATGGCTAAATGCAGATTTCAGAATGGTATAATTTATATTGTATTTGCAAAAAAGGACATTATTGGTAAAATCAGCTGTTCAAGTCAATTTGGCAAACACCAACGTTTTCAAAATTCGTCCAGGCAAGAACCTGCGTCGAAAATGGTAGATTTGATTTAGGTATTGCCTTTGTTGTGTATGATGTTGGTCTTATGACAAATCCACGCTCTTGATTTCTAAAGGCGAATCCGATTTTGCCTAACATATAAGCAAAGTCCAAAAATGGTTACATTTTCTAGATTAGTTTGAATATTTCATTAAAAAAGCCAATGCATAAATCAGCTCTACCATGTTCGACGAAAGGCCTTATGATCACGATTACTGGACTAATTTTGAAAACTTTTTTTTTAAGTTATTAAAAATTTTTACTATGTATGTACTTATGTTTTTTTAGAATAGTCTAAACTATTACAACAAAAAAATAGTAGAATTCATTCACTTGTAGTTATAGTATGGTATTCAAAAACTTAAAGTAAGGCGAAAAAATAGTATGAGGCCTTCCAGGCTTATCAATTTTTAATTGAACTTATATTTCATATGCGATACGACAAATAATAGAAGATGTAAGTTGGGCCCGGATAAGACAAAAATGGTATGGATTTATTCCCTTTTTCAATTTCTCTAAAAAAAAAAACATATTTTAGAGTTCAAAATGCAATTAGTAGTTCTACAAACGATTAAACATTCAAAAAATTTGTTTTAAATGGGTTAGGTTCGAATGGTCGACAAAAAAATGGTCGACTAGTCAAAATGCCTAAAATGACTTGAAAAAATTTCGACATTATAAAATCTCAACTTGACAAAATGTCGACTGCGTTGAAAAAAGTCGAGCAAAATATCGCCTTGTCCATATTTTTTCTCAACAAAATTGTACGAAATGCCGACTTTCAAAATATCCACTTTTATATGATCGACTTTCATAATCTCGACAAAAAATGTCGATTGAAGACGATGCGAAACCAGTGAGATATTTTAACAGTCGACATTTTGATAGTCGACATTTTTATCAGAATATAGGTTATGGACTAATGTTCACAAGCGCGCGCTTGTAAACACCATTCCATAAACTATAATCTGATCAAAATGTCGACTATCAAAAATCGACTGTCAAAACCTCGGCTGTTGAAATTTCGATTATAAGAATGTCGATTATAGTCGATTTTTTGAAAGTCGACATTTTAAAAATCACATTTTAAAATATCGGTCTAGTTTTTTTCGATGTTTTGTTCAGTCGGTCTTTTAACCAGTCGACATTTTTTATGTCGAAAATTTGAAAATCGATCTTATGGAGTCGATGTTTTGAAAGTCAACATATCGTACGCAATCCATTTTAAATTTGTTCAGGGAGAACTGAAAAATTGATCAAGAAAAGTCAGGAAATTTTATTTTATTAAAAATTAAGTGGAAACTATGTTCTATTCCACAACAGGTTGTCTGTTGTATTACAGTATTTACGTGTACAAACGTTATACTTAATATTTTATTTCCAATTTTAAAGCTCGCGATCGCTTCCAATCAACATCAAGTGTTGATGAATCTGGCTCCGATCATGATGGCAATAATCAAGATATGCACGACATAAGTGAAATGCAAGAGATAAAAGATATCAAAGATATAAAAGACATTCTTGATTCTGGCGATGGAAATAATATGGATAGTTCTTCAATACGCAAACGTCGCGGAAATCTACCAAAACACTCAGTCAAGATACTAAAGCGCTGGCTCTATGAACATCGATACAATGCATATCCTAGTGATGCCGAAAAACTTACTCTCTCACAGGAAGCCAATCTAACAGTGTTACAGGTAAGAATTAATGGATCGTCATTGTTTGATTTAAGGGAAATAATGTTTACTTTTGTTTAGGTTTGTAATTGGTTTATTAATGCTCGCCGGAGAATCTTGCCCGAAATGATTCGTCGTGAAGGAAACGACCCTCTTCACTATACCATCTCTAGACGAGGTAAAAAACTTAACTATTCTTCCATGAGTACATCGAGTTTGAACACATCTGGAAATAATGCACCAAATCCAATTACTGGTAGTCCGGCTTCAGAAGTTGTAAGTTGAACAAAATGAAAATATAAAAAAAGAAAATAAAACGAGCTAACAAATATTGTGTGCACAGATTGTTGGAGCAACCGAAGAAGTCGAAGGAGAAGAAGTACATGATGGCGTTGCCAATGTACTCACTGCATTAGGCCATCATTTCGTTCAAACACCGGGCGGTCAAGTTGTCAAAGTTGAACCCGAAATGGAGTATGACGACAGTGTTATATACAGGTAAACGAAAATCCATTTTATCACCACATATCACCTCTTCAGATACATACATATGTATATCATAATAATTTAATAAAAAGATACCATCGACAAATGTCGCCCTCAAACTCACATTATATGCAAGTTCCAAGATATCAATTTAATGCCTCCGCCCTCAATCAACCGCCTCAAGCCTTTCAATTTTATCAATATCCCCACAATAATTATTTCTATAACCAAACTGTTAATCAAATCATTCAAAATAATCCCAATCAAACATTTCCAATACCCGCTATCAAGAAACGGAGGTAATCTTGGTTTTTTTTATTAAAAACAAAAATTACTAAAAAAAAATATTATTTTTTGCATTTTCTCAGATCCGAAGATGACAGCGTAAATGAATATGAATCGTGTTCACCTAGCGAAGAAGATACATCCAAATTTGAAAACTCTGATGCATGGCAGGGTGTAATTAGGTAATTTTGAATGAATTATTTTTGTTTTTTTTTTTTTATAATTTTGCATGTGGTTTTGAGTTTTGGAAAAACTTCTTTTATTAAAAATATGGGTCTGTTTTTAGTACCGAAGAAGTGACAACAAGTCCATCTAATGCTGCCTATTGGAGTGCACCACACCCGCATTTGGCACATTTACCACAATTACCACATCCGTTGAGTGGCAACAGTACAACAACAACCACAACAGTTGGTAAGTTTAACATTATAAGTAAAAAATCTAAGTCTATATAAATACTATATTTGTCTATTGTTTTTCATTTATTTAATGAATAAATATCCAAAGATAAAACAATTTCAGTTCCTATTGGTTTGTCGCGGGGTGGCAGTGCGAATCCGCAAATTATTGTGCAATCAGCAAATGAATCTAACACATCAGCAAACCACGTGATACAGACTTCATCATCAAACTCAATAGTGGAAGTTGCAGCTACGACGGTAGGAGCCGAAGCAACTGTTGTCACTTCATCAACGCCGATAACACAAAACAATATGTCGAATAATAATAATAATAATAACAACAATAATAATAATAACACAAATAACAACAACACGTTGGCATCGTCGGCGCAGAGTGTTATGGTGAACAGTAGTCATATGGTGAAAGGTGAGTTCGATAATTGAATTGCTGTAATTTTCTTGACTTTTTCAAAATTGTCACTTAATTAATGGGAAATTATTAAGCAATAAACCATTAAATATATTTTTTACCAACTTGACATTAGAAACAAAACACACCTTAATGGGTAACCCCTTTTCGGGGGTGCTCTAACTTAACGTCAAGTTTGTTAAACTTTCTCATACAAAATAATTAATATATTTTATTTATTTATGTTTCAGGAGTCATCCGAGATGATAAAGATAAATTCAAGTGTCTGTACCTTCTAGTTGAAACCGCTGTAGCTGTCCGTCAGCGTGAGCAGGAGCAAGAGGACGTTCATGTGCTGGGTAATTGAAATTTAAAGAAATCAATCCTCCGACAAGTCAATAATAATTTGAAAAAATTACACACAAAATATTTCTAAAACTTATTTACCCATTCAAAATATTTTTAATAAACACAAAGACAAAAAAGTAGTTCATTATTTTTTTAAGTATAAATTCATTCCACCATCACCTTTTTTATTCTCTTCCTCGAAATCTTCATTTATATTTATTTTATTTAATATTTATTTATCTTTTTTTTTTCTTCTTTCTCTACTGAATCCAGATTATGTTCAAAAATAAACAACAAAACAAATAAACGACATACAGCCACAAACAAATAATAAAACAAAAAGTTAGCTACCTTGAAACACACAACAAAACTATAAATACCACCATCATTTCATCAAACAATACTCCGAAATTTTACCAAACAACATTCAGTTCGATCAACTTACAAATAAATCTTCAGTTCATGAGTTTTTTTTTTATAATTAAAAACAAACAATAAATAGAGTGCGATACGGATTCCATCCATCCAAAACATAACCAACTACCCAAGCGTACAGACACTATGCCACGGGGAAGAGATAAAAGAGGTGATATGAGTATGAAGAGGATTCAAAATAATAAGTAAAGTCAAACCATTGAGTGAGAGAATTTTGCAAAACAAACAAAGTTAAAAACTACATAAACAGATATACATGTATTTTTTTTAAATGATTTTCTTTATAAATATTCGTACAAAAACAAATACATTGTACATGTATATATAAAGTATATAATATACCTATATAAATTTTAATTTACTTAACAGATAAAATATATATTTTAATATATCACGAAAAAAAGGAAAAATACAAAGTAATTTAAAAATTAAAAGTTTAAAACTTTTTTCTTTCAAATACTTACATTAAATAATTACTAAAATGCAAAAATAACACACAAATATATACATTATGTACATCATTATGTATATTTAAAAACGAAAATGGATCAAAATATAAAAGAATAAGAAAAACATATAACCCCATACCTAAAATAATAATTATCCAGAAGACAAAACAAACAAAAAAAAAAGTCCTTTTTATATTTAGAGAAATAAAAAAGTATTTGTTGTGTAGAGAATAGATAGAAAAAAGTATATGGTTTAGATGAATTAAATTTAGATACAGTTTCATAATGTCAATTCCTACAAGAAGCTTAAATCTTATTGTATGCCTAAAGTCTAAAAAAAAAATTTTTTTTCTAAAGTTTTCGATCATTTTCTATTTGTTTTATACTAAAAAATTCGTCAATATTTTCTTTTAATTAAATTTTAAAGCTTCCACAGAAAAACACAAATAAGTAGAACTTTAATGGAGAACTTTAGAGGAGACTTTTAATTCCAGGACACAAATTCCATTCGAAATTACTCTTTTTATATTGTTTTAAGAACAAGTTAACTAGCTAAAATTCTAATTATTTATACAACAATTTCCCGGTTCTGATTATGGAATTCGAAATTTGTAGCATATGGTGATTGATTTGATATGCCATGGCTTACTCTTCAAGTCTATTCGGTGTTATTTCGGACTTCGATGACATTTGACTGCAAGTATTTGAAAGATTACAAAAAACCGGAGCGAGTATAAAATGGAATATTAAACCATCTTCTGCATTTCGGGGAAAATCCAAATGAAATTATTTTAAATTTTTACTCGGAATGAAATTCCTTGGTCTGCATTTCAAATGTTTTTTTAAATTTATATTGAAACTGTCATATTTTAATTGTTCATTGCGTATTTTGAAATAATAACTATTTACAAAAATCGATAGAATCAATAATGGAGTAAATCGTATCCGATCCGATCGTAACAAAATTCTCTCGAATATGAACCAAATTCGCCAACTTTGTTACTGCTTGGATTGATAAATCAATTGTAACGCCAAAACTCAAATATGCGTCGAATTGTCAAAATGAATGCCATGTAAGACGATCATTTTGTTTTGTGCCTCTCCATTTTCTCCGACAACAAATCCTTGAGAACATTTTAATTCATTAAAACAAAATTAAATAAAAACAAAATCATTTCGGCAGGCCAAAGATATATAAATATTTGTTTTATGAAGTTGACCTAAAGCAAATATGCGCTGGTAAACATCGTAACTTTTTTTCGATTGTAGATTTCGGAACGGATACGATGATAGGGCCCAATATTGACAATTTTTGCGAATAAAGGAAGCAAACCCCAAAAGAAAAATTAATCAAAACAATTAAGCAAGTAAACACAAACAAAATTTCGCGGAAATGTTCACATATCTAGCATCTTCGATATTTGAATTATCCCCAGTAAGTACTAAACGAATTAAGAGTCGAATTTAGCCTAAATTCTTTATATTTAAATTCTCAACCGCATTTGTTTGTTTTGATTTCATTTTAGTTTAAAAATTGATGGATTTTGGAAAACAAGTTTCTTTTTTTTTGAATATGCTTTTCAACTAACCTACAAAAATAAGTAATTTTATCACAATTTTTAACAAAAAACTATTTGATACATAGAAATTCAGCCACCACCCCTATTAACAGCGTAAAAAGTTTTTATTTGAGAAAAGTACTTATTGGAAAAAAATGAGATTTATAAAATGTAAACCAGTTCAAAAACTGAACTTCTCACTTTCTCTACCATAGCTTAAAAGTTTTGAAATTAAGGCAACTTTAATTTCAGACTCTACACGAATAATGGTTTGAAGATTAATTTTATGTTTCAAAAAGATTTTTCCATTGATCCAAACCGCGGCTTTATTTCTGCAAAGCGGTCACTTTTTAGTAAATTATGAATTGTAAATGAAAAAAATAGGGCAGATTTAAACGAAAAGCCAACATTTCTTTTAAATGACAATTGAGAAGTTTTTCACGATGCAAGTTTCGAACAAAAAAAATTACAATCGTTTTTTCCCCTTGAAAAAATACTAGTTGTCGCATAAATAACTTATACCACCATGATTATATACTACATAACACTACCTGAAATTTAATTATTTTTTTATTTATAAAAATAAATTTTAGTTTTGATTTTTTTTGTTTAAATACATATTTTGAATCAGATGCATGGACTTAACAAATAGAATCAATTATCTTTTCAGAAAAATTCAATTTCAATTCATAATTTAAAAACTCCTAATTTACTTTTTTATCTGTGACATAAAGAATTTACAACAACCAATACTCAGCAAAAATACTGGACCATTATTCTTTCTTCTTGTTTATTCTTATGTTATGTACATTTTAAAATTTGTTTTTTTTTTCTTTCTTTATTTGTATATAAATAACAATTATACTCATTTTGTTTTATAATTATTATAATTTTTTCTTTCATTACTTTTTTCATATTATTTTTGTTTGTGTTCTATATATTAATTTTAATCATTTATTCATATGTTACTGAATATAACTTACTGTCAAATGGAATATGAATATGTGTATGCACATAGAAAATTAGTTTTAAAAAAATATATATAACAAAAAAAAACAAACATTTGATTTATTTTATATTGTAAATAGTACTTCTTATTAATATAATCTTAAGAAAAGTCAAATGAATAAACAAAGATATATAAAAATATATATTTATGTTAGAAACCGATAAAATATGTAATATTAAACAACCAACAAACAAAAAAAAAGAAATAAAACTATAACGGATGTAATTTTATTATTCTCTAGTAATAATAACGAAATTTTAGAAAAACGACTTTTTATGAAATAAAAACAAAAAAAAAAATATTTAACAAATCAGAGCCAATGTCGCAGTTCGTGAACGACTTTATTAACATCTCGATATTTTTTTTCTCTTATAAAATATTTTCACAAATTTACTATATAAATATGTTCTTGTTTTGTTTTAATTTTAGTCAATAAATTTTTTTGCATAACTAGTTTAAAACTAAAGTGGTAAATGATTTTAAATACCAACAAAACAAAATGAATGAAACACAAACGTATTTAACAAAACTTAAAAAAAATGTATGTCTCCCAAAATGTGTTTTATAGTGAAAAAAAAATTTGAAAAAATAAAAAAAGCGAATAAAAGTTAGAAAAAATACCTAAATTGTTGTATTTATTAAAGCATTTTTTTTAGGACTAGTTGTATTAATTGTCCACTATGTGGGTTCAAAAACATGTTAAAGTTCATTTCATGAACATTAGAGAATGGAACATACACAAATTGGCATGTATTAGTGAGCAAATTCTCACTTCAAATGAGACTATCATGTTCAAAATGGATGTATGTATGAGTATGTATATTGTAAATATGTACCTTTGCAGAGTATTGTCGTTAAACTATTTTCGGGATAACTAAATTCCAATCGTCGCCGTCTATGTTTTGTGGGGTCGAGACTATTGGAATACTATTGACATGGTTCGCTAACGAACCCACAAATAGAACTCAAGATATATGTAATTTTTTTAAAATGACCTTTGTAAGAGATTTATAAAACGCATACAATCAACAAAACAAAGAAAAATCGCTTAAAAAGCGATCGGACTGTCAAGATTATGATATTTGGACTTAAGGAAAATGACAGAGCATCATAACATATATTTTTTAAATTAATTGAAGTGGTAGAATCTTTGAGGACATAATTGGAAAATCGCTATTTTGAAAACCCCAACCCCGCCAAAAGCTGAACAATAAAATCTGCCAGACTTTGGTTTTCGATATATGTTATCCATCCACTCCCAAAAATTTCGGTCGGCTCTTACCGTTCGCGTACACTGAATTTGGATCATATGCCGACGATGTCGGTTGTAGTGTTGTACGCGCTCTTTTCCTTTTACATACATTTGATTCAAACGGCTGACGCGACGACGGACGAGCATAATTCGGCCGATTGCGTAGCTGATGCCATATCAAGACTTTTCGTTTTACTGGAACTCAGCCAATCATTTAAAAAAAAATCAAACTCAAAAGTTAAAAACCTAAATAATGATTCGAAGATTCGAATTCTGGCTTTTAAAAAAATCCTATAGCATGTATAATATAAATATGATTTTAGTTGCAGTTTATAGATCACTCCATAAACAAAGCTCTCCCGGACGAATTTTGTGATTTTTGTTATTTCTTTGGAGACAAAATAGAAGATCTGTGTTCTTCATTTGCAAATGTTTTTATAATGGGTGATTTTAACATCGATTGGTTTGTAAATCGGACTTACAGAATAAGAATTTTCGAAAGTTATATCGGACATCTTATTAAAACAAATAGTGACTGAACCAACAAGAATAACGCAAAACTCAGCTACTTTAATAGACTATGTAATAACAAATAATGAAAACATTAATAGACCGAGAGCTGACAGCAAATTTTTGGTTTGGAGGTATAACCAAATTTGCGAACATGTATGTTGAGGTACTAGGACCACGATTTCAAATTCCGTCTGGCAGAATTATTTTGTCGCCGGGGCTGGAGGCGGGAGGTTGAAAACCGCGATTTTTCAGATTTTGGTTTAGAGTAAACTAAAAAATATGTAACCACTTAAATATATGTAAACTAAAGAGAACTACGCTCTCATCAAGAATTTCGGGGTCCTAGACGATTTGAGTGTCGCCCGACCCAGACAGACGCCCCCCAGATGGGGCGAAAAAACAGATTTTGGTTTGGAGTATATAACCACTTAAAAATATATTGAAATTAAAGAGACTTACGCACTGATTAAGAATTTTGGGGTCCCAGACGATTTGAGTGTCGCCCGATCCAGACAGACGCCCCCCAAAAGATGCAAAAAACCAGATTTTTGTTTGGAGTATATAACCACTTAAAAATATATGTAAATTAAAGAGAATTACGCACTGATTAAGAATTTCGGGTTCCCAGACGATTTGAGTTTCGCCCGACCCAGACAGACGCCCTCGAAGGCCCATAGGGGCGAAAAAAAACTTTCTATTTTGAAGGTTTAACCATATAAATTGTTTATCGAAAAATCAGGAAAAATCTCCTCATTACAAATATGTATGTCCCAGACGGTTAAAGTGTCGCCAGACCCAGACAGACGCCCTCCAAGGCCCATAGGGCAGAAAACAAACTTTCTATTTCGAAGGTATCGTATAACCATACAAATTGTTTATCAAAAAATCAGGAAAAATCTCCTCATTACAAATATATATGTCCCAGACGGTTAAAATGCCGTCACACCTTATCAGACGCCCTCCAAGGCCCATAGGGGCGAAAGGGCGAAAACAAACTTTCTATTTTGAAGGTATAACCATATAAATTATATATCAAAAAATCAGGAAAAATCTCCTCATTACAAATATGTATGTCCCAGACGCTTAAAATGTCGCCACAACCTACCAGACGCCCTCCAAGGCCCAACATTTGGTTTAACTAAGAAAATAAAGTATTTTTATATGTGCTTTATAGATGAATTAAGGTTTACTATTGAATAGTTAATGAACAGAATACATATTTCAAAAATAAGTAACAAGGTTATTTTTTTTTTTTTGGGTTTAAGTTCAAGACAATATTTGAACGATTGGTAAAGGAATGTACGTATCGGCAAATTTTTTTTTCAATTAGTCTTGCTTTTCTAAAATGTTCAAAGATGTCATGGATCTTTTATAAAGTACTAAAAAGAGAACCTATGACGTATCCATGAATTTGGTGTTTGTTTCGCTGGCCGAATATTCGGTCACTGGCGGTACTAGAAATCAAAAGTTGTTTTTCGCCCTTATGGGCATT